>JBBDGP010002541.1:0-609712 GCA_037952835.1 Lithobates septentrionalis
CGATAGACTCCAGTATTTGGGAAAGGTTGATTTCATCTATAAGGTCAGTTGGGTCGTTCTCATCAAGAAGGGACACCAACTGCTTCAATGCTTGGTGCTCTTGTAAAGTCAGATTGGTAGGTCTCTCCTGGCTTATGATATAGTTTTTTTAGGATCAACTTGCGTATGAATAGTTGGAGATCTTTGTAGATTTCGAACTTATCCAAGTTTTGATTAGGACAAAAATGTAGACCTTTTTTCAGGACATGGTTTCATCGTGAGAGAGAGTTTATAGGATGAGAGATTGATAATATTCAGGTTGTTTGATTTTAATTCTTGATCAGTATCTGGGACAGTTAGAGTGCTATTTGGGTGTAAGTATTGGGGTTGGATTGTGTGGGTTGTACACCCATCAAGATTTTTTCTAAAAAAGATGGGTCATTGGAAATCGTGTCTAGTGTCATGACCGTGGAGGGATTGGATTGGGAATTCGTTTCCCTTATCGGGGTATGTGTGTTACTCTGTGCGTTTGGTGTTTTTAAGGTTGATTCTTGTGTGAATGTGGAGGGATTAGTTTTTTTTGGAGATGTCAAGGGTTAATTTCTTTGCTTGTTGCCCCTCATTGGGGTCACCACGAAATGTGCGTTTGGTGCTTTGTCCTATGTTAGGTTTCTGGAACATTTGGGTGTGAGTTTGAGGTGGGTTAGGAGTGGGTTGTGAGGGGTTGGTTTGGTGTCCCTGGTACTGGTAGTTTTTATTTTGGTTCGATCTATTTTGGGTCCATCTATAAGCCCCTTCCATCTTTAAAGGCGTTCCTGTCACGGATGAGCTTCTGTCGTTTTTTGATGAGTACATCCTTATTGAATGTTTCTAAGTTTGTTTTTAGTCTATCTTCTTTGTTGGTAAGAGGTCTCTGCATTTTTAACTGCTGTAGTTTGTTACAGAGAGTTACAATGTCTGGGTCTAGGGTGTTGGATCTCTTTCTATATTCCTCAATCAGGATTTCCATTAGATTTTGTGAGCATGCTCGTAGTGCCTGTTCCCATTTACTTTTAAATTCCGAGTCCAAGCCCTCCAATGTCGGGAAGATTTGGACTCGCAATCCTGCAGGGTTGATATCTTCTTTGATGTAGTCCTGAAAGATCTAACATGCCAGTAAAATAATGATTTTTTCTCCAGAGTCTTAGAGAGTCTGGAGAAAAGGGAGGATATCTCGGAGTCAACGGATTCCTTGTCTCCGAAATCTTTTAAATAGCCCTCCATCAGTGTTTCCCATCCATCACCTGTAAAGTTGGTCATTTTACCTTATTGGTATAAAAATGCTAGGGAAGTGTACGTAGTTTTCCAATAAGCAATAAAAATGAAAAAAGTTTTTCAACGATCCAGAATACTCATATAGAGTTCTAGATAGCCGTGCAGAGATAATTGCCGATCTAGTGCGGGGAGCGGTATCTACTACCAGTTTAATTGAAGACAGGGTTTGGTCGGCTAATTATCTGCAGATTGTGCCACATCCTAGATTAAGAATTTAAACAGAGATAATTCCCCTAGTGGACTTTAAAGGCACATATAAAAGGATATGTAGGAGAGTATATTAAGTAAACAACAATTTATTAATTACAAAGAATTCTCATAAAGACATCAAACAAATGACATAGATAAAAAAGGAATGCGGTTGCACATATTTTTATAGCTATTAATACCAATACGCTTGCACCCGACGCGTTTCGGAGTTGTTTTAGCCTCCTTCTTCAGGGGTGGTTGTAAGCTTTAAATAGAAATTTCTGTATAGGAAATGGTATATACAACATAGACATGATAAATACATGTGTATATCAAGCCATAAAACATATAGGTGCAATATTATATTCATTTTCGTTTACACTTACATTGGTATAAATAAATGTTGGCTGCACATTCCAGAGAGATTTAAAACAACGGTATTGACACATACTGCCCATCAAGCGCGTCTTCCAATCATGGTGTATAGAACTTTGTTTAGTATATCCAAAGTATTCATATGGCCTCTATCGAGGTGGACATAAGTGGGTAAGGATATATGAAGTGGTTTTACTTCCTTATGGTAGGAAGAAAGGCCCATTAATCGAGGGCATGCAAATATTTGGATCTGGAATCACACTGGGGCCAAATGCGGGTCCTGTAAGTTGTGAAAATGTATAAATGAGTGTATAGTGACCAAAAATATGAGTAGATTCAGTGATAGGTAGGAAGTCTTGAGATGTATCCTACCTGATAGGCCTACGGTACAGAGTTCGAAAGGGGTCACCAGCTGATGATAGGTGTAGACCAGGTGGGACTCAGAAGGCTAGAGGATCGACATGAAGGAGAAGGAACATATAAAAGTCTCATTTTTGTACTTCTGTCATTTGTCTTGACAGTTTAGGGTATATTAAAAGGATATGTGTTTGGAAATTTTATATAAAATAAAGTAGGGAATTCAACAACTTTGTCCCTGGTTGGCAGTATTCAGTTTGATCAAGGGGGGGGAAAGAAGGAGGAGGGGGGGGGGGAGAAAGGGAGGAAAGAAAGGGAGGAGAAGAGGAAAGGGGGGGGAGGGAGGGAGACAGGGAGGAAGAAAGGAGGGGAGGAAGAAGGGGAGGGAAGGAAGAAGGAAGGGAGGAGAAAGGGGAAGACAAGGAAAGAGGGAATGAGAGAAGGAGGGCGGGGGGGGGGGAATACAAGCCGAAAAGAGAGAGAGGGGGGGGAAAAGGGGGGGAGAGGGGGAAGGGGGAGGGGAGGGAAAAACGAAAACGGAGGGGGGGAGGGGAGGGGGGAGAAAAGGGGGAACAAAGGGGGGGGAGGGGTGGGGTGGGGGGAGGGGAGGGGTGCAAGCGTGTTGGTATTAATAGCTATAAAAATATGTGCAACCGCATTCCTTTTTTATCTATGTCATTTGTTTGATGTCTTTATGAGAATTCTTTGTAATTAATAAATTGTTGTTTACTTAATATACTCTCCTACATATCCTTTTATATGTGCCTTTAAAGGTCCACTAGGGAATTATCTCTGTTTAAATTCTTAATCTAGGTTTGTGGCCACAATCTGCAGATAATTAGCCGACCAAACCCCTGTCTTCAATTAAACTGGTAGTAGATACCGCTCCCCGCACTAGATCGGCAATTATCTCTGCACGGCTATCTAGAACTCTATATGAGTATTCTGATCGTTGAAAAACTTTTTTCATTTTTATTGCTTATTGGAAAACTACGTACACTTCCCTAGCATTTTTATACCAATAAGGTAAAATGACCAACTTTACAGGTGATGGATGGGAAACACTGATGGAGGGCTATTTAAAAGATTTCGGAGACAAGGAATCCGTTGACTCCGAGATATCTCCCTTTTCTCCAGACTCTCTAAGACTCTGGAGAAAAAATCATTATTTTACTGGCATGTTAGATCTTTTCAGGACTACATCAAAGATGATATCAACCCTGCAGGATTGCGAGTCCAAATCTTCCCGACATTGGAGGGCTTGGACTCGGAATTTAAAAGTAAATGGGAACAGGCACTACGAGCATGCTCACAAAATCTAATGGAAATCCTGAATTGAGGAATATAGAAAGAGATCCAACACCCTTAGACACAGACATTGTAACTCTCTGTAACAAACTACAGCAGAAAAACGCAGAGACCTCTTACCAACAAAGAAGATAGACTAAAAACACACTTAGAAACATTCAATAAGGATGTACTCATCAAAAAACGACAGAAGCTCATCCGTGACAGGAACGCCTTTAAAGATGGAAGGGCTTATAGATGGACCCAAAATAGATCGAACCAAAATAAAAACTACCAGTACCAGGGACACCAAACCAACCCCTCACAACCCACTCCTAACCCACCTCAAACTCACACCCAAATGTTCCAGAAACCTAACATAGGACAAAGCACCAAACGCACATTTCGTGGTGACCCCAATGAGGGGCAACAAGCAAAGAAATTAACCCTTGACATCTCCAAAAAAACGAATCCCTCCACATTCACACAAGAATCAACCTTAAAAACACCAAACGCACAGAGTAACACACATACCCCGATAAGGGAAACGAATTCCCAATCCAATCCCTCCACGGTCACGACACTAGACACGATTTCCAATGACCCATCTTTTTTAGAAAAAATCTTGATGGGTGTACAACCCACACAATCCAACCCCAATACTTACACCCAAATAGCACTCTAACTGTCCCAGATACTGATCAAGAATTAAAATCAAACAACCTGAATATTATCAATCTCTCATCCTATAAACTCTCTCACGATGAAACCAATGTCCTGAAAAAAGGTCTAAATTTTTGTCCTAATCAAAACTTGGATAAGTTCGAAATCTACAAAGATCTCCAACTATTCATACGCAAGTTGATCCTAAAAAAACTATATCATAAGCAGGAGAGACCTACCAATCTGACTTTACAAGAGCACCAAGCATTGAAGCAGTTGGTGTCCCTTCTTGATGAGAACGGCCCAACTGACCTTATAGATGAAATCAACCTTTCCCAAATACTGGAGTCTATCGAAACGCCCAATGAACCCCCTAAGGGAAATATGTCCACACTTAAGAAGAAGTCTGACTTCTGCCCTGCGCCAAGTACCCATCCGAACGCAGCGGCCTTCCTAAAGCTAGTTGGCAAAGAGCTAGATAAGATAAGAATTCATAGTAAATCCCCTGAAAACCTTACTACAAATGAGAAGGCAGCACTCAAATCATTGTCAAAAAATGACCGCATTACAATCAAAAATGCGGACAAGGGTGGGAACATCGTGGTGTTCGATAATGAAGACTACATTAGGATGTGTAAGAGACTACTGGACAACCTAGAGTGGTATCGCCCTATACCGGCGAGTTTGGTTAAAAAATATAATCAGGATTTCTACACATTGATAGATACGGCCTATTCCAACTCAACTATCACAAAATCCCTATGGGAATTTATTAGAAACAACTTCCCCCGCACACCGGTCTTTTACTCATTACCCAAAGTCCACAAAGACATAAAAAACCCCCCCCAGTAGACCAATCATCTCTGGTATAGGGGCAATCAGTGAAAATGCAAGCAAGTTGATAGACGAAGTATTGAAACCTTTTGTCTATGCCCTCCCTTCCTTCGTAAAAGATACAGTACACTTCCCACAAATTATTGATAAACAAGCAATCCCCGAACATGCCACGTTTGTCACAATTGATGTCGAATCCCTATATAGTTCCATTCCCCATGAGAAGGGTGTAGCAGCCATAAAACATATCCTCCGTACAGCCAGAGATATGGACCCTACATATGGAGAGTTTATTACTTCATTATTAGAATTTATTCTTAGCCACAATGTGTTTACTTTCAATGGCTCCCACTACCTCCAGGTGCAGGGGGTTGCGATGGGGACATGTTGTGCCCCATCGTATGCAAACCTGTACCTGGGGGAGTGGGAGGCCATGTTCCTGAATGATGAGGGTCTGTCGATGTATACGGACCACATACTTGGATGGTACCAGTACATCGACGACCTTTTCATCATATGGGACGGATCGATCGACCTCCTTAAGGAGTGCCTACTGAGGATGAATCGTAACGACTTTAACCTCAATTTTACTATGTCGTTTGATACACAGTGCGTTACTTTCCTTGACGTAGAGGTCCGCAGGGGTGAGGAAGGAAACATCATAAGCAAACTATATAGGAAACCCACTGCAAGTAATGCAATTTTGCATGCGAGCAGCTTCCACCCCAAATCCCTCCTCAATTCAATCCCATATAGCCAGTACCTGAGAGTAAAACGTAATTGCTCCGACGATAACACCTTCAGATTAGAGGCAAATAAACTACGTGACAGGTTACTACTACGGGGGTATTCCCATGCGTCACTCAAACGCTCTTTCAAAAAAGCCTTGATGCAGCCAAGAGAGGAGCTACTATACTCCAAAAAAGCAAACAAACCTGACAAGAATGATACCGACACTCTCAGGATCATTACCAAATTTAACAACCAACACAGGCAGGTCAGGAATATTGTGACAAAATACTGGCACATGCTACAGTGCGATCCAACACTAGGACCATTGGTCCCACAGAGACCCCTCTTTACGTTTAAAAGAACCACCTCCCTGAGAGACAAGATCACTACCAGCGAGTTTAAAGCAGGGACAAATAAAACACACTGCAAGTACAAGGGAACATTCATGTGTGGAAAATGTAAATGCTGCAAGTATATGCTTACAACAAAAAATCCGATTCTTCCAAACGGCCAGCCCTTCCACCCCAAACATTTTGCCAATTGTAGGACCTACGGGGTGGTATACCTACTTTTGTGCGAATGTACATGTTTTTATATAGGGAAAACCAAAACTGAAATTCTGGAAGAGGGCATATAGACACTTAGTGAGCATGGAAACATGCGATCCCGATCTCCCACTTGGGAGACATACCTTAACAGTACATAAGGGTAAATGTCCTAAGATTAAATTTCTTATTCTGGACCGGGTACATCCGGAATCGAGGGGAGGTGACTGGAATAAGACACTCTTACAGTTAGAGTCCCGTTGGATATATAATCTAAGAGCTACCCAACCCCCAGGCTTAAACGAAACCATCTGGTTTAAACCCTTTCTTGAAGGTTTTTCATCAGGCGGCAGAGAGCAATGAATAAGATAACTATATATACAATACATATTTACACTCGGACCACAGATAGAGTTTTCGAATATACTAACATTTCGTCTATAGTACCTCCTATCCCTATGGTACTATTGCCCGCCTTTCTAGATATCTACCTACATATTGTTCTTTTCCCCCCTCCTCTTGCCTATATATAACTAGAGGCATATATACATATATGCAAAGATACATCTCTCAAATATGGACCGGCTATATCCATATGCCTAGCAGATTCTGCACTATTGGCTATTTACATCATAAATAAAAACTTAGAAGAGGCGTTCTGAATCTAGCAATATGTATGTATGCCTAGCCTGGTTATTGCTCACTTTTTATTATCTGGACTCATGTCTACATAGAAGTGGGACCTATAATATGCTATAGGTTATACTGCAACGATATGTTTTGGATATTCTGATTAAATTGCTGTCATGCATTTGCCCATTGTACACTGTGACACCTTAGGTCCCAACAATCCGGACTGTGTGTATGTATAACTGAGTGAAATCCCTGGATCCTACCCATATAATGTATATCTAAGTTGTATATTCTCTATGCTTGTTAATTTAAGTCACTGTTTAACAATATATGCCCTTCCATTAGGAACCGGCCCAACCTGTATAACACTGCCCACCAGCGTCTCTTCCTATATAATGGTGACTAATTGATTATATATGTATTCATTTTTCTCCGCAGTATGCACAATATCTGTGCTTCAACCCATTCTGCATTTCTCCACACTGTGATTTGTTATCCGCCCGGCACACAAAGTCGCCTGAGTGATTCTGGCTCATGGCGGCGCTGTGTGAGGTACAGTGTTGCTGACACTGTCCTCCATCTTGCGACCCCAGCGGACATGCGCAGTCCGTCGGGGAAGCTAGACGTGGCGGCGGGTGTAGTAGGCGTGGCCACGCCTCACCGCCTCTGCGAGCGCATGCACTGTGGAGGCCTGGCGGTGCTCGCTCCACCCGGGGGGCCAGCCGCAGCGCGTCCGTCCCTCCTCCACCATCTATAATCAGCTGTTGCCTTTTTCCATCAACAGCTGATTGGTGGGGAGGGCTTTAAATACTCAGTTAATGCTCACACCGAGCGTCATCTGCTTTGGGCAGGACGCTGTCGGTGTGAGCTGCTGCCACAGATTGTAAGTAACCTCAATCCCATATTGAACCTATGCACACTCATAGATCTAGACTATATTACTGAAACTACAAGCCACGAATCTTATATCACAATTGTGCTCTTTATGTTTCCTACCTCTTCCCTTTTCTCCCCCCTTTTCCTCCCCCCTCCCCTTTTTCCCCTCCTCCCCCTTCCCCCCCTCCCCTTCCCCCCACCCCCATTTTTTTTTCCCCCCTCCCCCCAATCCCCCCTTTTTTTTTCCCCCTCCCCCACCCCCCCCTTTTTCCCCCCCTTTTCTCCCCCTCCCCCCCTTTCCTTCCCCCCCTCCGTTTTCGTTTTTCCCCTCCCCCTCCCCCCCCCCCTTTCCCCCCCCTCTCTCTCTTTTCGGCTTGTATTCCCCCCCCGCCCTCCTTCTCTCATTCCCTCTTTCCTCGTCTTCCCCTTTCTCCTCCCTTCCTTCTTCCTTCCCTCCCCTTCTTCCTCCCCTCCTTTCTTCCTCCCTGTCTCCTCCCTTTCCCCCCCCCCTTCCTCTTCTCCTCCCTTCCCCCCCCCCTCCTTCTTTTCCCCCCTTGATCAAACTGAATACTGCCCAACCAGGGACAAAGTTGTTGAATCCCTACTTTATTTTATATAAAATTTCCAAACACATATCCTTTTAAATATACCCTAAACTGTCAAGACAAATGACAGAAGTACAAAAATGAGACTTTTATATGTTCCTTCTCCTTCATGTCGATTCTCTAGCCTTCTGAGTCCCACCTGGTCTACACCTATCATCAGCTGGTGACCCCTTTCGAACTCTGTACCGTAGGCCTATCAGGTAGGATACATCTCAAGACTTCCTACCTATCACTGAATCTACTCATATTTTTGGTCACTATACACTCATTTATACATTTTCACAACTTACAGGACCCGCATTTGGCCCCAGTGTGATTCCAGATCCAAATATTTGCATGCCCTCGATTAATGGGGCCTTTCTTCCTACCATAAGGAAGTAAAACCACTTCATATATCCTTACCCACTTATTTCCACCTCGATAGAGGCCATATGAATACTTTGGATATACTAAACAAAGTTCTATACACCATGATTGGAAGATGCGCTTGATGGGCAGTATGTGTCAATACCGTTGTTTTTAAATCTCTCTGGAATGCGCAGCCAACATTTATTTATACCAATGCAAGTGTAAACGAAAATGAATATAATATTGCACCTATATGTTTTATGGCTTGATATACACATGTATTTATTATGTCTATGTTGTATATACCATTTCCTATACAGAAATTTCTATTTAAAGCTTACAACCACCCCTGAAGAAGGAGGCTAAAACAACTCCGAAACGCGTCGGGTGCAAGCGTATTGGTATTAATAGCTATAAAAATATGTGCAACCGCATTCCTTTTTTATCTATGTCATTTGTTTGATGTCTTTATGAGAATTCTTTGTAATTAATAAATTGTTGTTTACTTAATATACTCTCCTACATATCCTTTTATATGTGCCTTTAAAGTCCACTAGGGGAATTATCTCTGTTTAAAGCCTTAAATGAATGCGCGGTTCCCTCCGCCCAGTCTATGTCTGGATAATTAAAATCCCCCATTATGATAACACTTCCCATCCTTGCTGCTAATCCAATTTGTGATAGGAGATTTGTCTCCACTTCCTCCCTCAGGTTAGGGGGCCTATAGCATACTCCTAGTATTATTTTCCCCTTAGCTTCATCCCTTTGGAGCTCTACCCATAAGGATTCCACCTCCTCCCTAGCTCCCTCAGTGATGTCTTCTCTCACATTCGCTTGTACATTATTCTTGATATATAGGCATACCCCTCCCCCTTTTTTACCCCTCTATCCTTGCGGTATAGGGTATACCCTTGAATGTTTGCCAGCCAATCATGAGAGCTGTTGAACCAGGTCTCTGAAATTCCCACAAAATCCAAATCCTCCTTGTACAACAGTATCTCTAGTTCACCCATCTTGTCCGCCATGCTCCTGGCATTGGTGAACATGCCACATAGTTTAGACCGGTCGCATATTGTCCTCGTATTGGGTGTTTCGAGATTGCAACTAGGACTTGCTACTATACTCACCTTGTGTTTTTGTGCTTTGGTTAACCTACCACTAATGCCCCCAATACTACCCTCTGGAATATCTTCCGTGCTGGCTATCTCTGTCTCTGGACCCTCCCCCCCATCGCCTAGTTTAAAAACTCCTCTAACTTTTTGGCAATCTTCATTCCCAGCAGATCTGCACCCTCGTCATTTAGGTGCAGTCCGTCCCTTCTATAGTACCGGTTACCGACTGAGAAGTCGGCCCAGTCCTCCAGGAACCCAAACCCCTCCTTCCTACACCAGCTCTTCAGCCACTTGTTTACTTCCCTAATCTCCCTCTGCCTTTCTGGTGTGGCTCGATGTACCGGTAGTATTCCTGAGAATACTACCTTGGAGGTCCTTTTCCTCAATTTAGCTCCTAAGT
Source organism: Lithobates septentrionalis (assembly GCA_037952835.1). Taxonomy (NCBI): domain Eukaryota; kingdom Metazoa; phylum Chordata; class Amphibia; order Anura; family Ranidae; genus Lithobates; species Lithobates septentrionalis. Next base: position 10,250 of record JBBDGP010002541.1, read on the forward strand.
CCCTAAAATCATTCTTTAGGACACTCCATCTGCCTCTGACTTTGTCATTGGTGCCAACGTGCACCATGACAGCCGGGTCTTCCCCAGCCCCTCCCAGTAATCTGTCCACAAGATCCGTGATGTGCCGAACCCGAGCGCCCGGTAGACAACATACTGTTCGGCGCTTCAGGTCTTGGTTACAGATTGCCCTCTCTGTCCTTCTAAGAATTGAGTCCCCTACCACCAGAATCTGTCTTTCCTTTCCCTTTGCTGCCCCCCCACTCTCACTGGAGGAGTTCTTCCCCCGGCAGCTAGGAGAATCCCTCAGCTCCAGCAGTGCTGGTCCCTGACTGGTTTCACCAATGTCACTCAATGGAGCGTACTTATTGGGATGCTCCAGTCCTGGATCGGCCTCCCTGGCACTTCCCCCTCTACCCCTCCTGACTGTCACCCATCTACTCTTTGCTAGTGCCTGCACCTCTTTGTCTCCACCCGCCTCTGTGCTGGCCCCTGCCGGCACCTGCCGTGTACGTTATTGCATCAAAAATTGTAATTACACGTCCTGTTAAACAGGGGCTGAAAAATTGGGCCTTAGCCACTGGTGGTGGCGCCCAGAACCAAAAATGTTCTTACAAGCTATCAGCATGATCATTGAGGAGGAAGAGGATACTCAGCATAACAGGAGAGTCACTCAGCATCAGCATAGGCAGTCTTGAAGGGATCTGACATTTCAAAAAAAATTATTTGGTTACATCAGCATCAGGTGCTTGGTAGCCGGTGGTGATCCAAGACTGATTCATTTTTATGAAGGTCAGTCGATCAACCGAGTCAGTGGACAGACGCATCCTGTGATCAGTTACAAAGCCTCCAACAGCACTGAATGTGCGTTCCGAAAGAACGCTGGATGCAGGACAGGCCAGTAGCTCAATTGCATACTGTGCAAGCTCTGGCCAGTGATCCATGCTCAAGACCCAGTAACCCAGAGGATTTTGCCCCTAGGTATTCCTGCACCATGTAAAACAGACGCTGGCAATGGTTGCTGGAACCGATCATACCTTGGGGCTGCGGACAAAAAAAAAAAAATTGTCTGAACACATTGGTCAGACGGCCACCTTCTCCACTGCTCCTTCTTTGAATGACCGAAGCCCCAGCAACACGTTGTCCAGGAACAGGAGTTTGTAACCCCTCAGTCTCTGGGAACGCGTTACACTGACCTTTCTGCAAGACCTCCCTCTGCGACGGCAAGATAAGGTCCTCAACCTTACCCTTGTAACGTGGATCAAGGAGGGTTGCCAGCCAGTATTGATCCCTCTCCTTGATACCACGAATACAAGGATCCTTCCGCAGGCTTTGCAGGATCAGGGAGGCCATGCAGCATAGGTTTGCTGAGGCATTCGGTCTGGAGCCCTCTGGGTCACTAAGGACGACATGATCCGCAGCCACCTCCTCCCAGCCACGTACAAGTCCATGGGTTTCTTGGGACTGTAAATGATCCCTTAAAGACTGCTGCTGATGCTGAGTGCCAGGCTCCACCTCCATGCTGACACAATCCTCCTCCTGCTTGTCCTATTCCTGTGTGATCAGCGGGCATGCAGGAACACTGTCTGGATAAAGGGGGCCTTGAGAGGTAAGGAAGTCCTCCTCTTCCTGCCTCTGTTCTGCCTCAAGTGCCCTGTCCATTATTCCACACAGCATGTGCTCCAACAGGTGGACAAGGGGGACAGTGTCACTGATGCATGCACTGTCACTGCTCTCCATCCTCATGGCCTCCTCAAATAGTGACAGGACAGTTCATGCATCCCTGATCATGGCCCACTGGCATGGGGAAAAAAAAACAAGCTCCCCTGACCCTGTCCTGGTGCCATAGTTGCACAGGTACTCATTGATGGCCCTCTGCTGCGTATGCAGCCGTTGCAACATGGCCAACGTTGAGTTCCACTTGGTGGGTATGTCACAGATTAGGCGGTTCTTGGGCAGGTTGAATAACTTTTGGAGGTCTGCCAGCCAAGCATTATATGACCGGCAGAAATGCACAAAGACTTTCCTGGCCTGCCTCAGGATATCCTGTAAGCCCGGGTACCTGCCCAAGAACCACTGCACCACCAAGTTAAGGATGTGAGCCAAACAGGGCACATGGGTGTCAGACTTGTGCGTAGCAGACAGGTGAGCCCGATGTAGCAGGGGGAGGCCTCCCTTACGTATCTGGTTACCGGCCCCTGGTAGTATGGACAGGAGGCACGGGAGCACAGAGTGGTATGAGAGCCTGGCGGGTAGCTGCAGGAAGATCCCGGTTAAGATGGTTATGGAGATCACCAGTCAACTGGAGCACAGGCAGTGGGTGCAGAGCAGGAGTGGAGCGGGTTGGTCGGTCACAGGCAGAGGTCGGCAGCAGGCGGGCAACGCAGTACAGAGGAGCAGGCAGATTCGTAGTCAGGACGGTCCGGGATCAGTGGCAGGCAGCAAACAAGGAGGAACAGAGACAGGCCGGTGGTCAGGAGATCGGAATCAAACAGGAAACAGGAAACAGGAAGCAGGATCACAGGAAGCTGAAGATCGGACAGCACCGAGCCCCCTGTGCAGATGGCTTAAATAGGCAGGTTGGCGCCAAACACCGGGCGCGCGCGCCTGCCGACGCGCGCCGACGCGCCGCGATGCCCACCAACAGCGCGCATGCCCAAGGGAACTCTCTGACAGTGCCCCCCCCTCAAGGGCAGCCTCCGGATGTCCAACTGTGCCAATTTGGAAGCGTGGGTATTCCTAAAAGACCTCAGAAGCTCTTTGGCATGTAAGTTGCCCTCTGGCTCCCAGGAGTTATCCTCTGGTCCGTACCCCTTCCATTTGATCAAATACTGCAACTGGTTGCGTCTTTTCCTGCAATCCAGAATAGCTTCCACCTCGAATTCTTCCTTGCTATCGACCATTATGGGTTCTGGTGGGTCAGTACTTCGACCAGCAAAAGTGTTGGGTACAACAGGTCTCAACAATGAAACGTGAAAGACCGGATGAATCTTCAGGGTACTAGGTAGATTGAGTTCGTAGGCCACATTGTTAATCCTCTTCTTGACTGTAAATGGACCCAAGAATTTGGGGCCCAATTTCCTTGAAGGACAGGCCATTCTTATATTGGTCGTGGATAACCAAACCTGGTTGCCAGGTTCCAGGATGAGCTCTCCCCGCCTCTTCCTGTCAAACATCTTTTTATTATACTCTTGGGTCTTAGCCATGGTGTCCTGCAAGAGTTTGTTGTTACAAAGAAAGAAGTCCATGGTCTCAGAGACTGCAGGGATCGCACATTCAGGTAAGGACCTGGGCAGAAAGGACGGGTGGAATCCGTAATTGGCAAAAAACGGTGTTTGCTTAATGGCCGAATGTAGAGAGTTGTTATAGGAGAACTCAGCGATTGGCAGCAGAGAGACCCAGTTGTCCTGAGAGAAAGATGAAAAACAGCGGAGGTATTGCTCCAAAGTTTGATTAGTTCTCTCCGTCTGCCCATTAGTCTGGGGATGATAAGCGGAGGAGAGTGCCAGCTCGATTTCCAGGGAATTGCAGAGAGCCTTCCAGAACCGTGAGGTGAACTGAACACCACGATCAGATATGATGTTCGATGGGACTCCGTGCAACCTGACAATCTCTTTAATGAAGACCTTTGCTGTCTCCATGGCCGAGGGTGTGCCCTTCATCGGCAGGAAGTGAGCCATCTTGGTTAACCTGTCTACGACGACAAAGATGGTAGAGAAACCCTCTGACTGGGGAAGCTCTACAATGAAATCCATTGATATCATCTTCCACGGTCTTTCCGGGACGGGTAATGGCTTTAACAGACCCCAGGCTCTAGTCCGGCTATTCTTGTTCCGGGCACAGGTGGTACAAGATTCTACATAGCTCTTGCAGTCGTTCACTAACAAAGGCCACCAAAATGTGCGCTGCACTAACTCCGTTGTCTTCAGCACACCGAAATGTCCAGCCATCTTATGATCATGGCAGAGCTCCAGCACTGCCACCCTCAAATCTTCAGGGACTACGATTTTACCCTTGTGCCAAAAAAGACCATCCTGGGCCCTCACCAGCTCTCCGGAACTTGGGGTCCAATTTAAAGAAGCTTGTTTTATGCGGGATAATAGATCCACTTGAAGCAAAAGAAAATTTCCGGATGAAAGAATGGTGTCCGGATGCTCAGGTTTACCAGAATCAGGGAACATACGAGAAAGAGCATCCGGCTTGGTATTCTTGGAACCAGGTCTATACGTTATATGAAACTGAAATCTGGAGAAGAATAGAGCCCATCTTGCTTGTCGGGGTTTCAGTCTTTTGGCCGTTCGGAGATACTCCAGATTTTTGTGGTCCGTATAGACCAGGATAGGGTGTGCTGCACCCTCCAGTAGATAACGCCACTCCTCCAAAGCGGATTTAATGGCCAGAAGCTCCCGATCGCCAACATCATAATTTCTCTCCGCTGAAGAGAGTTTGCGGGAGAAAAAGGCCACTGGGTAGAGAAGGGCCTTTGGACCTTGCCGTTGGGACAGAACAGCTCCGACTGCGACCTCCGAAGCGTCCACTTCAAGGACGAATGGTAGAGCAGGGTCCGGGTGTTTTAGAATTGAGGCGGAGGTGAACAGCTCCTTGAGTTTTTCGAAGGCAGATTGTGCCTCAAGGGACCACTGGAATCGATTCCCTTGTCTGGTTATTTCGGTGATGGGGGCAATTATTGTAGAGAAGCCCCTAATGAACTTCCTGTAGAAGTTCGAGAAGCCGATGAACCTTTGAACCCCTTTTTTATCGGAGGGAGCGGGCCACTCCAGAATGGCAGATACTTTCTGCGGATCCATTTTTATACCATCAACAGAAATGATTAGGCCTAAAAACTGGATGCTTTGAAGTTCGAATTGGCATTTTTCTGGTTTAGCATAAAGTCCATGCTGCCTGAGACGGGCTAACACATTTCCGACATGCCTGCGATGATCTGAGACTGAGGAGGAAAAGATCAGGATATCATCTAGGTAGACAATAACATAAAGATCCAGGAAGTCACGGAAGATGTCGTTGACAAAATGTTGGAACGTAGCAGGTGCGTTGCACAGACCGAAGGGCATGACAAGGTATTCGTAATGTCCAAATCTGGTGCGAAAGGCTGTCTTCCACTCATCTCCTTCTCGAATGCGGATCAGGTTGTAGGCACCACGGAGATCTAGCTTGGTAAAGATTACTGCGGATCCTAATCTCTGGAAGAGTTCGGGCACTAAGGGTAGTGGGTAACGGTTCTTGATTGTTACTTTGTTCAATTCCCGATAGTCTATACAAGGACGCAAGGAATGGTCCTTTTTTTCCACAAAGAATATGCCAGCCCCGGCCGGAGAGGTAGACGGGCGGATAAACCCTTTCTTCAAGTTCTCGTCGATATATATTTTCAGAGTATCCAGCTCCTGCTCTGTCAGTGGGAAAATCCTTCCAAAGGGAACTTCTGCTCCAGGTAATAGCTCGATTGGGCAATCGTAAGGCCTATGAGGCGGTAAGGCCTCTGCTCCTTTTTTGCTAAAGACGTCCAGAAAGTCCCAATAGGGTGCAGGGACCACCTGTTGAAGCTCGGATTCGGTGTCTAAACAGAGTAATTGGGTAGACTCAGCAGAATTTGTATGTAAGCAGTGTTGTCGGCAGTAATGAGACAAGAACTTGACTTCTCCACTGGACCAGTCAATGCTGGGATTATGGGCCTGTAACCATGGCATCCCCAATATGATGGGAAAAAGGGGAGAGGAGATGGCATCCAGGCGCAGAAGTTCTTGATGGTTAGGGCCCATGGTGGCCAACAAAGGAATGGTTTCCTGCGTGACAGGGCCGGAGCGAAGAGAGGAGCCATCTGCGAGATGTACCGAGAGTCCCCGGACTTTGGGCTGAAGAGGAATGTGATGGTTGGCAACGAAGGTCAGGTCAATAAAACAGCTGCAGGCTCCTGAATCAATGATGACTGTAGCTGGAATAATCTTTCCTGGAAGCTGTAGGGTGATAGACAGAGCAAGATGATTAACAGGTTTAGAGAAAGCAGGTGCACAAATTGAAGAGATGGACAGCGACTTAAGCGACTTACGTGTCTTATTTGGGCAAGACCTCACGAAGTGTCCCGGCTCCCCACAGTACATGCAGAGATTGTTAACTCTTCGGCGTTGGCGTTCTTCTGGATCGAGAGAAGGGCGGAATAGCCCGAGTTGCATTGGTTCGGAGGTGTCAGGAACTGATGTGGCCGGTGCCGGGAAGGACTGGCTGGGAGAGCTTGGAACCTTGGGTAGCATCCAGGTAGGGCGGAATTGGCTGGTAGACCTCTCGGAGCGACGCTCTCGGAGGCGTCGGTCGATCTGAATAGCCAGATTGATGAGTTCATCCAATGTTTGGGGTACACCGACCCGTGCTAACTCATCCTTCAAGGGATCAGACAACCCCATGCGGAATTGATAGCGTAAAGCCGCATCATTCCAACTAGTGTCGGAACTCCATCGCCTAAATTCCACCACATAGTCCTCTGCGGCTCTACGCCCCTGTTGAAGGGCGTGTAGGGCGGCTTCGGCAGTCGCTGTTACCTGAGGATCCTCATACAACTGGGACATGATGGTGAAAAAGGCATCAAGGTTGTCCAGTGCTCCAGACTTCCGTTCCAGGAGGCGGTGAGCCCAGGTCTGTGGTTCACCAGACAAGAGGGAGATCACAAAGCCCACCTTGGTCGCCTCCAAGGAAAACGTGCGAGGTTGCAGGGCGAAGTAAAGCTCGCAGGCATTGCGGAAGGCACGAAATTTACTGCGGTCCCCCGCAAATCTTTCTGGTACGGGTACCTTAGGCTCTGGAGGTAGCATAACTACTGAGGGCGCTCCGGCCGATGAAGCAGCTTGTGGATGGGTTGGAACTGACAGGACCTGGACTTGTTCTTCCAGCCTTGTGTAGCCTTCCTGGAGGCTCTTCACAGCTTGCGTGAGACCCGCCAGGTGTCTACACAGTTCCTCCATGGGGGAGGTTCCCTGCTCGGGCTCGGACATGGCTGTCCGATACTGTCAGACTTGTGCGTAGCAGACAGGTGAGCCCGATGTAGCAGGGGGAGGCCTCCCTTACGTATCTGGTTACCGGCCCCTGGTAGTATGGACAGGAGGCACGGGAGCACAGAGTGGTATGAGAGCCTGGCGGGTAGCTGCAGGAAGATCCCGGTTAAGATGGTTATGGAGATCACCAGTCAACTGGAGCACAGGCAGTGGGTGCAGAGCAGGAGTGGAGCGGGTTGGTCGGTCACAGGCAGAGGTCGGCAGCAGGCGGGCAACGCAGTACAGAGGAGCAGGCAGATTCGTAGTCAGGACGGTCCGGGATCAGTGGCAGGCAGCAAACAAGGAGGAACAGAGACAGGCCGGTGGTCAGGAGATCGGAATCAAACAGGAAACAGGAAACAGGAAGCAGGATCACAGGAAGCTGAAGATCGGACAGCACCGAGCCCCCTGTGCAGATGGCTTAAATAGGCAGGTTGGCGCCAAACACCGGGCGCGCGCGCCTGCCGACGCGCGCCGACGCGCCGCGATGCCCACCAACAGCGCGCATGCCCAAGGGAACTCTCTGACAATGGGTCAGTTGTCCCTGTCAGAGGGCGGAGAGGAGGTTGGTGCCATTGTCGCAATCCACCATTCCGGTCTTAAATTGGCGTGGCATCAATCACCTCTGAGCCTGCCCCTGCAGAGCTGACAGAATCTCTGCCCCTGTGTGGCTCCTGTCCCCCAAGCACACCAGCTCAAGCACTGCATGGCATCTTTTGGCCTGTGTACTTGCGTAGTCCCTTGAACGCCTACAAAGCACCCCTGGGTCCGAGGACAAAGCACAGGAAGAGGCCATGAAGGAAGAAGAAGAGGAGGGGGTGGAGGAGAGAGGTGTGTCAGAATCACCAATACTGGCATTTTGGAGGCGTGGTGGCGGAATAACCTCCAACACTACTGCACCTTGTCCTGCATCCTTCCCAACTGCCAGCAGAGTCATCCAATGCGCCGTGAAACTTAGGTAACGTCCCTGTCCATAACTGCTGGACCATGAGTCAGTGGTAATATGCACCTTAACGCTGACCGCCCTGTCCAGCGAGGCCAAGACATTGCCACATGCCGGGAGAGACCAGGAATCACCTTCGGTGAGAAAAAGTGGCGTTTGAGAACCTGCCACTGAGGAACCGCACATTCCACAAACTCACGGAAGGGGGCAGAGTCTTCCAACTGAAAAGGTAGCAGTTGAAATGCTAGCAATTTTGCCAAGCTAGCATTCAACCGCTGGGCATGTGGATGGCTGGGAGTGAACTTCTTTCTGCGGTGCAGCAGCTGGGGCATGGAAATTTGCCTGGTACAATCTGACGTCGGTGTACCGATAGTAGATTGCCCGCAAGTACTTGGCTGTGACACACCTAATTCTACACCTTCATTCCTGTCAGTACAGGTCTCAGACTGAAGGTATAGTGAGGTTGGAGATCCCAGCTGATGAGAAACAAGGAGAGGTACTCTTTGTTCTTTGGTGTGGGTCTTTTAGGTACGCTTGGCAATGAACTGCATGGCAGGTTAACATATGTCTGGTCAAGCATGTGGTGCCCAAGCGGGAGATGTTTTGGCCACGCGAGATACGCTTGAGACATATGTTGCAAATAGCAGCGGTGGGATCTGATGCACTCGTCTCAAAAAAGGCCCACACCAAAGAACTTTTGGAATAACGTGCAGAGACAGCAGCGCCCTGCACATGCGAAGGTCTGTGGTGTGATGCAGTCAGTGTGCTGCCCTTAGGCTGGCCCCTGGAGGGCATCCTGCCTCATTGGTGATGTGCCTCCTCCTCTCTCCTATCAGGCACCCACGTGGAGTCAGTGACCTCATCATCCCCTCCCTCCTCATCACTGGAGCAAACCTGTCAGTATGCTGCAGCAGGGGGAATATGGCTGCCAGATTGCTGTCTTTCTTGAGCACCCCCTCTGTCTGGGCTCACGTTACTGCCTCCCTCTAGCTGAGTACTATCATCGGAGCCTTAAAAACGCTGGGCATCCTCCTGGAGCATGTACCTAACACTGTGGTCAAACAGTTAAGGGGACACCTCAGGAGGACATGGTGGGGCAAGGGAAGGAGTGACTGACGCCATTGAGCCGAGGCCGCGTTGGCAGCTGCTTTGCCAGACAACGTACCCTGAGCCTGGGTGAGAGAGGATAAGGAGGATGAGGACGGCTTGGTCATCCACTCTACCAAGTCTTCCACATGCTGTGGCTCAACATGGCCAGCTGCCGAAAAAAAGGCCAAGCGTGTCCCATGGCCACATGCTGATGAGGATGCACCGTGTCCACGACCAGCGCTCAACTGCCTGCCTGTAGTATTATTAGTATGATAACACCTGCACTTGTCTTCAGGTAGCTATACTGTAGGTGCAACTGTGCGGGGTACACAGTACAGTAACTGGAAATACTTCAAAGAGCCTACACAAGCATCTGGCTGCAGGTAGCTATACTGTAGGTGCAACTGTGCAGGGTACACAGTACAGTAACTGGAAATACTGTAAAAACACCTGCCTGCCAGTATATTAGGAAGAGAAGAACAGGATCTATCTAAACTGCACACATACATACATACATACACACATACATACACACATACACACATACACACATACATACATACATACATACATACACACACACATACACACATACATACATATATATACACATACATACACACACACACACACATACACACACACAATACACTGTAAGTGCAGCTAACTGACTCGACCTGCCTACTCTATCTAACTTAAATCAAATTACACTGTCTCTCTCTCTCTCTGTCTATCTCTCTCTCAAGCCAGAACACACTACACAGGGCCGACATGCAGGCGGCTTTATATAGTGTGGGGCGTGTACTAAACCCCCTGAGCCATAATTGGCCAAAGCCTCCTTGGCTTTGGCCAATTACGGCTCTCTGTACACACAGCGCTGTGATTGTCCAAGCATGCGGGTCATAGTGCATGTTTGGCCAATCATCAGCCAGCAATGCACTGCTATGCCGCAGTGAATTATGGGCCGTGACGCGCCACTCAAATTTGCCACGAACGGCCTATATCGTTCATAATTCCACAAACGACCGAACACACGATGTTTGAGTTGAACATGCGTTCGACTCGAACATGAAGCTCATCCCTACTGGTCAGCTGCCCACCTTCTCCACCGCTCTTTTTGTGACTGAACGAAGCCTCAGCAACACGTTGTCCAGCACCAGGAAATTGTAACCTCCCAGGCTCTGGAAACGCATTGCACAAACCTTTCTGCAAGGTCTCCCAAAGATGTTTCATCCTCTGCTCCCTCTGCGAAGGCTGGATAAGTTCTGCAACCTTACCATTGTAACGTGGATTAAGAAGGCCCTCTCCTTGATACTACAAATCCTAGGGTCCTTTCGCAGGCTTTGCAGGATCAGGGAGGCCATGCACTAAGCATCACATGATCCTCAACCACCTCCTCTCAGCCACGTACAACTCCATGGGTTTCTGGGAACTGCAAACGATTCCTTGAAGACTGCTGCTGATGCTGAGTTTTATCCTCCACCTCCATGGTGACAAAATCTTCCTCCTCCTCATCTTCTTCTTCCTGTGTGATCAGCAGGCCTGCAGGAATACTAGTATCTGGATAAAGGGGGCCTTGAGAGGTAAGGAAGTCCTCCTCTTCCTTCCGCTGTTCTACCTCAAATGCCCTGTCCATTATTCCATGAAGTGTGTGCTCCACAGGAAGTCAAAAGGGACAGTATCACTAATGCACTGTCACTGCTCACCATCCTCATGGCCTCCTCAAATGGTGACAGGACAGTGTATGCATCCTTCAATCAGTAGCCACTGGCATCCCCTGACCCTGTCCTGGTGCCATACTCACACAGGTACTCATTGATGGCCCTCTGCTGTGTCTGCAGTCACTACAGCATTGCCAATGTTGAGTTCCACCTGATGGGCATGTCACAAATGAGGCAGTTCTTGGGCAGGTTGCATTCTCTTTGAATGTCAGCCAGCCGAGCACTGGCATTATATGACTGGCAGAAATGACCACAGACTTTCCTGGCATGCCTCAGGAGATCCTGTAAGCCAGGGTACCTGCTCAAGAACCACTGCACCACCAAATTCAGGACGTGAGCCAAACAGGGAACATGGGTCAAGTGTCCCTGTCGGAGGGCGGAGAGGAGGTTGGTGCCATTGTCGCATACAACCATTCCTGGCTGAAGCTGGCGTGGCGTCAACCACCTCTGAACCTGCCCCTGCAGAGCTGACAGAATCTCTGCCCCAGTGTTTCTCCTGTTCCCTAAGCAGACCAACTCAAACACTGCGTGGCGTCTTTTTGCCTGAGTGCTTGCATAGCCCCTTGAACGCCAACTGAGCACCGCTGGTTCAGAGGAGAAATCTGCAGAGGAAGAGGCCATAGAGAAAGAAGAAGAGGAGGGGGTGGAGGAGAGAGCTGTGGCGGAATCACCACTAGCATTTTGGAGGCCTGGTGGCAGAACAAGCTCCAACAATACTGAACCCTATCCTGCATCCTTCCCAGCTGCCAGCAGAGTTACCCAGTGCGTCGTGAAAGAAAGTTAACGTCCCTGTCCATGCCTTGTGGACCATGAGTCAGCAGTAATATGCACATTACTGCTGACCACCCTGTCCAACGAGGCCAAGACATTGCCTTCCACATGCTGGTAGAGAGCCGGAATGGCATTCCGTGAAAAGAAATGGCATTTGGGAACCTGCCATTGAGGTACCGCATATTCCACAAATTCACGAAAAGGGGGCAGAGTCTACCAGCTGAAAAGGCAGCAGTTACAATGCTAGCAATTTAGCCAAGCTAGCATTCAGACACTGAGCATGTGGATGGCTGGAACTGAATTTCTTTAGACGGTTTAGCAACTGGGGTAGGGAAATTTGCCTGCTAAAATCAGATGTTGGTGTACCGCTAGCAGATTGGTCGCAAGTACTTGTGACACCCATTTCTATACCTTCATTCCTCTCAGTGCAGGTTTCTGAGAGGACTGGAGGTATGGCGAGGTTTGAGATCCCAGCTGATGAGGAGCAAGGAGAGGTCCGCCTTGTTCTTTGATGTGGTGCTGTTGCCAACGGACTGCATGGGAGGTCGTCATATGTCTGGTCAAGCATGTGGTGTCCAAGCGGCTGCTGTTTTGGCCATGCTTGATACGCTTCAGACATATGTTGTAAACAGCAACGGTGCGATCTGCTGCACATGTGTCAAAAAGGCCCACACCAAAGAACTTTTCAAAATATGTGGGGAGTCAGCAGCACCCTGCACCTGCTTAGCTCTTTGTTGTGATGCAATAGGGGGGCTGCCCTTAAGATGCCCCCTGGAGGGCATCCTGACTTGGAGATGTGCCTCCTCCTCCTCCTCTCTTCTATCAGGCACCCAGGTAGAGTCAGTGACCTCATCATTCCCTCCCTCCTCGTCACTGGAGCAAATTTGGCAGTATGTTGTAGCTTGGGGAAGACGACTGCCAGTTTCTTGACCTTCTTGGGAACCCCCTCCCTCTAGGCTCACGTTACTCTCTCCTAAACCTGAGTACCATTATCGGAGCCTTCAAATCGCTGCACATCCTCCTGCAGCATGAACACTGTGCTTGTGGTTCGGGGGACTCCATGCATGATGATGGGGTTAGGGAAGGAGTGACTGTTGACATGGAGCCAATGGAATAGGCTGCTTTGGCAGCTGCATTGGCAGGCAAACTACTCTGATCCTGGGTGACAGAGGATGAGGACAGCTTTGTTATCCATTCCACCAACTCTTCTGCATGTTGTGGCTCAATAACACGGCCAGCTGCAGAAAAAAAGGACAAGCGTGCCCCACGGCCATGTGCTGAGGATGCACTGTGTCCACGACCAGGACTGTCGTCGACTGTAGACACAGAGCCTGCTTGCCCTCCTTTAGTACCCTGTGAGTGTCTGCCTCTCCTTGGTGGCCTTCCGGACATGCTGTAAATTTTGTTTAGCAAAACCACACTACACTGAATTATGTACTGTGTACACCACCAGAAAAGTAGTAGCCACTGCACTAGGGGTGCACGGTACAGTGTACACTAACAGAAGTGTAATAACAACTATGGTGTACTGTATTGTGTACAACACCAGAAAAGTAGTAGCAACTGCGCTATTGGTGCACGGTACTGTGTACACCAACAGAAGTGTAATAACAAATATGGGTGTACTGTGTACACCACCAGAAACATAGTAGCAACTGCACTATGGGTGCACAGTACTGTGTACAACGCCTGAAGTATATTAGAAAAAGTACACCAGGAAAGGCATGCAGTCAGATATAACTAAACTGGATATATTAAATACACTGCAACTAACTGAATAACCTACCTGCCAGAAGTATATTAGAAAAAGCACACCAGAAACGGCTTGCAGTCAGTTAAAGCTAAACTGTATGCAGTGGATAGAAAAAAAAAAAATATATATATATATATAGCACACATACATACATACATACATACATACACACACACAAGACTGTCTGTATATATTGTGACATTGGGGATTGTTCAGCTCAAGTGGATAGATGCGTTTTGGTGCAGTGAGTCCACATCAGAGAGGCATTTATAGTTAAGGGCCTGGTAGCCCATGTTTATTAAAGGGAAAAACAAAACAAAAGTCCATCCAGGAATCCCACGCAGGGGTCCAAGCTTCAATTAAACACACAAAATCCAAATGAAAATGCTAGCCTACCTGGCTACTCTTCAGCAGTAATGCTGCTATAGGGAACAGGCCCATCAAACAAGCTGCTTGGATGCACACAGTCTTAGGCTCCTTGGCCGCACACAGCTTCAAGAGCTTCAACGCACACAGCTTCTGGCTCCTTGGATGCACACAGCTTTGAAGCCCTTCAATGCACACAGCTTCTGGCTCCCTGGACGCACACAGCTTTGAAGCCCTTCAATGCACACAGCATCTATTCTCACACAGAGACACTTACTAGCAGCCACTGCTCCAACTTCACCTTCCTCCACTCATTCTGCTCTCACCAGCCCCTCCTTATATGGGCTGTATGCACCTGGGCACACACCCTACAGAGGAAAAAATCTTGCGAGCCACAATAATCCAATACCTTAGTGGAGAAACAACTGAAATAAATACCCAGCTGCAAACGCAGATCACGTATTCATAACCGTGCGGTAAAACATAAATAAAAAATTGCGTTGCGCTTAGGAATATATTTGTGTATCCATACACCCTAGTGGTGTCACATAAATAGATCTAAAATGACATAAAAACAAACAAAGGCGCCTCTAAGTGCAGAAGATAAACAATTTTAATACCCCAACTGGGTTAAAAACACTTACAAAATAGGAGTAGAAAACAGGCACATCGTGGGTAAGGCTGCATTGGAAGGGGTCACGATTAGAGGAAGCCTTCAGGAGGATGGATGTAGTCACTGTCAGCAGCGGTGTAAAACACAGGGAACAGCTGTGAAGCCGGCGTCGTCAGCGTGTGAGGGCTGCGAACCCGGAAGTGATGTCATCCGCTGAGCGGCTCTGTGACCAGCCTGAACCGCAAACGAAAGGCCAGAGAGGGGATGTGATGTCATCAATGAGGGACGCGTTTCGGAACCGTCATTCGTTCCTTTCTCAACCTCGGATTACACTGATGGCTGGGGAGGATATATACAAGCACACTGGCAGTGGATTGGCCGGGGGGCGGGGACAACAAGATTAAATAACAATAGGTCTAGTAAATGCATATGAATGTAGACACACACCTGCAATAGCATGCTGAAAAACTAAAAAACAAAGCAATTGAAAAAAAATAAAATCAAAGATGGTGATAATAAAGGTTAAAAACGATCTGTATGACAATCAAAGTACCCAATGTGTGGGTCTGACAGATCATAAAAAATGCTGCACATAACAAATTGTCCGCAAATGGGTAACAAGAAAAGGGGGGGGGGGGGGAGAAAAAAAGGGGGACCATGCATGACATTGGTAACATTAAAATATCATCATATAAAAATATATAAAAAATATATATAAAAAATGTGACATGAGAACGCCCATAGATTCGAATAAAAGAGGGTATGTGGAAATAAAAAAGTATTAGTGATAATAAAACATCTTTTTATTAAAAATTCTAAAAAGGGGGGGGGGGGGAAGATTAGATAAGTGTGGTAAAGAAATGT
Organism: Lithobates septentrionalis; assembly: GCA_037952835.1. Taxonomy (NCBI): domain Eukaryota; kingdom Metazoa; phylum Chordata; class Amphibia; order Anura; family Ranidae; genus Lithobates; species Lithobates septentrionalis. Next base: position 25,407 of record JBBDGP010002541.1, read on the forward strand.
ATTGTCAAAGTATGGCACTAACTTCGAAGTCCTCGTTTAACCCTCCAGGGGCTAAAACATTTAATAGAAATATCCAATACATTTCTCTATGGCATAGTCGTCGGTAGCGTTCAGCTGGGGGGAGATCTTTTGACATTGCCTCAATGACCCATACTCTGAGGCCGCTAGTGGACTTATCATGGACGTGTAGATAATATTTGGGGACACTGTGATTATCTAGTCCGCCTTCAATAAAGCGACGGTGTTCGCCAAACCGTTTCCGTAGTGGCCGGATAGTGCGCCCTACATAAAATAGACCACAGGGGTAAGTAAGGCAATATATGACATGGTCAGAGGAACATGTGTGGAAGCCCTTTATTGGATATGTTTTGCCTTTGACGTGAAAATCTTTCTGGCCATGTGTCACAAACCGACAGGTCTTGCAAAGGGGTTTGCGGCACTGATACATCCCAGAAATAGCTAGGAAGGTGGGCATATGGTGACCAGGAGGTGGAGGTCTAGCCCTGAGTTTGCTGGTCGCTACCTTGCTCTTAATATTGGGTGCCTTCCTATAGGCAAATTGGGGTCTATTGGACAAAGTGGGAAGTAGATGTTCGTCTTGTAATAGTAGAGGCCAATGTTTTTTAACGATATTTTCTATTTGTTTGTGTTGGGTATGGAATTGGGTAATGAATCGTGGATTACTATTGTCAGTGTTTTGGCGTGGATGGGAATATTCAGTAGGCGGTTTACTCTTATATTTTTGATACGCTGTATCCACGAGATCAACGGGGAATCCCTTTTCAAGAAATTTCTCTTTTAGGATGAGACCTTCAGTGTCATAATCACTCTGTAATGTACAGTTCTTATTAAGCCTACAGAACTGGCTCTTGGGTACGTTGTTTAACCAAAGAGGGTGGTGGCAGCTCTTATAGTGGAGGAAGGAATTTCCAGCTGTTGGTTTGGTGAAGTTTTTGGCGTGTATCTCCTTACCTATCCAAAACAGTTCGAGGTCCAAAAAGGCTAATTTGTTTGGGTCAGTGACAGAGGTAAAGGTGAGGCCCATATTATTGGTGTTGCAATATGTGACAAAGTCTGAGAATACTGATACACTGCCATTCCAAATGATGATCACGTCATCTATATAGCGGCCATAAAAAACAATATGGGAAAAAAACGGATTGTTGTTCCATATATATTGATGCTCCCAATGCCCCATGGTAAGATTCGCATATGAGGGCGCAAAATGCGCCCCCATAGCTGTCCCCTGTAGCTGCAGAAAGAAGTTGTCCTCAAATTTAAAATAATTGTGTGTAAGACAAAAGGAAGTGGCCTCAACAATAAAGGAAGCTTGCCTTGGATTGAGCATGGGATCTTGACAGAGAAAGAACTGTAGGGCATTGAGGCCCACTTCATGAGGTATAGATGTATAGAGGGATTGAACATCTAAAGAGGCCCAGTGGTAATTTGTGTCCCAAGAGTAGGTGGTTAAAGTTTCCAGCAGTTGAACGCCATCTTCAATATGTGACTGGAGGGATTGGGCCAGTGGCTGGAGGAATTGATCTATGTACTGTGATAGTCCACTGCTGATGCTATCCATAGAGGCCACAATCGGTCGCCCAGGTGGTGTTTTAAGGTCTTTATGCACCTTGGGCAGGTGGTAAAAGTAGGGAGTGAAATGTACTTCTTTAACTAAAAAAGAGGCCTCTTGTTGTGTGATGATGTTTTCCTTCAGTGCTTTTTTAACCAGAGAAGAAGCTTCGGTGGTGAATACGGGTAAGGGATCTTTATTGAGTCTGATATATGTATTGGTGTCAGATAATAGTCGCATGGCTTCAGAGACGTAATCAGCTCTATTCTGTATCACTATACCTCCCCCTTTGTCAGCACTCTTTATAACCAGTTCTAGATTGTTGGTGAGTGTGTCAAGAGCTCTTTGTTCATGATGGGTAAGATTGGAGATGGAATTTTTATTCTTATTTTTATTGTTATTACACAACTCCTGTATTTCTGCATGAACGATGCGATAAAACGCATCGATACATGAGCCTTTGGACTGGGTTGGATAGAAGACCGATGTGGGTTTGAAGGTGGTGTTTTGAATGGGTGGAGAAGTTATCAGATGTTGCGTGTACAGCACAAAATCATTACCGTGATCTGCTGAAGGAGAGGATAAGATGGGGGGATGATTGTACAATTCTTCTAAAATGGAAAGGGGATCACTGTCAGTATGAGCCTCAGTAGTATTATGGGACACTTCAAGTACAGTGCCTTGCAAAAGTATTCGGCCCCCTTGAACTTTTCAACCTTTTGCCACATTTCAGGCTTCAAACATAAAGATATAAAATTTTAATTTTTTGTGAAGAATCACCAACAAGTGGGACACAATTGTGAAGTGGAACGAAATCTATTGGATATTTTAAACTTTTTTAGCAAATAAAAAACTGAAAAGTGGTACGTGCAAAATTATTCGGCCCCTTTACTTTCAGTGCAGAAAAATCACTCCAGAAGTTCAGCGAGGATCTCTGAATGATCCAATGTTGTCCTAAATGACTGATGGTGATAAATAGAATCCACCTGTGTGTAATCAAGTCTCTGTATAAATGCACCTGCTCTGTGATAGTCTCAGGGTTCTGTTGAAAGCGCAGAGAGCATCATGAAGACCAAGGAACACACCAGGTAGGTCCCTAATACTGTTGTGGAGAAGTTTAAAGCCGGATTTGGATACAAAAAGATGTCCAAAGCTTTAAACATCCCAAGGAGCACTGTGCAAGCGATCATTTTGAAATGGAAGGAGTATCAGACCACTGCAAATCTACCAAGACCTGGCTGTCCCTCTAAACTTTCAGCTCAGACAAGGAGAAGACTGATCAGAGATGCAGCCAAGAGGCCCATGATCACTCTGGATGAACTGCAGAGAACTACAGCTGAGGTGGGAGAGTCTGTCCATAGGACAACAATCAGTCATACACTGCACAAATCTGGCCTTTATGGAAGAGTGGCAAGAAGAAAGCCATTTCTCAAAGATATCCATAAAAAGTCTTGTCTAAAGTTTGCCACAAGCCACCTGGGAGACACACCAAACATGTGGAAGAAGGTGCTCTGGTCCGATGAAACCAAAATCAAACTTTTTGGCCACAATGCAAAACGATATGTTTGGCGTAAAAGCAACACAGCTCATCACACTCAACACACCATCCCCACTGTCAAACATGGTGGTGGCAGCATCATGGTTTGGGCCTGCTTTTCTTCAGCAGGGACAGGGAAGATGGTTAAAATTGAGGGGAAGATGGATGCAGCCAAATACAGGACCATTCTGGATGAAAACTTGTTGGAGTCTGCAAAAGACCTGAAACTGGGACGGAGATTTATCTTCCAACAAGACAATGATCCCAAACATACAAAATCTACAAAGGAATGGTTCACAAATAAACGTATCCAGGTGTTAGAATGGCCAAGTCAAAGTCCAAACCTGAATCCAATCGAGAATCTGTGGAAAGAGCTGAAAACTGCTGTTTACAAATGCTCTCCATCCAACCTCACTGAGCTCGAGCTGTTTTGCAAGGAAGAATGGGAAAGAATTTCAGTCTCTCGATGTGCAAAACTGATAGAGACATACCCCAAGCGACTTGCAGCTGTAATCGCAGCAAAAGGTGGCTCTACAAAGTATTAACGCAAGGGGGCCGAATAATTTTGTACGCCCCACTTTTCATTTTTTTATTAGTTAAAAAAGTTTCAAAAATCCAAAAGATTTCGTTCCACTTCACAATTGTGTCCCACTTGTTGGTGATTCTTCACAAAAAATAAAAATTTTATATCTTTATGTTTGAAGCCTGAAATGTGGCAAAAGGTTGAAAAGTTCAAGGGGGCCGAATACTTTCGCAAAGCACTGTATGTTTGAATCAGCATGTGAGCGATGTTTATTGGATTGGATGTTGAAAAATCTTTTTAAAGTAAGGAGACGGACAAATTTGTTCAAATCTTTGAAGAGAAGGAAGGGATTGGGAGCAGCAGATGGGGCAAAATTTAGACCTCGACTAAGTAAGGAGATTTCGTCATTGGTTAGGACATGGGAGGAGAGGTTGAAGATTTTAACAGTACTCTCTTTTTGCTGGGGTCTGGAGTGTTGCTTATTGCCTCTGCCTCGACATCCTCTTCTGTGTGTTTTCTTTTTTGTGGTTTTGTCCGAGGGAGATCGAACACTAAAAAAGGGACACTAAAAAAGGGGCCTCTATGGATAGCATCAGCAGTGGACTATCACAGTACATAGATCAATTCCTCCAGCCACTGGCCCAATCCCTCCAGTCACATATTGAAGATGGCGTTCAACTGCTGGAAACTTTAACCACCTACTCTTGGGACACAAATTACCACTGGGCCTCTTTAGATGTTCAATCCCTCTATACATCTATACCTCATGAAGTGGGCCTCAATGCCCTACAGTTCTTTCTCTGTCAAGATCCCATGCTCAATCCAAGGCAAGCTTCCTTTATTGTTGAGGCCACTTCCTTTTGTCTTACACACAATTATTTTAAATTTGAGGACAACTTCTTTCTGCAGCTACAGGGGACAGCTATGGGGGCGCATTCTGCGCCCTCATATGCGAATCTTACCATGGGGCATTGGGAGCATCAATATATATGGAACAACAATCCGTTTTTTTCCCATATTGTTTTTTATGGCCGCTATATAGATGACGTGATCATCATTTGGGATGGCAGTGTATCAGTATTCTCAGACTTTGTCACATATTGCAACACCAATAATATGGGCCTCACCTTTACCTCTGTCATTGACCCAAACAAATTAGCCTTTTTGGACCTCGAACTGTTTTGGATAGGTAAGGAGATACACGCCAAAAACTTCACCAAACCAACAGCTGGAAATTCCTTCCTCCACTATAAGAGCTGCCACCACCCTCTTTGGTTAAACAACGTACCCAAGAGCCAGTTCTGTAGGCTTAATAAGAACTGTACATTACAGAGTGATTATGACACTGAAGGTCTCATCCTAAAAGAGAAATTTCTTGAAAAGGGATTCCCCGTTGATCTCGTGGATACAGCGTATCAAAAATATAAGAGTAAACCGCCTACTGAATATTCCCATGCACGCCAAAACTCTGACAATAGTAATCCACGATTCATTACCCAATTCCATACCCAACACAAACAAATGGAAAATATCGTTAAAAAACATTGGCCTCTACTATTACAAGACGAACATCTACTTCCCACTTTGTCCAATAGACCCCAATTTGCCTATAGGAAGGCACCCAATATTAAGAGCAAGGTAGCGACCAGCAAACTCAGGGCTAGACCTCCACCTCCTGGTCACCATATGCCCACCTTCCTAGCTATTTCTAGGATGTATCAGTGCCGCAAACCCCTTTGCAAGACCTGTCGGTTTTTGACACATGGCCAGAAAGATTTTCACGTCAAAGGCAAAACATATCCAATAAAGGGCTTCCACACATGTTCCTCTGACCATGTCATATATTGCCTTACTTGCCCCTGTGGTCTATTTTATGTAGGGCGCACTATCCGGCCACTACGGAAACGGTTTGGCGAACACCGTCGCTTTATTGAAGGTGGACTAGATAATCACAGTGTCCCCAAACATTATCTACACGTCCATGATAAGTCCACTAGCGGCCTCAGAGTATGGGTCATTGAGGCAATGTCAAAAGATCTCCCCCCAGCTGAACGCTACCGACGACTATGCCATAGAGAAATGTATTGGATATTTCTATTAAATGTTTTAGCCCCTGGAGGGTTAAACGAGGACTTCGAAGTTAGTGTCATACTTTGACAATACATTTCTTTACCACACTTATCTAATCTTCCCCCCCCCCCTTTTTAGAATTTTTAATAAAAAGATGTTTTATTATCACTAATACTTTTTTATTTCCACATACCCTCTTTTATTCGAATCTATGGGCGTTCTCATGTCACATTTTTTATATATATTTTTTATATATTTTTATATGATGATATTTTAATGTTACCAATGTCATGCATGGTCCCCCTTTTTTTCTCCCCCCCCCCCCCTTTTCTTGTTACCCATTTGCGGACAATTTGTTATGTGCAGCATTTTTTATGATCTGTCAGACCCACACATTGGGTACTTTGATTGTCATACAGATCGTTTTTAACCTTTATTATCACCATCCTTGATTTTATTTTTTTCAATTGCTTTGTTTTTTCGTTTTTCAGCATGCTATTGCAGGTGTGTGTCTACATTCATATGCATTTACTAGACCTATTGTTATTTAATCTTGTTGTCCCCGCCCCCCGGCCAATCCACTGCCAGTGTGCTTGTATATATCCTCCCCAGCCATCAGTGTAATCCGAGGTTGAGAAAGGAACGAATGACGGTTCCGAAACGCGTCCCTCATTGATGACATCACATCCCCTCTCTGGCCTTTCGTTTGCGGTTCAGGCTGGTCACAGAGCCGCTCAGCGGATGACATCACTTCCGGGTTCGCAGCCCTCACACGCTGACGACGTGGGCTTCACAGCTGTTCCCTGTGTTTTACACCGCTGCTGACAGTGACTACATCCATCCTCCTGAAGGCTTCCTCTAATCGTGACCCCTTCCAATGCAGCCTTACCCACGATGTGCCTGTTTTCTACTCCTATTTTGTAAGTGTTTTTAACCCAGTTGGGGTATTAAAATTGTTTATCTTCTGCACTTAGAGGCGCCTTTGTTTGTTTTTATGTCATTTTAGACCCTGCTTCAAGTCTTTTAAAGTTGCAGCCCTTTTTGCTGAAGATTACCATCCTTTCATCCCTTTCAACCAACATTTGTCCCGTTCATTTTTGGACTGCCGACCCTTAATAGAGACATCATTTGGACTACGCTAGTCCTGTGCGCCCTATACTACTTTTTATTTACATAAATAGATCTAAAGTGCAATGTGCAGATAATATGGATCTAAGATCAACTCTGCATACTTGAATAAATTTTTTATTACCTGTTTTTGAATAAATAAATATGTCAAAAAGTGCAGCAAAGTGCCATGTACAATAAGTCCCAAAGTGTGATGTGCAAATAATACGTAACTGAAATCATATAGTAAATAAATAAATCAATATGGATCTGAAAACACCTTTACATATATGAATAAATAAATAAAAACAGCAAAACATTAATACTTGAATAAAAAATGTGCACAATAAATGATATACTATATATATATATCACATGCAAAACTCCACTGTAATCTTAAAGTGATAGGTGAAATAAATAAACCACATGTGTAATGAGTGATATTAAAGACTACAATTGTCCTTATTTGTGATATTAAAGACTACAATCGTCCTTATTTGTGAAAAATCTTCCAACACAGCAATTGTGCAGTGAAAAGTTCCAAAAGGAAATTTATAGTAGTATAATAGTGCTTCAGAGAAAAGTTCCAGTTGCTGAATCAAAGTGCCCAAATCATGCCGTGAAGTGCCTCGGTGACCCCCAATGTGGTTGCGCTCACCTTAGAGCGTGTGACACAGTGTTCAGCTGCGTCAATACACGCTGTGGAGCAACCCCTGGGCTCAATGATTGATACCAGATGATTCTCCAAGCAGACTCTCTATGGCTCCACAAACACCATACCAAAAAAAGAGAAGGGCTATATAGTGTGATACCGCTAAATATTTTATTAAAATAACACCCAATCCCCACACTGGGGTACTCACATTTATAAGGTGCTAGTGTGCACCATACATTACAAGTCCAAAAACACTAATCGGCGTGCTGCGGGGTATGAGAGATCCACAACCCAGCTCTGTGCTGATCGCTCCGTCCTGGCCCCTCCCCTACGCGTCTCGACAGCAGGAGATAAAATTTTCCGACAACGAAATCCGATCGCGTTAATTCCGACCATGTGTGGCCTGTTCCGACGCACAAAGTGCCACGCATGCTCAGAAGAAATTCCGACACGGGCCAGCTCGTTCTGGTAAACTTAGCGTTCGCAATGGATACAGCACTTTCGTCACGCTGCAATGTCAAAAATGGTTTAATACAGCGCACTCTCTTCTTCTTTATAATGTGACAAGAATGAAGTAGTTTTGATGCTCATATTCACACACACTTCTCACAAACTTCTTTCGTTACTATTTATCGGGATTCCCTCAATATATTTTGATTTCTCACATCTGACAACATATTTTTTTTTTTTTTGACTTTAATGTAGATTCTTTTTTGTGTTTCTCTTTTTAAATTTTTTTTTTTGGTGATTTTGATTTGTACTCCCGAAAATGTTTGTGTGTTTTTTGTGACAAGTTCCCACAACACCATTATATGTTGTTGTATTTAATCTGTAGGAGATTGTTTGGTGTAGTTGTCCCTTGTTATTTTCACATTTTATGTTTTTAGAAATGTACCTGAATCGTCACCAACAAACTGTCTTTTTTGGATGAAAACACACACAGGAAAGTAGAATTTACCGAAAATTTTTTTTATTAAGGGGTCACAAATATAAAAAAACAAAGAGGGAGGCAACGCTGGAGAAACTGCAGAAGTGGGTGAAGCCTTGGACCCCCAGGGCAGACATCAATTATTTAAAAGCAAAATTGGTGGCCTGAGGAGTCCATATCTTAGGGAGGACAGTCTGGTCCAGAAGTCCCAGAGACCAGGAAAGCAGCAGATGACATCTATGTCCCCAGGCTGTGGTCATACGAGAGACTGCATCTTCTGTCAGACCAGACTGAACCAAGGGCAATCACTCTTTGGTCTTCCTTCCACGCTTCCTTCCAGGCTTTGGCTGTGGTGGTGGAGTTGTGGCAGCAGGAGGAGGAGGAGGAGGAGGATTGTCCATCTCCATGACATCCGTCTTGGGTGTCAGTTCCCCACTCTCCCCCTTACAAAGGAATTTATAAATCAGGTCCTCAGAGACCATCTGGGCTCCTCCACTTCTTCCTGGCAGGAAGGCCCAGGTTGGACATCAGAAGCCTCAGCTGGGGTGGAAGGAAGAGTGGAAGGAAGAGAAGAGAGGGATTCCCTGACCTCAGTGTGGTCTGACAGAAATCGCAGTCTCTCGTAGTACCACAGCCTGGGGACATAAACGTCATCTGCTGCAGCTCCGGACCTCTGGGAATCTGTGACCTTCTTGCGCTCCCTAAGATAAGTGCTCCTCAGGCCACCAATTTTAGCTTTTAAATAAGGGATGGTTGCTGTGGGGACCACCGGCTTCACCAACTCCAGCAGTTTCTCCAGCGCTGCCTGCCTCTTCTGTTTGTGGTTGTAATGGGGATGTCTGACCTGCCACAGACAGGGCAGCTCCCTGTACTTGTCTATGAACAGGGGAAGGAAGTTGTGGTCATTGAAGCCATCCATTTTCTCTGCAAGACACAACACAAGACAAACCCTAATGTCAGGCCAAACTCCCCTAATCTTGTTACAATATAGGCTTCCATTTCGAAGCAGTATAGGCCCAAGTTTAGATCCTACCTTCGTTAGCACGATCAGCGTCTCCGATGCTCCTTCCTCCGCTCACAGATCGTACGTAAGACGTGCGCGTTACGCTTTATACACACTGCGCATGCATATAACTCCGCCCGCCCCTGACGTTCTTTCTAGTCTATTCCCCACCCCTTTTCATTCGGCGCAGTGGGGGAAGAGCACATGGCGGATAGACAGCAGGATCGTGCTAACTGTAGCAACGAGGAGGAGGAGGAGGAAAGGCTGGAGCCTGAAACGTCCCGATCCAGAACGAGATTAAAGGACTCAAATATGTCCTTTGGGGAGATGTTGGAAATGGTGGACATCCTGAAGAGGGCTGACTATGAGGGAAAGTATGGGCCTTACCCCAACCCCAATGTCCGAAAGGCCAAGATCATGGCGAAAGTGGTCAGGAGTCTGCACCGGAATTTCGGGGTACGGCGATCGAAAGATCAGCTTAGGAAGCGGTGGTCGGACCTGAAATTACGAGAACATGAGCAGTACAGAAAGATCCGGAGAGTGCTGCAAAAAAGTAAGTAGTTGTGCTGTGTTCCTATTTTTGTGGTGTTTATTACGTTTGTGCTGCTCAATGTGCTTTTAGGAACTGCTGTACAGTTTAAAATGGCAACTTTCATGTTCATGGGCAAATTATTCGTTCGGATCACACATTTTTCTTTCGGACTATAAAATACCATTGTTTAGGCCATATGCATTTGGCCACCATTTTGAGACCCTATACTTGTCTTCAAAGAATTGGGTTGTGTAGATGGCTTTGTTACTAGAATGAAATGCAAACTAGATTTTGTGTAAGGAGAGGACACTGAGCAGCTGTTTTCACATCTGGACACTGGAGCACTAATGTGGGACACAAGAACACCATTTTTATTAGGGGGCCCACACAGGTGCTCCAGTGTATACTATAGGAGGGGCTACATCTGTGAAGCTTGTACCAAACAGGTAAAGTATTGGAGGTTGACAAAGGACACAAAAAAAGCTACTTCTTGGAACTCGGCTAAAACAGACAATTGTACCCCACTTCCAAGCAATGTTTCATCTTTATAGTTCTGCCATCAAATATCTGTGTGCTAATTATACCATTTTTGTTTTACATAGGGGATAAAAGACTCGGAGGACACCCCTCATCCGAGGAGATGAGAGCCCCCCCTCTGGAAGAAGGGGAAATACCCCCAACACAAGCTGAGCAGGAGGAAGAAGACGTGGTGGAAATAGTCACCACAACAGGTGAGTGTCTGCGACCACAGGCTCAGATAAGAGATGGATGGCGGCATTTTTTGGCAAACCTAATTTATTTTGGGGTTCCTCTCTTTTTAGGTGATCGTGAGGGTGTGGATGAAGATCCTTTCACATCCGAAAGTGCCCAGATCCTGATCGGGGAGATCATGGGGTGTAATTTACAATTGCAAAACATCAAGCAAAACATCAATGATGTTATTCCAAAATATAAAAACATCATTGATGTTTTGGGGCGAGTTTAAAGCCCCTCCAAATCACTTTCTTCTTTTGTGTGCTACAATGTGCTAAATCTTTTTGTGATTTTTCCCTAAGCCAAATTTGTGTGCCAACATGTGCTATCTGCCATCACGGGAGATCAATGGACGCGTTTTGGGGGTGCAACCCCTTCCTCAATAATAAAGTAGCTGAGAGGAAGGGCTTGCTCCCCCAAAACACGTCCCTTGATCCCCCGTGATGGCAGATAGCACATGTTGACATTGTGAACTTTGTGTACATCTTCCAAATTTGGCTTTTCCTGGTGTGATTTCCCCCCATCTGAACGCAATATCAAACACAGTTCCTAAATACTCATGTCTGATATTGCCTTCAGGTTCTACCAAATGTGAACTTTGTAAGATCAAGATTTGTGTCTTTTCTTGTTGGTTTTACACAGGCCTGTTTTCTATAAAATGGATATTTTCATTTTGGATAATGACACCACAAAAATTGTTATACAACAAACATGTCGGTTTGTCAGAAAAACCTTTGGTAAATGCACATGTGATTGTGCAGGTATTAAAAAGATTGTTCATCAAGAATGTGTGGATTATTGTCTCAACGCTACAACATTTTTGGGGTGATGTAATTGTTGTTTTATGAGAAAATGGGGGTAATTTCCTAAGGGCAAATACTCTTTGCATTACAAGTGCAGTTTCAGTGTAGTAGTGCAAAGTGTCTTTGCATGTAGTAAATAACAGCCAACAGTGCTTTGTAAGGTTACACAATCACGACATTTTCTGGACTCCACACATTTCTGTCAGGGTCAGCTCAAACAAACACAAGCAGTAAATGTCCACAAATAAGAGCCTGGGGGGAGATGCCTGTCGAGAACTTGAGGTCCTGCAGGCTTCTCCCTGTGGCCAAATACCGCAAGGTAGCGACCAGCCTCTGCTCCGGAGTGATGGCTTGCCTCATGCAGGTATCCTGCCTGCTAATATAGGGGGTCAGCAAAGCCAACAGACGGTGAAACACGGGGTCCGTCATCCTGAGAAAGTTCCTGAAATCATCAGGATTATTCTCACGGATCTCACGGAGCAAAGGCATATGAGAGAACTGGTCACGCTGAAGCAACCAATTCTTTTTTTTTTTTTAACAGTAATTTTTCTTTATTTAGAAAATTTGGATATACAATAGATCAATGACAGAACAATCATTACATTACTTGCACATTAAAGGGTGTGACCATACTATGAGAGTAAGATCATTAAGCATATGGAATAAGAATTATAGCGATAAAGCTACTGAGTGAAATCCATTACTTCTTGTGCAGTCAAAATTAGACATCAGAGGTGCAGGGAGAAGGGGGGGGGGGTGCAGGCATCACCGCCAAAAGTTTAAACTAACTCTATCCCACCTCTCCGATTCCTGGCTTATGGGAGGGAAAGAAACCCCTAGGGGAGGGGGGGAGGGGGAGGAGGAGAAAGGGAGAGGGGGGAGGTCAGGAGGGGGGGAGGGAGGGAGGGAGGGAGGGGGGGGGGAGAAGAGGGGAGCCAGGGAGACGCCCGTCCCGCACCCCCAGGTCTCCATCGCGCACCACACATATTGCATTTACTGTTGCATAGTATAAGACCTCTCATATCAAACGTCAGACCACTGTGACCATATTTTCCCCTATTTTGCCGGGCAGTTTCTACTTTCGTATGTCATCTTATACAATGGCAGGACTCTATTAACTGTACTTTGCCATGAGGCCACCGTAGGGAGCTCCGTAGTCCTCCACCTCAGAAGGATTTCTCTCCTGGCATAGAAGAGGGCAAAGGTGAGGCATGCTTTAGTGTATCTGTCTCCCTCCACCTCACCGAGATGACTAAGCAAAAAGATCAGGGGGTCTAGTGTCAATGTGGTACCACATACTTTGGATAGTACTTCCGCCACCCCTCGCCAGTATGTCTTGAGTTTGTCACAGGACCAAACCATATGGAGGAAAGAGCCGCGCTCGGTGGTGCATCTTGTGCATGATGGGCTGGAAGAGGGGTATATGTTGGCCAACCTCTGGGGAGTGTAATATGCTCTATGTAAAAATTTTAATTGTATGAAGCGGTCTCTAGAGGCTATCATAGAGGGGATAAATGTAGTAACACATTCCTCCCATGTTTCTTCATCTAAGGTGGGGATATCTTCTCTCCATTTGGTCATCGTGTGTGCAGTCTTCGTATCATGTGCCACTGTGAGGTACATATAGAGGGTAGAGAGCGGTTTTATCATTATCTCTGACATGAGGAGTCGCTCCACAGAGTCCGAGTTTAGTGTCATTGGGCTAGGAAATTGAGATGTGAGGGCATGTCGGAGTTGCCAATAGCGGAAGTAAAAGGAGTTAGGGAGGTGATATGTCTGTCTCATCTCTAGGAACGTCAGAATTTTGCCTTTTGGCATTACATGTCTAAGGGTGACAATTCCCTTTTTTGCCCATACTGCAGGGTCAGGAACAGTATTCAAGTGGGGGAGGAGGGGGTTACCCCAAAGGGGCGTGTGAGGGGATACCTCCGAGGGGACCTTGTACACTGCTCGAGCATCCTGCCACACTTTTATAGTAGTTTTCATGGGTCCTGTAATATGTGGGTGTGCTCTGGCCCCCCTGAAAACCAGGTTAGAGAGAGCCGCGTATGAACCGAGGATTGCTGCCTCAAGGGTGACCGCAGGGTTCTGCCTGGGTTGAGAAAACCACCAGCGGACGGTAACCAAAACCGCCGCCCAGTAATATATAAGAAAATTTGGTAGGGCCAGGCCCCCCCGGAAAGAGGGAGGTAAAGGATACGTCTAGCCACCCGGGGGGGTCGGCCCGCCCAAACAAACGCTGTCACAACACTATCGAGTTTCTGGAAAAAGGCTCGTGGAATATGAGTGGGAGTTTGACGAAAAAAATACAACAGCTTAGGCAGGTACACCATCTTTATCAGGTTGCCTCTGCCCACTGGCGTAAGGGGGAGTCTACGCCAGATGGTACATTGCTTCGCCAATTTATCCAACACCGGAAGAACGTTCCGGTCTAGATATCCAGCTATGGTGGGGCCCACCTTTATACCCAAATACGTGAATTCTTCAACCCAACGAAGAGGAGTAGAGGTATCGCTGCGAGGTGATGAGGGATTAAGTGTAAATAAAACCGATTTGTCCCAGTTGATACGGACTCCTGAATAGCGGCTGAACGTGTCAAACTGGGTCAAGGCAGCCCTAAGGGAGTCCGAGGCGTCCCCCAAATAAAGCAGGGAGTCATCGGCGTAAAGGGACAACTTCTCTTCCAGGGGACCTACTTTAATACCCCTAATAGTGCTGTCTTTCCTGATGTGAGCAGCCAGGGGCTCCAGGGCCAGAGCAAACAGCGCTGGGGAGAGAGGACAACCCTGTCGGGTCCCCCTCTCCAAGAGGAAGGATTCCGACAGGGACCCCCCAGTACGTATATGGGCTTTAGGGTGTGCGTACAACATCTGTAGCCAGGAAAGAAAGTTAGGGCCAAACCCAAATCTGGAGAGGACCCTCCATAGGTAGCCCCACTCGACCGAGTCGAAGGCCTTCTCTGCGTCGAGTGAGGCCACCACTCCCGAGCCCCCAGAGGCAGCCAGTGCTATGTGTGTGTGTAGCCTGCGGATATTTATATCTGTACCACGACCAGGCATAAATCCCGTTTGGTCCGGGTGGACCAGGGCGGTGATGACTTTGTTTAGGCGATTGGCGAGGATTTTTGCGAGGATTTTTGCGTCCACATTGAGGAGGGAAATGGGACGGTAGGACGAGCACAAGGTTTGGTCTTTCCCCGGCTTGGGAACGAGTACTATAACCGCCTCGGACATCGAGGGCGGAAGGACCCCAGCTTTTGAAGCTGAGCTCAATACCGTCAGGAGTCTAGGAGCAAGCTCCTCAACATAGGCTTTGTAGAATTCCACCGGGAATCCGTCTGGTCCCGGAGTTTTGCCTGTCTGCATCATCTTAAGGGCCTTTTGTATCTCTTCTAGCTGAATTGGGGCATCTAACTGATTGGCGGAGGATGATGTGAGGACAGGGATGTCAATCTCGTCAAGGTATTCAGTAAGGTCTTGATGGTCGTATGTGACTCGAGTACTGTAAAGGTGTTGGTAGTAGGTGGCAAAACATTGATTGATATCCTGAGGGGTAGAGTGGAGGGTACCGTCTTGGTCTCGAATCTGTGCTATCGATGTCATTCCCGACTGCTCCCTAGAGAGCCAGGCCAGAAGACGACCTGTCCTCTCACCCTGCTCGAATATACGTTGGGATTGGTGTAGCATTTTCTTTTGTGTCAGGGATGTGCGCAGTAAAAGAACCTGTTGGGTAAGGGCCTGGAGAGCTCTATAATCTTGTGGGTCCCGGGTTCTAACATATAGGGCCTCCTGTCTAACCGCTTCAGCCTCCAACCCAGTAAGCTCTGCTCTACGTTGCTTTCTCACCCTGGCAATAATTGCTTGATACTGACCCCTTGACGATGCCTTAAAAGCTTCCCACACATTGTTATCAGAGGCAGTTCCCGGGTTGACCTTCCAAAATTGTTGCAGAGTTTCGTGGAACTGCGATTCAACATCCTCATCGGATATCCAGAATCTGGATAGCCTCCAGAGCTTATTCGATGGGAGTGACGTCAGCTCCAGGGACAGCAGCAATGGGGCATGATCTGATATCCCCCTAGGTAGGATACTAATGTCCCGGACTCTGGGGAGGACAGGGGCTGCAACATAGGCCAAATCTATACGTGAGAAGGTTCAATATGTGGCCGAGTGACAGGTGAAAGCCTTGGTCTGGGGATTTCTCCATCTCCATACATCCACCAGGCCGTATGTGTCCGCCCAGCCCGCCAAACCCTGACGGGTAGTGCCCCCTACCGTACTCCTGTCCAGGTCAGAGTCCGGGACTAGGTTGAAGTCTCCCATCAGTACAACATTATCTGGGGGAAATTGAGCCAGCTTACTCGATATCAGATTAAGGAGTTTAAAAGAGGCAGGGGGGGGCAGGTACAGGCCCACCAGAACCCAGGGCAAGTCATAGATCAAGGCGTGTATTAGTACAAATCTACCATCGGGATCCAGAATTAAATCAAGGAGTTTAAAGGGGAGGGTCTTCAGGACTAAAATACTGACCCCTCTGGCAAAGTTAGAATAGGTAAAGTGGTAGTGGTACCCTATCCACGGTTTCTTAAGACTAAGGGTCTTGCTACCTATCAAATGCGTCTCCTGTAACACACAAATCTGAGGATTGTGCCGTTTTATAAATTGAAAAACTAAAGAACGTTTAAGTGGTGAGTTCAAACCTCGTGTGTTCCAGGAGAGGATCTTAAGGTTAGCCATATACACAGCTTAGTAATATCACATTAGGATAAGCTTTATATGAAACTCTTGGTTCACTAGAGACAGTCAGCCGACGTGTCAGGAGTGAATCAGAGTCTGACATCAGTGCAAATACATGTAGCAAAGAGAGTACTGTCAAGAAAATACATACATCAAAATAAACCCGGGAGCCAAAAACACGGCTCACAACCCCCAAACTCCCCCCCACCCCACCCAACCCCCCAACGGGAGGGCAGGTCTGTCTCCCAAAACATCCGTCAGCCCTGAGACTGATCATGAGGGCAATGAACAAGAGGCAGCCAACCTCAACAGAGCAGTTAAGCAAAAAGTGTCTGTAAGTTCCGGAACAGTAATAAAAGTGCGGATCTCCCGGAGCCCCGGGGGCACAAAACTTGGAGTTGCTGCGTATCGAATCCCCTGATCAGGTGCAGTTCCCAAAATGGAGGGAATGCCAAATGATAGAGAAAAATCCAAAAAAATAAAATAAAATTTTTTCCCCCCCAGAATTTTGAGACATAAAAAGGTACATAGCGGAGGGGGGGGGGGGGGGGGGGCAGGAGGGAAGAGGACGGGGTGGGGGGGAAGGGCGGGGAGGGGCAGGGCAGGAGGGGGGAGCGAAAAAAGGGGGGGGAGAGGAGATGGAAGCCAAATTAATCCCCATCAGTTAGTGCAAGTCCCAAGTCCCACATCCGTGTCGGTATAAAGGCCTCTGCAACAGTCAACCTCCCAACCTCAGCAGCAAATGTTATTGGATAGGGAGTTGTTAGTAGCAATGCATGGCAGGGTGTTGAGCCAATTGGGACTCCCAGTCCTTCTGGGCGCCACAGAGGCGCCAGGATTGCAAGCGGTGAGAATGAGGTTGGCGAAACTGACATTCATTGCAAAGTAAAAATTGAAAAATGAAATGGAAATAGTGAGTTGGTGAAGCAGTTCCGCTTAGCTTTAATACAAAAAAAAAAAAGGGGGGGGGGGGCATCAAGTTAGCTCCGGGGCCAAACTACCCCTCCGCACTAAAGTCTCTCACATAGATTCCAGCAGCATACTCACAGGGTTTCAAGCGGTGATTATTTGCGGATTGTGTCAGCCCATGCAGCTGCATCCCTAGGAGACGTGAAGAAGTGTACCTTCTCTCCATCCTGCACCCACAGCCGAGCAGGGAATAGCATGCTATACTTGACTCCTTTGTCTCTCAGCATGGCACGGACGTGATCGAAGGATTTGCGTTGTCTCTGCTTCTCCACAGAGTAGTCCGGGAAGATGAGCAGCTTTGCATTTTCATATTTCAGCTCTCCTTGCAGTCGGGCAGCACGGAGGACTGTGTCTCTGTCCCGGTAGTGAAGGAGCTTAAAAATGAAAGTGCATGGTGGAGCTCCCTGCGGGCCTCTAGTAGCAGGCATGCGGTGGGCGCGCTCAATGGAGAAATGGGGAGAGAAGCGCGCTTTCGGTAGAAGAGTTGGGAGCAGTTGTTCCATGAAAGATACCGGGTCAGTGCCCTCCGCACCTTCTGGGAGGCCGAGAACACGGAGGTTGTTCCGTCTGTTCCTGTTCTCGGCGTCCTCAGCCCTAAATTCCAGAGCCTTCACCTTAGATTTGAGGACCTGTATGTCGTCATGGTGTTCCCTCTGTAAGTCCTCAGTGCTGGAAATCCGCCGCTCCGCGTCAGCCACTCGTTCTCTGAAGCCGTCCATGTCCCGACGAATGAGGGCAGCCTCTTCCTGGACATGGTCAATTTTCATGGTAAGGGTGGACTGGCAGGTAGAGATCGCCTGCATTAGGGCATCAAACGCGGGCGAGCCGGCCTGAATTACGCCATCCGGCGGGAGAGGAGTCTGTGTCTCCATGTGGCAGGCCTTAGGAGGAGAAGGCCCGTGTTTTGGCGGCGAGGGACCAGGCGCTGAATTTCGGGTCTTTTGTGCCCCCTTTTTATTCCTGCGCATTCCCCGAGTCTCAGGGAGGTAATCGGCAGGTGCAGCTGGAACTTTTTAGCTAAATCCACACCAGGATAGCAGAAGGATGATAATCCGGAGCGGGAGCTCTGGTGCTAGACGTCCGCTCCCAGCGCCATCTTGGACACGCCCCCCGAAGCAACCAATTCTTGGTCCATGAACTCCTCCCCACCCTGTTCATGGACTGGACTTGTGTCAAGGTCAGGACCCCAACACCAAGCCCCCGCACAGCACGAACTGTACGAGGAGTACGCATACAAAACATGGCTAGAAAACGGTCGGCTGCTCAGAACGAAGTAACAGAATGCACTGAAGAACAGCAAGGCCTGTGAAGAGCGACCTGAAAACCAGTAACGAACGAACAAGAATACAATGACTCCTTAAAGTCACGCGGAACTTGCTTGCACGCTCTGAAGAGCAGATACAAACCCACAAGCACAAACTGAACGGCAGAAAACGGTCTGAAAGCCACGAGTCTGAAAAAGCGCGAATCGTCTCTCACCAAACTTTTACTAACACGAGATTAGCAAAAGGAGCCCAAAGGGTGCCGTGCTTGGTTCTGAACCGGCCTTTTCTAGTCTCGTCGTACGTGGTGTACGTGACCGCGTGGTTGTCAATCGGAAATTCCGACAACTTTGTGCGACCGTGTGTAGGCAAAACAAGTTTGAGCCAACATCCGTCAGAAAAAATCCTAGGATTTTGTTGTCGGAATGTCCGAACAAAATCCGACCGTGTGTACGGGGCATTAGGTGAGCGCAACCACATTGGGGGTCACCGAGGCACTTCACGGCATGATTTGGGCACTTTGATTCAGCAACTGGAACTTTTCTCTGAAGCACTATTATACTACTATAAATTTCCTTTTGCAACTTTTCACTGCACAATTGCTGTGTTGGAAGATTTTTCACAAATAAGGACGATTGTAGTCTTTAATATCACAAATAAGGACGATTGTAGTCTTTAATATCACTCATTACACATGTGGTTTATTTATTTATTTATTTCACCTATCACTTTAAGATTACAGTGGAGTTTTCCATGTGATATATATATAGTATATCATTTATAGTGCACATTTTTTATTCAAGTATTAATGTTTTGCTGTTTTTATTTATTTATTCATATATGTAAAGGTGTTTTCAGATCCATATTGATTTATTTATTTACTATATGATTTCAGTTACGTATTATTTGCACATCACACTTTGGGACTTATTGTACATGGCACTTTGCTGAACTTTTTGACATATTTATTTATTCAAGTATGCAGAGTTGATCTTAGATCCATATTATCTGCACATTGCACTTTAGATCTATTTATGTGACACCACTAGGGTGTATAGATACACAAATGTATTCCTAAGCGCAACACAATTTTTTGTTTATGGGCACACACCCTGCTGGCTGTCCACAAGACCCGGACACAAGGTTGGAGATCCCGTCCCACCCAAGACTCCGAAGGATCTCCAAATTACAGAGCCCCATAAGGAACTAGCAAAACCTGGAGAAAACTGCCAGAGCAATTTTCTCCATTTCAAATTTACACCCTGTAGCTCTGCACTCAGCCGATATGCAGACTCTGTGTCCACTTTAACCCCATTTTCATAGGGACAGAGCCTTGCTCTGCCACAATATATATTAATATATATTAAATACACTGCAGCTAACTGAATAACCTGCCTACCTGAAGTATATTATAAAAAGTACACCAGGAACGGCCTGCAGTCAGATATAGCTAAACTGGATACAGTGGATATATATATATATATATATGAGACTCTCTGTATATATATATATATATATATTAAACACAGCTAACTGAATAACCTGTCTGCCTGCTCAATCTAAATGACACTCTCTCTCCATGCACGCCAACAGCACACTACACAGGGCCAACGTGCAGGCAGCCTTATATGTGTAGGGCGTGGACTTAGTCCCCCTGAGCCATGATTGGCAAAAGTCACCCTGCCTTTGGCCAATTATGGCTCTCTTAGCTTAGGGCACTGGGATTGGCCAAAGCATGCAGGTCATGGTGCATGCTTTGGGCAATCATCATACAGCAATGCACTGCGCTCCCGCAGTGCATTATGGGCCGTTACGCGCCACTCAAATTTGGCGCAAACGGCCCATAATGTTTGGTTTTTTAGACGAACGGGCGAACAGAAAGCTCATCCCTAGTTCTCAACCTGAACCAGGCGAGGACAAGGTACCGAGGTGGTGAAGTGGTTGCACACCAAGGGTTTTAATAAGGAGACATTAAGAACATTCAAAATACGCATGTTAGAAGGAAGGTCTAATGCGTAAGCCACTGGGTTGATCTTATGGAGAATATGGAAAGGCTCACTAAACCATGGTGCCAGTTTCAGTGAGAGAACACGGAGTCAGAGGTTGCTAAGTGACAGCCAGACCCTCTCCCCAACCTGGTAGGAAGGCGCAGGTAGGTGTCTGTGTTCAGCATGGAGTCTGTACCTGTCACAGGCACGTTGCAAGGACTCTTGGACCTGTACCCAAGTGAAACAAAGACCACGGAGGTGCTCCACTAATGCAGGAATTCTTTGAGTAGCAAATGAGTCAGGCAACATGGATGGTTGGAAACCATAATTCACCAAGAACGGAGACAATCGGGAAGCGGTATTGACTGCATTGTGAGCAAACTCCACCCAAGGTAAGAGGTCTGACCAGTTGTTATGGTGGTCAGTAATATACATATAAACTGCTCCAAGGCTTGGTTGTCTCATTCTGTGGCCCCATTGGACTGCAGGTGATATGCAGAGGAAAAGGAAAGCTGAATTCCCAACTGTGCACAAAAGGCTCAACAAAATCTGGAGACAAACTGGCTACCCCTGTCCGAGATGATAACCTTTGGTAGCCCATGTAATCAAAAGATCTCCCGAGCAAAAATGGATGCCAGTTCTTTGGATGTGGGCAACTTCTTAAGTGGAATACAATGTGACATTTTCGAGAACTGGTCAACCACCATAAGAATAACTGTGTTGCCCTGGAAGTTGGCTAACTCCACAATAAAATCCATAGACAGGTGGATCCAAAGTCTCTCTCCATTGGGTATGGGTTGTAGGAGACAAACTGGAAGGTGTTGTGGTGTCTTACCCTGAGCACACATGGAACAAGGGGCTATGAAGGCGGCTACATCTGCACAGAGACTAGGCCATAAGAATTGTTGGGAAATGGACCAAATTAGTTGATTCTTCCCTGGGTGGTCAGCCGCCTTGGGAGAATGGTAAGTTTGGAGCAAAGGGGTCGGGAGACTCTCAGGGACAAAGCAGCGGTCACAAGGTTTCAAAAGGAGGAGAGTGGATCTGAGCGGCAAGAATTCTGTCACCCAAGGGTGAAGTGAAACTGGTACTAACAGTGGCCAGAATACGATCGGGAGGTATCACAGGAACAGGAACTGACTCCATCTTGAAAGCAGAGGAAAGTATGGCGAAACAACGCATCAGCCCTTACATTCTTGGTACCGGGTAAGAACAAAGCTATGTAATTGAAGCTTGATAGAAAAAGAGCCCATCGTGCCCTTCTAGGAGATAAACATTTTGCCTCAGACAAGAATGTGAGATTCTTGTGGTCAGACAAAATGAGAACTGGCACAGTGGTACCTTTGAGTAGATGCCTCCATTCTTTAAGAGCTAAAATGATCGCTAACAGCTCTCTGTCCCCAGTCTCGTAATTGCATTCTGCAGGAGACAATTTCTTGGAAAAGTAGCCACGAGGATGCATAGCGTCTCAGAGGTAGGATGTTGAGACAGAAGGGCAACAACTCCAGTCTTTGCATCAACCTCAAGAATGAAGAGGGTAACGTGGGATCAGGATGTGCCAACACAGGAGCTGAAACAAAGACAGCCTTGAGAGACTCAAAGGCTTTAATGGAATTCAGAGACCGATTCTGTGAGTTACTGTCCTTTCTGGTCATATCAATCAGGGATTCAACCAGAGAAGAGAAGTTACGAATAAACTTTCGATAATAATTTTCAAAGCCAAGAAAATATTGTAGTGGACGTAGACCTACGGGTCGAGGCCATTGTAGGAGTGCAGATAGTTTCTCTGGGTCCATCAAAAAAACAGCAGTAGAAATGACATAACCCAGAAACTTAACCTGTTCATGATGGAACTCGTACTTTTCCAACTTTCAATACAGGGTATTATCTCTCAGCCTCTGTAGCACATGGGAGACATCTCTGTGGTGGCTCTAGGGAATTAGAATATATGAGAATATTGTTGAGATAAACCACCACACATTGCTGCAACTTATCTCGGAGGACATCGTTGATGAATTCCTGAAAAACTGTAGGAGTGTTGCAAAGACCAAACGGCATTACAAGTATTCATAATGTCCTGTCCTAGTATTAAATGTAGTTTTACATTCATTGCCATCCTTGATCCTCACGAGATTGTATGCCCCTCTCAGATTGAGCTTCGTGAAAAACGTTGCTCTCTTGAGGTGGTTAAAAATTTCCGTAATTAACAAAATTGGATACGCATTCTTAATTGTTATGCGATTGAAACCCCTATAATCAATACAAGGTCTCAGTTCTCCAATCTTCTTTTTCACAAATAAGAAGCCAGCACCAGCAGGATTTGGTGGATGAACCCCTGAGAAAGTGCTTTGGCAACATAGTTCTCCTTGGCTTTATCCTCCGAGACTGACAACGGGTAAACTGGGCCACGAGGAGCCATGGCATTAGATTGAAGGTCAGTTGCACAATCATATGACCGCAAACTGTCTTGACCTTTGTAAAAGGCATTGCCAAATTTGCAGTACTCCCCTGGCAGGGAGGTGATTGAAGAGGTGCACAAGACTTTGGCCACTTTCCAAAAAGATGTCTTACTGCATTGTGGCAAACAGGAAAGAACCTCAGCCCAAAGCCGATCAAAAGAGTTGTGCCTCTGTTACCGAGAATAACCAATAACCACTGGGTAATGGAGTGAGGAAATAACTTGAAATTGGATTGTCTCATGGTGAAGAGCCCCTATGGCCATGGTCAATGGAGCCGTCTCATGAGTCACATAGGTAGGCTGTAGAGGTCTCCCGTCAAGACCCTCAATGGCAAGTAGAGTGTCATGCAGCTGCAGTGGAATTGAGTGCTTCGATACAAAGGCAGCATTAATGAACAGGCCTGCAGCCCCAGAGTCGATTAGAGCCTGTACCTCGATGGACGACTCAGCCCAAGAAAGGTTAACTGAAACCAGGGGCTTATCCTTCTGGATAACTGGGGATGTAACAACGCCACCTAAGGTCTGTCCCATACAGAACCTCAGGTGCAAAGCGTTTCCCGGATAGGTAGGACAGGACTTCGACAAGTGACATGCCTGGCCACAATAGAGGCAAAATCTCTCCCTCCTCCTAAGGGCCCTCTCTGCAGAGAGACATGTGAAGCCCAACTGCATGGTATAAAAAAATCCCTTCATTCCATACGAGGCATCGGCATAAGGGCACGTGATGTGTCACTTCCGCTTTTTGAATTGGGCAAATTGTTTTTACTATGTTTTATGGCGATGCCTCATATGCAATAAAGGGATTTTTTATACTACACAATGAGGAGCCTCTTCTTCTTGTTTTCTCTTAAAACATGATCAATCGTTGGAGTATATCGGGCTGTGGACCAGTCTCCCTTCAGAAGGCACACTCCTATTGTTATCTGCGCTTGGTCTGACTACCTGTAATGGGTGTCAATTTCTTCTGGTGAGTAAATTGTTTGCCTGCTGGTCGTAGAAGATGTTATCTCACCCGGTTCACAAGGATTCTCATCACTCACGTTGATAGAAGATTTTGGTGGTTGTTCACGGACATTCAATTTGAATTTTATTTTTTTTGGAAATTATATGGACATATATCATTATTGCTTCAGCACATATGTTTTATTAATTCACCTATGATTTTTCAGCACTATTATTTGTTTATGTATGTATATTTGAGTCAATCATTTATTTGATTTCTTTAACAAATGAGAAAAAGCAGCCACGAGGGCCTCATTGTTTCAAGCGACTTCTGCTGCCAGAGTACGGAATTCAATGGCGTAATCAGCAACAGTTCTCACATTCTGGTTGATTGATATGAATCTCTTGACAGCAGAAGTGGAGCGAGCGTGAACGTCAAATACCGTTTTAAAGGAAGTCAGAAACTCTGGGTAACTCAGGACAATGGGGTTTGCCTCTCCCATAGAGGGTTTGCCCAAGCTCATTAGAAAGCAAAGAAATGATGAAGCCTACTTTGCTTCTGTCCATGCGGAACGCCTTGGGCAGTATCTCAAAGTATATCCCAACCTGGTTGAGAAACCCTCTGCATCGCCCCCAAATCACTGGGGAATTACAAAGGTAATATTCGAGGTGGGTGCCTGCACAGAGACTAGAGCAGTAGCAGGGCCGGCCTGCCCCACATGTTGTACCAACACAGCCACAGTGGAAGGATCCAGGTGAGCAGAGAAAATCTATGGTGAACTGATCCATGCGGTGATGCTGCTCATTCAATCTGGATAAAATATTACCACTATGTGGATTTCCTGCATCTTCTAAATTCAGACGGAGACAGAAAATGCAGTAAAAATCACACCTTTTGATATAGTGGTAAAAATGGTACAAAAAGTAAACGTAGTCAAAACATAGCCAGGGTTCGGTAATAGTCAGTGCAAGCCACTAAATCAGGAAGCCAGAGATCAGCATAGTCGGAGACAGCAAACAGGATCAGGAACCAGAACGGAGGTAAGCCAGGCAAGTCTTGAACACTGCAGAGAATATTCAGATATGTTGACCAAGGCAAAGGCATGGGAGAAATGAACCAGGCAGTTTAAATAGCCAGAAGGGGCTAGCTGATGAGCAGGAAATGATGATGAGGCACTGTGGAACGATGAGTGATGGAAATTAACCAACAGCAGAGCACTGAGAAGGGAGGGCTGAGCCCAGCCCTGACAACTTCAGTGCCTGTTTTTTTTTAACTTATTTCTCTTCTCTTACACAGGTTAGGTATTGGGAAATCATGAACTTTTAGTAAGTCATGCAATTAAAAAAATTAATACATTTTTGGCTTCACCTGAGCCTCTGCTTGTCCAAATATTTGCAACTGGCTCAGTGAGGAGGGACAGTAAATCAGAGCTAATTTAAGGTTTTATGTTTGCATCTTATGAGAGTATTGTGTTTCACAGACAGCAAAAAAATATGATTTCTGGTGAGGTACAGTAAAATAAAATTGTGTTTATATTTTGAATAAATTGAATTGTGTTTTATTTGCTAATGCTAATTATACATGGAGGGATTCTTTAGAAATGAGTGATCAAACCCTTGAACAATTCTTTCTTCGCAAGACACTAGGGTCCTTAACAATCTCTCTCTTATAGCCTATGGGACAGTATTGTTTGAAACTGGGGTTATCTTAGATTATGGAAGCCCTAAAAGTTTTAGACAGCTTAACATTTTAGGGGATTTGATAACAATTTCAGTAAGATTGGCTGGTGTACGTAAAGAATAAAGACATAAGACACAGACAAATATACAAAAAAGGCAAGTCAGTAAATAGCAATATCGTGCTAAGGTATTAAAAGGCTTTCTGGAGAGGCGCATGCGCGGTAGCTCCCAAGATGGCTGCCGGCATCTAGAGTTCCACTCCACCACAGCATAACGCCATCCACCGGAGCAAATGGAGCACTCCCCCATGCCTAATACCAGAATATTTGAGTAGGGGAAGCCCCCCGGGAACCCGCTGATGTCAGGGGCTCAAGCGAGGAGGAACCTCTCGCGCCAGCTGAACTCTGCAGAGGAGCTGGTCACCTATGCTAAGATGGGGGCTGCTTCATGAGGCCCACACTTCGCTGAGGCAAAGGAGGACTCTATTGCTGATCAGGATTTGATTCCTCCACCATCCCCAGGTACTGTGAGCTCCCCCCAGCCCCAGGCCACGTCTCCTGCATCCACAGAGTCTTTGCTTAACAGTCTGAACACTGGCCTCCCCTCCACCCCCATGATGGACCCTCACACAGGCATGCTGCTGGCTGTCAGTGAAGCTCATGAGGATGCTCCTGTCCCCACTGATTTCCCTTCCATGATGGAGGCATTTGCACACATGTTGTCTAAATGCCTAGCCCTGAATGCAGCGCAGATCACATCATCCATCCATGCTGACTTACAACAAATAGTGATGAGAATAGACACAATTGAAAAGAAAACGGATCAATCGGTAGCACGGATTAATCAAAATGCGGCCAGGATCCGAGATATGCAGGATCAATTCGAGACTGCGCTTGCAAAGATTGATGACCTCGAGAACCGCTCGAGAAGATATAATTTTAGGATCAGGGGGATCCCTGAATTGGAAGAGGAGGTTCAATCTGCGGTTAAAGCTGTTATAAAAAACCTTATCCCAGAAATTTCAGAACAACGCCTGGAGCTAGACAGGACTCACAGGGCCCTACAACCCCCCCGATCGGATGGCCTCCCTAGGGATATAGGACCTCACTTCTATTTGGTTAAGGAGGAGGTGATGAGGAAGTCCAGGACCTCTGACAACATCACATTTCAGGGGCAGAAAATACAAATTTTTGCAGACTTATCGCCATATACCGTACAGAAAAGAAGAGCCCTCAAGCCGCTTCTTCAGCTTCTGATTGACAGAGAAATCAACTATAGATAGTTTTTCCCCCTCAGACTGAACTTTTCTTACACGAATAAATGCTTCTCCTCTTTCACTGTAGGAGAATGTCTTTTATTACAACTGCGACTGATCCCACAAGAACCACCCGCCATGCAGGCGAAAAGAGGCACCCCTTCCTCTACAAAGAGACCTCCACCAGCTAGCCCGCTGCAACCCTCCTGGCTAACACAAAATTCCAAGAGATCCAAAGAAAATCTCTCGCCGTGATACACTGGGATCGGGGCTCTGATCTGAGATTTATTTTTTTCTTCACTTCTCACTGGCACTTGGGAGACCCTCCCGGTCCCCCGAACTGAAAAATTGGCCAGGTTTTATTGCATATCTGCATTATCCCTTGGGTTTTTTTTTTTACTTGATAACAGGTCTGACTTTGGCTGAGTGACTGGGACTTCCAACCTGGGTTCGGGGGAGGGGAGGGAGGTTTACCCCTTTTTGCCCCCTCTAGGGTACCCCAAGACCTATGGGTAGCCTGACATAGGCATCCTCCCATGTTATATTTCATAGGGGAAATCTTGTTCACACACGTGGTTGAATGTTAAACCTTTTTGTTACTGTATTAGTTATTTAGCATGAGCTTTTCCATCGTGTTCCTTGGAACATAGCTTAGCACTTATTACTGGTGGAGCGCAGGAACACATTTCCATAGCCCGGGGAACTACTCCTGGTAAAGATTTACGGATGCTAGATCTTCACCTGAACTGGGTCGCAGGACCCTCCTGGTCCCCCAGCTGCCAGGGTTGGGGGCCTTTGGGGGTTATGGGACCTGGGGAGGGCACTCTTAGCAAGCCTTAAGTTAGTTTAAAATTTGGTGGCGGAGCTGTGGTGGACCCAGTGCACCTTCTGTCGAATCCAGGAGCACCTCCGGTGCCCTTGGTCCCTTACCGGTATCTCTGTAGTTAGGGCTTACCGGTTCTTTCAGAAGTTAGGGTAGGCAATGGCTTGTCCATACTACCCTTGGGGTTGGGAGGGGTCGGGGGACCCCAGGGTTCGGTTGTACTGTTCTTTCCTCATGATTGTCATAGTACTAAATCAAGTATACCAATGCTTAACTACTTTCTCTTTTAATTGCAATATGTTTTTATTGAAATTTTTCAAGATAGTAACAAAGGAATAATAAGACAGTCATATACATTACCATCAATAGTACTTTCATGTTGTATACCTATGAGGCAGAGATAAGTACATTCTTATACTTATGATTTACATCAACATCTGTAGTCTCATGCTAAACTTGCTATTCAGAAGGTACCTCTCCTCTCCTCCTACACCCCACATGGGAACTAACTGTGCCTGGAGGAGAGAGAAGCCCCCTCCAACCGCATCCTGCATAATTTATTTATTTATTTTGGCTACAGATAATGGTTATATGCCAATGGCGATCAAATAATGTATGACATAAATGAAAGATTATAAAATTATATTAACTACGTAAACCAACAATAACTTAGTATGTCCTTTAATCAGCCTGTATAGTAAGATTTATCATAGTTATTACCCTGTGGTATTTCCATTTAATGTTTTCCAAAGAATCTAAGACCCATGTTTTGTGGGTACCATAATGACCAAGGATCCCACAATTTAGATATTTTACTCTGGTTCCCGAGACTCCATGCGAATTGTATTTCGTACATCCTATGCGTATTTATTAATTGAAGGGTTTCTGCTATGGGAGGAGGACTGGTGTCTTTCCAATGGCGTACTATGGTGAGTCTAGCTGCGATGAGTAGGTGGGATACTAGTGACCTAAGAGATGCTGGAGTAGAGTCAATTTCCAATGAAAGAAGTGCCATACCTGGGGAATACGCAACTTTTATACCTGTGACTTGTTCTATTATTTGAAATATAATCGCCCAAAACCTCTGAATACGTGGGCATGACCACAGCACATGGAGCAGCGATCCTATTTTCCCACACTTCCTCCAACACTCTGGTGAGGCTCCTGGTATAAATTTGGAGAGACGGTAAGGGGTGAGGTACCACCGCAATAGAAATTTGTGATGCAGTTCCCATAGGTTGGCACTTCTATTAGATGCGTATGTGATCTTAAGTGCTTTCTTCCATTGGTCATCAGTATAGTTCTTTTTAAAGTCCCTTTCCCATGCTTCTATGTTAGTGGTTTTACTGAAAGAGTATTTATTCTGTAGAAATTTATAGAATAATGCTGTTCCCTTTAGTTTTGTACTTTTATGTGTAAGAAAGGTGACAATTTGCCAGGGAAGATGAATGATAAGTTCATTACTCTTTTTATCTAGTAAGTGGGATATTTGAATATATTTATAATAGTCAGAAGATGGGATATCATATTCAATCTGTAATGTTCTGAAGGTTTTAACTGTGGGTCCTACAAGGAGGTCTTCTAGGAACAGTTCGCCTCTAGAGCTCCAGTTAGCTAATGATAAGTCTGGTATTATGAGTTCTAAAGCCGTGATTGGGAATTTTAGAGGAGTTTGGGGTCCTTCAGGTGTTATATGTTTGAGGAGATATTGCCAGGCTTCGATAGAAGCTTGGATAGTTGGAGAACTTACAAGTGAGGTAGATGTGTGATGCGTATTAGTTATCAGGTAATTATACAGATTCCCTCCTTTAATTTGAAATTTTTCTAATTCTATCCACAGGG
This sequence comes from Lithobates septentrionalis, assembly GCA_037952835.1. Taxonomy (NCBI): domain Eukaryota; kingdom Metazoa; phylum Chordata; class Amphibia; order Anura; family Ranidae; genus Lithobates; species Lithobates septentrionalis. The sequence goes on from JBBDGP010002541.1 coordinate 54,843, forward strand.
AAATATCGTGGTTAGGGAACCAACCTTTCACCTGTGCCAAAATGGTGGCTGCTTGGTAATCTTTAATTATTGTGTGACCAATCCCCCCCGCATGTTTGGATTTAGTAAGTTTGTTGAATGCACATCTTGCTTTTTTCCCAAACCATAGATATCTATCTATTTCAGATTGTGCTTGCTGGAAGAAAGATTTAGGTACTGGTATGGGTAGGGTTCTGAATAGATATAAGAACTGTGGTAGAACCTGCATTTTGAAAGCAGCCAGACGCCCAGTCCAAGAAAGTTCAAATCGCTTAAGTTTATCTAGTTTGGGTCTCAGAGATTTTAAAAATGGAATATAATTTTCTTTAAATAGTTCGGATACTGTGGGTGTAAGTGTAATACCTAGGTAAGATATGCCATTTTCTTTCCACATGTACGGAAATTTGTGTCAAATATTTTGTTTCATCTTGTCAGATAAGCCTAGCCCCAAAAGATATGACTTGGTTTCATTGACTTTGTAATACGATATTGCAATAAATAATTGTAAGGTTTGGTGGACCGAAGCCAGGGAAGACATTACGTCAGTAAGTATCAGGATGACATCATCCGCGAATAGGCTGATGGTGTGCATTCTATTTCCTATTGTGATCCCTTTAATTTGGGGGTGTTGGCGTATATAAGTTGCCACTGGTTCCATCAGCATGTTAAAAATTAAGGGGGATAAAGGGCACCCTTGGCGAGTGCCGTTAGTTATACTAAACGGGGTAGATAATGTTCCGGATATGTATACTTGTGCTGATGGCTTTGTGTACAGAGCCATAATAGCCTGATACATCTGACCATGGAAACCGAATTTGTTTAGAACTTGCTCTAAATATGTCCAATGAATCCTGTCGAACGCCTTCTCTGCATCCAAAGAGAGGAGCAGAGAAGGCGTTCCCTTTTTGTTAGCTAGATGGATGAGGTTGATCAGGTGTCTGGTCGCATCCGCTGTTTGACGACCTGTGGTAAAGCCAGATTGATCTGGGTGGATCAGTGAAGGGAGGAGATTTACTAATCTACCAGCTATTACTTTAGCGTAGATTTTCAGGTCGTTATTGAGTAACGATATTGGGCGAAAATTTTGAGGAGTATCAGGGTCTTTCCCCGGCTTCGGTAATTCCACAACCATTGCCTTCAACATTTCAGGTGGAAAAGAGGAGGAGGAAGCAGCTTGGTTAAATATTTCAGTAAGTCTGGGGGTTAGAATGTCTCTGAACATTTGAAAGTATTCACTCGTGAAGCCATCTGGTCCAGGAGATTTATTACTAGGAAGTGAGTCAATCGCTATTGATATCTCTTGTGTCGTGAATGGAGAATTCAGTGCTGTGTTTTGAGTGTCAGTGAGTTGGGGAAGTTGAATTTTGTTAAGAAATTCAGAAATTGTGTGGGTTTGTGGTTGAATCATGTTTGGATCTGTTTTCAGGTTATAAAGAGAACCATAGTAAGTGCTGAATGCATCCGCTATGGCTTGAGGGTTATGTAGTTTGGTGTGGGTTTCAGGATGTATAATGTAGGGAAGTTTAGTTTTGTGTCTATGTCCTCGTAGTCTGTCTGCTAATAATTTTCCTGCTTTATTGCCATTTGCGTAATACGTCATTTTCAATCTCCTAGAGGATTTTTAAAAATCCTCCAGTAGTATCATTCGGAGTTCCAGTCTTAATTTGGTCAGTTTGTCTGATAAGTCAGGGGAGAAATTGGTTTTGTTCTGAGATTCTAGTGTGTGGATTTGTCCAGAGACATCCAATATACACTGCTCCCTCATCCTCTTAGTCCTAGCTCCAAGTTTAATGAGGAGACCTCTCATAAACGCTTTGTGTGCGTTCCATTTCATAAAGGGATCAGTGACTGAATTTACATTAAGTTCAAAAAATTTGATCAGATCTTTCTGCAATGTTGTTTTGGAAGGATCATCTCGGAACAGCCGCGGGTTGGATCTCCAAATATAAGTGGAGTTGATTATAGAGGTGTCATCCACCAGCAGCGATACCAAAGCATGATCCGACCAAGTGATATTATTAATTGTAGAAGATTTGATTTTGGTTAATAACGCTTTGTCTATCAAAAAAAGATCAAGTCGAGTTTAAATTTTGTGACTAGCTGAAAAAAAAGAAAAGTCTTTCTCTGTGGCGTGAAGACATCTCCATGCATCGTATATGTCGTAGTTCCTCAGTAGTGGTTGTAATGTTTGAGTTTTCTTGTTGGTTAGTGAGCTAGAGTCCATTGTGGGGTCCGGTGGCAGATTAAAATCCCCGCACAAGAGTAGACGGCCTTTTTGCAAACGTGAGACCTGTCTCATGAGCCTATGAAGAAAGCGGGTCTGACGTGTGTTTGGCGCATATACATTCACCACAGTATAGGTGGTATTGTTGATATCGCAGATTAATATGTGATATCTACCTTGCACATCCTTTACTTCCGAGTGAAGCCTAAATGCTACTGTGTCCCTAATTGCCATAAGTACTCCCTTCTTTTTTGCGTCTGCGCTTGCAGAAAAAACGTGGGAATTTGGCGTCAGAGCAGTTAGGTTGGGCTTGTTTTTTAAAGTGCGTCTCTTGTACACAAATGACGTCAGCCTTATTTTGGATGGCTTCCAGCCACATGGATCTGCGTTTCGCTGGGTGGTTAAGGCCTCTTGCATTTATTGTTAAAAATGTAATGGTCATAGTGTAAAGTCGGGGTTAAGTGCGTTGGATAACATGTGTTGGTAACACTTACATATGTTGCTGGGTTCATCAACGTTGATCCATATACGATGAGGAGATGATTCCTTGTGACCGTGGGGTTCCTGAAGTTTTGCTTTATCAAGTAGTTCAATATTTGGTAATTGTTGCGGCTGCGGACATAGACAGTGGTTAACATAGAAAAGAACAGTGTAGAAAAAGATAAAAAAAAGAAAAATAAGGGGGTTTTAAACCAAACCCTGAGTAGGTCGGTGTGACCTGAGTGTGACGTATAGTCACTTAAATTGCAAGTGGGGGGTAAACAACGAAACAGTTCAGCTTAACATTTTTTCTCTGCTTGGGAAACAGTAGAGTATAGTCTTCACTGACCTCAGTCAGCTCGTGTATGCTTGCGGGAGTTTTTGGAGGTGACCAAATTCCAGTCATCTGTAAACTGCTCAGGACTACGTGAAACATGAGCCTTTGGTGAATCCTCTGCTATAATATGCCATCTTTGGAGTAGCTGCATTCCCTTGGTAAGAGTGTCAACAACGTGCTCCTTTCCATCTTTAGTGATAATCAATTTAGAAGGGAATCCACATTTGTATGTGATCTTGTGATTTCTTAACGCTTTGGAGATTGTATTTAGGTTCCTACGCTTCTGCAGGGTGAATTGCGATAGGTCAGCAAAAAATTGTAGATCTTTATATTGTGGTGGGAAAAGATCTTTGCTGCGGGAAGCCGCCATCAGGCGTTCTTTTGTTTGGTAAAAGTGTAGCCGGAGTATAACATCTCTTGGTATGTTATCCGGTAGGTGAGATGGTTTAGGTAAGCGGTGGATCCTGTCCACGGTAATGTCCAGTTCCGTTAAATCTTGTAATATAGCCTGAAAGAGTTGGGCTGTGTAGGTGCGCAGGTCAGATTGCAGGACTGACTCGGGGATCCCCCTTATTTTAGAGTTATTTCTCCTAGAGCGGTCCTCAATGTCTGCTAATTTTGCTTTAAGGGCATCTAATTCATCAGCATTGTTATCGTTTGCGTCCACTAGATCATTGATGGTGGTAGCGAACTCCCCCATTTTGTATTCAATATGATCTACCCTGAATACTGTTTCTTTCAGTTCCACACCAAATTTATGAACACAGGATAGCATGTCAGCATGTAGTGAACTCCGGAGAGAGACTAACATATCCTTTAGTGTGGTGTCCAGTACAGGCTGGTTAGTGGTGGGAAAGAGATCTATTGAGTCAGGGAGATCTCTGGTATCTTCTCCTGAATCTAGGCCTGGTGTGATGTCCCAGCTAGAATCCGAGGCATCCAGCCTCAATCTTGCTTTCTCCGGACTACCCGAGTTAGGGGTGTGTATAGGAGAGTGTGTGCTCCTTTGTGGGGCATTCCTTTTTTGTGGATTACCCTTGCCTGCCTCATATAGTGGGGTACTAGACATACCTCGCGCCGCTGTCCCGCCGCCACCATCTTGCTTAGGCCCGAGCGGGTAGTATTCAGTCAGTTTTTGTGGCCTCCGGTTCTCCTTGTTACGCCGCGGGATGATCGATCGGTTCCCGGAGATGTGCTGCCGGTCCGCAGGTAGTTATGTGTGGTTTTGGGCCAGGCGATGTTGGCTGGTATGTTCCCGAGCGCTGTGGAGCTCCTCTATTGAGCGTCCATCTTCTTCTGCGTCCCCCTACTTTCTCTTTTTTCATTTCTTTCTTCTCCCCTCCTCTTCCCCTCCACTTTACTCCTCGTTGGAGTATTATGAGGTCCCTTGGTCCCCTCTGGCTGATCATCCCAGGTCCAAGCAGAATGAAACCTCCGCCTTCAAGGTTATGTTGTGAGTACTTCCATCATTGCACAGGTAAGAAACAGATCTTCCAGGTAGCTCTCCCCCCTCTGAGCCATGGCTGACACAAATACCCCTTCTGCTACTCTCAAACTTATCTCACACAATTCCCAGGGACTGAATTCCCCCATTCAAACGTAGGAGACTCTTCCAATTATATCATTCTATGCATGCTGACGTCCTTTTATTACAAGAAACGCACTTTCCGTCCACGTTGAAACCCACATTCCTCCATCAACGTTACCCCCAATTGTTCATTGCATCCGCAGACAACAAAACAAAGGGAGTAGCCATATATTTCGCTAAACACATTAATCTCTCCCAGCCAGAGACCCCCAAGGTCGTTATATGTTAGTTTCAGGACACATAGACGGCAAATTATACACTTTTGTCTCATATTACTCCCCTAACAAGGGTCAGAGACCTTTCTTTGGATCCTTGTTACAGAAACTGAGGGTGCACTTGAAGGGGACGGTATTCATTGGGGGAGACTCTAATACCGCTTTTGACATCTCTTTAGATAAAACAGCAGTAGGGAAATCAAAACCAAAGCGCCCCGCAAAACAAAGTACTAAAATAGCTAAACTTCTTCACAACGAAGGGCTGATAGACATCTGGAGAGAAGCCAACCCGCACACCAAAGACTATACCCACTTCTCAGCTCCCCACAACTCCTTCGCCAGGATAGACCACATTTTCACTCGCTCCCACATGATTCCCCTAATAAAAAGCTCCAAGATAATAGATACCCCACTATCGGATCACGCAATGGTCATTTTGATCTTGTAGAGACCGGGAGGACCTACAGGCCCCCATCACTGGCGCCTGCAGGAATCACTCTTGAGTGACCCAATCCAGTGCTCCATTCTGGAAAAGGCTATCACAGAATACTTTCTCACTAATTAGACAAGTGAAGTCTCACCTGCCACAGTCTGGGCGGTACATAAATCAGTCATCCGGGGACTTATCATTCAAATAACATCGCAACTGAAAGCTACACACAGGGCTGACACACACAAGCTTACGGAAGATTACCATTCGTTAGCGAAAGCTCACAAGCACCATCCCACAACCAAATCCTTGGCAAGACTTGACAAGGTCCATGCCCTCCTTAACTGGTCTTTGACAACAGGCGGCAGAAAAACACCTTAGGTGGTCCAGGGCAAAAATTAGGACAGCGACAACGACATCAAAATAATGACCAAGATTCTCGCAAATAGAGTAGCGAGTTTTATATCTACCTATATACACAAAGATCAGGTGGGCTTCATCCCTGGGAGACAGGGACCGGATCAAATACACAGAACTATTGACGTTATTTCTCTTCTCCGATCACAGTGGGATGGGGTACCCCCTCAAAAAGGCTTCCTCATTTCTATAGACCTACACAAGGCCTTCGACTCAGTTGACTGGGAATACCTCACTGAGATCCTTAAGAGATGGGGCTTTGGCCCTTCCTTCTTAAACCTAATTAAATCCCTTTACTTGATGCCTACAGCGCAGGTGCAGCTGATGGGCAGGTATTCTGACTCATTCTCAATAGGCAGGGGCACTAGACAGGGCTGCCCCCTATCTCCCCTCCTCTTTATGGTAGCCATTGAAACGTTAGCGGTGGCCATAAGATCAAACCCCGACATTAAGGGGTAAAGTGCGGCGAACAGGAACATAAATGCACGCTATACGCTGATGATCTCCTCCTCTATATCACCTCCCCTCTTACCACTACCCCTATGCTATATAAGATATTAAGGATCTTTAGTGAGGTCTTGGGCCTGAGAGTTAATATGACCAAATCGACAGCAATAAATATAACACTCCCCAGGACCTGGTCCAACAACTAGCCAACAACTTTGACTTCTCATGGGTGGCCACGGCTGTTCCATATTTAGGGATCAAACTAACGCCAGAGTTTAAAGAGGAGGGCCCATCAAAAAAAAAAAAAAGTTAAAAGTCAGCAGCTACAAATACTGCAGCTGCTGACTTTTAATTGGACACTTACCTGTCCCAGGGTCCAGCGATGCGGGGGATCGAAGCCCCGCTCATCTCCCCCTCCGTTCAGCGGTGCCGGCATTGCAACTGTGGGTGCCGGGCTGTGGCTTCACAGCCTGGCACCCACTGCGCATGCGTGAGCGGTGCCGCGCGCCGTGATTGGCCGCTCAGTCACCTGGGACCTGTAATGGGTCCCAGATGATTGACAGGAGGGAGGGAGCAGAGCCGAGCCCTTCCTGTGCCGAGGGGGAAGTGATGTCACCAGCCCAGGCACTGGAAGAGGCAGACTACGAGGGACCCCCTAGCAGCAGGCATTTAGAGGTAAGTAAGGAAAAAATTTCCAAATGTTTTTTTTAATTTTTTTTTTAGGCACAGTCATGATTTTTTTTTTTTCAGGGTGGAACACCACTTTAATAACATTTTTAGAGCTAATTACCCTCCCATGTTACTCAAATGCAGGGGTGATATGGAAAGGTGGGCGAGGTGTGGTTTATCCTGGCTGGGCAGAATTCACGCAGTAAAGATGACACTTCTCCCCCGTCTTTTATATTTATTTCGCTCTCTCCCAATTCCGATAAAGAAACAATTCCTCAGCAAATTTCAGTCAGAGATCGTTCGCTTTGTTTGGGGAAACAAAGGGTATAGGTGTCCTTCCAAATTATTTTTCGCCTGAAATCTCAGGGAGGGCTAGGCCTACCTGATCTGTGGGGTTATTTCCGGGCAGCACAACTCACTCAAATTTCAGTAACCTACTCTAGGGGCCCGAAGCCTGAATGGCTCTCGATGGAAAGGCAAGCAACTCCTTTGAACACCATAGACTTTCTTCTTGGGTGCAATCCTAAACTTAGGCCAGCCATCCTGGCCCCTACCCTCTCCCACTCGGTGGCTCTTTGCTCCAAGCTCTACTCACAACACACCCTGATATCACAAATGAAGCCATTAGCCCATCTGTTTCATAATGCTGATTTCCCACCAGGGATGAATTTTAAAGCATTCCAATGGTGGATGAATAAAGGTCTTTATAGGATCGGTTACTTTCTCTCCTCGGGGGCTCCTCTTACCCTATCACATTGTAAGAAGAAATTGGATATGCCAGACTCGGAATTATTTAGATTCTCCCAAATTTCCCATTTCCTACACACACTTTGGTCTAACAAAAAGGTATCTCCCACAATAACTCCCTAGGAACAGTGGTGTTATAACACGAAAACTCAGAGGGGGGGATCTCCCTCATCTATACAGCTTTGATGGCAGACTCGGACAAGCCAACCTATGCTCGGACCTGGGAGGTTGAGACAGGCTGCTCTTGGACTGCTCAGGACTGGTTCTGCACATCCAAGCAAGCATACAAAGATATTCTCAACATCTCCCTTATCGAAGCTAGTCTCAAAGTATTGACTAGGTGGTACTATGTCCCCGCAAGACTGGCAATAATTTTCCCGGGATCATCTCCATTATGCTATAGAGGATGCGAGCTGGAGGGTACGATGATCCATACATGGTGGACCTGCCCTCGCATTAGATCCTTCTGGCAGAAAGTGTTCCGTACCATCAGCTCAATCACAGAGGTAACGGTGACCCCCGACCGCAACATTGCACTACTAAATAGTTGTATCCCGGCTCTAGAGAAATATTCGCAAGCACTTGTCTACTTCGTATTATTGGGTGCCAGAATTACTATTGCCAAAGCCTGGAAACAACCCACAGTCCCCTCAGGGGGTTCAAGAGAAAAGTATTTTGGATCATGGCACAGGAACAAATTGTAGCGAAACTTAATGACCAAGTTGTACAGTACTACGAAACTTGGGAACCTTGGGCTAGGTACTGTAATATTTCTATTCTTCCTCGGGTTCCACAGGAACCAATGAAAGAACTTACCCCATGTTGACTCTATCCCTTCCCTATTCCTAACCCCCTTTTTTTCACACCTTTTTCCTTTCCCCTACTTGGGACACTCTGCTCCCATTCATCTTTTAAGTTATGCCATTTCTTCTGGTTCCTCTGTTGCGGAAATGGCAATAAGTTATGGACAGGTTATCAGGGTCTAGGCAACCTAAAATCCCCACAAGAATAATTTAATCTCCTCCAAACTCACCCTTGATTTTGTGGACATAGGCACCTGAAAGCTCATTAGAGGGATGGTAGCGCCACCTAGGAAGAGGTTGGCCGTGGGCGCCCCGGCAATATGCGCTTCAACAGTGTGCTCCCAGAGGGGTGGGGCACGTGGAGCCCATGGGGACAACCAGTGGCAATCCCCCAGTTGATATTCATACCTCCCCCTGTTAGCGATTGGATCTGGTGCCGCTAGCAGGGTAATCTTGGATCCGGAGCAGATAGCGGAAAGGGTCATTTGTTTGCATCAGATCTCGTTAATAGAACCCCACTCTAGAACACCCTGATAATACTGTCCTATTCACCCAAAGAGTACCAGTTATGCCTGTCAGTTGGGTTACAGATAATATTCCCCTCTCCCTTTATCTACCTGTCGAAGATCTACTATACTTTGTCGCTATGGTTATACATACACACTATTCTGCTCATCTATTATTGTTTTGTATGAAAAATGCTAATAAAAAAAAATTTAAACCTTAAAAAGCTTTCTGCTTTTACACTGGTAGTTAGATTTCAAAAGCAAACACAATTTGAGTAATCTAAGACTGCGCATACAAGTTTAGAGCATATAATGAATGGATTCCCCACAAGCTAGCTGGATAGAGTAATCCTCCCTGCTATGCTATTGTATTCTAACAGAGGAGACTCCTCCACTGTCAGAATACACTGATCAGTGGTGCAGCTGATTGGCTGCAGCCAGTGATCGAATGAATGTTTTCAAATAGTCCCATTCGACAGAGGTTGATCTACCAATTGACTTCTGTTGAACAAGGAGTATCACACACAGATCTACATTCGGCAGTTCCCTGCTGCACTGGCTAAATTTCGATCCATGTGTGCCCACCTTAAGAATTGTATATTGCTTCATTGTACCTGAGGTGTATTCCATGGAGTCAACGTAACCTAGGACCTTCAGAAACACATTTATTTTACCATAACCTTGTCTGACACTAAGAGGCAGGCTATTTTAGATGTGGACCATTTACTGGCCTTCCCCCAATGGTTATAAATGTGATATTTGCCATTTTCCATAGAACTAATTGTCTACAATTGCATGATTTTCTCACTATACTCACAAACTTTCAGGCTGACCCTGCTTGCTCAAGTGACCCATTGAAGTGCATCTTTGGTCAACACATTTCTTTTTTAGTTTTGAATAAAATGCTTAGAGGGTTATGAGAACTTTATCTAGAGGCCAAGAGTGGGCCCATGCAGGGAGACGTTGTACCTATCAAGCTGAGTTAGCCTGAAAACCAGTGGTAGATCAAAGAGAGCAGCACTGCTGCTGACATGAGATCCAGAGGGCTTGGTATTTTCAGAGAGAGGGGTCTAGGAGAACCCTATCTAGAAGCCAGGAGAGGGCCGGTGCTGCAAGGTGCTGTGAAGACACAGAGGGAGGAGGACACCTTAAGTTGATCCAGATTAGGCTTAGGGGTATATTCAAAAGGTTCAATAGACGGCCTAAAGTTGCCTACCTTAATTGCTATACCCCTAATTAGTGGGAATGCTTTAGCAGTCCCACTATTGTTATTCGTTTTTTTATTAGTGGGAATGCTTTAGCAGTCCCACTATTGTTATTCGATTTTATTTATTAGTGGGAATGCTTTAGCAGTCCCACTATTGTTATTCGTTTTTTTATTAGTGGGAATGCTTTAGCAGTCCCACTATTGTTATTCGTTTTTTTATTATTAGTGGGAATGCTTTAGCAGTCCCACTATTGTTATTCGATTTTATTTATTTTTAATTTTATTCCGTACGTTTTTCGGTAATGCGTAACTTCTGCATACTTTCAGCTATTAAAACCATTCAACTATCAAAATGTTCGTCTCTTTTAGCTGAGGTGTGCTCTTTTTCAACTTTTTTTCTACCATTTATACTTTTTAAAATATTAAGCTTTTTATCACTTTTTTTTAACATTGAAGTCAATGGGAGCATGCTTGAAATGCTTAAATTTTTCTTCCGCTCCCAAAAGTTTCAGCTCCTGCATACTTTCACCTAGAGACACCAAACAAACTTTAAAATGTTCACAAAATATTCAGCTATCTGGCTATAGCTTTTCAATTTGATATCTTTTACAGTTTTTGAGAAAAAGCTTTTTGTTTAGAGGTCATTTCAGGAAATTTTAGCCATTAATCAGTGTACTGTGTGTGTTTTGTTGCCATGGTTACCAAAGCTTCTGTTATACACAGAGGGGGGAGGTGGCTGGAGCATCTCAGCTTTAAAAATAAAATCGAATAACAATAGTGGGACTGCTAAAGCATTCCCACTAATTACAGAGCCCGGGGGGAGGGGACAGACACACCATGTACTGATTATAATAGAGGAATATGATGGGGCAGTTTTGATGGTGGCAATTCTGATGGGGCAGTTTTGATGGCGGTCATTTTAGCAATTTAGCTATTCAGCAATTATTTTTGAAAAAAAAAATATATTTTTGAAAAAAAAAAAATATTTCTGAAAAAATAAATTATTTTTGAAAAAAAAAATTTTTTTGAAAAAAAAAATTATTTTTGAAAAAAAAAAATTATTTTTGAAAAAAAAAAATCATTTTTGAAAAAAAAAAAAATATTTTTGAAAAAAAAAAAAATTATTTTTGAAAAAAAAAAAATTATTTTTGAAAAAAAAAAAATTATTTTTGAAAAAAAAAAATATTTTTGAAAAAAAAAAATATTTAAAAAAAAAAAAATCATTTTTGAAAAAAAAAAAATTTTTGAAAAAAAAAATTTTTGAAAAAAAAAATTTTTTTTGAAAAAAAAATTTTTTTTGAAAAAAAAAATATTTTTGAAAAAAAAATTATTTTTGAAAAAAAAAAATATTTTTGAAAAAAAAAAATTATTTTTGAAAAAAAAAAATATTTTTTGATGGGGCAGTTTTGATGGTGGTAATATGATGGTGCAGTTTTGATGAGGCAATTCTGATGGGGCAGTTTTGATGGTGGCAATATGATGGGACAGTTTTGATGGCAATATGATGGGGGCAATTTTGCTGGGGGCCGTTTTAGCAATTCAGCATTCCCACGCATTTTCCCCAGGAAATGCATTTTCTAGTTTTTCTTCTTATTCCGTACGTTTTTCGGTAATGCGTAACTTCTGCATACTTTCAGCTATTAAAACCATTCAACTATCAAAATGTTCGTCTCTTTTAGCTGAGGTGTGCTCTTTTTCAACTTTTTTTCTACCATTTATACTTTTTAAAATATTAAGCTTTTTATCACTTTTTTTTAACATTGAAGTCAATGGGAGCATGCTTGAAATCCTTAAATTTTTCTTCCACTCCCAAAAGTTTCAGCTCCTTCATACTTTCACCTAGAGACACCAAACAAACTTTAAAATGTTCACAAAATATTCAGCTATCGGGCTATAGCTTTTCAGTTTTATATCTTTTACAGTTTTTGAGAAAAAGCTTTTTGTTTAGAGGTCATTTCAAGAAATTTTAGCCATTAATCAGAGTGTACTGTATGTGTTTTGTTGCCATGGTTACCAAAGCTTCTGTTATACACAGGGGGGGAGGTGGCTGGAGCATCTCAGCTCTGATTAGAGCCCAGGGGAGGGGACAAAAGCTGAAAAATCAGAACATGATTTCTAAACTGCCGCCACTCCCTCATTTTCAAGCCCACCTACATAAATCTTATATCAAAACGTTCAGCTATCCCTGCTGCCACTAAACATGTCCACGGCTAAGCCATAGTCCTGATAGTTTTCACAATATGACCATTTGTTTGCAACTCACGCCGTCCATTGACATTCATTGAAACTACACTCTAGCCCCTTCAAATTTGAAGGGCAATTTCTAAACTGCGACCGTGCCTTCAATTTTAATATTTCAGAGACATACTATGTATCAAAATCTAGGTCTGGGTCTTGTGATTCTCACAATATAAAGATCTTCGCTGTAGGATGTATAGTTTTTAAAATACGGCCATTTGTTTAGAGGTCATTTCAGGAAATTTTAGCCATTAATCAGAGAGTACTGTTTGTTTTGTTGCCATGGTTACCAAAACTTCTGTTATACACAGGGGGGGAGGTGGCTGGAGCATCTCAGCTCTGATTACAGAGCCCGGGGGAGGGGACAGACACACCATGTACTGATTTATAATAGAGGAATATGATGGGGCAGTTTTGATGGGGTAATTCTGATGGGGCAGTTTTGATGGTGGCAATATGATGGGGCAGTTTTTTTTTTTTTTTGTTTTTTTTCAATAGATTTTATTGAAAGAGATTGCAAATACAGGGTATCACATTAGTTGGTATACAACATTTTTGAACCTTTTTACATATATGATTTTGAACATTGTAAATATAGATATTCACATATATATATACATATACACATATATATATATATATATATATATATATATATATATATATATATATATATATATATATATATATATATATATATATATATATATATATATATATATATATACATAAACACACATACACAAATACATACAAATACCAGTAGTCTATGCACATTTATATATAGGTGTAAAACCAAAATAACCAGGGTGGGATATATGATGTGGCTTTTAGATGGACATATCATGATGATATAACTGGAATCAACAGGGTGGGTCCTGTGGGAGCTACTGGTATAAAAAAAAACAAAAAGAAAAGAAGGGGGGAGGGGGGGAAAGATGGGTAGAAGGGGGGGGGGGGAGTGGAAGCATACATCAGTCGGTTAAAATATTAAGTAGCTATAGCGTTACAGGAAGAAGAGAGAACGGGAGTGTCTTCCTCCTCAGGAGTGTTAATGAAAGTATCATAATAAGCGAATGAAGTATTTTCGAAGTTTTGTAGTTCCTCTTGGGACAGAGTTGATTGCATGAAGGCCCACCATCTTGAGTAAAATCGTGTGTGGGGGAGTTCTTTTTTGAAGTCGGTATTGAGTTTGTCTCTGTGAAGCAAAGTTAGAAGCTCCCTTTTAAGTTGCGAGATCTGTGGGCAAAGAGAGGAGGTCCAGTTTTGTAGAATTAGTCTTCTAGCCAGTAAGAGACTGATCAAGGCCCAATCCTTATATGTAGGGTGGGTGATTGGGGACCACGGGAGCAGTTGGTCATCCCAGTATCCGAAGATGAGGAGTAGGGGGTCTTTCGGTATTTTTAACAGCGTTATTTTGAAGATGTAGGAGATGATTTGGTCCCAGAAAGCGGAAATGGAGGGGCATGACCAGAAACGGTGGGAAAGTGATGGTTTTGGCTGTCGACACATGGGGCAATTTGCTGCGCCTTGGACATTCTTGTCCGAGATGAAGGGTATGTAGGCGCGGTGCATAATCTTTAATTGAGTTTCTCTCCATACCTCATTGGGGGTCAGCTGAAGCGTTTTCTGGTACCCCTGAAGAACCTTTACCACTATGTCTGAGTCAGGGAAGTCCTTACCCCAGTTTGCTACCGATGAGGAGGCAAGTGGGGGAGTAGTCCTTATCAAGAAAGGTTTATAGATATCCGAGATTTTGTAAGAGTCACTGTGGAGTAGTAAGTCTGTGATGGATGTCTGAAATCTCTTACTTTCCTCTCTGCATGAATCTTTTATAAAGCTGACGCATTGTGCGTAGTGTAAAGTATGAGATGTATGGAGAGAGAAAGTTTCTGCGATGACAGAGAAGTTATGAGGGCGTCCTGTTTCCAGATCACATAGGGTGGAAAAATGTGTGAGGCCTTTTTGTTGCCAAATAGTGAAGGGTTTGTATTCCAAACCCGGTGGGAAGCTGGGATTTCCTTGAATCGGAAGATGTCTGGACATAAAGGGTGAAAGTTTCAGTGCTTTCTGTACTTCCCTCCAAGCTATGGCTGTGTCTCTAAGGAGAAGGTTGTGTTGTATAGGTGGGGGAATTGCTTTCCACCTGCAATGAAGTAATGCCACCAGGGAGTACGGTTGGGCCATTGAAGCTTCCATGGAGTAATTAGAGCAGCGAGAAAGTTGCGATATCCAGTCTAGGCTTATCCTGAGTAGGCAAGAGAGGTTATAGGTTCTGATATTTGGGAGACTAATCCCTCCTTCGCGTCTGGGAAGATACAGTTTAGCAAGGGCTATACGTGGTCTTTTGTTCCGCCAGAGAAATTTGGAGAAGGCTTTGTTTAAGTTTTTGATATCTGCATGTTTAAGAAGTAATGGTATCGTTTGGAGAGGGTAAAGTAATCGAGCGAAACTGACCATTTTTATCAGGTGACATCTTCCCAGGAGCGAAAGGGGCAGATCCATCCAGTTATCCAATTCTTGAGAAATTTTTTTCAATAGTGGGGGATAATTTAGATGGTATATTGAATGGGGCAGTCTTCCTATTTTAATGCCTAGATATGTTATGTGTGATTTGGCTACTGGAAAGGGTGAGTGTTGTGCCCAGCGAGGGACAGATAAAGTGCCTATGGGGAGAATTTCGCTTTTGCTGTAATTTATGCGGAGACCCGAGCAGAGTTTAAATTCATCAAAGATTGTTTTGATGGTGGACATGTCAGAGGAGGGGTTGGTTGAGAAAATTAGGATGTCGTCGGCGAAGAGTGACGTGCGGAGTTCTTGGGATCCTATTTTGATGCCGTGTAATGGGGCCTCTAGAGTAAGGTATCTAGAGAGGGGTTCTAAGGCTATGTTAAAGAGGAGTGGGGATAGGGGGCAACCTTGTCTCGTGCCCTTGTAAAGGCGGAATTCATCCGAGAGAAGGCCTGCCGCCACCAATCTGGCCGCGGGGGAGGCATACATGGCATGTATAAGGTGTTGGAAAGGGCCCGTAAAGCCCATTTTTGATAGGGTCAGTGATAGCCATTCAAAGCTAACATTATCGAAGGCTTTTTCCGCGTCCAAAGTGATGATGGCATGGTCCCCCCCTGGGCTGATTTTGGCTTGTTCCAGAGCCATCATTACCTTACGGATGTTCATAGTGGCTGTTCTCCCCTTCACAAAACCTGATTGGGCTGGGTGAATCAGAGAGGGAATGATGGTGGCAAGTCTGGAAGCTACTATCTTTGAGAGAATTTTCACGTCTAAATTTAGGAGTGAGATGGGTTGGTACGAACCCGGTTCTTGGGGGTCTTTGCCTTTTTTCGAAAGTAGTTTGACTATGGCCTGATTCCCAGTCGGTAAGTAGGGGCCGCCGGTCCATATACCATTATAGACGGCGAAGAGAGTGGGTTCGGTAATAGTTTGTAGGGCCTTATAGAATTCTCCTGTAAACCCATCTGGGCCTGGGGCTTTAGAGGGAGCTAGGTTCCGGATGACATTAGATATTTCTTGTAAGGAGATGGGTGCGTTGAGGACTTCAAGTTGGGAGGGAGAGATCGTGGGTAGAGACAGCCTGTCTAGGAAGTGTTTGGCTGTGTTTGTGTCGATTGGGTCGGTGGCATATAGCGAGGAGTAGTATTGTAACATTATTTTGTTAATGTCCTGTTGTGAGGTTTTTATGTCACCTACGGTGTCCCGAAGGGAGGTGATGTGTGTCGGGCGGAAAGGGCCTTTGCAGAGTCTTGCTAACAGTTTGCCAGCTTTGTTGCCAAATTTATGAAGGGTGGCTGTCATATGTGCCCTGTATGTCCGCTCAAGGGTATCTGCCCAGGTATCAAAATCCCTTTTTGCTACCTGCCAGTGTAGCCTGTTATCAGGGGAGTCCCTAGTGTAGAGAGAGCGTTGCGCCGAGCGCAGGTTGGCACTGGCCCTCTTATAATTTGCCAAAGTGTTTCTCTTGTGAGAGGCAGCGTACGATATGATTCGGCCTCTGAGGAAGGCCTTGCCAGCTTCCCAGAAAAGGTTCGGGTTGTCCGTATGTGGGGAATTAGTCTCGGAGAATTCAGACCAAGCTTTCTCCATGTAGTGTCGAAAGTCTGAGTTATTCTGGAGATAAGCGGGGAAACGCCAAAGTTTAGGAGTAGGATGTAGGTCAGGGGTATCTAGCGAGATTGAGATGGGGGCGTGATCTGATATGGCTATGTCATGGATATCAGAATTTGAGATCATGGGGATAAGACTGTCAGTGCAGAAGAGGTAATCGATTCTAGTGAAAATGTTGTGAGGGTTGGAGTAAAAGGTGTATTCTCTATCTGCTGGGTGGAAAAGCCGCCAGATGTCATGTAGGTGGAGAGATTCCATAGTGGATGCGAAGTGTGTGAGATCAGACAGAGTGGGAGATGGACACGTTCGTTTGGAAGAGGATCTGTCGTCGATTGGGTGTATGATAGTGTTAAAATCTCCCCCAACTATATGTGGGAGGTGTGGAGAGTGTAGAATCCAGGAGGACAATTCATTAAGAAATTATTTGCCGGGATTATTTGGGGCATATATGTTAGAAATCACTAGAGTGCTGTTGCCCAGTTTTATGTGTGTGGAGAGGAAACGACCCTGGTTGTCTGTTTCCACAGATAGTATCTCGCAGGGAAGGTTTTTGTGGATTAATATGATAACCCCTGCTTTGCGATTGAGTGCACTTGAGCCTAGGACAGTGCCCACCCAAAGTTTTTTCATTCGGTGGAGGTCAGAGGTGGTTAGGTGGGTTTCCTGGAGCAGGGCGATGTCTGTTTTTAGTCTTTTGAGGTGACAAAGAATTTTAAGTCTCTTAACGGGGGACCTAAGCCCTTTCACGTTCCAAGAGGTGACTTTCATGTGAGTAAGGTCGAAGGTAGGTTGTGTGCCGGTAAATTGTTAACAATATATGTAGACCTGAGGAGAGGAGTTGAACTGGTAGTGCTAACTAGGGTGGACTGGCTCTGAGGAAGGAGTTGTGGCGGAGAGTCTAGTGGCAGATGGATGTTGCTGGGGACAAATAATGAGGAGGGATAAGGAGGGGTAGGAGCAAGGAATAAAAACATCTCATAACAATAGAGGAACTTCTCTTTTTTCCGCATAGAGTCACTGTGCAGGCCAGCTCCCCTAACGATCCAGTCGCTGTACTGAGTGCGCGCCCTGAATGGTTCAGTGTCAATGGCTGCGACGGAGGACCTCTCATAGGTGCAGGATCAGGGGGAGGCCATTCAAAGTGAGGCTATAGGAGGTGAAGTAGTATAAAAGGGAAAGAAAACTGTACCATAGTAAAAGAGAACAGACAAACTTAAACAAGCCATATACCTGAGTGTCCAGACATTGGAATCATTAATACCGAGGAGCAGGCAGAACATATGCTCCTAAAGAAAACATGGTGAGGTAGCAAATCTTCTCATCAGCGGGGGGTGTTACGGTGGGTAGGTCCGGAAGATCTGAAGCGTTTCGGGGAATCTTTCCTCGGGCTTCGCTGGTCCAGAGGGCGATTATTCGGAGATGCCCTGAGCGGGGAATCGGAGTGAGATTTGGTGCGCAATGAACGCAAGAAGGCTTCCGCCTCAGGGGTGTCCTGAAAGGAAAGCTGGTCTCCGTTGGGAGCTTTGATGCGGAGAGTTGCAGGGAAGGCCAATGTGAACTTCATCTGTCGTTGATGTAGCTCTGTGCAGATGTGTTGGAATGCTTTCCTCTTTTTGGAGACTTCTATGGAATAGTCCGCGAAGATCAGGATTTTGATCCCATCAACTTCCAGAGATCTGTTTTGCCGAAACTTTTGTAGGATGACAGTCTTGTCGTTGTAGTTTAGGTACTTCGCTATGATTGGGCGAGGGAATTTGCGATCAAGAGCGAATGTTCCCACTCGGTGGGCCCGTTCTACCGTAAAAGGGCCGGGGAGGCCTAATGCCTCCGGGACGCGTCTGGTGCAGAATTCTGCAATAGCTGAGGACTGTAGTGATTCTGGGACCCCCACGAATCGCAGATTGTTCCTTCTAGATCTGTTTTCTAGATCGTCCAGTTTTTGTAGTATGTACTGATTGGTTTTCTCCTGTGCTCGTTCGGTAGCTTGTGCCTGATAAACTTCTTCTTCCAGATTTGAAAGGTGGTGTTCCACCTCGTGAAGTCTAGTTGAATGTTCTCCTAGTTGTGCCTTGACTTGCCTCATTCCCGCATCCACTGCCTTTTCCACTGAGGAAGTTAGCATAGGGGATAGGAGGGCTGCGACGGCTTGAGCTATACGATCCGTATCATTATCCCCCTGGTATGGGGAGGGGGAGGTAGGATGCAGGGAGAGAGGAGAGTGGAGTGAGGAGGGGGGTACTGTGGGATCGCTCACCTCCATGCCTGGTTCGTCGGGCGTGGAATTCGGGAGGACCGGGGTCTCGGGTTGCGTCCAGGCCGGTTGCATTGTTGCGGCCGCGTAGGAGCGCGCGCCAGTCTTCTCCACAAATCGGTCCATAGGGTAACTTGTGGGGGCTGTGGAGTGACTTCTGGCAGGAGGAGGGGGTGTGCACTCGATATTGAAGTCCTGTTGTTGAAGGCCTAGATCGGGGCAGGCGGCTGTATTTGGGCCTTTTCTTGTCCTGCTAGGGCTGCGTAGGCCTAGATCTTTGCTGGGCTAGGCGAATCTGGCGTGGATCCCTTGGTTAGTGAAGGAGGGGTCCCTGATGAGGAGCAGGAGGGGGGTCGGGCAGTTGTTTTAGTACCCAGGGTCGTGGCGTGAAGGTAGCGTAGGCCGAGACCAGGGCCTCGATTTGCGGCCGGGCCGGGTGAGATCGTTGCGGCCTAGTAGGAGGCCGGTACCTTGGCGATCTGGTGGTCCTAGGGGAGTGAGGGGTCCCCGGTTAGGTTGCAGGCGGTAGGAGGGGGGTCGGGCGGTTGTTTTAAGGCCCCTGTTCCTGACGTGGATGCCGCGTAGGCCGAGACCGGGGCCTCGATTTGCGGCCGGGCCGGGTGAGGTCGTTGCGGCCTAGTCGGAGGCCGGTACCTGGCGATCTGGAGGTCCTAGGGGAGTGAGGGGTCCCCGATTAGGTTGCAGGCGGCAGGAGGGGGGGTCAGGCGGTTGTTTTTAAGCCCCCGTTCGTGACGTGGATGCCGCGTAGGCCGAGACCGGGGCCTTGATTTGCGGCCGGGCCGGGTGAGTTCGTTGCGGCGTAGTCGGAGGCCGGTAACCGGCGATCTGGAGATCCTAGGGGGGTGAGGGGTCCCCGATTAGGTTGCAGGCGGCAGGAGGGGGGGTCGGGCGGTCGTTTTCAAGCCCCTGATCCTGACGTGGATGCCGCGTAGGCCGAGACCGGGGCCTCGATTTGCGGCCGGGCCGGGTGTGGTCGTCGAGGCCTGGTAAGAAGCCGGATTCTGGAGCTCTGGAGGTCGGCAAGAGAGCGGGGAACACCCGCGGAGGTGTTCCGGCGTCAAATGGGGATTGGGCAGGTATTTGTAGGCTGATTTTTGGATCGTGGTGTGGGAGCTGTGAGGAGGCTCAGCTACTCCATGCGGCGCCGGAACCGGAAGTCCAGATGGGGCAGTTTTGATGGTGGCAATATGATGGGGCTGTTTTGATAGGGCAATTCTGATGGGGCAGTTTTGATGGTGGCAATATGATGGTGCAGTTTTGATGGGGCAATTCTGATGGGGCAGTTTTGATGGTGGCAATATGATGGGACAGTTTTGATGGCAATATGATGGGGGCAATTTTGCTGGGGGCCGTTTTAGCAATTCAGCATTCCCACGCATTTTCCCCAGGAAATGCATTTTCTAGTTATTAGTGGGAATGCTTTAGCAGTCCCACTATTGTTATTCGATTTTATTTATTTTTAATTTTATTCCGTACGTTTTTCGGTAATGCGTAACTTCTGCATACTTTCAGCTATTAAAACCATTCAACTATCAAAATGTTCGTCTCTTTTAGCTGAGGTGTGCTCTTTTTTCAACTTTTTTAACATTGAAGTCAATGGGAGCATGCTTGAAATGCTTAAATTTTTCTTCCGCTCCCAAAAGTTTCAGCTCCTTCATACTTTCACCTAGAGACACCAAACAAACTTTAAAATGTTCACAAAATATTCAGCTATCTGGCTATAGCTTTTCAATTTGATATCTTTTACAGTTTTTGAGAAAAAGCTTTTTGTTTAGAGGTCATTTCAGGAAATTTTAGCCATTAATCAGAGTGTACTGTGTGTGTTTTGTTGCCATGGTTACCAAAGCTTCTGTTATACACAGAGGGGGGGAGGTGGCTGGAGCATCTCAGCTTTAATTACAGAGCCCGGGGGGAGGGGACAGACACACCATGTACTGATTATAATAGAGGAATATGATGGGGCAGTTTTGATGGTGGCAATTCTGATGGGGCAGTTTTGATGGCGGTCATTTTAGCAATTTAGCTATTCAGCAATTATTTTTGAAAAAAAATATATATTTTTGAAAAAAAAAAATATTTCTGAAAAAAAAAATTATTTTTTAAAAAAAAATTTTTTTTGAAAAAAAAAATTATTTTTGAAAAAAAAAAATTATTTTTGAAAAAAAAAAATTATTTTTGAAAAAAAAAAAAATCATTTTTGAAAAAAAAGAAAATATTTTTGAAAAAAAAAAAATTATTTTTGAAAAAAAAAATTTTTTGAAAAAAAAATTATTTTTGAAAAAAAAAAAATATTTTTGAAAAAAAAAAAAATATATTTTTGAAAAAAAATATATATATTTTTGAAAAAAAAAATATTTTTGAAAAAAAAAAATATTTAAAAAAAAAAAAATCATTTTTGAAAAAAAAAAAAATTTTGAAAAAAAAAATTTTTGAAAAAAAAAATTTTTGAAAAAAAAAAATTTTGAAAAAAAAAATTTTTTTTGAAAAAAAAAAAATTTTTGAAAAAAAAAATATTTTTGAAAAAAAAATTATTTTTGAAAAAAAAAATATTTTTGAAAAAAAAAAATATTTTTGAAAAAAAAAAAAATTTTTGAAAAAAAAAAATATTTTTTGATGGGGCAGTTTTGATGGTGGCAATATGATGGTGCAGTTTTGATGAGGCAATTCTGATGGGGCAGTTTTGATGGTGGCAATATGATGGGACAGTTTTGATGGCAATATGATGGGGGCAATTTTGCTGGGGGCCGTTTTAGCAATTCAGCATTCCCACGCATTTTCCCCAGGAAATGCATTTTCTAGTTTTTCTTCTTATTCCGTACGTTTTTCGGTAATGCGTAACTTCTGCATACTTTCAGCTATTAAAACCATTCAACTATCAAAATGTTCGTCTCTTTTAGCTGAGGTGTGCTCTTTTTCAACTTTTTTTCTACCATTTATACTTTTTAAAATATTAAGCTTTTTATCACTTTTTTTTAACATTGAAGTCAATGGGAGCATGCTTGAAATCCTTAAATTTTTCTTCCGCTCCCAAAAGTTTCAGCTCCTTCATACTTTCACCTAGAGACACCAAACAAACTTTAAAATGTTCACAAAATATTCAGCTATCTGGCTATAGCATTTCAATTTGATATCTTTTACAGTTTTTGAGAAAAAGCTTTTTGTTTAGAGGTCATTTCAAGAAATTTTAGCCATTAATCAGAGAGTACTGTGTGTGTTTTGTTGCCATGGTTACCAAAGCTTCTGTTATACACAGGGGGGGAGGTGGCTGGAGCATCTCAGCTCTGATTAGAGCCCAGGGGAGGGGACAAAAGCTGAAAAATCAGAACATGATTTCTAAACTGCCGCCACTCCCTCATTTTCAAGCCCACCTACATAAATCTTATATCAAAACATTCAGCTATCCCTGCTGCCACTAAACATGTCCACGGCTAAGCCATAGTCCTGATAGTTTTCACAATATGACCATTTGTTTGCAACTCACGCCGTCCATTGACATTCATTGAAACTACACTCTAGCCCCTTCAAATTTGAAGGGCAATTTCTAAACTGCGACCGTGCCTTCAATTTTAATATTTCAGAGACATACTATGTATCAAAATCTAGGTCTGAGTCTTGTGATTCTCACAATATAAAGATCTTCGCTGTAGGATGTATAGTTTTTAAAATACGGCCATTTGTTTAGAGGTCATTTCAGGAAATTTTAGCCATTAATCAGAGTGTACTGTTTGTTTTGTTGCCATGGTTACCAAAGCTTCTGTTATACACAGGGGGGGAGGTGGCTGGAGCATCTCAGCTTTGATTACAGAGCCCGGGGGAGGGGACAGACACACCATGTACTGATTTATAATAGAGGAATATGATGGGGCAGTTTTGATGGGGTAATTCTGATGGGGCAGTTTTGATGGTGGCAATATGATGGGGCAGTTTTGATGGTGGCAATTCTGATGGGGCAGTTTTGATGGTGGCAATATGATGGGACAGTTTTGATGGCAATATGATGGGGGCAATTTTGCTGGGGGCCGTTTTAGCAATTCAGCATTCCCACGCATTTTCCCCAGGAAATGCATTTTCTAGTTTTTAATTTTAATTTTATTCCGTACGTTTTTCGGTAATGCGTAACTTCTGCATACTTTCAGCTATTAAAACCATTCAACTATCAAAATGTTCGTCTCTTTTAGCTGAGGTGTGCTCTTTTTCAACTTTTTTTCTACCATTTATACTTTTTAAAATATTAAGCTTTTTATCACTTTTTTTTAACATTGAAGTCAATGGGAGCATGCTTGAAATCCTTAAATTTTTCTTCCGCTCCCAAAAGTTTCAGCTCCTTCATACTTTCACCTAGAGACACCAAACAAACTTTAAAATGTTCACAAAATATTCAGCTATCTGGCTATATCTTTTCAGTTTGATATCTTTTACAGTTTTTGAGAAAAAGCTTTTTGTTTAGAGGTCATTTCAGGAAATTTTAGCCATTAATCAGAGTGTACTGTGTGTGTTTTGTTGCCATGGTTACCAAAGCTTCTGTTATACACAGGGGGGGAGGTGGCTGGAGCATCTCAGCTCTGATTACAGAGCCCGGGGAGGGGACAAAAGCTGAAAAATCAGAACATGATTTCTAAACTGCCGCCACTCCCTCATTTTCAAGCCCACCTACACAAATCTTATATCAAAACGTTCAGCTATCCCTGCTGCCACTAAACATGTCCACGGCTAAGCCATAGTCCTGATAGTTTTCACAATATGACCATTTGTTTGCAACTCACGCCGTCCATTGACATTCATTGAAACTACACTCTAGCCCCTTCAAATTTGAAGGGCAATTTCTAAACTGCGACCGTGCCTTCAATTTTAATATTTCAGAGACATACTATGTATCAAAATCTAGGTCTGGGTCTTGTGATTCTCACAATATAAAGATCTTCGCTGTAGGATGTATAGTTTTTAAAATACGGCCATTTGTTTAGAGGTCATTTCAGGAAATTTTAGCCATTAATCAGAGTGTACTGTTAGTGTTTGTTTTGTTGCCATGGTTACCAAAGCTTCTGTTATACACAGGGGGGGAGGTGGCTGGAGCATCTCAGCTCTGATTACAGAGCCCGGGGGAGGGGGACAGACACACCATGCACTGATTTATAATAGAGGAATATGATGGGGCAGTTTTGATGGGGTAATTCTGATGGGGCAGTTTTGATGGTGGCAATATGATGGGACAGTTTTGATGGCAATATGATGGGGGCAATTTTGCTGGGGGCCGTTTTAGCAATTCAGCATTCCCACGCATTTTCCCCAGGAAATGCATTTTTAGTGGGAATGCTTTAGCAGTCCCACTATTGTTATTCGATTTTATTAGTGGGACTGCTTTAGCAGTCCCACTATTGTTATTCGATTTTATTTATTAGTGGGAATGCTTTAGCAGTCCCACTATTGTTATTCGATTTTATTTATTAGTGGGAATGCTTTAGCAGTCCCACTATTGTTATTCGTTTTTTTATTAGTGGGAATGCTTTAGCAGTCCCACTATTGTTATTCGATTTTATTTATTATTTTTAATAATTTTTATTTTATTCTGTACGTTTTTCGGTAATGCGTAACTTCTGCATACTTTCAGCTATTAAAACCATTCAACTATCAAAATGTTTGTCTCTTTTAGCTGAGGTGTGCTCTTTTTCAACTTTTTTTCTACCATTTATACTTTTTAAAATATTAAGCTTTTTATCACTTTTTTTTAACATTGAAGTCAATGGGAGCATGCTTGAAATCCTTAAATTTTTCTTCCGCTCCCAAAAGTTTCAGCTCCTTCATACTTTCACCTAGAGACACCAAACAAACTTTAAAATGTTCACAAAATATTCAGCTATCTGGCTATAGCTTTTCAGTTTGATATCTTTTACAGTTTTTGAGAAAAAGCTTTTTGTTTAGAGGTCATTTCAGGAAATTTTAGCCATTAATCAGAGTGCACTGTGTGTGTTTTGTTGCCATGGTTACCAAAGCTTCTGTTATACACAGAGGGGGGGGAGGTGGCTGGAGCATCTCAGCTTTAATTACAGAGCCCGGGGGGAGGGGACAGACACACCATGTACTGATTATAATAGAGGAATATGATGGGGCAGTTTTGATGGTGGCAATTCTGATGGGGCAGTTTTGATGGCGGTCATTTTAGCAATTTAGCTATTCAGCAATTATTTTTGAAAAAAAATATATATTTTTGAAAAAAATATATATTTCTGAAAAAAAAAATTATTTTTGAAAAAAAAAAAAAAATCATTTTTGAAAAAAAAAAATTATTTTTGAAAAAAAAAAAATTATTTTTAAAAAATAGCTGAATATTTTGTGAACATTCAAAATTATTTTTGAAAAAAAAAAAAAATATTTTTGAAAAAAAAAATTATTTTTGAAAAAAAAAATTATTTTTGAAAAAAAAAATATTTTTGAAAAAAAAAATATTTAAAAAAAAAAAATCATTTTTGAAAAAAAAAATTTTTGAAAAAAAAATTTTTTGAAAAAAATAATTTTTGAAAAAAAAAATAATTTTTGAAAAAAAAATTATTTTTGAAAAAAAAAATTATTTTTGAAAAAAAAAATATTTTTTGATGGGGCAGTTTTGATGGTGGCAATATGATGGTGCAGTTTTGATGGGGCAATTCTGATGGGGCAGTTTTGATGGTGGCAATATGATGGGACAGTTTTGATGGCAATATGATGGGGGCAATTTTGCTGGGGGCCGTTTTAGCAATTCAGCATTCCCACGCATTTTCCCCAGGAAATGCATTTTCTAGTTAGTGGGAATGCTTTAGCAGTCCCACTATTGTTATTCGATTTTATTTATTATTTTTAATAATTTTAATTTTATTCCGTACGTTTTTCGGTAATGCGTAACTTCTGCATACTTTCAGCTATTAAAACCATTCAACTATCAAAATGTTCGTCTCTTTTAGCTGAGGTGTGCTCTTTTTCAACTTTTTTTCTACCATTTATACTTTTTAAAATATTAAGCTTTTTATCACTTTTTTTTAACATTGAAGTCAATGGGAGCATGCTTGAGAAACTTAAAATCTTCTTCCGCTCCCAAAAGTTTCAGCTCCTTCATACTTTCACCTAGAGACGCCAAACAAACTTTAAAATGTTCACAAAATATTCAGCTATCTGGCTATAGCTTTTCAGTTTGATATCTTTTACAGTTTTTGAGAAAAAGCTTTTTGTTTAGAGGTCATTTCAGGAAATTTTAGCCATTAATCAGAGTGTACTGTGTATGTTTTGTTTCCATGGTTACCAAAGCTTCTGTTATACACAGGGGGGGAGGTGGCTGGAGCATCTCAGCTTTAATTACAGAGCCCGGGGGAGGGGACAGACACACCATGTACTGATTATAATAGAGGAATATGATGGGGCAGTTTTGATGGTGGCAATTCTGATGGGGCAGTTTTGATGGCGGTCATTTTAGCAATTTAGCTATTCAGCAATTATTTTTGAAAAAAATATATATATATTTCTGAAAAAAAAAATTATTTTTGAAAAAAAAAAATTTTTGAAAAAAAAAAAAATTATTTTTGAAAAAAAAAATATTTTTGAAAAAAAAAATTTTTGAAAAAAAAAATTTTTTGAAAAAAAAAATATTTTTGAAAAAAAAAATTATTTTTGAAAAAAAAAAAATATTTTTGAAAAAAAAAAATATTTAAAAAAAAAAAAAATATTTTTTAATGGGGCAGTTTTGATGGTGGCAATATGATGGTGCAGTTTTGATGAGGCAATTCTGATGAAGCAGTTTTGATGGTGGCAATATGATGGGACAGTTTTGATAGGGCAATTCTGATGGGGCAGTTTTGATGGTGGCAATATGATGGGACAGTTTTGATGGCAATATGATGGGGGCAATTTTGCTGGGGGCCGTTTTAGCAATTCAGCATTCCCACGCATTTTCCCCAGGAAATGCATTTTTAGTGGGAATGCTTTAGCAGTCCCACTATTGTTATTCGATTTTATTTATTAGTGGGAGTGCTTTAGCAGTCCCACTATTGTTATTCGATTTTATTTATTATTTTTAATAATTTTAATTTTATTCCGTACGTTTTTCGGTAATGCGTAACTTCTGCATACTTTCAGCTATTAAAACCATTCAACTATCAAAATGTTCGTCTCTTTTAGCTGAGGTGTGCTCTTTTTCAACTTTTTTTCTACCATTTATACTTTTTAAAATATTAAGCTTTTTATCACTTTTTTTTAACATTGAAGTCAATGGGAGCATGCTTGAGAAACTTAAAATCTTCTTCCGCTCCCAAAAGTTTCAGCTCCTTCATACTTTCACCTAGAGATGCCAAACAAACTTTAAAATGTTCACAAAATATTCAGCTATCTGGCTATAGCTTTTCAGTTTGATATCTTTTACAGTTTTTGAGAAAAAGCTTTTTGTTTAGAGGTCATTTCAGGAAATTTTAGCCATTAATCAGAGTGTACTGTGTATGTTTTGTTTCCATGGTTACCAAAGCTTCTGTTATACACAGGGGGGGAGGTGGCTGGAGCATCTCAGCTTTAATTACAGAGCCCGGGGGAGGGGACAGACACACCATGTACTGATTATAATAGAGGAATATGATGGGGCAGTTTTGATGGTGGCAATTCTGATGGGGCAGTTTTGATGGCGGTCATTTTAGCAATTTAGCTATTCAGCAATTATTTTTGAAAAAAATATATATATATTTCTGAAAAAAAAAATTATTTTTGAAAAAAAAAAATTTTTGAAAAAAAAAAAAATTATTTTTGAAAAAAAAAATATTTTTGAAAAAAAAAATATTTTTGAAAAAAAAAAAATTTTTGAAAAAAAAAATTTTTTGAAAAAAAAAATATTTTTGAAAAAAAAAATTATTTTTGAAAAAAAAAAAATATTTTTGAAAAAAAAAAATATTTAAAAAAAAAAAATATATTTTTTAATGGGGCAGTTTTGATGGTGGCAATATGATGGTGCAGTTTTGATGAGGCAATTCTGATGAAGCAGTTTTGATGGTGGCAATATGATGGGACAGTTTTGATAGGGCAATTCTGATGGGGCAGTTTTGATGGTGGCAATATGATGGGACAGTTTTGATGGCAATATGATGGGGGCAATTTTGCTGGGGGCCGTTTTAGCAATTCAGCATTCCCACGCATTTTCCCCAGGAAATGCATTTTTAGTGGGAATGCTTTAGCAGTCCCACTATTGTTATTCGATTTTATTTATTAGTGGGAGTGCTTTAGCAGTCCCACTATTGTTATTCGATTTTATTTATTATTTTTAATAATTTTAATTTTATTCCGTACGTTTTTCGGTAATGCGTAACTTCTGCATACTTTCAGCTATTAAAACCATTCAACTATCAAAATGTTCGTCTCTTTTAGCTGAGGTGTGCTCTTTTTCAACTTTTTTTCTACCATTTATACTTTTTAAAATATTAAGCTTTTTATCACTTTTTTTAACATTGAAGTCAACGGGAGCATGCTTGAAATCCTTAAATTCTTCTTCCGCTCCCAAAAGTTTCAGCTCCTTCATACTTTCACCTAGAGACACCAAACAAACTTTAAAATGTTCACAAAATATTCAGCTATCTGGCTATATCTTTTAAGTTTGATATCTTTTACAGTTTTAGAGGAAAAGCTTTTTGTTTAGAGGTCATTTCAAGAAATTTTAGCCATTAATCAGAGTGTACTGTTTGTTTTGTTGCCATGGTTACCAAAGCTTCTGTTATACACAGGGGGGGAGGTGGTTGGAGCATCTCAGCTTTGATTACAGAGCCCGGGGGAGGGGACAGACACACCATGTACTGATTTATAATAGAGGAATATGATGGGGCAGTTTTGATAGGGCAATTCTGATGGGGCAGTTTTGATGGGGCAATTATGATGGGGCAGTTTTGATGGTGGCAATATGATGGGGCAGTTTGATGGGACAATTCTGATGGGGCAGTTTTGATGGTGGCAATATGACGGGGCAGTTTTAAAGGGGCAATTCTGATGGTGCAGTTTTGATGGTGGCAATATGATGGGGCAGTTTTGATAGGGCAATTCTGATGGGGCAGTTTTGATGGGGCAATTCTGATGGGGCAGTTTTGATGGGGGCAATTCTGATGGTGGCAATATGATAAGACAATTTTGATGGAGCAATTCTGATGGGGCAGTTTTGATGGTGGCAATATGATGGGGCAGTTTTAATGGGGACAATTTTTATGGGGCAATTCTGATGGGGCAGTTTTGATGGCAGTATGATGGGGCAGTTTTGATGGCGGCCGTTTTAGCAATTTAGCTATTCAGCAATTATTTTTGAAAAAAAAAAATATTTTTGAAAAAAAAAAATATTTTTGAAAAAAAAAAATTTTTGAAAAAAAAAAATATATTTTTGAAAAAAAAAATTATTTTTGAAAAAAAAATTCTTTGAAAAAAAAATCATTTTTGAAAAAAAAAATTTTTGAAAAAAAAAAATATTTTTGAAAAAAAAAAATATATTTTTGAAAAAAAAAAAATTATTTTTGAAAAAAAAAAAAATATTTTTGAAAAAAAAAAAAATTACTTTTTGAAAAACAAAAATTACTTTTTGAAAAAAAAAATTACTTTTTGAAAAAAAAAATTACTTTTAGTTTTGATGGGGCAATTCTGATGGGGCAGTTTTGATGGGGACAATTTTGATGGGGCAATTCTAATGGGGCAGTTTTGATGGCAATATGATGGGGCAGTTTTGATGGCGGCCGTTTTAGCAATTTAGCTATTCAGCATTCCCATGCATTTTCCCCAGGAAATGCATTTTCTAGTTATTTTTCTTATTCCGTACGTTTTTCGGTAATGCGTAACTTCTGCATACTTTCAGCTATTAAAACCATTCAATTATCAAAATGTTCGTGTCTTTTAGCTGAGGTGTGCTCTTTTTCAACTTTTTTTCTACCATTTATACTTTTTAAAATATTAAGCTTTTTATCACTTTTTTTTAACATTGAAGTCAATGGGAGCATGCTTGAAATCCTTAAATTTTTCTTCCGCTCCCAAAAGTTTCAGCTCCTTCATACTTTCACCTAGAGACACCAAACAAACTTTAAAATGTTCACAAAATATTCAGCTATCTGGCTATAGCTTTTCAATTTGATATCTTTTACAGTTTTTGAGAAAAAGCTTTTTGTTTAGAGGTCATTTCAAGAAATTTTAGCCATTAATCAGAGTGTACTGTGTGTGTTTTGTTGCCATGGTTACCAAAGTTTCTGTTATACACAGGGGGGGAGGTGGCTGGAACATCTCAGCTCTGATTAGAGCCCAGGGGAGGGGACAAAAGCTGAAAAATCAGAACATGATTTCTAAACTGCCTCCACTCCCTCATTTTCAAGCCCACCTACATAAATCTTATATCAAAACGTTCAGCTATCCCTGCTGCCACTAAACATGTCCACGGCTAAGCCATAGTCCTGATAGTTTTCACAATATGACCATTTGTTTGCAACTCACACCGTCCATTGACATTCATTGAAACTACACTCTAGCCCCTTCAAATTTGAAGGGCAATTTCTAAACTGCGACCGTGCCTTCAATTTTAATATTTCAGAGACATACTATGTATCAAAATCTAGGTCTGAGTCTTGTGATTCTCACAATATAAAGATCTTTGCTGTAGGATGTATAGTTTTTAAAATACGGCCATTTGTTTAGAGGTCATTTCAGGAAATTTTGGCCATTAATCAGAGTGTACTGTTAGTGTTTGTTTTGTCGCCATGGTTACCAAAGCTACTGTTATACACAGGGGGGAGGGGACAGACACACCATGTACTGATTTATAATAGAGGAATATGATGGGGCAGTTTTGATGGGGTAATTCTGATGGGGCAGTTTTGATGGTGGCAATATGATGGGGCAGTTTTGATGGTGGCAATTCTGATGGGGCAGTTTTGATGGTGGCAATATGATGGGACAGTTTTGATGGCAATATGATGGGGGCAATTTTGCTGGGGGCCGTTTTAGCAATTCAGCATTCCCACGCATTTTCCCCAGGAAATGCATTTTCTAGTTAGTGGGAATGCTTTAGCAGTCCCACTATTGTTATTCGCTTTTTTATTAGTGGGAATGCTTTAGCAGTCCCACTATTGTTATTCGATTTTATTTATTATTTTTAATAATTTTAATTTTATTCCGTACGTTTTTCGGTAATGCGTAACTTCTGCATACTTTCAGCTATTAAAACCATTCAACTATCAAAATGTTCGTCTCTTTTAGCTGAGGTGTGCTCTTTTTCAACTTTTTTTCTACCATTTATACGTTTTAAAATATTAAGCTTTTTATCACATTTTTTTTAACATTGAAGTCAATGGGAGCATGCTTGAAATCCTTAAATTTTTCTTCCGCTCCCAAAAGTTTCAGCTCCTTCATACTTTCACCTAGAGACGCCAAACAAACTTTAAAATGTTCACAAAATATTCAGCTATCTGGCTATATCTTTTCAGTTTGATATCTTTTACAGTTTTTGAGAAAAAGCTTTTTGTTTAGAGGTCATTTCAGGAAATTTTAGCCATTAATCAGAGTGTACTGTGTATGTTTTGTTGCCATGGTTACCAAAGCTTCTGTTATACACAGGGGGGAGGTGGCTGGAGCATCTCAGCTTTAATTACAGAGCCCGGGGGAGGGGACAGACACACCATGTACTGATTATAATAGAGGAATATGATGGGGCAGTTTTGATGGTGGCAATTCTGATGGGGCAGTTTTGATGGCGGTCATTTTAGCAATTTAGCTATTCAGCAATTATTTTTGAAAAATATATATATATATTTCTGAAAAAAAAAATTATTTTTGAAAAAAAAAAAATTATTTTTGAAAAAAAAAAATTATTTTTGAAAAAAAAAAATCATTTTTGAAAAAAAAAAATATTTTTGAAAAAAAAAATTATTTTTGAAAAAAAAAATTTTTTGAAAAAAAAATTATTTTTGAAAAAAAAATATATTTTTGAAAAAAAAAAATATATATTTTTGAAAAAAAAAATTTTTGAAAAAAAAAATATTTTTGAAAAAAAAAATATTTTTGAAAAAAAAAATTATTTTTGAAAAAAAAATTATTTTTGAAAAAAAAAAATTTTTGAAAAAAAAAAATTTTTGAAAAAAAAAATATTTTTGAAATAAAAAAATTATTTTTGAAAAAAAAAAATTATTTTTGAAAAAAAAAAATATTTAAAAAAAAAAAAAAATATTTTTTAATGGGGCAGTTTTGATGGTGGCAATATGATGGTGCAGTTTTGATGAGGCAATTCTGATGGGGCAGTTTTGATGGTGGCAATATGATGGGACAGTTTTGATAGGGCAATTCTGATGGGGCAGTTTTGATGGTGGCAATATGATGGGGCAGTTTTGATAGCAATATGATGGGGGCAATTTTGCTGGGGGCCGTTTTAGCAATTCAGCATTCCCACGCATTTTCCCCAGGAAATGCATTTTCTAGTTATTTTTCTTCTTATTCCGTACGTTTTTCGGTAATGCGTAACTTCTGCATACTTTCAGCTATTAAAACCATTCAACTATCAAAATGTTCGTCTCTTTTAGCTGAGGTGTGCTCTTTTTCAACTTTTTTTCTACCATTTATACTTTTTAAAATATTAAGCTTTTTATCACTTTTTTTTAACATTGAAGTCAATGGGAGCATGCTTGAAATCCTTAAATTTTTCTTCCGCTCCCAAAAGTTTCAGCTCCTTCATACTTTCACCTAGAGACACCAAACAAACTTTAAAATGTTCACAAAATATTCAGCTATCTGGCTATATCTTTTCAGTTTGATATCTTTTACAGTTTTTGAGAAAAAGCTTTTTGTTTAGAGGTCATTTCAGGAAATTTTAGCCATTAATCAGAGTGTACTGTGTGTGTTTTGTTGCCATGGTTACCAAAGCTTCTGTTATACACAGGGGGGGAGGTGGCTGGAGCATCTCAGCTCTGATTACAGAGCCCGGGGAGGGGACAAAAGCTGAAAAATCAGAACATGATTTCTAAACTGCCGCCACTCCCTCATTTTCAAGCCCACCTACACAAATCTTATATCAAAACGTTCAGCTATCCCTGCTGCCACTAAACATGTCCACGGCTAAGCCATAGTCCTGATAGTTTTCACAATATGACCATTTGTTTGCAACTCACGCCGTCCATTGACATTCATTGAAACTACACTCTAGCCCCTTCAAATTTGAAGGGCAATTTCTAAACTGCGACCGTGCCTTCAATTTTAATATTTCAGAGACATACTATGTATCAAAATCTAGGTCTGGGTCTTGTGATTCTCACAATATAAAGATCTTCGCTGTAGGATGTATAGTTTTTAAAATACGGCCATTTGTTTAGAGGTCATTTCAGGAAATTTTAGCCATTAATCAGAGTGTACTGTTAGTGTTTGTTTTGTTGCCATGGTTACCAAAGCTTCTGTTATACACAGGGGGGGAGGTGGCTGGAGCATCTCAGCTCTGATTACAGAGCCCGGGGGAGGGGGACAGACAAACCATGCACTGATTTATAATAGAGGAATATGATGGGGCAGTTTTGATGGGGTAATTCTGATGGGGCAGTTTTGATGGTGGCAATATGATGGGACAGTTTTGATGGCAATATGATGGGGGCAATTTTGCTGGGGGCCGTTTTAGCAATTCAGCATTCCCACGCATTTTCCCCAGGAAATGCATTTTTAGTGGGAATGCTTTAGCAGTCCCACTATTGTTATTCGATTTTATTAGTGGGACTGCTTTAGCAGTCCCACTATTGTTATTCGATTTTATTTATTAGTGGGAATGCTTTAGCAGTCCCACTATTGTTATTCGATTTTATTTATTAGTGGGAATGCTTTAGCAGTCCCACTATTGTTATTCGTTTTTTTATTAGTGGGAATGCTTTAGCAGTCCCACTATTGTTATTCGATTTTATTTATTATTTTTAATAATTTTTATTTTATTCTGTACGTTTTTCGGTAATGCGTAACTTCTGCATACTTTCAGCTATTAAAACCATTCAACTATCAAAATGTTCGTCTCTTTTAGCTGAGGTGTGCTCTTTTTCAACTTTTTTTCTACCATTTAAACTTTTTAAAATATTAAGCTTTTTATCACTTTTTTTTAACATTGAAGTCAATGGGAGCATGCTTGAAATCCTTAAATTTTTCTTCCGCTCCCAAAAGTTTCAGCTCCTTCATACTTTCACCTAGAGACACCAAACAAACTTTAAAATGTTCACAAAATATTCAGCTATCTGGCTATAGCTTTTCAGTTTGATATCTTTTACAGTTTTTGAGAAAAAGCTTTTTGTTTAGAGGTCATTTCAGGAAATTTTAGCCATTAATCAGAGTGCACTGTGTGTGTTTTGTTGCCATGGTTACCAAAGCTTCTGTTATACACAGGGGGGGAGGTGGCTGGAGCATCTCAGCTCTGATTAGAGCCCAGGGGAGGGGACAAAAGCTGAAAAATCAGAACATGATTTCTAAACTGCCGCCACTCCCTCATTTTCAAGCCCACCTACATAAATCTTATATCAAAACGTTTAGCTATCCCTGCTGCCACTAAACATGTCCACGGCTAAGCCATAGTCCTAATAGTTTTCACAATATGACCATTTGTTTGCAACTCACGCCGTCCATTGACATTCATTAAAACTACACTCTAGCCCCTTCAAATTTGAAGGGCAATTTCTAAACTGCGACCGTGCCTTCAATTTTAATATTTCAGAGACATACTATGTATCAAAATCTAGGTCTGGGTCTTGTGATTCTCACAATATAAAGATCTTCGCTGTAGGATGTATAGTTTTTAAAATACGGCCATTTGTTTAGAGGTCATTTCAGGAAATTTTAGCCATTAATCAGAGTGTACTGTTTGTTTTGTTGCCATGGTTACCAAAGCTTCTGTTATACACAGGGGGGGAGGTGGCTGGAGCATCTCAGCTCTGATTACAGAGCCCGGGGGAGGGGACAGACACACCATGTACTGATTTATAATAGAGGAATATGATGGGGCAGTTTTGATGGGGTAATTCTGATGGGGCAGTTTTGATGGTGGCAATATGATGGGGCAGTTTTGATGGTGGCAATATGATGGGGCTGTTTTGATAGGGCAATTCTGATGGGGCAGTTTTGATGGTGGCAATATGATGGTGCAGTTTTGATGGGGCAATTCTGATGGGGCAGTTTTGATGGTGGCAATATGATGGGACAGTTTTGATGGCAATATGATGGGGGCAATTTTGCTGGGGGCCGTTTTAGCAATTCAGAATTCCCACGCATTTTCCCCAGGAAATGCATTTTCTAGTTAGTGGGAATGCTTTAGCAGTCCCACTATTGTTATTCGTTTTTTTATTATTTTTCTTATTCCGTACGTTTTTCGGTAATGCGTAACTTCTGCATACTTTCAGCTATTAAAACCATTCAACTATCAAAATGTTCGTCTCTTTTAGCTGAGGTGTGCTCTTTTTCAACTTTTTTTCTACCATTTATACTTTTTAAAATATTAAGCTTTTTATCACTTTTTTTTAACATTGAAGTCAATGGGAGCATGCTTGAAATCCTTAAATTTTTCTTCCGCTCCCAAAAGTTTCAGCTCCTTCATACTTTCACCTAGAGACACCAAACAAACTTTAAAATGTTCACAAAATATTCAGCTATCTGGCTATAGCTTTTCAATTTGATATCTTTTACAGTTTTTGAGAAAAAGCTTTTTGTTTAGAGGTCATTTCAAGAAATTTTAGCCATTAATCAGAGTGTACTGTGTGTGTTTTGTTGCCATGGTTACCAAAGCTTCTGTTATACACAGGGGGGGAGGTGGCTGGAGCATCTCAGCTCTGATTACAGAGCCCAGGGGCAGGGGACAAAAGCTGAAAAATCAGAACATGATTTCTAAACTGCCTCCACTCCCTCATTTTCAAGCCCACCTACACAAATCTTATATCAAAACGTTCAGCTATCCCTGCTGCCACTAATCATGTCCACGGCTAAGCCATAGTCCTGATAGTTTTCACAATATGACCATTTGTTTGCAACTCACACCGTCCATTGACATTTATTGAAACTACACTCTAGCCCCTTCAAATTTGAAGGGCAATTTCTAAACTGCGACCGTGCCTTCAATTTTAATATTTCAGAGACATACTATGTATCAAAATCTAGGTCTGAGTCTTGTGATTCTCACAATATAAAGATCTTTGCTGTAGGATGTATAGTTTTTAAAATACGGCCATTTGTTTAGAGGTCATTTCAGGAAATTTTAGCCATTAATCAGAGTGTACTGTTAGTGTTTGTTTTGTTGCCATGGTTACCAAAGCTTCTGTTATACACAGGGGGGAGGGGACAGACACACCATGTACTGATTTATAATAGAGGAATATGATGGGGCAGTTTTGATGGGGTAATTCTGATGGGGCAGTTTTGATGGTGGCAATATGATGGGGCAGTTTTGATGGTGGCAATTCTGATGGGGCAGTTTTGATGGTGGCAATATGATGGGACAGTTTTGATGGCAATATGATGGGGGCAATTTTGCTGGGGGCCGTTTTAGCAATTCAGCATTCCCACGCATTTTCCCCAGGAAATGCATTTTCTAGTTAGTGGGAATGCTTTAGCAGTCCCACTATTGTTATTCGTTTTTTTATTAGTGGGAATGCTTTAGCAGTCCCACTATTGTTATTCGTTTTTTTATTAGTGGGAATGCTTTAGCAGTCCCACTATTGTTATTCGTTTTTTTATTATTTTTCTTCTTATTCCGTACGTTTTTCGGTAATGCGTAACTTCTGCATACTTTCAGCTATTAAAACCATTCAACTATCAAAATGTTCGTCTCTTTTAGCTGAGGTGTGCTCTTTTTCAACTTTTTTTCTACCATTTATACTTTTTAAAATATTAAGCTTTTTATCACTTTTTTTAACATTGAAGTCAATGGGAGCATGCTTGAAATCCTTAAATTTTTCTTCCGCTCCCAAAAGTTTCAGCTCCTTCATACTTTCACCTAGAGACACCAAACAAACTTTAATATGTTCACAAAATATTCAGCTATCTGGCTATAGCTTTTCAGTTTGATATCTTTTACAGTTTTTGAGAAAAAGCTTTTTGTTTAGAGGTCATTTCAGGAAATTTTAGCCATTAATCAGAGTGTACTGTGTGTGTTTTGTTGCCATGGTTACCAAAGCTTCTGTTATACACAGAGGGGGGGGAGGTGGCTGGAGCATCTCAGCTTTGATTACAGAGCCCGGGGGAGGGGACAGACACACCATGTACTGATTTATAATAGAGGAATATGATGGGGCAGTTTTAATGTTGGCAATTCTGATGGGGCCGTTTTGATGGCGGTCATTTTAGCAATTTAGCTATTCAGCAATTATTTTTGAAAAAAAAAAAATATTTTTGAAAAAAAAAAATATTTTTGAAAAAAAAAAAAATTATTTTTTAAAAAAAAAAATTTTGAAAAAAAAAATATATTTTTGAAAAAAAAAATTATTTTTGAAAAAAAAAATATTTTTGAAAAAAAAAAAAAAATATTTTTGATAAAAAAAAATCATTTTTGAAAAAAAAAAAAATTTTGAAAAAAAAAATTTTTGAAAAAAAAATTTTTTTGAAAAAAAAATATTTTTGAAAAAAAAAATAATTTTTGAAAAAAAAATTATTTTTGAAAAAAAAATTATTTTTGAAAAAAAAAAATATTTTTTGATGGGGCAGTTTTGATGGTGGCAATATGATGGTGCAGTTTTGATGAGGCAATTCTGATGGGGCTGTTTTGATGGTGGCAATATGATGGGACAGTTTTGATGGCAATATGATGGGGGCAATTTTGCTGGGGGCCGTTTTAGCAATTCAGCATTCCCACGCATTTTCCCCAGGAAATGCATTTTCTAGTTCTTTTTTTTCTTCTTCTTATTCCGTACGTTTTTCGGTAATGCGTAACTTCTGCATACTTTCAGCTATTAAAACCATTCAACTATCAAAATGTTCGTCTCTTTTAGCTGAGGTGTGCTCTTTTTCAACTTTTTTTCTACCATTTATACTTTTTAAAATATTAAGCTTTTTATAACTTTTTTTTAACATTGAAGTCAATGGGAGCATGCTTGAAATCCTTAAATTTTTCTTCCGCTCCCAAAAGTTTCAGCTCCTTCATACTTTCACCTAGAGACACCAAACAAACATTAAAATGTTCACAAAATATTCAGCTATCTGGCTATATATTTTCAGTTTGATATCTTTTACAGTTTTTGAGAAAAAGCTTTTTGTTTAGAGGTCATTTCAGGAAATTTTAGCCATTAATCAGAGTGTACTGTTTGTTTTGTTGCCATGGTTACCAAAGCTTCTGTTGTACACAGGGGGGGAGGTGGCTGGAGCATCTCAGCTCTGAATACGGAGCCCGGGGGAGGGGACAGACACACCATGTACTGATTTATAATAGAGGAATATGATGGGGCAGTTTTGATAGGGCAATTCTGATGGGGCAGTTTTGATGGGGCAATTATGATGGGGCAGTTTTATTGGTGGCAATTATGATGGGGCAGTTTTGATGGGACAATTCTGATGGGGCAGTTTTGATGGTGGCAATATGATGGGCAGTTTTGATAGGGCAATTCTGATGGGGCAGTTTTGATGGTGGCAATATGATGGGGCAGTTTTGATGGGGACAATTTTAATGGAGCATTTTTAAAGGTGGCAATATGATGGGGAAGTTTTGATGGGGGCAGTTTTGATGGTGTCAATATGATGGGGCAGTTTTGATGGGGCAATTCTGATGGGGCAGTTTTGATGACAGTATGATGGGGCAGTTTTGATGGCAGTATGATGGGGCAGTTTTGATGGCGGCCATTTTAGCAATTTAGCTATTCAGCATTCCCACGCATTTTCCCCAGGAAATGCATTTTCTAGTTAAGTGTTCTTGCATAGCAAGACCACTTATTGTTATCTCACATATATATTATTAAGTGTTCTTGCATAGCAAGACCACTTATTAGTGGGACTGCTTTAGCAGTCCCACTATTGTTATTCGTTTTTTTATTAGTGGGAATGCTTTAGCAGTCCCACTATTGTTATTCGATTTTATTTATTATTTTTAATAATTTTAATTTTATTCCGTACGTTTTTCGGTAATGCGTAACTTCTGCATACTTTCAGCTATTAAAACCATTCAACTATCAAAATGTTTGTCTCTTTTAGCTGAGGTGTGCTCTTTTTCAACTTTTTTTCTACCATTTATACTTTTTAAAATATTAAGCTTTTTATCACTTTTTTTTAACATTGACGTCAATGGGAGCATGCTTGAAATCCTTAAATTTTTCTTCCGCTCCCAAAAGTTTCAGCTCCTTCATACTTTCACCTAGAGACACCAAACAAACTTTAAAATGTTCACAAAATATTCAGCTATCTGGCTATAGCTTTTCAATTTGATATCTTTTACAGTTTTTGAGAAAAAGCTTTTTGTTTAGAGGTCATTTCAAGAAATTTTAGCCATTAATCAGAGTGTACTGTGTGTGTTTTGTTGCCATGGTTACCAAAGCTTCTGTTATACACAGGGGGGGAGGTGGCTGGAGCATCTCAGCTCTGATTAGAGCCCAGGGGAGGGGACAAAAGCTGAAAAATCAGAACATGATTTCTAAACTGCCTCCACTCCCTCATTTTCAAGCCCACCTACATAAATCTTATATCAAAACGTTCAGCTATCCCTGCTGCCACTAAACATGTCCACGGCTAAGCCATAGTCCTGATAGTTTTCACAATATGACCATTTGTTTGCAACTCACACCGTCCATTGACATTCATTGAAACTACACTCTAGCCCCTTCAAATTTGAAGGGCAATTTCTAAACTGCGACCGTGCCTTCAATTTTAATATTTCAGAGACATACTATGTATCAAAATCTAGGTCTGAGTCTTGTGATTCTCACAATATAAAGATCTTTGCTGTAGGATGTATAGTTTTTAAAATACGGCCATTTGTTTAGAGGTCATTTCTGGAAATTTTAGCCATTAATCAGAGTGTACTGTTAGTGTTTGTTTTGTTGCCATGGTTACCAAAGCTTCTGTTATACACAGGGGGGAAGGTGGCTGGAGCATCTCAGCTGAGCCCGGGGGAGGGGACAGACACACCATGTACTGATTTATAATAGAGGAATATGATGGGGCAGTTTTGATGGGGTAATTCTGATGGGGCAGTTTTGATGGTGGCAATTCTGATGGGGCAGTTTTGATGGTGGCAATATGATGGGGGCAATTTTGCTGGGGGCCGTTTTAGCAATTCAGCATTCCCACGCATTTTCCCCAGGAAATGCATTTTCTAGTTATTAGTGGGAATGCTTTAGCAGTCCCACTATTGTTATTCAATTTTATTTATTTTTAATTTTAATTTTATTCCGTACGTTTTTCGGTAATGCGTAACTTCTGCATACTTTCAGCTATTAAAACCATTCAACTATCAAAATGTTCGTCTCTTTTAGCTGAGGTGTGCTCTTTTTCAACTTTTTTTCTACCATTTATACTTTTTAAAATATTAAGCTTTTTATCACTTTTTTTTAACATTGAAGTCAATGGGAGCATGCTTGAAATCCTTAAATTTTTCTTCCGCTCCCAAAAGTTTCAGCTCCTTCATACTTTCACCTAGAGACACCAAACAAACTTTAAAATGTTCACAAAATATTCAGCTATCTGGCTATAGCTTTTCAGTTTGATATCTTTTACAGTTTTTGAGAAAAAGCTTTTTGTTTAGAGGTCATTTCAGGAAATTTTAGCCATTAATCAGAGTGTACTGTGTGTGTTTTGTTGCCATGGTTACCAAAGCTTCTGTTATACACAGAGGGGGGGAGGTGGCTGGAGCATCTCAGCTTTGATTACAGAGCCCGGGGGAGGGGACAGACACACCATGTACTGATTTATAATAGAGGAATATGATGGGGCAGTTTTGATGGTGGCAATTCTGATGGGGCCGTTTTGATGGCGGTCATTTTAGCAATTTAGCTATTCAGCAATTATTTTTGAAAAAAAAAAAATATTTTTGAAAAAAAAAAATATTTTTGAAAAAAAAAAATTATTTTTTAGAAAAAAAAAATTTTGAAAAAAAAAATTATTTTTGAAAAAAAAAAAATATTTTTGAAAAAAAAAATATATTTTTGAAAAAAAAAAATATTTTTGAAAAAAAAATATTTTTGAAAAAAAAAAAAAATATTTTTTTGAAAAAAAAAAAATTTTTGAAAAAAAAAAATTTTTGAAAAAAAAATATTTTTGAAAAAAAAAAATAATTTTTGAAAAAAAAATTATTTTTGAAAAAAAAAAATATTTTTGAAAAAAAAAAATATTTTTTGATGGGGCAGTTTTGATGGTGGCAATATGATGGTGCAGTTTTGATGAGGCAATTCTGATGGGGCTGTTTTGAAGGTGGCAATATGATGGGACAGTTTTGATGGCAATATGATGGGGGCAATTTTGCTGGGGGCCGTTTTAGCAATTCAGCATTCCCACGCATTTTCCCCAGGAAATGCATTTTCTAGTTGTTATCTCACATATATATTATTATTATTATTATAGCCAAATTTACCACCCTAACTCCTCACACAGTTTTTACACTACATAGACAAGTAATATACCGAAACGTGCGGATTGTTCCCGAATGGTGTGCTATTACTTTGTGGAACGTTTCGCCGAATGGTTCACGAAATATCGTCATTTTTGCGGCGAAATTGGTCCCATAGGAATGAATGGGGAAACTAGAGTGGGAGATGACAAAAGCTGGAAAATCAGAACATGATTTCTAAACTGCCGCCACTCCCTCATTTTCAAGCCCACCTACATAAATCTTATATCAAAATGTTCAGCTATCCCTGCTGCCACTAAACATGTCCACGGCTAAGCCATAGTCCTGATAGTTTTCACAATATGACCATTTGTTTGCAACTCACGCCGTCCATTGACATTCATTGAAACTACACTCTAGCCCCTTCAAATTTGAAGGGCAATTTCTAAACTGCGACCGTGCCTTCAATTTTAATATTTCAGAGACATACTATGTATCAAAATCTAGGTCTGGGTCTTGTGATTCTCACAATATAAAGATCTTCGCTGTAGGATGTATAGTTTTTAAAATACGGCCATTTGTTTAGAGGTCATTTCAGGAAATTTTAGCCATTAATCAGAGTGTACTGTTAGTGTTTGTTTTGTTGCCATGGTTACCAAAGCTTCTGTTATACACAGGGGGGAAGGTGGCTGGAGCATCTCAGCTGATTGCAGAGCCCGGGGGAGGGGACAGACACACCATGTACTGATTTATAATAGAGGAATATGATGGGGCAGTTTTGATGGGGTAATTCTGATGGGGCAGTTTTGATGAAGTAGTATTTGGGAAGCATAAACAGGGCATGAGCGTTGCTAGGAAACAGTGGTTGTAAACACAAGATGCTGAGACACCCCAAATGCATGTGACTTCATCTGCTAGACTTGATAATGCTTGTAGACTCCTCCCACAGTTTTTACACTACAGAGACAAGTAATATACCGAAACGAGCAGATTGTTCCCGATTGGTGTGTTATTACTTTGTGGAATGTTTCGCCGAATGGTCCACGAAATGACGTTTTTGCGGCGAAATTGGTCCCATAGGAATGAATGGCGAAATGTTCAAAACTAGAGTGGGAGGTGACAAAAGCTGACAACCCCATGATCAGCCAAAACATTATGACCACCCCATGATCAGCCAAAACATTATGACCGCCCCATGTAAAAAAAAAATATTTAAAAAAAAAAAAAAAATTTTGAAAAAAATAAAAAAATAATTTTTGAAAAAAAAAAAATCATTTTTGAAAAAAAAAAATATTTTTTTAAAAAAAAAAAAAAATATTTTTGAAAAAAAAAAAATATTTTTGAAAAAAAAAAATATTTTTGAAAAAAAAATTACTTTTAAAAAAAAAAATATTTTTGAAAAAAAAAATTATTTTTGAAAAAAAAATTACTTTAAAAAAAATAATAATTTCGAAAAAAAAAATTATTTTTGAAATAAAAAAATTCATTTTTGAAAAAAAAATTACCTTTGAAAAAAAAAATTACTTTTGAAAAAAAAATCATTTTTGAAGAAAAAAAAATTCATTTTTGAAGAAAAAAAAATCATTTTTGAATAAAAAAAAATTCATTTTTGAAAAAAAAAATTACTTTTGAAAAAAATGTTCAGCTCTTTCAGCGAATGATGGAACTTTTTTACTACTATTTATACTTTTTAAAATATTAAGCTTTTTAACACTTTTCACACTTACTCAAGCCACTCCATCCCACCCAGTTACTCCGCCCACTCCAGTTGTAGAGGCAAGAACACTTTCACAATTTTCCCAGAAATTGTACCTTTTCTAGTTAGTGGGAATGCTTTAGCAGTCCCACTATTGTTATTCGATTTTATTTATTAGTGGGAATGCTTTAGCAGTCCCACTATTGTTATTCGTTTTTTTATTATTTTTCTTATTCCGTACGTTTTTCGGTAATGCGTAACTTCTGCATACTTTCAGCTATTAAAACCATTCAACTATCAAAATGTTCATCTCTTTTAGCTGAGGTGTGCTCTTTTTCAACTTTTTTTCTACCATTTATACTTTTTAAAATATTAAGCTTTTTATCACTTTTTTTTAACATTGAAGTCAATGGGAGCATGCTTGAAATCCTTAAATTTTTCTTCCGCTCCCAAAAGTTTCAGCTCCTTCATACTTTCACCTAGAGACACCAAACAAACTTTAAAATGTTCACAAAATATTCAGCTATCTGGCTATAGCTTTTCAATTTGATATCTTTTACAGTTTTTGAGAAAAAGCTTTTTGTTTAGAGGTCATTTCAAGAAATTTTAGCCATTAATCAGAGTGTACTGTGTGTGTTTTGTTGCCATGGTTACCAAAGCTTCTGTTATACACAGGGGGGGAGGTGGCTGGAGCATCTCAGCTCTGATTAGAGCCCAGGGGAGGGGACAAAAGCTGAAAAATCAGAACATGATTTCTAAACTGCCTCCACTCCCTCATTTTCAAGCCCACCTACATAAATCTTATATCAAAACGTTCAGCTATCCCTGCTGCCACTAAACATGTCCACGGCTAAGCCATAGTCCTGATAGTTTTCACAATATGACCATTTGTTTGCAACTCACACCGTCCATTGACATTCATTGAAACTACACTCTAGCCCCTTCAAATTTGAAGGGCAATTTCTAAACTGCGACCGTGCCTTCAATTTTAATATTTCAGAGACATACTATGTATCAAAATCTAGGTCTGAGTCTTGTGATTCTCACAATATAAAGATCTTTGCTGTAGGATGTATAGTTTTTAAAATACGGCCATTTGTTTAGAGGTCATTTCAGGAAATTTTAGCCATTAATCAGAGTGTACTGTTAGTGTTTGTTTTGTTGCCATGGTTACCAAAGCTTCTGTTATACACAGGGGGGAGGGGACAGACACACCATGTACTGATTTATAATAGAGGAATATGATGGGGCAGTTTTGATGGGGTAATTCTGATGGGGCAGTTTTGATGGTGGCAATATGATGGGGCAGTTTTGATGGTGGCAATTCTGATGGGGCAGTTTTGATGGTGGCAATATGATGGGACAGTTTTGATGGCAATATGATGGGGGCAATTTTGCTGGGGGCCGTTTTAGCAATTCAGCATTCCCACGCATTTTCCCCAGGAAATGCATTTTCTAGTTATTTTTAATAATTTTAATTTTATTCCGTACGTTTTTCGGTAATGCGTAACTTCTGCATACTTTCAGCTATTAAAACCATTCAACTATCAAAATGTTCGTCTCTTTTCGCTGAGGTGTGCTCTTTTTCAACTTTTTTTCTACCATTTATACTTTTTAAAATATTAAGCTTTTTATCACTTTTTTTTAACATTGAAGTCAATGGGAGCATGCTTGAGAAACTTAAAATCTTCTTCCGCTCCCAAAAGTTTCAGCTCCTTCATACTTTCACCTAGAGACGCCAAACAAACTTTAAAATGTTCACAAAATATTCAGCTATCTGGCTATATCTTTTCAGTTTGATATCTTTTACAGTTTTTGAGAAAAAGCTTTTTGTTTAGAGGTCATTTCAGGAAATTTTAGCCATTAATCAGAGTGTACTGTGTATGTTTTGTTGCCATGGTTACCAAAGCTTCTGTTATACACAGGGGGGGAGGTGGCTGGAGCATCTCAGCTTTAA
Organism: Lithobates septentrionalis; assembly: GCA_037952835.1. NCBI lineage: Eukaryota > Metazoa > Chordata > Amphibia > Anura > Ranidae > Lithobates > Lithobates septentrionalis. The sequence continues at coordinate 99,699 of JBBDGP010002541.1, forward strand.
TTACAGAGCCCGGGGGAGGGGACAGAAACACCATGTACTGATTATAATAGAGGAATATGATGGGGCAGTTTTGATGGTGGCAATTCTGATGGGGCAGTTTTGATGGCGGTCATTTTAGCAATTTAGCTATTCAGCAATTATTTTTGAAAAAAATATATATATATTTCTGGAAAAAAAAAATATTTTTGAAAAAAAAAAAAAAATATATTTTTGAAAAAAAAAAAAAATATTTTTGAAAAAAAAAAATCATTTTTGAAAAAAAAAAATCATTTTTGAAAAAAAAAAATTTTTGAAAAAAAAAATCATTTTTGAAAAAAAAAATTTTTGAAAAAAAATTATTTTTGAAAAAAAAAATTATTTTTGAAAAAAAAAAAATTATTTTTGAAAAAAAAAAATTTTTGAAAAAAAAAATATTTTTGAAAAAAAAAATATTTTTGAAAAAAAAAATTATTTTTGAAAAAAAAAAATTATTTTTGAAAAAAAAAATTATTTTTGAAAAAAAAAAAATTATTTTTGAAAAAAAAAAAATATTTTTTAATGGGGCAGTTTTGATGGTGGCAATATGATGGTGCAGTTTTGATGAGGCAATTCTGATGGGGCAGTTTTGATGGTGGCAATATGATGGGACAGTTTTGATAGGGCAATTCTGATGGGGCAGTTTTGATGGTGGCAATATGATGGGACAGTTTTGATGGCAATATGATGGGGGCAATTTTGCTGGGGGCCGTTTTAGCAATTCAGCATTCCCACGCATTTTCCCCAGGAAATGCATTTTCTAGTTATTTTTAATAATTTTAATTTTATTCCGTACGTTTTTCGGTAATGCGTAACTTCTGCATACTTTCAGCTATTAAAACCATTCAACTATCAAAATGTTTGTCTCTTTTAGCTGAGGTGTGCTCTTTTTCAACTTTTTTTCTACCATTTATACTTTTTAAAATATTAAGCTTTTTATCACTTTTTTTTAACATTGACGTCAATGGGAGCATGCTTGAAATCCTTAAATTTTTCTTCCGCTCCCAAAAGTTTCAGCTCCTTCATACTTTCACCTAGAGACACCAAACAAACTTTAAAATGTTCACAAAATATTCAGCTATCTGGCTATAGCTTTTCAATTTGATATCTTTTACAGTTTTTGAGAAAAAGCTTTTTGTTTAGAGGTCATTTCAAGAAATTTTAGCCATTAATCAGAGTGTACTGTGTGTGTTTTGTTGCCATGGTTACCAAAGCTTCTGTTATACACAGGGGGGGAGGTGGCTGGAGCATCTCAGCTCTGATTAGAGCCCAGGGGAGGGGACAAAAGCTGAAAAATCAGAACATGATTTCTAAACTGCCTCCACTCCCTCATTTTCAAGCCCACCTACATAAATCTTATATCAAAATGTTCAGCTATCCCTGCTGCCACTAAACATGTCCACGGCTAAGCCATAGTCCTGATAGTTTTCACAATATGACCATTTGTTTGCAACTCACACCGTCCATTGACATTCATTGAAACTACACTCTAGCCCCTTCAAATTTGAAGGGCAATTTCTAAACTGCGACCGTGCCTTCAATTTTATTATTTCAGAGACATACTATGTATCAAAATCTAGGTCTGAGTCTTGTGATTCTCACAATATAAAGATCTTTGCTGTAGGATGTATAGTTTTTAAAATACGGCCATTTGTTTAGAGGTCATTTCAGGAAATTTTAGCCATTAATCAGAGTGTACTGTTAGTGTTTGTTTTGTTGCCATGGTTACCAAAGCTTCTGTTATACACAGGGGGGAGGGGACAGACACACCATGTACTGATTTATAATAGAGGAATATGATGGGGCAGTTTTGATGGGGTAATTCTGATGGGGCAGTTTTGATGGTGGCAATATGATGGGGCAGTTTTGATGGTGGCAATTCTGATGGGGCAGTTTTGATGGTGGCAATATGATGGGACAGTTTTGATGGCAATATGATGGGGGCAATTTTGCTGGGGGCCGTTTTAGCAATTCAGCATTCCCACGCATTTTCCCCAGGAAATGCATTTTCTAGTTATTTTTCTTATTCCGTACGTTTTTCGGTAATGCGTAACTTCTGCATACTTTCAGCTATTAAAACCATTCAACTATCAAAATGTTCGTCTCTTTTAGCTGAGGTGTGCTCTTTTTCAACTTTTTTTCTACCATTTATACTTTTTAAAATATTAAGCTTTTTATCACTTTTTTTTAACATTGAAGTCAATGGGAGCATGCTTGAAATCCTTAAATTTTTCTTCCGCTCCCAAAAGTTTCAGCTCCTTCATACTTTCACCTAGAGACACCAAACAAACTTTAAAATGTTCACAAAATATTCAGCTATCTGGCTATAGCTTTTCAGTTTGATATCTTTTACAGTTTTTGAGAAAAAGCTTTTTGTTTAGAGGTCATTTCAGGAAATTTTAGCCATTAATCAGAGTGTACTGTGTGTGTTTTGTTGCCATGGTTACCAAAGCTTCTGTTATACACAGAGGGGGGGAGGTGGCTGGAGCATCTCAGCTTTGATTACAGAGCCCGGGGGAGGGGAACAGACACACCATGTACTGATTTATAATAGAGGAATATGATGGGGCAGTTTTGATGGTGGCAATTCTGATGGGGCCGTTTTGATGGCGGTCATTTTAGCAATTTAGCTATTCAGCAATTATTTTTGAAAAAAAAAAAATATTTTTGAAAAAAAAAATTATTTTTGAAAAAAAAAAATATTTTTAAAAAAAAATAAAATTTTTGAAAAAAAAAATTATTTTTGAAAAAAAAAATCATTTTTGAAAAAAAAAAAAATTTTTGAAAAAAAAAAAAATTTTTGAAAAAAAAAAAAATTTTTGAAAAAAAAAATTTTTGAAAAAAAAAAATTTTTGAAAAAAAAATATTTTTGAAAAAAAAAAAATATTTTTGAAAAAAAAAATATTTTTTTGAAAAAAAAAATTATTTTTGAAAAAAAAATATTTTTGAAAAAAAAAAAAAATATTTTTTTTAAAAAAAAATCATTTTTGAAAAAAAAAAAATTTTTGAAAAAAAAATATTTTTGAAAAAAAAAAATAATTTTTGAAAAAAAAATAATTTTTGAAAAAAAAAAATATTTTTGAAAAAAAAAAATATTTTTTGATGGGGCAGTTTTGATGGTGGCAATATGATGGTGCAGTTTTGATGAGGCAATTCTGATGGGGCTGTTTTGATGGTGGCAATATGATGGGACAGTTTTGATGGCAATATGATGGGGGCAATTTTGCTGGGGGCCGTTTTAGCAATTCAGCATTCCCACGCATTTTCCCCAGGAAATGCATTTTCTAGTTTTTAATTTTATTCCGTACGTTTTTCGGTAATGCGTAACTTCTGCATACTTTCAGCTATTAAAACCATTCAACTATCAAAATGTTTGTCTCTTTTAGCTGAGGTGTGCTCTTTTTCAACTTTTTTTCTACCATTTATACTTTTTAAAATATTAAGCTTTTTATCACTTTTTTTTAACATTGAAGTCAATGGGAGCATGCTTGAAATCCTTAAATTTTTCTTCCGCTCCCAAAAGTTTCAGCTCCTTCATACTTTCACCTAGAGACACCAAACAAACTTTAAAATGTTCACAAAATATTTAGCTATCTGGCTATATCTTTTCAGTTTGATATCTTTTACAGTTTTTGAGAAAAAGCTTTTTGTTTAGAGGTAATTTCAGGAAATTTTAGCCATTAATCAGAGTGTACTGTGTGTGTTTTGTTGCCATGGTTACCAAAGCTTCTGTTATACACAGAGGGGGGGGGGAGGTGGCTGGAGCATCTCAGCTTTAATTACAGAGCCCGGGGGGAGGGGACAGACACACCATGTACTGATTATAATAGAGGAATATGATGGGGCAGTTTTGATGGTGGCAATTCTGATGGGGCAGTTTTGATGGCGGTCATTTTAGCAATTTAGCTATTCAGCAATTATTTTTGAAAAAAAATATATATTTTTGAAAAAAAAAAAATATTTTTGAAAAAAAAAAAATTTTTTGAAAAAAAAAAATTATTTTTGAAAAAAAAAAATTATTTTTGAAAAAAAAAAATTATTTTTGAAAAAAAAAAAAATCATTTTTGAAAAAAAAAAAATATTTTTGAAAAAAAAAATTATTTTTGAAAAAAAAAAAATATTTTTGAAAAAAAAAATATATTTTTGAAAAAAAAAATATATTTTTGAAAAAAAAAATTATTTTTGAAAAAAAAAATATTTTTGAAAAAAAAAAAATATTTTTGAAAAAAAAAAATCATTTTTGAAAAAAAAAAAAATTTTGAAAAAAAAAAATATTTTTTGATGGGGCAGTTTTGATGGTGGCAATATGATGGTGCAGTTTTGATGAGGCAATTCTGATGGGGCAGTTTTGATGGTGGCAATATGATGGGACAGTTTTGATGGCAATATGATGGGGGCAATTTTGCTGGGGGCCGTTTTAGCAATTCAGCATTCCCACGCATTTTCCCCAGGAAATGCATTTTCTAGTCTAGTTTATTTTTCTTATTATTATTCCGTACGTTTTTCGGTAATGCGTAACTTCTGCATACTTTCAGCTATTAAAACCATTCAACTATCAAAATGTTTGTCTCTTTTAGCTGAGGTGTGCTCTTTTTCAACTTTTTTTCTACCATTTATACTTTTTAAAATATTAAGCTTTTTATCACTTTTTTTTAACATTGAAGTCAATGGGTGCATGCTTGAGAAACTTAAAATCTTCTTCCGCTCCCAAAAGTTTCAGCTCTTTCAGTGTACTGTGTATGTTTTGTTGCCATGGTTACCAAAGCTTCTGTTATACACAGGGGGGAGGTGGCTGGAGCATCTCAGCTCTGATTACAGAGCCCGGGGGGAGGGGACAAAAGCTGAAAAATCAGAACATGATTTCTAAACTGCTGCCACTCCCTCATTTTCAAGCCCACCTACACAAATCTTATATCAAAACGTTCAGCTATCCCTGCTGCCACTAAACATGTCCACGGCTAAGCCATAGTCCTGATAGTTTTCACAATATGACCATTTGTTTGCAACTCACACCGTCCATTGACATTCATTGAAACTACACTCTAGCCCCTTCAAATTTGAAGGGCAATTTCTAAACTGCGACCGTGCCTTCAATTTTAATATTTCAGAGACATACTATGTATCAAAATCTAGGTCTGGGTCTTGTGATTCTCACAATATAAAGATCTTCGCTGTAGGATTTATAGTTTTTGGGAAAAAGCTTTTTGTTTAGAAGTCATTTCAGGAAATTTTAGCCATTAATCAGAGTGTACTGTTAGTGTTTGTTTTGTTGCCATGGTTACCAAAGCTTCTGTTATACACAGGGGAGAGGTGGCTGGAGCATCTCAGCTTTGATTACAGAGCCCGGGGGAGGGGACAGACACACCATGTACTGATTTATAATAGAGGAATATGATGGGGCAGTTTTGATGGGGTAATTCTGATGGGGCAGTTTTGATGGTGGCAATATGATGGGGCAGTTTTGATGGTGGCAATATGATGGGGCTGTTTTGATAGGGCAATTCTGATGGGGCAGTTTTGATGGTGGCAATATGATGGGACAGTTTTGATGGCAATATGATGGGGGCAATTTTTCTGGGGGCCGTTTTAGCAATTCAGCATTCCCACGCATTTTCCCCAGGAAATGCATTTTCTAGTATCACAGATACCCTTTGTTGATTGAATCGACAATACTTAGTCAGCAATCAAAAAAGTGGTTGTTCAAGGGACCATATTGCATATGCAGAGGAAAGGAGGAGGGGAGAACCCGCAAAAAGATGGTCCGCTCAAGAACAAGCTAGTGTAAACCTAAATAACTTTATTCGTGTCACAATAGATACAGTACAACTATCCAAAAACCATATATTAAAAAAAAAAAAAAGCGTCTAACCTATGCACAGGTGGGACATGGACCTCCACACATCGATGAAGAAACTACTTTGATCATATGGGAACATCCCGATTGACTTTCGGACATTGGGCTGAGCCTTGTGGTGGACACTGAGACTGAGCGCTCCTTCCAACTATCTGACAGATCAAGTGCGGAGCGTTTGAACTCTGTGACTCACCGTACATCCCCTCGGGGAAGATCCGGAAACGACAGCTCATATCTGCAACAGACAAACACACCGCATGAACGCTCCCCCACACCATACCAGCGCGGCTACCATCAGCTTCCCCGGGCTTCACCATTCCTCCACTGAAGACGTCAAACGGTGAGCTAAGTAGTACGCCAACACACAGGAGATACACGATCTATGGCTATTCACCGTTTGTTTTTCTTGCATAAGATGTGAACGTGCCCTTTGATTTGCCGCTACCTAGCTGGTAATACCGGGACTTCCCATTTCCCTATGTTGCTTTGACATCTGTATCTATAGTTGGTTTCTTTAATTATATCTGGATGGAATTTCATCAATCACCAGCATTTGCACTTTACTTAGGAAAGACCGAAGGCTTAATACTCAATTACCTATAACCCTATTCAGGAACTTTATGAAATTTTGAACACACCCGGGTCTCCTCTATAATGATCTATATGTGTGCGAGTGCATGAGTGATAGGTGCATGTGGAATGTTATGGTGGCCACCTGTGCAATATAGGACCCTTGTCCTATTTTTAATATATGGCTGCAAGGTGCTGTACCTAGTGCAGTGAGAGAGAGGTTAAAAATGTTCCTGGACATCGAGATTCAGACACATTCATAGGACTTTTTGTTAATTGGACTTCACAACTTATTCTGTCACTCTCTCAGCAATTCTTTGTGAATGAGTATATTGCATGGAATATCTGAACTGTTTAAAATAAAGTCAACTTTATGAATAGTTATTTTGTCTTGTCTCTTGTCCTACATCACATTGAATTCTATTTTCACTGTAATATTGTTATTTAATTTTAGCACAGTATCCCACACATGTATCACTTTGTTATATACTTTTCTGTTAGTGTGATATTGTTAAAATGCAAAAACATTAAAATACGTTTCAAGATTAACTCATTAAACAATAAGAGCAATGATGACTCCACTACCAAATATACCAAGATGAACTTTGAAAATTCTGAAGTTATATTTTATAAGTTGAGGAAATTAGTAACTTGTGTAATAACTTTGCTTTATCTTTGTCTGCATTTTGCTTTTAGAAGCTGTATTTGGTTGAAATGTACTTCTGTGTCAGACAGTGGCCTGCCAACCCCAGCATAAAGCACAAAATTCCTCTATATAATGTGAACCCCACCTAACATTGTAGGGTATACAGTTTGAACTAGCAATGAACACTATGGGACACATTTATAAAAGAGGGGTATGTCCTTACCACAGTGATACACCTGCTCTAAACAAAAAAAAAAGAAAGAAAAGACAAGTACTTTTATAAAGCACTGCACTGTGCTTCACAAATGTGTTTAGGGCTTTTGATTACTTTGGGACTTTAGAGCAAGCCAAACACCATTCATTTTAATACATTTAAAAAAAAAGTGGTGGGAGGAGGGAGTCCGGTCACATGACCAATCAAAGTCTTGTACTGGGCCTCGTCTCCAATAAGAGAGTGGATTGTAGCCTAAGATGTTTGTCATTTTGATGGAAAAAATACAAATGATGGCATTGTTATTGGGGAGTACTGGCATTGGTAATATTTTTGTTTTTAACAGTAAAAAACCTATTTAAAAATTACATATTTCAATAGCTGACAATAGCAATGCTACATATCGAGTGGTAATTATTTACCTGTAAGTGTTAAACTTACATATTACTTAACATGCATGCTTTTACCATGATAACATATTGGTGATGCTAAATTTTGAATGTGCAAAAAATACACACAATACATAATTTTATTATTTTTGTGAAAATAAAAAAGTCTTTGTAATCTGTTAGCTAGTTAAAGACATGCAAATGCTGGTATGCTGGTATTAAATGCAGACATTTAATGAATCGCATACTAGAATATAGAGATAAAGATATTGCATCCATTTTTTGAGGCAGGCTACATTTTCTTGTCACTATCCTGTTTAGATATACTGAGCAATGTAATACATTGAAACCTCATAAAGGATTATAGCAGTCTTGATATATAACTATCACTGAATAAATATATATATATGTATGGAAAAATAACAAGCGTTTCTGTAGAACAGGGAGCTACCTACCTGTTGTACTTCACAATAATTGGAGCCTGTCAATGCTTCTTTTGTTTTACGTTCCTCATTTTATGTCTACCTGTCTTTCCCCAGATTTGTCACTTATCTTGGACTTATCATTGCCCCCTCTTGCTTTATCACACTAATTTAAGTCTCTCTGTGCTCACACTGATGTATCTTACTTATTCCCAACCTATCTGTCAGATTCCTACACTCCCTTGGGCTTCTTTCCACTACTCCTTGCTTTTTAATAATGTCCTGATCTCACTTCAGTGTTACTGAGTGGGCTTTTTCCATCAGTCAGCCCCTCTGCGTGTGTGCGTGCGCGTATGTTATTCTTAAATGAATATTTCTACAACACTTGTCTCCCTCCACCTCCTCCTCTCACAGAAATATCTCCCGCGGGGAGCATAAATACTGACAAATGACAAGCACTGCGTTAACGCTCGTTATGGCGCCATCATTATAATCCACCAAGCAATGGCGTTGGGGTTCCCTGAAGGACACTTAGCAGTACAGCAGCTGCTCCACATTTGTACCTGTTTACATTGCTGCATGAAGACATTGTAATAAAAATGTGCAGCTCTACAGCCAGAAGATGGGAGGGGGAGTTCAGATAGACAAAGAATAGAACTACCAGCTTACAAAATTAAAAGGTATATGACTCACAGGTCTTTATTCATTTGTCTACTACTGTTTCTTTACATATTTTAGTCTCATTCATTTCAAAAGAACTGATTGTCCTCATAAAAGTGAAAAATAAATAAAACTGTACATTTCTGCTAGTGAAGTTTGGCAGGGGGTTACATTAGTACTGTCAATACAGGAATAGATTGCCACCGAAAGCGAGAGCAGGAGACACTGTACACTGAGACTGGGAAGCTTTACCAATAATGTAAAAAAGCTAAACTTTTATAGCATAAATGCATGGATTCCTAATAATGCATTCATAAAGTAAGATCCTTGAAATTAATTTATTTGAGATTGTTACAGTGCAGCTTTTTAAACCTTCAAGGAAAGGGCTGGATTAACTGGTAGTAGGATGAATAATAAGATATCTAGCTTAAAGTGGCTCTGAGGCTGGGTTCACACTATTGTGAATTGGATGCAGATTTCCCCACATCCAATTTGCATGTGAGGAGATTGTGACCGCCTCTCTATGGAGTCGGTTCACACATCTCTGAGTGGCTCTGGAGTGAATTGCACAGGAGTCCTGTGCATATTCATGTCTGTTTCAGGTGTGAATTCAGCCAAAAATTCGGACTGAAATCGGACCAAAATCAGTAAACAGAGACGCACCGGACCCCTGCTGTGAGCCGCACCGTGCGGCAGTGTGAACCCAGCCTAAAAGTAGGAGGTTTTTTACCTTGATGCATTTTCTGCATTGAGGTAAAAAAAAAAACTTCTGTGTGCAGCTCCACCCTCAACACTCCCTTATACTTACCTGAGCCTGATCTTGATCCAGAACTCTGGAGATTGAGGCAGCAGTGGGAGCCATTGGCTCCTGCTGTTGTCAATCACAGCCAATGAGGGGGGAGCATGGGCAGGTCCAAGCTGCACTGTGTGGGTCAATGGACACATAGAGCATGGCTTGGAAGCAAGCCCGCACGAGTGCCCCAATAGCAAGTGACCAGGAGTACCCCATAAGAGGAGTATCTAGGCTGCTTTGTGCAAAACTATTGCACAGAGCAATAAGTACGACATGTTTAGTATTTAAAAACAAAATCCTTTAGAGTAACTTTGTCACTATAATACGTTTTTAAAACAGACTGTTTCCTACAAAGAAGGTATTAAAGACCAACCTATGTTGTCGATCTCTGCAGTAGTGAAGACAAACCACTGGTTGACGATCCTGTAAAATCCAATATTTCTGGGAAGGTCAACTTTCAAAATCTTCATTGTGCAATGTGGTTTCTCTTTTTCTATAGGGGCCATGGATTGAACCACTGACTTCTGTGAGGGACCAGGAATCTGACATTCCCATAAGTGTTAAATAAGTGTCCATAGGATATTAAACAATTTCTTTTCACTTCTGCAGAAATGAGTTGCATGGGCAACAGTTAAGGTGAGCATCATTTTTTCATTTTAACCACAGAGTCGTCTATGACTCAGAATGAGCCTATGCCTAGTATGTCTCTGGCCAACAGGCGTAGGACTTTAACTCTCATGCCGCATACACACGATCGGACTTTCTGGCATACTTGGTCCTGCACACTTTCTGACGGACTTTGTCCGCCAGGTGTGCCGGACTTTAAAACGGATGGACTTGCCCACACACGACTGGACTTTCCGGCGGGCTAAGTCCACCCGTCTTTCCGACGGACTTTCGCCGGAGTTACGGCGGACTTTCAGAATGAACGGACTTGCCCACACACGGACAGGGCAACGTTTTAGGGGGCGTGGTCACTGGGTGATGTTGACCACGCCCCCTAAAATGTCACAGTCCCAGCATGCCCAGGGACTGTGACATCATATGGGGGCGGGATCTCCGCCTATATAAGTCACAACGGAGCCCTCAGGGAGCAGTCCAGCCGGAGAGAGCGTTGTGTCAACATCTGGAGAAGAGAAGACAAGAAGCCCAGAAGTCCGGACCTCCGCTGGCAAGAGAGCTACCTGAAGACATCGGAGGAGCCGGCCGAAGAACTGGAACACCGGGAGAAGAGGCCGGAGAGAGCGGAGAAGAACCAACCGGACGCCGGGAGAAGATGAACCGGAGGGACCCCCGAAGCCGGAAGAAGACCTCCAAAGCTGGAGGAAGATCCCCCCAGAGCTGTTTAATAAATTATTTTAAAAACCTGTGTAGTGTGTTTTATTATTGACACTTTTTCCCTAGGTGAATGGGTAGGGGTACCATGTACCCCATACTCATTCACATAGGGTGGGGGGGCCAGGATCTGGGGGCCCTCCTATAGGGGGCTCCCGGATTCCGATAAGCCCCCCGCCCGCAGACCCCGACAACCAACGGCCAGGGTTGTCGGGAAGAGGCCCTTGTCCTCATCAACATGGGAACAAGGTGCTTTTGGGTGTATATATGTATATATACATATATACATATATATATATATACATATATATACATATATATATATATATATATATATATATATATGTAAACATATATATATATGTATGTATATATATATATATATATATATATATATATATATATATATATAGATATATATCTATATATATCTATATATCTATATATATATATATATATATATATATATACATACATATATATATATGTTTACATGTTTAATACATATATATATAGACCAAGGCACACTTTCAGGTCCATTTCATATGGTAAGTCCACACTTTTAGGTCTATTTCCGATGGTAAGTCTTATCTTTACTATAAGTGTTTTCTATGTCCATATCGGACATAGGGCTCCGACCATAAATGTATATATATATATATATATATATATACATATATATATCTATATATGTATATATATATATCTATATATATATATATATATATATATATATATATATATATATATATATATATATATCTATATATATATATATATATATATATATATATATATATATCTATATATATATATATATATATATATATATATATATATATATATATATATATATATATATATATATATATATATATATATATATATATATATATATATATATATATATATATATATATATATATATATATATATATATATATATATATATATATATATATATATATATATATATACATATATATACATATATATAAATATATATATATATATATACACTACCGTTCAAAAGTTTGGGGTCACATTGAAATGTCCTTATTTTTCACGGAAAAGCACTGTACTTTTAAATGAAGCTAACTTTAAACTAGTCCTAACTTTAAACAAATATACTCTATACATTGCTAATGTGGTAAATGACTATTCTAACTGCAAATGTCTAGTTTTTGGTGCAATATCTACATAGGTGTATAGAGGCCCATTTCCAGCAACTATCACTCCAGTGTTCTAATGGTACAATGTGTTTGCTCATTGGCTCAGAAGGCTAATTGATGATTTGCAAACCCTTGTGCAATCATGTTCACACATCTAAAAACAGTCTAGCTCCTTCCAGAAGCTACAAAACTGACCTTCCTGTGAGCAGATTGAGTTTCTGGAGCATCACATTTGTGGGGTCAATTAAACGCTCAAAATGGCCAGAAAAAGAGAACTTTCATCTGAAACTCGACAGTCTATTCTTGTTCTCAGAAATGAAGGCTATTCCATGTGAGAAATTGCAAAGAAATTGAAGATTTCCTACAACGGTGTGTACTACTCCCTTCAGAGGACAGCACAAACAGGCTCTAACCAGAGTAGAAAAAGAAGTGGGAGGCCGCGTTGCACAACTAAGCAAGAAGATAAGCACATTAGAGTCTCTAGTTTGAGAAACAGACGCCTCACAGGTCCCCAACTGGCATCTTCATTAAATAGTACCCGCAAAACACCAGTGTCAACATCTACAGTGAAGAGGCGGCTGCGGAATTTTGGGCTTCAGGGCAGAGTGGCAAAGAAAAAGCCATATCTGAGACTGGCCAATAAAAGAAAAAGATTAAGATGGGCAAAAGAACACAGACATTGGACAGAGGAAGACTGGAAAAAAGTGTTGTGGATGGATGAATCCAAGTTTGAGGTGTTTGGATCACAAAGAAGAACGTTTGTGAGACGCAGAACAAATGAAAAGATGCTGGAAGAATGCCTGACGCCATCTGTTAAGCATGGTGGACTTAATGTGGTGGTCTGGGGTTGCTTTGGTGCTGGTAAGGTGGGAGCTTTGTACAGGGTAAAAGGGATTCTGAATAAGGAAGGCTATCACTCCATTTTGCAACGCCATGCCATACCCAGTGGACAGCGCTTGATTGGAGCCAATTTCATCCTACAACAGGACAATGACCCTAAACACACCTCCAAATTGTGCAAGAACTATTTACAGCAGAAGCAGGCAGCTGGTATTCTATCGGTAATGGAGTGGCCAGCACAGTCACCAGATCTGAACCCCATTGAGCTGTTGTGGGAGCAGCTTGACCGTATGGTACGCCAGAAGTGCCCATCCAACCAATCCAACTTGTGGGAGCTGCTTCTAGAAGCGTGGGGTGCAATTTCTCCAGCTTACCTCAATAAATTAACAGCTAGAATGCCAAAGGTGTGCAATGCTGTAATTGCTGCAAAAGGAGGATTCTTTGATGAAAGCAAAGTTTGATGTAAAAACAATGTTATTTCAAATACAAATCATTATTTCTAACCTTGTCAATGTCTTGACTCTATTTTCTATTCATTTCACAACGTATGGTGGTGAATAAGTGTGACTTTTCATGGAAAACACAAAATTGTTTGGGTGACCCCAAACTTTTGAACGGTAGTGTATATATATATATATATATATGTATTAAACATGTAAACATATATATATATGTATGTATATATATATATATATAGATAGATATATATACATATATATCTATATATCTATATATATATATATATATATATATATATATATATATATAGATAGATATATATATATATATATATATATATATATATATATAGATAGATATATATATATATATATGATGGCCAAAAATTGCCGCGAAACCTGTGGAGGCTGCAGCGTCAGTCACTACCTGGGGTGAATGGATCGAAACCATAGGTATAAATAGAGATATGCCATTCCAGGCGGACAAGAATTCCTCCCACATTGATAGGTCCGCTATAGCTGCGGAGTCTAATTTCAAAATCTGATCAGGGTCTTGAGTTTCTGACAGAAATCTCAGCAGGCGTGACACAAATGTGCGGCCTTGTGGGATAATTTGCATAGCGAAGTTGAGCATACCCAGGAGAGACTGCAACTGTTTTTTGGTACAGCCCTTGGTGTGTGTAAACTCGTGAAGGACTGCCCTAATGCGTGTTAATTTGTCGGGGGGGAGACTGGCCTGCATTGCGCAGGTATCCAAGCTGACCCCGAGAAAGGTGATGATGTTTGCTGGACCATCGACTTTGTGCTCGGCGATAGGAACGTTGAGGTTTCCAAAAATAACTCTAAGTTTGTCGAGATCTGCTGGGGTTTTGTTGGGCGGTTCTATCAGTAGGAAGTCATCCAGGTAATGGATGACTTCATGGCATTGGCCCTTGTGTAATAGTATCCAAACGAGGGACTGTGCGAATGTGTCGAAGAGCCACGGGCTACTCTTCGAACCGAACGTGAGTTTCGTAGCAAAATAGTATGCTTCCTTCCATTTGATGCCATGCCAGCACCAAAGGGATGGGTGGATGGGCAGGAGTTTGAAGGCATCCGATATGTCGGCTTTGGAGAGCCAGGCACCTGTGCCTGCTTTGATGATCGCTTGTATTGCCATGTCAACGGAGGAATATTTTAGGGAAAACTCTTCGGAGGGGATCAGGGAATTGAGACTGGGTATGTGCGAAGAATGAGGCGCAGACAAGTCGTACACCAAACGCAATTTATTAGAGAATTTGCCCTTGACAAGCCCAATAGGGCTGACTCTCCATGTGCTGAAAGGGGGGTAAGTGAAAGGGCCTATTACGTAGTCTCGATCTACCTCTGCCTGTAAGAGCTGATCTATGGCCTGTTCGTCGATGGCTGCCGAACGAAGATTGGCGCATTCGTGAGTACTATGGGGCAGTGTGATGAGGCCGGTGTGAAAGCCTACTGTGAAGCCTTGGATAAGGTAGGTGGCCAGGGAAGGGGTGGGGTGTGAAGTGAGATACAGTCCTAGCCATAAGATGTTGATTCGGCTTAGTCATGCCCTCTTGTGTTGCTTGACTTCACACAAATTCCTAGGGTGTGCTCTTTGGCATATAGTGCAGATGTGAAGTAGACGGCATTGGCTGAAGTTGCAGGACCCATAGTTGTAGTTGTTACAGATGGCTGCCCCTCCCACGGTTCGGACTGGGCGTCCGAGTTTGTCCACCTGAGGCGTTGGTTCAGGGATCGACTGGCCCTGTACTGTACCTGAGGTAGAGGGGAACTCGAAGGGCCGTCTGATCGCCGTATTGGCAGTGTGGGTGGAAGACTGGCAAATTGCACACAGAGGTGAGCGTAAGCCGGCAAAGTGGCGGCAGAAGAGCTCTGTGTCCATGAGACTCCAATCTGTGGTGACCTGGTATTGTGCGAATCTGGCGGCGGCCTTGGCTGAGAAGGAACGATGGTAATCGTAGAAGGCGAAACCTCCATACTTGTGGCCCAAGTCTACCACAGTATGGAGGTATAAGTCCAGCTCTTCCCGCCTGCTAGGGGTGGCTGAGCACAGGACATCTCTGAGCATGCCAAAGGCCAGGGTAAATTCGGGGACTGACAGCTTGCGGTTCAGCCTGGGGTCTTTGGCTTTAAGGACCACCGATATGTCACCCCAGGAGTAGGCCTTATTTTCTGCTAAATCATGCACGGAGATCAGGAGAGAGGCCAGGTTGACGTCCTTGCCGTCTAAAATGTCCTTCCTGATACTGGTTGGGACCAGATGGGAGGGGTAGACAATGGCGCTTGAGCCTGAGGTACCTGTAGGAAGAGGTGTCAAGGTCTGAATTGCTGTTGGGTCGGGGACAGCCGTGGCTGGTCCGGCCTCCAGAAGTGCCACCCTGGCTTGGACGTCTGCAACTGAGGTGGATAGAGATGACACCATCGTGTGTAACTGCGAAATGGCCGATGATATGGACTGGAGGGATGCCTGTTGGGTACTGGGTCCTGCTGCTGATGGGGGGAAGAGGAGTTTGAAGAGCTCGCCTTTCCTCGCTGTGGCGGGGAAGGGGACACCTCTGCGTCTGAGCTCTGCCGTCAGTTTGGGGATAGTCCATCCCCTGAGGGATTGCACGCTGCCGCTTTCTGAAACCGGAGTAGGTGATAGAGGGGCCGTGAAGTCTTCACTGCCGGCCTGGGACATGGTTGCTCTGGTGAGGATCTCGAGCTTTATTTCCTGGTTGACTGTAACCTATTGGGGGTGAGATGAATTTCAAGTTTTTCTTTGATCCGCTGAGTCATACTTACCCGACTTATTCTCCCTTTCCCCCCTTTTTTTTTTATTTTTTTTTTTTTTTACCTGGGGGGATATCGTCCAACCTGGTGCAGGGTGGACCTACTGAACTTTGACTGACCTGAGGAAGATGAAAGGTAACAATTCGTGAAGGGATTGCTAAGTAACTTGGAGCAATGATTTGTATGGTGCTTGCAATTTGTGACAATAAAATGGTTCGAAATGTTTGCCTTGATTGTGAAATGAATGAACTGCATGACAGAGGTGCGGCCTGGTCGTGTCACGATTTGTTCGACCGTGAACCGGGCTCTGGAGCATGTATTGAAATGAGGCAACTGAAAATATTGGTGCTCCTGGGACGAATCGGTGCTTGTTTGATGCATCTGGATTTGAGTAGGAGTGCAGTATTAAATGAAATGAGAGAAATGATTGTTTTGACCGAGGCTCGAATTGGTTGTGCCGTGTTAGCGACTGGCAACTAACCGAGCTCTGGTGTAGGTATGAAATGTGATCGGAACCAGTGATGCATGCCGTGATGAAGCGGTGCGCCTCGGATGCGACTGGTTTCGAAACGGTGATGCGTTGTGGGAGTGAAATGATAGAATTGCATGACAGAGATACGGGTCAATCCCTGGTGTCTGCGATTCAGCTATGATCCGGATTTCTGGAGCATGTATCAGAAATGTGGCCAATCCTGGGCACGCCGAGACGAATCGGTGCATTTTCATGCGACTGAATTCCTGTCGGAACGTGATACGTGGGAATGAAATGATAACCATGACAGAGGTACAATTGACTGATAAACGTAACTCTGGAGCATGTATAGAAATGAGGCCAATCCTGGGACACGCCGAGATGAATCGGTGCATTTTCATGCGACTAAATTCATGTCGGAACGTGATACATGGAAATGAAATGATAACCATGACAGAGATACAATTGATTGATAAACGTAACTCTGGAGCATGTATAGAAATGAGGCCAATCCTGGGGCACGCCGAGACGAATCGGTGCATTTTCATGCGACTGAATTCATGTCGGGACGTGATACATGGAAATGAAATGATAACCATGACAGAGATACAATTGACTGATAAACGTAACTCTGGAGCATGTATAGAAATGAGGCCAATCCTGGGGCACGCCGAGACGAATCGGTGCATTTTTCATGCGACTGAATTCATGTCGGGACGTGATACATGAAATTGAAATGATAACCATGACAGAGATACAATTGACTGATAAACGTAACTCTGGAGCATGTATAGAAATGAGGCCAATCCTGGGGCACGCCGAGACGAATCGGTGCATTTTCCATGCGACTAAATTCATGTCGGAACGTGATACATGGAAATGAAATGATAACCATGACAGAGGTGCAATTGACTGACAATAACGTAACTCTGGAGCATGTATAGAAATGAGGCCGTAATAACTGGGGCACACCGGAACGAATCGGCGCACCTTTTGGTGCGATTGGATTCAAATCGGAGCGCGGTAGGTGACTGAAATGAGAAATGATTTGAAATGTCAGAAATGAGTTTTTAGAAATGTTTTCAGAAATGAGAAATGATTTGAAATGTCCGAAATGAGTTTTCTGAAATGTTTTCAGAAAGAGAAATGATTTGAAATGTCCGAATGAGTTTTTGAAATGGGTTTGATAATTGCAAGTTGCGACTGGCTATGGCTGTTTAGTAATACCGACATGCTAGAAATGAAGCGGCGTCAGCGTCGCTGTGCTATCGAATTGTGACATATCGAAAGTACGAGCGATATACATTGCAGTTTATGCGATGCGGGTGAAACGAAATTTGAGCTCACGGTTTAGTGACATGATATGAAAAACGAAAAGTCCGACGGGACCTTACCTGCGACAGCCAAGCCAGACGCGTGGTACGACTATAACGAAAAACGCGGACTTCGAAAGTTTTGAGTACGGAGTATCGAATACGGGAACTGCGAGGCAAGAACTTGCGGACGCTGGTATGTCGAATAGTCGGCTTAGTGACGTATATCGCGCACAGGAAACCGACAAGCACCACAGGTGAGCGGGCTGCTTAAATACCCCCCGGGCTCCTCCCATAAATTCAGGCCACCATGTTGGCCTTCCTACATATATATATATATATATATATATACATATATATATATATATATACATATATATATATATATATACATATATATATATGTATATATATATATATATATATATATATATATATATATATATATATATATATATATATACATACATATAGCCGCACACCGATGTACGTCCAAACTTTGAAGGGGGATATCGTTGTTAGCTATCTGCCATAACCCCGGTATCCCCGTTTTCGTGCGGCGGTGTGGTTTCTGATAAAAGTGGTCCCTGCGGCGGATTCGCCGCAAGATCACTTTTATCGGTGGCGGTAGAGGGCCCCCCTCCGGCTTCGATCCGGTGCCGCCGGTAGCGGCGGAGGCAATCGCGTCCGTCTCCCTCCTGTGCCTGGAGATGAGTGAGGCTAAGATGGTGCCCACTCGTCTCCATGACACTGCTGGGTGGAAGCGACGTCAAAATGTCACTTCCTCCCACGCCTCTTAAAGGCATATTTTTTTCAATGTCATTTTTTTTAAATGACTTTTTTATTTTTTTTTTATTGCATTTTAGTGTAAATATGAGATCTGAGGTCTTTTTGACCCCAGATCTCATATTTAAGAGGTCCTGTCATGCTTTTTTCTATTACAAGGGATGTTTACATTCCTTGTAATAGGAATAAAAGTTACACAATTTTTTTTTAAACTGTGTAAAAATAAATAAAATAATGTAAAATAAATAATAAAAATGTAAAAAAAAATTTAAAAACCCCCCGTCCCGACGAGCTCGCGCGCAGAAGCGAATGCATACGCGAGTAGTGCCCGCATATGAAAACGGTGGACCTCCTCTGTAACGCAAAACATGCAACCTGTAGAATTTTTTAAACATCGCCTATGGAGATTTTTGAGGGTAAAAGTTTGACGCCATTCCACGAGTGGGCGCAATTTTGAAGCGTGACATGTTGGGTATCAATTTACTTGGTGTAACATTATATTTCACAATATAAAAAAAAATTGGGCTAACTTTACTGTTGTCTTATTTTTTTATTCAAAAAAAGTGATTTTTTTCCAAAAAAGAGTGCGCTTATAAGACCGCTGCGCAAATACGGTGCAAAAAAAGTATTGCAACGACCGTCATTTTATTCTCTAGGGTGTTAGAAAAAAAACATATATATATAATGTTTGGGGGTTCTAAGTAATTTTCTAGCAAAAAAACCTGTTTTAAACATGTAAACACCTAAAATCCAAAACGAGGCTGGTCCTTAAGTGGTTGATAAAAAAAAAATGAAAGAAAGAAATCACTGCTCCTTTTGCCTGTACTTTTAATGGAAGCAGAATCTTGGCCTGCCTTCTAAACACACTGAATTTGTGTAAAAAGATGCTAGAAGCCATTTTGTGTTGGGGAAAAGAGTACTTACACTCCTTCTGCTCTGACTCCACCCACAACTAGGGATGGTCTTTATGTTTGACTCGAACATTGGCTGTTCACTGGTTCGCCGAATAGAGAACAATTTGGGGTGCTGCGGAACACCCTTTAAAAGTCCATGGGAGAAATCAGAAGTGCTAATTTTAAGGGTTAATATGCAAGTTATTGTCATAAAATGTGTTTGGGGACCTGGGTCCTGCCCCAGGGGACATGTATCAGTGCAAAAAAAAGTTTTAAAAACTGACTTTTTTTCGGGAGCAGTGATTTTAATAAAGCTTAAAGTGAGACAAAAAAAGTGAAATACTCCTTTAAATTTCGTAGCTGGGGAGTGTCTATAGTATGCCTGTAAATTGGTGCTTTTTTCTCGTGTTTAGAATAGTCCAACAGCAAAATGATATTTCTAAAGGGAAAAAAAAGTCATGAAGTAATAGCGGCTATAGTAAATTGTCGGCTATAGTGAATTGTCTATGGGAGAAATCAAAAGTGCTAATTTTAAGGGTTAATATGCAAGTTATTGCCATAAAAAGTGTTTGGGGACCTGGGTCCTGCCCCAGGGGACATGTATCAGTGCAAAAAAAAGTTTTAAAAATGGCTGTTTGTTCGGGAGCAATGATTTTAGTAATGCTTAAAGTGAAACAATAAAAGTGTAATATTCCTTTAAATTTCATACCTGGGGGTTGTCTATATAGTATGCCTGTAAAGTGGCGCATGTTTCCCGTGTTTAGAACAGTCAGAGTGCAAAATGACATTTCTAAAGGAAAAAAAAAAATTTAAAAGTACTAGCGCTATCGCCGGCTATAATGAATTGTCGGTCCAGCAATACACATAAAAGTTCATTGATAAAATGAATTTTAAGGGTAATTTTAAGATTTAATTAAAGGGTGATTTTAATAATGCTTAAAATAAAACAATAAAAGTGTAATATTCCTTTAAAGTTCGTACCTGGGGGTTGTCTATAGTATGCCCGTAAAGTGGTGCATGTTTCCCGTGTTTAGAACAGTCCGAGTGCAAAATGACATTTCTAAAGGAAAAAAAGTCAATTTAAAAGTACTAGCGCTAGAGCCGGCTATAATGAATTGTCGGTCCAGCAATACACATAAAAGTTCATTGATAAAAACAGCATGGGATTTCCCCACAGGGGATCCCTGAACCAAATTTTTTTTTTAAAAATGTGTGGGGGTCCCCCCAAATTCCATACCAGGCCCTTCAGGTCTAGTATGGATATTAAGGGGAACCCCACGCCAAAATGTAAAAAAATGGCGTGGGGTCCCCCCATAAATCCACACCAGACCCTTATCCAAGCACGCAACCTGGCAGGCCACAGGAAAAGTGGGGGGTGAGAGAGCGTCCCCCCTCCTGAACTGTACCAGGCCACATGCCCTCAATTATTGGGAGGGTGCTTTGGGGTAGCGGCCACCCCAAAGCACCTTGCCCCCATGTTGATGGGGAGAAGGGCCTCATCCCCACAACCCTTGCCCAGTGGTTGTGGGGGTCTGCGGGCAGATTCTGATAAGCCCCCTTTAACAAGGGGACCCCCAGATCCTGGCCCCCGTGTGAGATAGTAATGGGGTACCAATGTACCCCTACCATTTCACAAAAAAAGACAAGAGACGGTTTTTGACAATTCCTTTATTAATTTCTTCTTCTTTCCCCGCTTCTTCTTCCATCTTCTTTCTTCTGGTCTTCCTTCGGTGTTCTTCTTCTTCCTCCACCTTCTTCTTCCCCCACTTCTTCCTCCGCTTCTTCCTCCGGTCTTCTCGTCCGACATCTTCCTCCGGCTTCTACTCCGCTTTGTCCTCCGTGCGATCCGCCTCAGTGGGAGTCATCTGCTGTGTGACACTTCTGTTCAGGTGACAGTTATTATTTAATCATAGTTATTATTTGTCCCCATTGAGAACGTCCGCTTGATGACAAAACGCGTCTGGGCACGCACGTAGTGACGTCACCACGTGACCAGGGAAGGAGGACGAGCTCCGCTTCATGATTGTTATGCCGGCCGGCGTTTTTACACAATTTATGCAAATTTGATCATCTGTTTGTAAGTGTACTACTTTACTCATTAAAGGGTTTGTTGAATGTATTACACTATGGTCAGTTTATCTCATTTTTGGGTCGTATACTGTGGATGGGGATTCCCTGATACAGCAATCAATTTCCCAGTGTGACATAGAGCCCAATGAATATAAAGTCTGAGAGTTGGAAATACGCCCGAATTTTGACAGAGCTGATCGGTCCTTATCTTAAAGGCCCAGGCTGGGTTTAAGCCATCCGCCCACTATATTGGGCGTTCTGGTAAGGGCAATTCATTATCATGACCTTTGGATTGTGAAACATTTCTGTGCATGTTGAAGCATTTGGATGACCCGGAGTGCTTTTTCTTGCTTAAAGTGATATTTGGACTATATCATTGAACATTCACTTCAGACGTTTATGTCACTAACGGTTCATAATGTAAAGAACATTTAGCGCAGTTTATTTTTTATTACTGCTATCTTGTGTTGTCAAACTGTTTACTGCTTCTTTATTTTATTGTTCCAGCGCGGCATTTTTTTATTGTAGTTATTATTTAACACCTGGTGACCCCGCCGCCTCTGACGCACAGGGACTTCCCTATGGCTTTCCCTGTGTTGTCAGAGGGGGCGGGGTCACCCGTTTGCTCCCAGTGGTTAACGCAGTGCGTCGATTTGTGTATTTTTTAGATGTCACTGTTTAGGAGCATGGGATATGGAGGTCTTCTTCACATTTTTGCATAGTTTTGTTTTTTGGATTGTGGTCTTATTTTGATGTTGTGGAAGAGGGATATTCTCCTTTCTACTGGTTTTCAAAAAGTGTAGAATTGCCAAGCTTTAGGATGGATGTATGGCTCTAGAGTGGGATTTTTAACTGGGAAGTGTAAGATGTGAAGGACGAGAACATGTGAAGTGCACTTATCTGGGAAGGTTGAATTCTTCCACCAGCGATTGTAGTTTCTTGGGTCTGGTGTTCTGCAGGAAGTCATGCACTTTGTTCAGGCCATAGAGGGGAAGCGTTCTAGTAGAGATCATGGGTATCTTGGCCTCCAAAATGTGTAGGGGAGGTTTGATAGCCTAATTTTAGATAAGCCCACAGGTTGGTTGTGTAGGGTTCCCCAGCCTAGGATGTCTGTCAGCCTTTGCTAATAGTTTAGCATACACTTTGATGTCTGTAATTATTTTAAGTGACCTTGGCCTGAAATTGGCTGGTGTGGTGGGTTCTTTCCCAGGTTTGGGCAATGTCACTATGTAAACTTTCAGCATCTCGGGGGGGATGAGGAGGTAAAGGCTGCCTTCCTGAAAATGTCTTTTAAGTGGGGCAACAGTATTATGTTGAATAATGTAAAGTATTCATTGGAGAAGCCATCAAGGTTTGGTGACTTCCCATTGGGCAAGGATGCTATAATCTTTTCTATTTCCCTGGAGGTGAAGATTGCACTTAATTACTGCAGTTGTGTTTTAGAGTGGGAAAGTGTATGCTCTTTAAGAAGCCATGTAAATCCTCATTTGTAGGTTGGGGAATTTGCAAGTCACCTCTTAGGTTTTATAGTGCAATGGTTGGCAATTTCTTGAGGGTTGACAATTTTGTGTTGGAGGGTTGGATGAATTACATGTTCAATTCTAGACTTAGATCGTAATGTTTTTAGTCTATTGGCCAGGTATTTGCCTGCTCTGTTTGCATTTGCATATGATCGTAGCTTCAAACTGTGAAGATGTTTATCATATTGGTGAGTTAGTAGATCCTGTAATTCTTCCCTGAGTTTGGTGAGTGCTTGTGAGGTGGCCAGGGTGGGGATGTTTTTTTGATGGGATTCTAGTATGTATATTTCATAGGTAAGTTTGTAGCTTTTTTGCCCTAGCTCCCTGTTGAATTAGGATGCCTCTAGACTATGCATTATGGGCATTCCATAGTATGCATGAACTGAGGCAGCGTTAGTTTAAAAGAAGTCCCGGAGATGCTGAGAGATGATGGAAGAGCTTTTGGGCTCTTGTAACAGTATAATGTTACAGCGTCAGAGAGGAATGGAGAGGGAGACATTTTGTTCTTCTATTATCAAAGAGATTACATCATGGTCAGACCATGTAATATTTTGAATATTAGAAGAAGACGCTTTTTGTAATAGACTTATGCAGAATGAAAACATTTGTTACGTTTTGTTTAGTTTCGATTTGTAATTTACATAAATTCATTTAGGTAAATTTGTTAAATCCATTTACTTTGTTTTCATAATTTGTTTAATTTATTCGTATTCAAAACTATTCAAATTTTCAAATTCGAATGCAAATTTGGATCGATTCGAAAAGTTTTCAAATCAATTTAGAATAGTTTTCAAAATTCAAATAGTTTTCAAATTTGAATATTTTTTTTTCAATATTTTTCAAATTTGAAGTTTTTGAATTCGAAAAGTTTTCCAATTTCCAAAAAGAAGAAAATAGAATAGAAAATAAGGGAATAGAATAGAAAAAAAAATAGAATAGAATAGAAAAGAATATAATATAAAATAGAATATAATAGAGTAAAACAGAATACAATAGAATAGGAAATAAAATAACAGATCATAATGGAACATAACAGAATAGAAAGGAATAGAATAGAATAAAAAAAGAATAAATGAAAATAGAAAGATTATAGCCATCTTCTGAAACTCAAATAGAATAGAAAATAATAGAATTAAAAAAACAATAGAATAGAATAGAAATAATATAAACATTTTCCAAAATTCAAATAGAATCAAGTTGAATTTGAATAGAATAGAAAAGAATAGAGTAGAATAGAATAGAAAATAACACAATAGTATAGAAAAAAAACAACACAATACAATAGAATAGAATGAATATAACCATGTTCCTATTCTAATCTATTCATTTCTATTCTATTCAAATTGATTCTATTTGCATTTTGGGAAATGGTTATTTTCTCTCTATTCTATTCTATAGATTTTTTAATTCTATATTTTTTAAAATTTGTTTATTCTATTTTATTCTTTTCTATTTTATTTTCTATTCAATTCTATTCTTTTCTATTCAGATTCAAATCTATTCTATTTGAAATTTGAATTTTGGAAGATGGTTATATTCTTTCTATTCTATTCTGTTGCTTTTTTCTATACTATTCTGTTTCTATCCTAATCTATTTTTTCTATTCTATTCGAATTCAAACTGATTATATTTGAATTTTGGGAAATTGTTATATTATTTCTATTCTATTGTTTTTTTTAATTATATTATTTTCTATTCTATTATAGTATATTCTATTCTTTTTTTCTATTCTATTCTTTTCTATTCTATTCTTATGTATTCAAATGTATTCTATTTGAAATTCGAATTTCAGAAGATGGTTATATTCTATCTTATTCTATTCTATTTGTTTCTATTATATTCTAGTCTTTTCTCTTTTATTTTCTATTCTAATTTGTGCTGTTTTAATATATTCTATTCTATTCTATTTTGGATTTCGACCAAATTTTTTTTTCGGATTCATTTAAATTCGGTACTATTGTAAAACAAAATCTTGTCCGAATTTTAATTTGTGAACACAACTAACTGCACATGTCTATTTTGTAACAACCACTTTTCTGTAATGAACATATCTATGCGGGAATACAGTACCTGACCGTGAGAATGTGTTTCCAGCGCGATCCCATTGCGCTGGTTCTCAGGAACAGAACAGGGTACTGTGCTTCTCGTGCTGGCTCACTCATCAGGAAAGGAAAACTGTTTTTTCCTATCGCGATGAGCGATAGGCAGGGCTGACAGCTGTCTGGTATGAATCATGAGAGGGAACGCCGCACCAAATTTTAAATAAAAAAACGGCATGGGTCCCCCCTCCAAGAGCATACCAGGTCCTTATGTCTGGTATTGATTTTAAGGGGAACCCCCTACGCCGAACCCCGATCACCCAATGACCCTGCCCCCTTATGACGTCACAGTCCCATCATGCCCCGAGGCTGTAACATCATAAGGGGCGGGTTCACCGGGTGACATCACCCGGTGACCACGCCCCATGCCTATATAAGTCATCGCGCACTGCTCACACAGCATTACAGCGGGAGAGAGCATTGTGTCAACATAGGAAGAAGAGAAGAAGGAACAAGACGGCGGAGAAGACCGGGTCACCGCTAGCAAAAGAGTGGTAAAAGCGCAGAAGATAGTGGAGGAGCACGGCAGAAGAACCAGACATCGGGAGAAGAAGCCGGAGAGAGGGAGAAGAACCGGACACCGGGAGAAGAGGCCGGAGAGAGCGGAGAAGTCGGATGTACCAACTTCTCATTCACATAGGGTGGGGGTCCAGGATCTGGGGGCCCCCTTATTAAAGGGGGCTCCCGGATTCCAATAAGCCCTCCGCCTGCAGACCCCAACAACCAACGGCCAGGGTTGTCGGAAGAGGCCCTTGTCCTCATCAACATGGGGACAAGGTGCTTTGGGGCGGGGGGCCCCAAGAAAGTCCCTCTTCTGGTATAAAAAAGTTGCAATTGAATTTTTTCTATTTGACCATTTTTAATGCATTTGTCACCAATAAAAATTTAACAGAAAAAAACAGCACCTTCTACAGCACCTCAAATTTATAGAAAAAATTGTCACTGCCCTGATCTACCAGCAAGGATCCCCCCAAAAAGCATTCACTCCAACTGTGTCAGCAGACTTCATTAGCGCAATTCCCCTGAGAATATTCCACTAACAGAACCCAGAATAAGAAGCAAAAAATGTTAGTGTGTGGCAGAGGGGGAGTTGGGAGAGACACCAGTTTTCATTGTCCCCAATATTCCTTCCAACCAGACCTATGCATCGGTGAATGCTTCTGACGTTATCACATTTCCCTAAAATATTAGCCCATATTCCTAACAGCCTGCCATTTCCGCACTGATCCTTTGCCTGCTGCCTCAACCAACCATGCCACTGACTTCCACCTGAACAGACCTTGGCTTGTTTATAGACTATGCCTCTGCCTGCAATCTGCATTGTTTTTTCCAGCACGTTTCTGCCTTCTACCTGAAGTGACCCTGGCCTGTTTATCGACTATGCCCCTGCCTGCTGTCTGGATTCTCAACCACGTGCACTGACCTCATCCTGCACTGATCCCGGCCTGTTAATCCACCATATTTTTTACCTGCTGCTTGGACTGGTCTTTTGCCCTGCTACTGTAGTAGTGGGATTCAAGATAACCCAGGGGTCTCACATACACTATATTACTAAAAGTATTGGGATGCCTGCCTTTACACGCACATGAACTTTAATGGCATCCTAGTCTTAGTCTGTAGGGTTCAATATTGAGTTGGCTCACCCTTTTAGCTATAACAGCTTCAACTCTTTTGGAAAGCCTGTCCGCAAGGTTTAGGAGTGTGTCTATGGGAATGTTTGACCATTCTTTCAGAAGCACATTTGAGGTCAGGCACCGATGTGGATGAGAAGGCCTGGCTTGCAGCCCCCACTCTAATTCATCCCAAAGGTGTTCTATCGGGTTAAGGTCAGGACTCTGTGCAGGCCAGTCAAGTCCCTCCACCTCAAACTTGCTCATCCATGCCTTTATGGTCAGGAAATTATATGTGTAATTTATGTCCCTAGAACACCTGATGGTGGTCCTTGGATGTTGGGCCTCTGTGTGGATAAGCTGTGAAAAAGTCTCACATGTGATATTGCCATACTCAGAAGGAGTAGTGGAATGTATTTCAAGGTATAGTTCTTGCTGTGTCCATTCTGTGCTTTAAAAAAATCTTATAAATTACCAATTTTGTGTAAAAACAAAAATGTGTTTTCATTTTCTTTCCACATTTTCCAAAAACGTGTGGGGAAAAAATGACCTTTTCAAAAGACTCCTTATGCCTAATAGAATATATTTTGGGGTGTTTGCTTTCCAAAATGGGGTCAATTGTGTACATCCGTGTAAATGCCTCCACCATATAGTAATACAGGCTGCTCACCTCACTGGATAGACCTCTGAATTAACAGATATGTCAAACAAGCCTTCTCATAAAGGGTGCAATAGGTGATTGATGCCTTTGTGAGGATCCTGTAATAATACGATCATACCACTCCAAGACTCCAGCCGAATCTCTTAGTCATTAAGGACCGGATGAAAGGGTTGCACCATGTAAAATCAATAAAGAATACATATTGCTCTCTGCATAGCTTAAAATATTTTAATCATTGTAAAAATGTATTTACGAACAAAGCACTAATGACCTAGTGCTTGGTATAGGAGCGTTCAGTTTAATGTCTAAACAAGACGTGGCTGCACATGACGTAACAGAGGCCTCCCGCATACGTATCATCCCAGTAGGCGAGATTTCCTCAGCGATTACAGAAGCTCGTACTACATCTCTCTTATATAAGCACCATCTCGTACTACATCTCTTATATAAGCACCGTCTTGTTGAGACGTTAAACTGAACGCTCTTATACCAAGCACTAGGTCATTGGTGCTTTGTTTGTAAGTCCATTTTTACATTCATTAAAACGTTTTAAGCTATGCAGATAGCACCATGTATTCTTTACTGATTTTACATGGTGCAATGCTGTCATCCAGTCTTTAATAAGTAAGAGATCCGGCTGGAGTCTTGGGGTGGTATGATCGTATTATTACAGGATTAAATACATGTTGTACATTGTTCTACCCCATTAGGGTATATCATCATAGACTATCAGCATATTTCTTCTATAGATACATGAGGCATGTCCTAATGTGCATATGATATGTATTTTGTTTTGTTTTGATATTATGACTTGACCTATACCAATATATGACCAAAATATAATTATGTATAATAGTTGTATGCTTTTATCATATTGATTTGTGTTCTCCCCTTGTTTTTGTAAATTTTTTTTTTACTATTATCAATAGGCTCCTATAGTGCACTATACCTGAGCAGTCCTGAAGAAGCAGTACAGCCGCGAAACAGGTTGACCTAGCCTAAGTAATAGTGCACCTATCGTTGTAATGTAATTTATGCAGCCATGCTGGTGCTGCTTTTTTTAAAATTTTTAAATAAAACTATGTTCTTTTAGAAACTTTTTTGGTATAATATTTTGTCTTGTTTGAGTGGGTAATAATATTTTCTCTATTTGAATGTACATAGAAGGGTGTTTAAAGTCTTAAACACATACCTCTACTCTTCCTATCCCTTTTCTTAGTTTTTCCACCCTCCTCTTCTTCAAGTCCTCACTATCCTCACCACCCCCGTCCCCTCCCTCTTTTTCTTTTCCTTTTTTTTTGCTCCCTCTATTCCCTTATCTTTTATTTCTCCTTAGCGACATTTTGTAAGTTTATTTTTGTTTAGTTTATGTATTTTGTTCCCTCCTTGACCATTAGTGCAGGAATGACAGAAGAATTTTAGTTATGCAACACAACTTTATTGTTATTATCCATCATTGTATTATCTATACTATTGACATGTCATAACAACCACATATCTCTCTCTGTACTGATTCCAACAGTTCAGCCTTTGACGTATATATGTTATATTTCACTGATCCTGTACTTGAGCACCTTTTTCTCGCATCCCACTCCAGGGGGCTTTCATTGTTTTACAACCTTAAAAGAAAAGAATTTAAATGAAAAAATCTATTGTAAATGAAAGAACACTATTGTCATTTAAAAGTTACAAAGAATATATCAGAATGTGTAAACAAGTTAATCAAGGCTACAAAAATTGAAAGCAAATGTCTATCTACAATAGCTCGACATTGACATGGTCCAGAAACATTTACACAAAATAAAAGGTGACTAAAGCACCTGGGCCATATGGATTACATTCAAAGGTTCACAAAGTGCTGAGCTCTATTATATTTAAGCATTGTATCTAATTTTTGGAAGCTCTTTAATGACTGGCATGGCATAAGGCCAATATGCTGCCTATATTTAAAAGATTATATTCTTCCCCAAGTAACTACAGACCAATTAGTTTAACTTCTATAGTCAGGAAGATACTGGAGAGTTTAATAAAAGACTACATAGGAGGTTTTTTTTTTTTGCTATTTTAAGCAATAATCAGCATGTATAATCAGCAAAGTTTTCAAACAAAGCTGATTTCTTTTTATGAGGAATTAAGCAAAAACTTAGACAAAGGTGGACACAGTTTACCTGGATTTTGCAAAACCGTTTTACACAGTCCCACAGTTTTAAGTGTACATAGAAGGGTACTACAGGACAAACAGAAATGGAAGATGCGCACACCTAGTGCATTAGCAAATATAATTTCTTTAATCGTACATCACAGAACACAGAGCCATAGTAATTACTATTAGGGATGAGCTTCGAGTTCGAGTCGAACTCATGTTCGACTCGAACATTGGCTGTTCGCAAGTTCGCCGAACAGCGAACAATTTGGGGTGTTCGCGGAAAATTTGAATGCCGCGGAACACCCTTTAAAAGTCTATGGGAGAAATCAAAAGTGCTAATTTTAAAGGCTAATATGCAAGTTATTGTCATAAAAAGTGTTTGGGGACCTGGGTCCTGCCCCAGGGGACATGGATCAATGCAAAAAAAAGTTTTAAAAACGGACGTTTTTTCAGGAGCAGTGATTTTAATAATGCTTAAAGTCAAACAATAAAAGTGTAATATCCTTTTAAATTTCGAACCTGGGGGGTGTCTATAGTATGCCTGTAAAGGGGCACATGTTTCCTGTGTTTAGAACAGTCTGACAGCAAAATTACATTTTGAAGGAAAAACCCATTTAAAACTACCCGCGGCTATTGCATTGCCGACAATACACATAGAAGTTCATTGATAAAAACGGCATGGGAATTCCCCAAAGGGGAACCCCGAACCAAAATTAAAAAAAAAAAATGACGTGGGAGTCCCCCTAAATTCCATACCAGGCCCTTCAGGTCTGGTATGGATATTAAGGGGAACCCCGGCCAAAATTTAAAAAAAAAAATGACGTGGGGTTCCCCCTAAATTCCATACCAGACCTTTTAAGGGGAACCCTGCGCCAAAAAAAAACAAAAACGGCGTGGGGTCCCCCCAAAAATCCATACCAGACCCTTATCCGAGCACGCAACCTGGCAGGCTGCAGGAAAAGAGGGGGGACGAGAGTGCGCCCCCCCTCCTGAACCGTACCAGGCAACATGCGCTCAACATTGGGAGGGTGCTTTGGGGTAGCCCCCCAAAACACCTTGTCCCCATGTTGATGAGGACAAGGGCCTCATCCCCACAACCCTGGCCGGTGGTTGTGGGGGTCTGCGGGCTTATCGGAATCTGGAAGCCCCCTTTAACAAGGGGACCCCCAGATCCCGCCCCCCCATTCCTTTATTTAAATGCTTCTTCTTTCTTCTATCTTCCTTCATCTTCTTCTGGTTCTTCTGGCTCTCCTGGTTCTTCCTCCGGCGTTCTCGTCCAGCATCTCCTCCGCGGCGTCTTCTATCTTCTTCTCCTCGGGCCGCTCCGCACCCATGGCATGGGGGGAGGCTCCCACTCTTCTCTTCTTCTCTTCTTCTCCGGGCCGCTCCGCACCCATGCTGGCATGGAGGGAGGCTCCTGCTGTGTGACGGCGCTCCTCGTCTGACAGTTCTTAAATAAGGGGGGGCGGGGCCACCCGGTGACCCCGCCCCCCCCCTTTGACGCACGGGACATGACGGGACTTCCCTGTGGCATTCCCTGTGACGTCACAGGGAAGTCCCGTCAAGTCACCATGCGTCAGAGGGGGGCGGGTCACCGGGTGGCCCCGCCTCCCATTATTTAAGAACTGTCAGACGAGGAGCGCCGTCACACAGCGGAAGCCTCCCTCCATGCCAGCATGGGTGCGGAGCGGCCCGGAGAAGAAAATGAAGAAGAGAAGAAAAGAAGAAGAGAAGAGCGGGAGCCTCCCCCCATGCCATGGGTGCAGAGCGGCCCGAGGAGAAAAAGATAGAAGACGCCGCGGAGGAGATGCTGGATGAGAATGCCGGAGGAAGAACCAGAAGAGCCAGAAGAACCAGAAGAACCAGAAGATGAAGGAAGATAGAAGAAAGAAGAAGCATTTAAATAAAGGAATTGTCAAAAACTGTCTCTTGTCATTTTTAACATTTTTGACAGTTTTTTAGTGAAATGGTAGGGGTAAGTACCCCCTTACCATTTCACACGGGGGGGGGGGCGGGATCTGGGGGTCCCCTTGTTAAAGGGGGCTTCCAGATTCCGATAAGCCCCCCGCCCGCAGACCCCCACAACCACCGGCCAGGGTTGTGGGGATGAGGCCCTTGTCCTCATCAACATGGGGACAAGGTGTTTTGGGGGGCTACCCCAAAGCACCCTCCCAATGTTGAGGGCATGTGGCCTGGTTCGGTTCAGGAGGGGGGGGCGCACTCTCGTTCCCCCTCTTTTCCTGCGGCCTGCCAGGTTGCGTGCTCGGATAAGGGTCTGGTATTGATTTTTGGGGGGACCCCACGCCGTTTTTTGTTTTTTTTGGCGCAGGGTTCCCCTTAAAATCCATACCAGACCTGAAGGGTCTGGTATGGAATTTAGGGGGAACCCCATTTCATTTTTTTTTTTAAATTTTGGCCGGGGTTCCCCTTAATATCCATACCAGACCTGAAGGGCCTGGTATGGAATTTAGGGGGACTCCCATGTCATTTTTTTAAAAAATTTGGTTCAGGGTTCCCCTTTGGGGAATTCCAATGCCGTTTTTATCAATGAACTTCTATGTGTATTGTCGGCAATGCAATAGCCGCGGGTAGTTTTAAATGTGTTTTTTCCTTCAAAATGTCATTTTGCTGTCAGACTGTTCTAAACACAGGAAACATGTGCCCCTTTACAGGCATACTGTAGACACCCTCCAGGTACGAAATTTAAAGGGATATTACACTTTTATTGTTTGACTTTAAGCATTATTAAAATCACTGCTCCTGAAAAAACGGCCATTTTTAAAACTTTTTTTGCATTGATCCATGTCCCCTGGGGCAGGACCCAGGCCCCCAAATACTTTTTATGACAATAACTTGCATATTAGCCTTTAAAATTAGCACTTTTGATTATTCATGTTCGTGTCCCATAGACTTTAACGGTGTTCGCGTGTTCGAACAAACTTTTTTCCTGTTCGCATGTTCTGGTGCGAACCGAACAGGGGGGTGTTCGGCTCATCCCTAATTACTATGTGGGTTATAGTCCACCTTCAGGTGCTGGACACTGGCACACCCTAAACAGGAAGTTGCCTCCCTCCCACTACTGGGAGTATCTCAGTTTTTTTCGCCAGTGTCTAAGGTGTTGGTCACGAGTGAAGATGTGCTGTGCTGAGCTCCACTGGAGCAATCCTTGCTGGGGCTAGCTATGCAGCCGAATCCATGCAAAGTGTCTTTTAGGCCGAATTGAATGGTACCTGGGCCTCGTATCCGAAGAAACAAGGTTTTGCCTGTAAACACTTCCCTTTTTGGAGAGCTGGATCCCGGGATCCAGTACTTTTGGTATTAAGGCCATAAAGTTTTACTGGTGGTGGTGCTATTACAGGTCCAGGATTGTGGGTTTCCCTGAGGGTCCCCAGCTCCTGAAGGTTTGTTAACAGAACCCACCGTAAATGGTGAAGATTGAGACTGTTGGTTTTTACCACAGAAAACCCTGCGGCGGGAAAGGTAAGTGGAGTTTTCTAAGAAATTTTTGAATTTTCTTATGAAATGTCTCCTTTAGTTAGTAAATCTTGTCATACCTAAGTGTCACCACTGGGGACTGTATGTTTCCTCAAGAGATCACGCTGTGTCCAGAGCAGTGGGCTGCTTTTTCTCTCCAGCTAGCAGGCAGACCTCCGGTAAGTCTGGGGGGGTTTCCTCCTCACCAGACACCCCCCACCTGTGCTGTATTCTCCCCCTCTTCTCGAGGAAGAGCGTCAGGAGAAAAACTAAAAAACAAATAAAAAAAAACGATCAGCTCGCTGATCTACTTGGCGGGTTCCAGGCTTCCTCCACCATTTTTTCCCCTCACATGATGATCCTATAGGATCAGAGGCCCGTGCTCGCACAGGAAAGTTCTTTTCCAAGAAAATAAAAAAAAGAGGAGGGGGGGTCAAAGGCAATGGAGGGGCGGAGCTTAGTGCGGCGTTGGCGCTCTCCAATTTCCAGTGCGGGAATGTGTTTTTTTTAAAGCACCATTATTACTGCTGCAGGCTGACTGAGGGACACAAGAGCGTAGAGGGACATGAAAGAGGTTTGGTGACACAAGCATTCCTTTTGACACATTTACTATTGCATCAGGCTGAGCATTAATAGCAGCGGCAGGGCTGGACTATTGCTCAAGCAATGGATGTGATTTCTTCTGGTAGTACCTCTGCTTTGTGCATCGGACTATGGTCAGAAGGGGGTTGAAACACCCCCAAAAAAAAGAGCTAAAATGGTCTCCCTCAAGCTCTGGAAATGCTACTCTACAAATGGCACCCTCCCCTGAGATGGGGTGGCTGGTCAGAGTGAGATTGGGGCCATGAAATGTTTGCAACTGTTTTCAACACTGCAGCCCCTGTTCATTTTACAAAAGATCTCTTTTACCTCAGCCATGGTAGGTTTTAAAAAAAAAAAAGTTTTAGTGACTTTAATCACATCCCAGTGTGGTCAAGATGCAACAGGTTCTCTTCCATTTTCCTAGGACCCTCAAACTGAGGAACTAGGGGCAGGAGAAGACGGATTCCCTCAGGGGACCATGGTGTGGCTGATGACTCCACTTCTGAGTTGCCAAATGCGGGAGAGTCAGCTTTCCGCTCCACATTTATGTTCCCTTAACCGGGTTCGCTAAAGCCTCCTCAAGCTGTGCATGCCTTTTCCTGTCCATTCTTTGTTGGAAAAGTATTTTGTTTGTAGCTGGAGGATCACCCAGATAAGCATTATTTTCTTTCTAAAAGTTTTCACACTTTATCCTATGGTAGAGAAAATTCACTAAGTAGGGTATACCAGCAATTGACACTACTATATCCTTTGTGAATAAGTCTGACTTGTCCGGCAGACAATACTCAAATACTTAGGGATCCAACGGTTAAAAGTTTGGAATTCCTATTAAAAAAAAAAAGAAGAACACTTTTTTTCTGGCAGATTGAGTGTCAGCCTGCGCTGACAGTAATTGGTGAACGTTGAGAGACCAGTTTAAACAGGTGTTCAAGGTTATCCTGCTCAGGCCCAGGAGGCAGATTTATGTTTGCAATAGTTGTTATGACAGATTCTATCCTTTAGGCCTTGTGCGCTTCACTAAGCATCATGCAAGAAGCTCCTGGCTAGTTTTCCTTTTTGCAGTGAAACAGCTATCTGGGGATATTTTGGATAATATATCCAACAAATTTCTAATGAAAAAGTACCCCTTTTGCCATTTAAGTGAAGGAATAAATGTATTTTTGTTTCAAAGCTCCTTCTTCTATGCCAGGGGCATCAGCCTCCAGGCAGTCACATCAGCTTCCGCCGTCAGGTTCAAAAGGTAATCCCCAGGGTTAAACCCAGGGACAAAAGAGGTCTTTTCTGGGAGGAAGCCTACAAGATACTGAATCCTCCTTATGAGGTGGTGCCCCCACTCGCTCAATAGGGGAATTCTTCTGCAGTTCTCAGGGATCTGGCAGACTGAGTGTCAAGATGAATGGGGGACTTCCTCAATAGCTCCAAGGTACAAACTCCTTGTTTTCTCAGATCAAACATTCCTAAGGATCCAGAGAAAAAGAAGTCTTTCTCTCAAGCATTGGATCATCTTTTGGCAAAAAGTGTTCATGGTGGCCCCATGTAAGAGCAGAGGTTGGGGTTTGGTGAAATCCAAATGGACATTCTGGATCTCAAAAATCTAAATTCAATTCCTGAATATAACCACTCTTTTTTTGCATGAAGTCAATCCTAACAGTTATCTCCAATCCTACAAGGAGGAGAACTTCTGGCGTCAATAGATGCATACCTCCAAATGCCTATTTCCTCGCTCACTAGTAATATCTACTTTTCAAAGTGGAAAATCTTCATTTTTAGTGTGTAGCTCTGCTTTCGATCTAGCTACTGCACCTCGAGTACAAAGGTTCTGTCTCCTCTTCTAGCCAGATTGAGGGCCCAAGGTATAGCGATTATGGTTTACCTAGTTGATCTGTTCTTCATAGACCAGTCGGTCGCCTGTTTAGACCAAAGTATGGTCAGCAAATTTGACTACCTGGAATATCTAGGTCAGATTCTCAACCTAGGTGAAATCTTCTTTAAAACCATGAAGAAGGCTAAAATACTTGGGTCTGATGATAGGTACACTCTGAAAAGGGTATTCGTACCCCATGAAAAGATCAGTGCCATAAAGGAACTGATTTAGGTGGTCGAAGCAAGATACATTTCTCCTGTTCAACTTTGCATGAGGTTGTTGGGAAAGATGGTAGCTTCATTCGAGGCCATTCCTTATACTCAGTTTCATCAAGACTGCTGCAAAACAGTATCCTATCGACTTGAAACAAAAGGGTTCAAGCTCTACATTCCCAATGTGTCTGACTCCAAATCCTATGGCCACATCACCCTGGCAGCACCCAATCTCATCTGATCTTGGAGGCTAAGCAGGGTCGGACCTGGTTAATACCCGGATGAAAGTCCACCTGGAAAGTCCACGTGCTCTAGGTTGGGTGCGCCGGAGCCTCAGTTTATGGTTAATAGCCAAAAACCTGCTAAGGGGAAAATCCTTCCTACAGTTACCTGGGAAATAGTAACAACATATGCCAACCTTTTTTGTTTAGGTTGGGGAACAGTCCTGAAAGAGGCAACTGTCCAATTGAAGTGGCCAGATCAGAAATGATCAGAGCACTTGGTCCTGAGGGCCTGAACGTTTAGTTTACGATATTGTCCTGCCAGGATTTAATCCGTCAATACCACAGCATTGGCCTATATTAATCACCAAGGGGGCACAAGAAGTTGTGCAGCCCAGAGAAAGATGAATCATATCCTATCTTGGGCAGAAAACAATGTACTTTGCCTATCGGCAGTCTTCATTCTAGGAATAGAAAATTGTCAGGCGGACTACTTGAGTCACCAACAGTTGTTCCCGGGAGAATGGTTTCTTCACCCCAATATCTTCCTGTCAATATGTCAAAGATGGGGGATCCCAGACATAGATCTGTTTGCGTCCAGGATTCAACAAAGAAATCAACAACTTTGTGTCAAAAACAAAGGATCCGCTAGCATGCGGAACAGATGCCTTGCTATTCCTGTGGAATCGGTTCTCACTGATTTATGCATTCCCTCTTATTCAGCCTGCATCCACAATTTCTTCGCAGGATCAAGCAGGAAGGGAAGTCGTTGATTCTTGTGACCCCCAGCAAGGCCCAGGAAATCTTGGTATGCAGATATCGTAAAGATGGCAGTAGGGGACCCATGGACCCTATCGTCACAGCCAGACCTTCTCTCGCCAAGGGCTGGAGTTCCATCCTACGTTACAAACGCTAACGGTTTGGCTATTGAGACCCACACTCTGAAGAAGCGTGGGCTGTCAGGTTCAGTAGTTTTCTACCTTGGTTAATGCAAGGGACCGGCCTCCAAAATTATATATTATGAAGTCTGGGAAACATAGGTCTCCTGGTGTGAAACCAGGAGCTGCACCCCAGGAAATAGGTCAAAGGTAGAGTCCTTAACTTTCTGCAGATGGGGTGAGAAATAAAGCTGGCCATGAGTGCTTTCTAAGAATAGGTCTCGGCCTTATCGGTATTATTTCAACGACCACTTGCTTCGCATTCTTTGGTTCGGAACTTATTCAGGGGGTAACATGGCTTAATCTCTGGTTAGGTAACCCCTGAATCCTTGGGACTTGAATTTAGTTTTGTCGGCATTACAAAACAGCCTTTTTTGGCCCGATACAACATATTGCCTTGGTCCTTTTTTGACAAGGAAACTATTGTTTTTTCTGGTAACAATATCTGCTGCAAAAAGGGTATCAGAATTGGCTGCTCTTTCTTGTAAAGAGCCATATTTTTATTATTCACAAGGATAAGGTAGTATTGCGTCCTCATCCTAACTTTTTACCAAAGGTAGTATCAGGTTTTTATCTAAACCAAGATATTGTTCTACCTTCATTTTTCCAGAACCCTGTTCTTTGGAAGAGAAATCACTACATTCTCTTGATGTGCTGAGAGCAGTCAAAGTCTACTTAAAGGCTCAGATTCAGAAAATGGATGTTTTGTTCGTGTTGCCTGAAGGTCCTAAAAGAGGACAGGCAGCATCAAAATCTACTATTCTAAATAGATTTGACAAGTAAATTTCAAGCTTATGGTTTAAAGAGGTAGATTCAAATCAAAACGCACTCCTCTAGGGCTGTTAGTGCTTCGTGGGCAGTGCATCACCAAGCCTCCATGGCTCAATTCTGCAAGGCCGCAACTTGGTCTTCAATCCATACATTTACCAGATTCTATTTGGTGGATGTAAAAAAACATGAGGATGTCGCCTTTGGGTGCAGTGTACTGCAGGCAGAAGTATAAATGTTCTCATGGTGCCTTATTTGGTTGTGTCTCCCTCCCCTCAGTTGGCATTGCTCTGGGACATCCCACGTAGTAATTACTATGGCTCTGTGTCCCGTAATGTATGATTAAAGAAAATAGGATACCTGTAAAATCCTTTTCTTTTGAAGTACATCACGGAACACAGAGGTGCCGCCCCTCTTTCTAGTATACATGTGTATTGCTTTGCTACAAAACTGAGGTACTCCCAGTAGTGGGAGGGGTTATATAGGAAGAACTTCCTGTTTAGGGTGTGCCAGTGTCCAGCACCTGAAGGTGGACTATAACCCTTATAGTAATTTCTATGGCTCTGTGTCCTGTGATGTACTTCAAAAGAAAAGGATTTTACAGGTAAGCTGTTATAAAAATCCTATTTTAATAATAAAAATTGTATAAAAGTAGGTACTCACAAAATGCAATTGACAATAAGCCATAAACACGGTGTATAGAAATGCACAGGACACGGGGTACAGCTAAAGCATTTTGGGGGCGCACCCCCTTCTTCAAAGCTAGGCTAATGTACACATACAAATAAGTAAGCAATTATAAATAAAATTAATTTAAATATATGATATAATGCACATTTGTATATAGTCAGGTGATTGCAAGAACATATAAATAAATATAGATATAAATGCAAATAAACAGAGGAAGATGAAGGATTGATTGATATAGGTCAATCCATGTCTCACCTCTTTATAACTGAAATATCTGCGGGGGGTGGGCACATCACGGTGTCCAAGACCTGCACACCAGGATCGCCCACCTGGAAATAACAGAACTGCCAGAAACTGGGGGGGGGGGAAATACATTATCATGTAGGAATATTGCCCTGCAGCCCAGTCACTGAAGGGAGGGGATCATGCTCTGCTTCAGTATGTCACAGTACATGTTGGCATTCATGGTTCCCTCAATGAACTGTAGCTCCCCAGTGCCGACAGCACTCATGCAGCCCCAGATCATGACACTCCCACCACCATGCTTTGATGTAGGCAAGACACATTTGTCTTTGTACTCCTCACCTGGTTGCCGCCCCACACGCTTGACACCATCTGAACCAAATAAGTTTATCTTGGTCTCAGACCACAGGACATGGTTCCAGTAATCCATGTTCTTAAATAAATAAAAAACCTGCGCTAAGTGCATAAATGAAAAAATAATCAATAATGATAAAAGACGTGATATGGGTCCTGCTGCTGGACACTATAACCCCGATATAAGGCAAAACTAGTTGTAGATAATAATCAGTGCAGCGCTGGACAGAAAACAAGGTGAATAGCAATAAAATTAATATTACTAAAAATTAATGACAAAAAATAATTATAAACAATCCATAATGTGAATAAACCATAAATGTGTAAATAATTGTCAGTGCATGACCGTGCTCAAAAAATGGTGAAAAAAAGGAAGAAAAAAAAAAAAAAAGTCCAAAATGATAAATATGTGGTGAGAAAAAGTTCCAAATGTGTGATTAGTGCAGAATCAATCCAACGATGTTAATCGATAGTGACACCCACCACCGAAGAGGAGTAAAGGCTTACCAGAAAGCCTGCGACCGCCCTTACTCAGGGGGGTCAAAACAGGCTCAGTAGATCAACGTTGGTATCTTGTTGAAACCGCAACGGATGTCCTATGGATTACCCTCAATGTTGGCTTCTCATCAACAGTAGGAGATGCTCCAGGAAAAGGAAATGGTTCCAGGAAGGACCAAGTAAACAATGTTCAGGTAAGGATGGACCATAAAAAAGAGAGAAGGAACTCCAGTAGTGCAGATGGCCAAGAACGTTTAATAAAAATTAGATTAAAAAATACATTGCGCCAGATTGCGCAAAAAATGCATACAAATATAAGTAGCATAAAAGGTGCATATAAGTGACAAGTGCACTGCAAGTCATCCAAATATAAATGCACAGGATCAACCGCGATCAACTTGTATGCCAAAAAAATGTGCCACTAGGCACCAGCAGAGAGACTGTCACGTCCAGCGGGACAGAGATCTCCACCGCCGTTGAAGTTAAAACCGCGCATGCGCAATGCGAACTCACGTTGTGAGTTTGCAACGTGAGTTCGCATTGCGCATGCGCGGTTTTAACTTCAACGGCGGTGGAGATCTCTGTCCCGCTGGACGTGACAGTCTCTCTGCTGGTGCCTAGTGGCACATTTTTTTGGCATACAAGTTGATCGCGGTTGATCCTGTGCATTTATATTTGGATGACTTGCAGTGCACTTGTCACTTATATGCACCTTTTATGCTACTTATATTTGTATGCATTTTTTGCGCAATCTGGCGCAATGTATTTTTTAATCTAATTTTTATTAAACGTTCTTGGCCATCTGCACTACTGGAGTTCCTTCTCTCTTTTTTATGGTCCATCCTTACCTGAACA
This sequence comes from Lithobates septentrionalis, assembly GCA_037952835.1. Lineage (NCBI taxonomy): Eukaryota > Metazoa > Chordata > Amphibia > Anura > Ranidae > Lithobates > Lithobates septentrionalis. The sequence goes on from JBBDGP010002541.1 coordinate 140,126, forward strand.
TTGTTTACTTGGTCCTTCCTGGAACCATTTCCTTTTCCTGGAGCATCTCCTACTGTTGATGAGAAGCCAACATTGAGGGTAATCCATAGGACATCCGTTGCGGTTTCAACAAGATACCAACGTTGATCTACTGAGCCTGTTTTGACCCCCCTGAGTAAGGGCGGTCGCAGGCTTTCTGGTAAGCCTTTACTCCTCTTCGGTGGTGGGTGTCACTATCGATTAACATCGTTGGATTGATTCTGCACTAATCACACATTTGGAACTTTTTCTCACCACATATTTATCATTTTGGACTTTTTTTTTTTTTTTCTTCCTTTTTTTCACCATTTTTTGAGCACGGTCATGCACTGACAATTATTTACACATTTATGGTTTATTCACATTATGGATTGTTTATAATTATTTTTTGTCATTAATTTTTAGTAATATTAATTTTATTGCTATTCACCTTGTTTTCTGTCCAGCGCTGCACTGATTATTATCTAATCCATGTTCTTAGTCTGTTTGTCTTCAACAAACTGTTTGCGGACTTTCTTGTGCATCATCTTTAGAAGGGTCTTCCTTCTGGGATGACAGCCATGCAGACCAATTTGATGCAGTGTGCGGCATATGGTCTGAGCACTGACAGGCTGACCAACCATCCCTTCAACCTCTGCAGCAATGCTGGCAGCAATCATATGTCTATTTCCCAAAGACAACCTCTCTATATGATGCTGAACATGTGCATTCAACTTCTTTGGTCTACCATGGCGAGTCCTGTTCTGAGTGGAGCCTGTCCTGTTAAACCGCTGTATGGTCTTGGCCACCAAGCTGCAGCTCAGTTTCAGGGTCTTGGTAATGTTCTTATAGCATAGGCCATCTTTATGTAGAGCAACAATTCTTTTTTTCAGATCCTCAGAGAGTTCTTTGCCACGAGGTGCCGTGTTGAACTTTCACTGACCAGTATGGGAGACAGCGAGAACACCAAATTTAACACACTTGCTCCCCATTCACACCTGAGACCTTGTAACACTAATGTCCTGTACACACGGTCGGACTTTCCGACGGAAAATGTGCGATCAGAGCTTGTTGTCGGAAATTCCAACCGTGTGTGGGCTCCATCGGACTTTTTCCATCGGAATTTCCGACACAAAGTTTGAGAGCTGGCTATAAATTTTTCTGACAACAAAATCAGTTCGCGTAAATTCCGATGCACAAAGTGCCACGCATGCTCAGAATAAATTCCGAGACGGAACTGCTCAATCTGGTTAAATTAGCGTTCGTAATGGATATAGCACTTTCGTCATGCTGCAATATTTTAAATTGTTTAATGCAGCACACTCTCTTTTTCTTTATAATGCTAGAAGAATGAAGTTGTTTTGCTGCTCATATTCACAAACTTCTTTCTTTATTATTTCTCGTGATTTCATGAATATAATATTTTTATTTGTCACATCTACCGAAAACATTTTAATTTTTTATGTTTTTATCTTTTGTATTATTTGTTTTTATTTTTTCAAATCCAGAGTTTTTTTGTTTTTTTGGTGATCTCCAGAATTGTTTTGTGTGTGTTTTGTGTGTCAATTACCACAACACCATTATTATCTTGTCTTTTTTATAATCTCAAGGAGATTGCTTGGTGTTGGTGTCCCTTGTTAATTTCACATTGTATTTTGGAAATGTACCCGCCTACTCACAAACAAACTGTCCTTTTTGAAGGAAAACACATAGGCAAGTATTAGTTAAAAAAATGCCTTTATTAACCACTTGAGCCCCGGACCATTATGCTGCCTAAGGACCAGAGGTCTTTTTCCAATTTGGCACTGCGTCGCTTTAACTGCTAATTGCGCAGTCATGCAATGCTGTACCCAAACGAAATTTGCGTCCTTTTCTTCCCACAAATAGAGCTTTCTTTTGATGGTATTTGATCACCTCTGCGGTTTTTATTTTTTGCGCTATAAATGGAAAAAGACCGAAAATTTTGAAAAAAAATGATATTTTCTACTTTTTGTTATAAAAAAAATCCAATAAACTAAATTTTAGTCATACATTTAGGCCAAAATGTATTCGGCCACATGTTTTTGGTAAAAAAAATGTCAATAAGCGTATATTTATTGGTTTGCGCAAAAGTTATAGCGTCTACAAACTAGGGTACATTTTCTGTAATTTACACAGCTTTTAGTTTATGACTGCCTATGTCATTTCTTGAGGTGCTAAAATGGCAGGGCAGTACAAACCCCCCCCAAATGACCCCATTGTGGAAAGTAGACACCCCAAGGAAATTGCTGAGAGGCATGTTGAACCCATTGAATATTTATTTTTTTTGTCCCAAGTGATTGAATAATGACAAAAAAAAAAAAAAAAAAAATATTTACATAAAGTTGTCACTAAATGATATATTGCTCACACAGGCCATGGGCCTATGTGGAATTGCACCCCAAAATACATTCTGCTGCTTCTCCTGAATATGGGGATACCACATGTGTGGGACTTTTTGGGAGCCTAGCCGCGTACGGGGCCCCGAAATCTAATCACCGCCTTCAGGATTTCTAAGGGCGTAAATTTATGATTTCACTCTTTACTGCCTATCACAGTTTCGGAGGCCATGGAATGCCCAGGTGGCACAAAACCCCCCCAAATGACCCCATTTTGGAAAGTAGACACGCCAAGCTATTTCCAGAGAGGCATATTGAGTCCATGGAATATTTTATATTTTAACACAAGTTGCGGGAAAGTGACACATTTTTTTTTTTTGCACAAAGTTGTCACTAAATGATATATTGCTCACACAGGCCATGGGCATATGTGGAATTGCACCCCAAAATACATTTAGCTACTTCTCCTGAGTACGGGGATACCACATGTGTGGGGCTTTTTGGGAGCCTAGCCGTGTACGGGACCCCGAAAACCAATCACCGCCTTCAGGATTTCTTATGCCGCGTACACACGGTCGGACTTTTCGTCTACAAAAGTCCAACGGACGCTGACGGACTAAAGCTGGCTGGTAATCCGATCGTGTGTGGGCTTCTCCGGACTTTCAACATACTTTTTTAGCCTCAAATCCGACGTACTTTAGATTTGAAACATGCTTCAAATCTTTACTTCGTAACTACGACGGACCCCGAAATCCGCTCGTCTGTGTGCTAGTCCGACAGACAAAAAGCCACGCTAGGGCACCTATTGGCTACTGGCTATGAACTTCCTTATTTTAGTCCGGTGTACGTCATCACGTAAGAATTCGATGGACTTTTGTGTGATCGTGTGTAGGCAAGTCTGTTCGTTAGAAAGTCCGCCGCAAGTCCGTCGAAAGTCCGCCGAAAGTCTGCCGGAAGTCTGTCGGACAGGCTGTCTGACTTTTGTAGACGAAAAGTCCGACCGTGTGTACGCGGCATAAGGGTGAAAATTTTTGATTTCACTCTTCACTGCCTATCACAGTTTCGGAGGCCATGGAATGCCCAGGTGGCACAAAACCCCCCCAAATGACCCCATTTTGGAAAGTAGACACCCCAAGCTATTTGCTGAGAGGCATGGTGAGTATTTTGCAGCTCTCATTTGTTTTTGAAAATGAAGAAAGACAAGAAAAAACTTTTTTTTTTTCTTTTTTCAATTTTCAAAACTTTGTGACAAAAAGTGAGGTCTGCAAAATACTCACTATACCTCTCATCAAATAGCTTGGGGTGTCTACTTTCCAAAATGGGGTCATTTGGGGGGGGTTTGTGCCACCTGGGCATTCCATGGTCTCCGAAACTGTGATAAGCAGTCAAGAGAGAAATCAAAAATTCACGCCCATAGAAAGCCTGAAGGCGGTGCTTGGTTTTCGGGGTTCCGTACGCGGCTAGGCTCCCAAAAAGTCTCACACATGTGGTATCCCCGTACTCAGGAGAAGCAGCAGAATGTATTTTGGGGTATAATTTCACATATTCCCATAGCATGTTTGAGCAATATATAATTTAGTGACAATTTTGTGCAAAAAAAAAAAAAAAATTGTCTCTTTCCCGCAACTTGTGTCGCAATATAAAATATTCCATGGACTCGACATGCCTCTCAGCAAATAGCTTGGGGTGTCTACTTTCCAAAATGGGGTCATTTGGGGGGGGTTTTGAACTGTCCTGGCATTTTATGCACAACATTTAGAAGCTTATGTCACACATCACCCACTCTTCTAACCACTTGAAGACAAAGCCCTTTCTGACACTTATTGTTTACATGAAAAAGTTTTTTTTTTTTGCAAGAAAATTACTTTGAACCCCCAAACATTATATATTTTTTTAAAGCAAATGCCCTACAGATTAAAATGGTGGGTGTTTCATTTTTTTTTTTCACACAGTATTTGCGCAGCGATTTTTCAAACGCATTTTTTGGGGAAAAAACACACTTTTTTAAATTTTAATGCACTAAAACACACTATATTGCCCAAATGTTTGATGAAATAAAAAAGATGATCTTAGGCCGAGTACATGGATACCAAACATGACATGCTTTACAATTGCGCACAAACGTGCAGTGGCAACAAAATAAATACATTTTTAAAAGCCTTTAAAAGCCTTTACAGGTTACCACTTTAGATTTACAGAGGAGGTCTACTGCAAAAATTACTGCCCTCGATCTAACCTTCGCGGTGATACCTCACATGCATGGTGCAATTGCTGTTTACATTTGACGCCAGACCGCCGCTTGCGTTCGCCTTAGTGCGAGAGCAGGGGGCGACAGGGGTGCTTTTTTTTTTTTTTCTTTATTATTTTTTTGCTTTTTTATCTTATTTTTAAACTGTTCCTTTCATTTTTATTTTTTTTTAATCATTTTTATTGTTATCTCGGGGAATGTAAATATCCCCTATGATAGCAATAGGTAGTGACAGGTACTCTTTTTTGAAAAAATTGGGGTCTATTAGACCCTAGATCTCTCCTCTGCCCTCAAAGCATCTGACCACACCAAGATCGGTGTGATAAAATGCTTCCCCAATTTCCCAATGGCGCTATTTACATCCAGCGAAATCTAAGTCATAAAATGCTCGTAGCTTCCGGTTTCTTAGGCCATAGAGATGTTTGGAGCCACTCTGGTCTCTGATCAGCTCTATGGTCAGCTGGCTGAATCACCGGCTGCATTCTCAGGTTCCCTGTTGAGACAGGAGAGCCAGAGAAAAACACGGAAGACGGTGGGGGGGGGGCATTCCCTCCCACGGCTTGTAAAAGCAGTCTAGAGGCTAATTAGCCGCTAGGATTGCTTTTACATGAAAGCCGACCGCTGGCTGAAAAGAATGATACCAAGATGATACCTAAACCTGCAGGCATCATTCTGGTATAACCACTCAAAGTTGTGAATGGCGTACCTGAAGACAAAAAAATGGTTAACAATAAAGCACAGTAAACGGTAAAGTATAAAAAATTGCATACCTGAAAAGCAAACATGATAAAGCATAATAACAATAAAACATTGCAGAATAGAATACAGTAAAAAAGAGCAGAACAATAGAGAGAATAGAGAGAGAGAGAACAATAAAACGACAACTATTTTTTTTTATTTTATATATATATATAAATATATATTTTTTTTTTTTTACACTTTTTTTGTAACTAACTTTTATAACTGTAACCGGTTCCAGGTTCGGGTCTCTCAAAATGCGATGGCATCTTGGGAGACCCTGTGAAAGTGTGCCTAGTCTGTGCAATGCTGTACCCTACGCTAATACTCAACTAGTGTATGGTAGCGTTCAAAACATTCACCAATGCAAAGACCAGGATTGTCAGGACAGGAGGGACAATAATAGCGGGTGTCACGCCTATATCCGCGCTAGCTGCAGACACAATATCTTTTTTGGGGGCGTTCGCTGGGTAGGGGTACTCAGGAGGACATAAAGAAAATGCCTCTCATGCAGCCGACTGCATTTGGTTGGGGATGTGAATGGGGGAAGTACGGGCGCTGCAGAAGCGGTGGGTTCCCAATTAGGATTGGCGAATGCAGTAGGAAGGGCACTATGGGCACGACGGGCCTGTGTTTGTCTTTCTGGTGGCAGCGGGACACTACTTGTGCTTGCCACCTCACCAGCTTGAACTGCACTTATGGGACTCGCCACGTCACCAAGTGTTACTGCAGTGCTGGTTTGACTACGACCGGGGTGTACTAGGCCGCTGGCGCTTGCCAGTTCACCAAAACGCTACCAAAAAATCTGTTAGCGATCGCAGGGATCAGGCCTGACTCTGCGAACGCTGCAGTTATGCGTTTTAGTCTTTTGTAAGTGACAGTGATCGATCGATACTGCACTTGGGTGGGCTGGGCTGGGCCGGGCAGAGGGGCAAAACGCAGGTGCTAGCAGGTATCTGGGCTGATCCCACTAACACTGCGTTTGTGAGAACCCTAAACTGCTGGGGATGCTAGTATAGATCTGATTGGATCAGATATTGATCCGTTCAGATACTATACCACTAAGGGTGGTGTACGGTGCGTGCGTGGGTGTTAGCGGTACTGGCGCTAACCTGACCCTGCCTGGGGCTGGTGCTTGCCAGTTCACCAAAATACTACCAAAAAAACTGTTAGCGATCGCAGGGATCAGGCCTGACTCTGCGAACGCTGCAGTTATGCGTTTAGTCTTTTGTAAGTGACAGTGATCGATCGATACTGCACTTGGGTGGGCTGGGCTGGGCCGGGCGGAGGGGCAAAACGCAGGTGCTAGCAGGTATCTGGGCTGATCCCGCTAACACTGCGTTTTTGGGAACCCTAAACTGCTGGGGACGCTAGTATAGATCTGATCGGATCAGATATTGATGCGTTCAGATACTATACCACTAAGGGAGGTGTATGCTGCGTGCGTCAGTGTTAGCGGTACTGGCGCTAATCTGACGCTGCCTGGGGCGACGCATATCACCGCCGGGCGATCAGGGGGCTAAACCTTTATTCGGTAATAAACGGTGGGTGCCCTGACACTATAAAAAATAAACAAACTAACCAGCGTCAACCGTAACGGTTATACGGTGATCAGTGGTGAAAGGGTTAACTAGGGGGCAATCAAGGGGTTAAAACATTTATTCGGTAGTATATGGGGGTCCCTGACGCTATAAAACGCTGACGGCGAACCTAAATATTTATGTCCCTAACTAGCGTCACCAGCGACACTAATACAGCGATCAGAAAAATGATCGCTTAGTGACACTGGTGACAGGGGGTGATCAAGGGGTTAAAACTTTATTAGGGGGGGTTAGGGGGGTACCCTAGACCTAAAGGGGGGTAATACTCACTGTCCCAACACTAACTGTCACAAACTGACACCAATGCAGTAATCAGAAAAAAAACAAAAAAAAAAACTGCTGGTGTCAGTTTGTGACGGGGGGGGGGGTGATTGGGGGGGGATCGGGGGGCGATCGGGGGGGGGATCGGGGTGTTTTGTGTGCCTGGCATGTTCTACTGTGTGTGTGTGTGTTGGTGCACTCACATTGATGTCTTCTCTCCTCGGGCCGGAACGGAAATTACCGACCCGAGGGGAGATGACATCATTTCCTTTGCTGCTGTTTAGCATACAGCAGCAAAGGAATGATTCGATTGGCCGGCGGCGATCGCGAGGGGGGGGCCACGAACGGATGGTCTCCCCCTCACCACCGATCGCCGGGGCACAAAGGACGACCGCCTCGGGCACCGGGGGGGGTCCGATCGGACCCCCCACCCGCGGAAGGCAAATCACGTACACTGTACGTGATTTTGCCTGTCCGTGCCACTTTGCCGACGTACATCGGCGTGAGGCGGTCGTCAAGTGGTTAAGGGGTCATAGCCAAATAAAGAGGGAGGCAACGCTGGAGAAACTGCTGAAATTGGTGAAGCCTTTGGCCCCCAGGGCACACATCAACTATTTTCTGGCAAAATTGGTGGCCTGAGGAGTCCATATATAAGGAAGTACAATCTGGTCCAGAAGTCCAAGAGATCATGAACAGCAGAAGATGACATGTATGTCCCCAGGCTGTGGTCATACAAGAGCCGGTGTCTTTTGTCAGACCAGACTGAACCCAGGTCATCACTTTCTTGTCTTCCTTCCACTCTTCCTTTCAGGCTGTGGCTGTGGTGTTGGAGGTGTGACAGGAGGAGGAGGAGGAGGATGATGCAACTCACATAGGTGGGTATTGGGTGTGATTTGGCCCCTCAACCCCTTATTTAATGTTTTATAAATGATTTCCTCACACATGAGGCGTTGGCACTCCTCCATGTCCTGCAGTTTGGTGGCAGCCATGGAGGCAAAGGCCTCTTCACGAGTGGGGGTGGTTCTGAGGGCTGCAGAAGCCTCCTGAATCAGCCTGAGCACTGACTCCTCCACGTTACTCCTCTTCCTGGGTCTTTTGGTTGGAAGGCGGAGGGAAGGAACCTGCGACCTTTAAGGCTCCTACTGGGTCCTGCCACCTCCTGGCTGACTCTAACCCCTGCCTCCTCCTGGTTGCCACATTACACAGCCTCCTCCTGTGCGCCACATTCCACAGCCTCCTCCTGGCTAAGGTCTTCCTGTGTATGAAAAAGGGACATAGTTTTAGTTTCTTCTTCATCAATCACACACAATTTTCATCTCATGACTGTTGCAAATTGAATGTTAATAAATAGAAAAGACTATCATTCTGAGCCCAGCATTTTTCATTCTTGTCCCAATTATTTTTGCCCACTACTGTCTATTGATATGTAAACACCTTTATTAAATCAGCATTCAGTGATCAATAATAACATCTAGGAAACATAATTTATGTTTTGACAAGAAATATGTAGAACAATGCTATACCTGGTTCCAGCTCGGCTCCTCCACTTCTTCCTGGCTGGAAGGCCCAGGTTGGACATCGGAAGCCTCAGCTGGGGTGGAAGGAAGAGTGGTATGTCCTTTGTATAGATGGTGGAGATGGTGGACATACTGAAAAGGGCCGACTATGACGGGAAGTATGGACCTTACCCAAATTCAAATGTCAGAAAGGCCAAGATCATGGCTAAAGTTGTGAAGAGTCTGCACAGAAATTTTGGGGTACAACGATCCAAGGATCAACTGAGGAAACAGTGGTCGGACCTCAAATTAAGGGAGCACGATCAGTATAGAAGGATCAGGAGAGTGCTGCAAAAAAGTAAGTAGTTGTCCTGTGTTCCTATTCTTTATTTTGATTACGTTTGTGCTGCTCCATGTGCTTTTCTTTTTGGCAACATGGCAACTTTCATGTTCACGGGCACATTAATCGTTCGTAGGAAACATTGTTCGTTCGGCCACTAAGATACAATGTTTTGGCCAGATGCAGTTCAATACCGTTTTTCTGGCCTACTTCTATTAAAAAGTTTGTTGTCTAGATGGGTTTGTAACTAGAATGAAATGCAAACTAGATTCTGTGTAAGGAGAGGGCACTCAGCAGCTGTTTACACATCTGGATGCTGGAGCACTAGTGTGGGACAAAAGAATACTCTTTTTATTAGGGGGCCCACACAGGTGCTGTGAAACTTGCACAAAACAGGTAAGTATTCAAGCTTTACAAAGGACAAAAAAAATTCTTCAGCTTGGAACTCTGCCAAAACAGACAATTGTGTGCTAAGTATACCTATTTTTGTTTACATAGGGGAGAAAAGACTCAGAGGACACCACTCATCAGAGGAGACCACAGACCTCCCACCTCAGGAAGAAGGGGAAATCCCCCAAACCCAACCAGAGGAGGAGGAGGGAGACGTAGAAACTGTCACCACAACAGGTGAGCGTCTGCGACCACAGCTTCAGGTAATAGATAGATGCCTGCATATTTATAATACATGGTGTTTTTTTTTTTTTTTTTGTAGGTGATCGGGGTGTTGTGGAAGAGGAATGTCATTTCACCAGTAAAAGTGCTCAGATCCTCATTGGGGAGATAATGGGGTGTAATAGGGATTTAGAAAACCTAAAGCAAAACATCAATCATGTTCAAAACAAAATTTACACAAAATCACGTATTTTAAAAGCCAAATTTTGAAGATGCAAACAGTGTGTCAACATGTGCTATCTGCCATCACGGAGATCAATGTACGCATTTTGAGGGTGCAACCCCTTCCTCGATAATAAAGTAGGTGAGAGGAAGGGGTTGCACTCACAAAACACATCCATTGATCCCCCATGATGGCAGCTAGCACATTTTGACATTAGGCATGGGATCAGGAGGGAAATCTCCTTTTTGAATCCCAATTTGTGTGCATCTTCAAAATTTGGCTTTTACAGGGGTGACTTCATCCCATCTGCTGAACGCAATATCAAACACAGTTTGTACATACTCATGTCTGATATTGCCTTCACTTTATAAAAGTTGGACTTTGTAAGTTCCAGAGTTGTGTATTGTTTTATGGTTTTAAACATGCCTGTTTTACCTATAAAAGGCCATTTATCATTAATGTGACCTAAAAAAATGTTATACAACAAACATGTTGGTTTGTTCAAAAACCCTTTTAGAAACGCACATGTGATTGTGCTTTGAGTAAAAAGTATGACAATCAACAATGTGTGGCTTCCTCTTTAAATGCTCAAAAGCAGTTTTTGGAGTAAATTTGTTTTTTAACGTGGCAATGGGGGTTATTTACTAAAGTCAAATCCACTTTGCACTACAACTGCAGTTTCAGTGCAGACTCAAGTGCACTTGTAGTGCAAAGTGTATTTTCCTTTAGTAAATAACACCCAACAGTACTTTATAATTTTACACAATCACGTCATTTTCATGACTCCCCAAATTTCGGTCATGGTGCTGAAAATGCAGAATATTTTTGTCAGTAATGCATTACATACATTAACAACAAAAACAAGGTGTGTGTAGCAGACCCACAACATAATATTAATAGTTAGCCGAAGAAGAGATTGTCACCTCATGTCTCAAAGAAATTTAATTTGCACTGTTGAAGAAAAAGGCCAAAAAAATAATAACAATAAAAGATAAACGAGGAGACAGCTAAAAGAGAGCCAAGCAGTAAATCAAAGCAAATATTTGTTCAGTTTCAAAGATATTTTTATGTAAAAAATGTCTCAGACACTGTCTGGCATATCGATGGCCCCCCTACCCATAAAGTATTCCATGTATCTTATACGGATCTTGGGGGCACTCTGGGGGGACTACCAGTTTCAAGCGCTGTCAGGGTTGGTTCATTCAGAATTCTGGCCTCAGGTCCAACTGAGGCAGCATAGTTCAAAGGATTTCTCCTTAAAAAATTGTGGAGAACACAGCAAGACAGGATGATGTGATTGAGTTTATATTCCGCCATGTGTATCGATGTAAGAAATACCAGTAATTAAACACCCTCTGGTCCGGGTTGAGGGTCCTCATAGGGAATGGCCGCATAAGATGGTCCCCCAGCGCAAACGCTTCATCCGCAACAAAGGCGAATGGGAGTCCTTCCGCATTGTCTTCTGGAGGCGGCAAGCCCAAGCTGCCATTCTGGAGATGCCTGTAGAACTCCATCTGGGTGATGACTCCACCATCTGACATCCAGCCATTCTTCCTCACGTTCCACATACAGGAACTCGTAAGTAGCCGACACCACCGTCAACATCACAATACTATTGAACCCCTTGTAGTTGTAATAATATGACCCCGAGTTGGGTGATGGGACGATGTGGACGTGTTTCCCATCAATTTCCCCCAGTTGGGCAAGTCCCACCGCTGGGCAAAGTAGGAGGCCACAGTCTGCCATTCCTGTGGCGTGGAAGGAAACTGTGGAGTCAAACCAGAAAAAATAAATTAGTAATTTTTCACATAAAAATTGAAAGCAGATTAGACACAAACATTCTTGGCCAACATCAGTATACCATTTATTTTAGGGAGTATTTAAAGACAAAAGTATAAGGTCCACCTATCAGATTCCTCACCCCTTCTGATGGCCCATTGTAAACATTTTAGGGGGGTGGGAGATGTTTTGGACAGGTAACCCTCTCCACTTCATTGAGAGATGAATGCCTAAATAATGTGTATTACTTTGGCCAGCCCCTCCTTACTTACACTATAGGCAGACCACTGGACAGGTAAGAAGTGTCATAATACAAATATATAAATACACCCTGTACAAATTGGAGCACAATTTTAACATTCTGCAATTATCTATCAAGATAATAATAGGATACAAAAACTTTAAACAGTACCATTTAAAAGTATTCAGGCAGCCCCTTGCACTACATGCTTTGGGGAATTCATCCATAAATATGACCACAAAAGTGGTAGGAATAGTGTGTATGGGTTTGGCAAAGTCAGCAGATAGAGGATTGGTATCGGTTGATATATCGGTTGGGGGGGTTCCAAATGAGTTTGGGACCCAAAAAAAAGCCTCTGGCACTCTGCCAGAATTTAAGGACACAAATAAAATTTTTACACATTTTAGGGGGCGTTTAGGGTAAATCACTACAATAGAGCTGACAAAATACATTGTTAAGTGACTAGGTGAGGTGGATATGGGCCCAGGAGAGCATGCTGAGGAGGTAGTGAAGGCAAATATGCATGAAGGACAAAAAAAAGTTTAAAAATTCCAGCATGAATGAGGACAAAGGGGATATTCACAGCATATTGCAATCATGGTAATTAGGGAATGATGAAAGAAATACAATATATTATCAAACATTAAATACAATAAAATGTGATGTTAAAGGATAAATCTTACCTTAATATAGTCCTTCTGCAGGACCTAGATGATAACAGAACAGGTCTCTGGGATAATGATCCCCAGAGCCTGGGGGGAGATGCCTGTCGAGAACTTGAGGTCCTGCAGCCTTCTCCCAATCGCCAAGTACCGCAACATGACAACTAGCCTCTGCTCCGGAGTGATGGCTTGCCGCATGCAGGTATCCTGTCTGCTGATATAAGGGGTCAGCAAAGCCAAAAATGGTGAAAAACGGGGTCCGTCATCCTGAGAAAGTTCCTGAAATAGTCAGGATTATTCTCACGGATCTCACGGAGCAAAGGCATGTGACAGAATTGGTCATGCTGGAGCAACCAATTCTTGGTCCATGAAGTCCTCCCCACCCTGTTCATGGACTGGGCTTGTGTCAAAGTAAGAACCCCAACATCAAGCCCCCGCACAGCACAAACTCTACGATGAGTACATACACGCAACATGGCTTCAAAATGGTCGGCTGGTCAGAACGAAGTAACAGAACGCACTGAAGAACAGGAAGGCCTGTGAAGAGCGACCTGAAAATCAGTAACGAGCAGACAAGAACACACTAATTAAACCAATGGGAACTCACTGCATGCAGTGAAGACCAGATACAAACTCACAAGCACAAACTGAACAGCAGAAAAACTATCTGAAAACCAAGAGTCTGAAAAAACGCAAATTGTCTCTCACCAAACTTTTACTAACACGAGATTAGTAAAAGGAGCCCAAAGGGTGGCGCGCTTGGTATTGAACTGCCCTTTTATAGTCTCATCGTACATGGTGTACGTCACCACGTTCTTGACATTCGGAAATTCCGACAACTTTGTGCTACCGTGTGTATGCAAGACAAGTTGAGCCAACATCCGTCAGAAAAAATCCGATGGATTTTGTTGTCGGAATGTCTGATCAATGTCCGATCGTGTGTACAGGGCATAAGAGTTACATTACACCGGGAGGGAAAATGGCTGATTGGGCTCAATTTGGACATTTTCACATAGGGGTGTACTCACTTTTGTTGCTAGTGGTTTTGGCATTAATGGCTGTGTGTTGAGTTATTTTGAGGGAACAGCAAATTTACACTGTTATACAAGCTGTACACTCACTACTTTACATTGTAGCAAAGTGTCATTTGTTCAGTGTTGTCACATGAAAAGACATAATAACATTTTTACAAAAATGTAAGGAGTATACTCCCTTTTGTGATATATATATATATATATATATATATATATATATATATATATATATATATATATATATATATATATATATATATATATAGTGGGGACAGAAAGTATTCAGACCCCCTTAAATTTCTCACTCTTTGTTATATTGCAGCCATTTGCTAAAATCATTTAAGTTCATTTTTTTTTCCCTCAATGTACACACAGCACCCCATATTGACAGAAAAACACAGAATTGTTGACATTTTTGCAGATTTATTAAAAAAGAAAAACTGAAATATCACATGGTCCTAAGTATTCAGACCCTTTGCTCAGTATTTAGTAGAAGCACCCTTTTGATCTAATACAGCCATGAGTCTTTTTAGGAAAGATGCAACAAGTTTTTCACACCTGGATTTGGGGATCCTCTGCCATTCCTCCTTGCAGATCCTCTCCAGTTCTGTCAGGTTGGATGGTAAACGTTGGTGGACAGCCATTTTTAGATCTCTCCAGAGATGCTTTATTGGGTTTAAGTCAGGGCTCTGGCTGGGCCATTCAAGAACAGTCACAGAGTTGTTGTGAAGCCACTCCTTTGTTATTTTAGCTGTGTGCTTAGGGTCATTGTCCTGTTGGAAGGTAAACCTTCGGCCCAGTCTGAGGTCCTAAACACTCTGGAGAAGGTTTTTGTCCAGGATATCCCTGTACTTGGCTGCATTCATCTTTCCCACAATTGCAACCAGTTGTCCTGTCCCTGCAGCTGAAAAACACCCGCACAGCATGATGCTGCCACCACCATGCTTCACTGTTGGGACTGTATTGGACAGGTGATGAGCAGTGCCTGGTTTTCTCCACACATACTGCATAGAATTAAGGCCAAAAAGTTCTATCTTGGTCTCATCAGACCAGAGAATCTTATTTCTTACCATCTTGGAGTCCTTCAGGTGTTTTTTAGCAAACTCCATGCGGGCTTTCATGTGTCTTGCACTGAGGAGAGGCTTCCCTCGGGCGACTCTGCCATAAACCCCCGACTGGTGGAGGGCTGCAGTGATGGTTGACTTTCTAAAACTTTCTCCCATCTCCCGACTGCATCTCTGGAGCTCAGCCACAGTGATCTTTGGGTTCTTCTTTACCTCTCTCACCAAGGCTCTTCTCCCCCGATAGCTCAGTTTGGCCGGACGGCCAGCTCTAGAAAGGGTTCTGGTCGTACCAAATGTCTTCCATTTAAGGATTATCAAGGCCACTGTGCTCTTAGGAACCTTAAGTGCAGCAGAAATTTTTTTTGTAACCTTGGCCAGATCTGTGCCTTGCCACAATTCTGTCTCTGAGCTCTTCAGGCAGTTCCTTTGACCTCATGATTCTCATTTGCTCTGACATGCACTGTGAGCTGTAAGGTCTTATATAGACAGGTGTGTGGCTTTCCTAATCAAGTCCAATCAGTATAATCAAACACAGCTGGACTCAAATGAAGGCGTAGAACCATCTCAAGCATAATCAGAAGAAATGGACAGCACCTGAGTTAAATATATGAGTGTCACAGCATAGGGTCTGAATACTTAGGACCATGTGATATTTCAGTTTTTCTTTTTTAATAAATCTGCAAAAATGTCAACAATTCTGTGTTTTTCTGTCAATATGGGGTGCTGTGTGTACATTAACCACTTGACAACTGACAACTTAAACCCCCCTCGTGACCAGACCAATTTTTAGCTTTCAGTGCTCTCACACTTTGAATGACAATTACTCAGTCATGTAATACTGTACCCAAATGATTTTTTGTCCTTTTTTTCTTACAAATAGAGCTTTCTTTTGGTGGTATTTGATCACCTCTGGATTTTTTATTTTTTGCGCTATAAATGGAAAAAGACCGAAAATTTTGAAAAAAAAACACATTTTTCTTAGTTTCTGTGATAACATTTTGCAAATTATTAATTTTTCTTCATAAATTTTAGCTACAATTTATACTGCTACACATCTTTGGTAAAAATAACCCAAATTAGTGGATATTATTTGGTCTGTGTGAAAGTTAGAGAGTCTACAAGCTGTGGTGAAAATCATAAAAAACTGATCACACCTGATGTACTGGTGGCTTATCTCATTTCTTGAGACTCTAACAAGCCAGGAAAGTACAAATACCCCCCAAATGACCCCTTTTTTGAAAGTAGACATTTCAAGGTATTTAGTAAGATGCATGGTGAGGTTTTTGATGTTGTAATTTTTTCCCCACAATTCTTTGCAAAATGAAGATTTTTTTTCCACAAAATTGTCATTGTAATAGATTATTTCTCTCACATGGCATGTGTATACCACAAATGACACCCCAAAATACATTCTGCTACTCCTCCTGAGTATTACAATACCACATGTGTGGGACTTTTTCACAGCCTGGCCACATAGAGAGGCCCAACATGCAGGGAGCACCATCATGTGTTCTAGGAGCATAACTTGTTGACTACCTATTACACTTTTAAAGGCCCTGGAGCACCAAGACAATGACACGTGACACTGATGTGGCACTGATGACAGATGGCACTGATATGTGGCACTGATGACACATGCCACTGATGTGGCACTGATGACAGATGGCACTAATACGGTGCACTGATGACACGTGACACTGATGACAGCTGGCACTAATACGTGGCACTGATGACAGGTGGCACTAATACGTGGCGCTGGTGGTAGATGGCACAAATACGTGGCACTGATGACAGATGGCACTAATACGTGGCACTGATGACACGTGACACTGATGACAGATGGCACTTATACGTGGCACTGATGACACGTGACACTGATGTGGCACTGATGACAGATGGCACGTGATGCTGACAGGTGGCACATGGCACTGATACATGGCACTGATGACACATGACACTGATGACAGATGGCACTAATATGTTGCACTTATGACACGTGACACTGATGTGGCACTGATGACAGATGGCACTAATATGTGGCACTGATGACAGATGGCACTAATACTTTGCACTGATGACACGTGACACTGATGACAGCTGGCACTAATACGTGGCACTGATGACAGGTGGCACTAATACGTGGCACTGGTGGTAGATGGCACAAATACGTGGCACTGATGACAGATGGCACTAATACATGGCACTGATGACACGTGACACTGATGACAAATGGCACTGATACGTGGCACTGATGACACGTGACACTGATAACAGATGGCACGTGATGCTGACAGGTGGCACTGATGACAGACGGCACTGATACATGGCACTGATGACACATGACACTGATGACAGATGGCACTAATATGTTGCACTTATGACACGTGACACTGATGTGGCACTGATGACAGATGGCACTAATATGTGGCACTGATGACAGATGGCACTAATAGGTGGCACTGATGACATGTGATACTGATGTGGCACTGATGACAGATGGCACTTATACGTGGCACTGGGGACAGATGGTACTGACAGGTGGTACTGGGGACAGGTGGCACTGGGGATGGATGGCGCTGGGGATGGATGGCACTGACTGGTACTGTGGGCACTTTATTTTCCCTTTTTTTTTTTTCTTACACTGACGCTGCAGCCATTTGCTCTCCCTCTTCACACGCTGCCTCTGTGTGAGGAGGGAGAGCCAGCGATGAGAGATGATCTCATATAGATCAAAGTATAGGGAGTGGCGCTGTGTTGAGAATATAAATAAAAATTCAAGTGTGTAAATAAAAATGTACAGATAAAAAATGTGAATTTTTGGTGTACTCCAGAAAAATTACTTGCAAGGGAATTTTTATATCCTTGTGTTAGTGAAAAACACCTTAACCAGGTGAAAATTAGTATTATATGTGCAAAAAATCGCAAATTTCAAGCGGCTTCACTAAATAACATAAATACATCTACACATGAATAAATATAAAGTGATGAAGTGCCAAAACCAATAACTGTCCAAAAACAATAAATGTCCACCAATATTGTGTGAATATGCAATAATTATAAGCAATAGGAGATCGATGATAAAGTGTCCAAATCGCAGCTAAAAAAATCACAAAACCATGTGTTATTAGGTGCAATAAAAGTTCATAATAATTGTGCAGAAAAATCTTCTTAGATGATAAAGTGCCGTGCTGTGACAACTGGTGGTCCCCCCAATGTGGTTGCACTCACCGGAGCGCTCCACCCCTGCAGGGGTACGAGCGTGTAAAGTTGGTCCTGTCTCTTCAGTCCTGTAGGTGTCAGTTTCCTTCCACGCATCCCATTTCCAAAACACAGCTGTATGCACAGAGAGGTGGGGACTTCCTGTCCCTCAAAGATGAGTCAGGAAGACTCAAATGAACTCTTTATTTTCACTCCCCAAATGTCTTTTCTTTCTCCCAGGACTCAGCTGTTCAATTTCTCCCTTTCACAATCTCCACTCCACCCAATGTGTCCCTCACAGATAGGGGGTTGATCTCCGAGATTATTTCGGAGATCAACCCCCTATCTGTGAGGAACACATTGGGTGGAGTGGAGATTATGAAAGGGAGAAATTGAATAGCTGAGTCCTGAGAGAAAGAAAAGACGTTTGGGGAGTGAAAGTAAAGAGTTCATTTGAGTCTTCCTGACTCATCTTTGAGGGACAGGAAGTCCCCACCTCTCTGTGCATACAGCTGTGTTTTGGAAATGGGATGCGTGGAAGGAAACTGACACCTACAGGACTGAAGAGACAGGACCAACCTTATACGCTCGTACCCCTGCAGGGGTGGAGCGCTCGGGTGAGTGCAACCACATTGGGGGGACCACCAGTTGTCACAGCACGGCACTTTATCATCTAAGAAGATTTTTCTGCACAATTATTATGAACTTTTATTGCACCTAATAACACATGGTTTTGTGATTTTTTAGCTGCGATTTGGACACTTTATCATCGATCTCCTATTGCTTATAATTATTGCACATTCATACAATATTGGTGGACATTTATTGTTTTTGGACAGTTATTGGTTTTGGCACTTCATCACTTTATATTTATTCATGTGTAGATGTATTTATGTTATTTAGTGAAGCCGCTTGAAATTTGCGATTTTTTGCACATATAATACTAATTTTCACCTGGTTAAGGTGTTTTTCACTAACACAAGGATATAAAAATTCCCTTGCAAGTAATTTTTCTGGAGTACACCAAAAATTCACATTTTTTATCTTTACATTTTTATTTACACACTTGAATTTTTATTTATATTCTCAACACAGCGCCACTCCCTATACTTTGATCTATATTTCTGGGGGATCACCTAGGTGTTCCCTTCCTACCTAGGGGGGCTGCAGGTGTGAGTCAGTCTATGAGCGCGGATTTATTGATATATTTATAGAGATGATCTCATATGTTTACATATGAGATCATCTCTCATTGGACAGTCAGATCGAGTGCTAAATGGCCGCTGTGATTGGCCATTTAACACGATCTGTGATTGGCTGTGTCCAAGGGACACGGCCAACATAGAACTTCCCCGATGCGCGCCCACGGGCGTGCGCATCGCGGAAGTAAACAGAGACGCTCTTCTGACATTTGGAGTCCGCACTGTAGCCGTCTTTCAGCGGACGCCTAGTGGTTAATGAGGAAAAAATGAACTTAAATGGTTTTAGCATATGGCAATATAACAAAGAGTGAAAAATTTAAGGGGGTCCGAATACTTTCTCTCCCCACTGTATATTTATATATATATATATATATATATATATATATATATATATATATAATAAATTGAAAATATTATGGTAAATGTTGCAAAATAAATAATTCCCTATGTTTAGCAATTAATGAGTAGCGTTGAGCCCAGGGGTACGTAAATGCCAACCCTCACATAAAATGTATAAAAGTCATTAAAAATGATCAGTTATCAATTACTAGTCATTAAGAACAATGGTAGATTAAAGCAAAAATAATACCAATAATATATGAATATGAAAAATGAATATAAAGATAAAAAACAAAAATGTACAAATACTTGGATGAAAAAGAAGAAACAGGATGATAAAGTGAGCTCCTGGAGGGACACCCACATGAAAACAAAAAATGAAACAGAAAAAACAGGAGGGGGAAGATGGCCATGGGGTCACATAAGGGTCTGAACATCCAACCCCACATTCAAGCCCCTAGGCCAGTGGCCATCAACCCTGTCCTCAGGGCCCACTAACAAGCCAGGTTTGCAAGTTAACTGAAATGCATCACAGGTGATAGCATTTGCTGCTCAGTGATTGCAGTAGTCTAGTCTGCATCTCCCCAAGGTAATACATAAAACCTGGCCTGTTAGTGGGCCCTGAAAACAGGGTTGATGACCACTGCCCTAGGCGATAAGGCTCCTAAACAATGTATCCAAAAGGTTTCTCCGAAAACGTCTGCCAGTATCGACATTCTCACCCGTAACTTCCAAGCCAAGTAGCCTAAGACCAGATGGATTGTGATCATTTTGATGCAAAAAATGTAATGGTAGGGAATGGTTATTGACACCTTCAAGTATATTCCTTTTATGCTCCCCAAACCGTGTACGTAGAGCCCGGATGGTATGGCCCACGTAAAGAAAGCCACAGGGGCATATCAGGCAATATACTACAAATTGTGATCCAAAGCTACCCTTTTGGTTGGCTGCAGTTTCGGGTTTGTGAACACTGCTGGGAACAATATGTCCTCTTAAGTTCTTGGGCCTAAGGAAGATGACATTTGGGCATTGTGGGATGACATTGGTCAAACAAGGATCTCGGTGGAGGATATCTCAATATTTCTCTATGATCCGCTTAATAGGGAAGGCCTTGTTTGTGTACTGAGTGTTGAAAGTCAAATCAGAATGGCTGCAAGTACCAGTATTTTCCTTGACTAAGCCATTCCTATACTTTTTGGTACGCCCCACTTCATTCTGGAAATTCTCCTTCCCGGCGAACTCAGGGTATTTCAGCCTGTATTTGGTGTGTGCATCTTCAATACTGGCTGGGTCATAGCCCTTTTCCAAAAATGTCTTACTCAGTACGCTAAGGTACATTCTTGATCCATCGGGGGTGGTGATTGCTCCAGGCATGAAGGTATGAATTACCTGATGATGGTTTGAAATGGGTACGAGAAAAAATGCAAGATTCATCATCCACCATCAGTTCAAGGTCTATAAATACCAACTTCTGGCTATCCAGCACATGGGTGAATTCAATCTCAAAAAGGATTATTCTGACAATGGGCCAAAAATGCTTCCAACTGGCTATCATCACCATCCCAGATGATCAAAATATCATCAATATACCAGGCATAAAGGACCAGGTTCGCCACAAAGGGATTATTGGACCAAATGTGAAACTGCTCCCAATAGCCCATAAAGATATTGGCATAACTTGGGGTGAACCTGGCCCCCATGGCTGTGCCCTTGGTTTGTCTGTAGTACACATCCTGAAACACAAAGTAATTGCATGTGAGGGTGTATTCGATGAAAAGCAAGATGAAGGAAGCTTGGCTGGGATGTAGATGATTTTTACAAGCCAAAAAATATTGTACAGCCTGCAGTCCAAATTGGTGCTGTATAGATACAAGGAGGCCACATCCAGTGACAGCCAATGGTAACCTGTTTGCCAGGGATAGTGGGCCAAAATGTCCAACATGTGCCCTGAATCATGAACATACAATGGAAGCTGGACCACCGAATCTTGGAGAAAGTGATAAATGTAGCTTCCGATAGAGCTAATGAGGCTGTCTATACCAGAAACGATAGGCTGACCGGGGGTTGGTATCGTTCTTATGGATTTTTGGGATATCGTACATAAATGGTGTGAGTGGGTATGGACGAAATAAGAAATGCCATTCAGACTTCGAAATGACCCCATCATTGTATGCTTCATCCAATAGTAATTTTAGGGCTTCTTTATATAGACCAACCGGATCACCATCCAACTTCTCGTAGGTACTGTTGTCCTCAAGGAGTCTGGATGCTTCAGCTAAGTAGTCAAGTCTATCTTGTATGACAAGACTACTCCCCTTATCTGCCTGTCAAATGATCAATGTTCTTTAAAGAGTCCAAAACTCTTTTGTCACCCAAGGACATGGAGGAAGAATAATCCTTTTTGGCCCCACGACAAAGTTGTACCAATTCAGAGTAGACTACGTCATAAAAGGTAGGAATGTACTTGCCTGAAATGAGTGTGGGCCATGGGAGCAAAACTGGCATAACTAGAAGGAATTTCAGCTGACAACGAGTCAGTACACTGAGCTCCTTCAGACCACAGCTCCTCTAGCATCTGCAATGCCTCATAGCCATGGTCAATGCTGATATGCTCTGGGGTGACTGAAGAATAAGTGGTATTCTCAGAATCCTTCTTATCCTTTTTGTAAGAGAGAAGAAAAAGAGAAAAATGTTTGAGGGTAAGGTTGCGTGTAAATCTATTTAAATCTATAAACAACTCAAAAATGTCTGGGGGGGGGGTTGGGTGGGGCAAAATGAAGGCCTTTGCGTAGTAACCCAAGTTCTAATTCACTAAGCGTTACTGAGAACAAATTAGAGATTGTTATGGTATTAGTCGGATCTCACTTCTTCCCTTTTTTTGGTTTTCTTTCCTCAATGCTAGGGATGAGCCGAACACCCCCCGGTTCGGTTCGCACCAGAACCTGCGAACGGACCGAAAGTTCGCACGAACGTTAGAACCCCATTGACGTCTATGGGACTCGAACGTTCAAAATCAAAAGTGCTAATTTTAATGGCCAATTTGCATGGTATTGTCCTAAACAGGGTTTGGGGACCCGGGTCCTACCCCAGGGGACATGTATCAATGCAAAAAAAAAACTTTCAAAAACATCCGCAGTGATGCTTAAAGTAAAAAAAAAAAAAGTGAAATATTCCTTTAAATATCGTACCTGGGGGGTGTCTATAGTATGCCTGTAAAGTGGCACGTGTTTCCCGTGTTTAGAACAGTCCCTGCACCAAATGTCATTTTTAAAGGAAAAAATCTCATTTAAAACTGCTTGCGGGTTTAATGTAATGTCCGGTCCTGGCAATATGGATGAAAATCAGTGAGACAAACACCATGGGTACCCCCCAGTCCATTACCAGGCCCTTTGGGTCTTGCATGGATATTAAGGGGAACCCCGCACCCAAATTAAAATAAGGAAAGGTGTGGGGCCACCAGGCCCTATATACTCTGAACAGCAGTATACAGGTGGTGCAAACAAGACAGGGACTGTAGGTTTGTTGTTAAGTAGAATCTGTTTGTCATTTTGAACGGGTACATTTTTAACGTGTTTTTAAGCTTTTTGGAAAACATAGGGAAGGGTTATCACCCCTGTGACATTTGTTTTGCTGTCTTTCCTCCTCTTTAGAAGATCTCACTTTTTGTCCCAATGACAAATGCTTTTTGAGAATTTGGGGTTTTTTGTGGAACAAGGATTGGAAAGCATCAGTGGAAAGGAGAAATGTTTTTCCCATATTAACTCTTACAGGAGAGAATTTCCCTTCCTAGGGGTAGATTTCATCTCACTTCCTGTTGTCTCCTTCCGTTTGCAAGTAGGAGTCGTTTGTAAGTTAGATGTTTGAAAGTAGGGGCCTGCCCTATATACTCAGCAGAAATTTGGGCCTTAGGTGTTGTTGTGGCCACAACACTGTAAGCCCTCACAGGGCCCTGCTGTGAAATATTAGATCAAGAATTGTAATTACATGCCCCTGTTGAACAGGGGGAGAAAAACTGGGCCTTTGGTGGTGGTGGTTCTGGTGCCACAACACTGTAAGTCCTCACTCGCTCTTGGTGGGTGCAGAAATGGGCCCTGCTGTGAAATATTAGATCAAGAATTGTAATTACATGCCCCTGTTGAACAGGGGCAGAAAAATTGGGCCTTTGGTGGTGGTGGTGGTGGTGCTGGTGCCACAACACTGCAACCCCTCACAGACACTCTAGTTGGAACGCAGGAACGAGCCCTGCTGCAAAGTATTGCATCAAAAATTGTAATTACACGCCCCTGTTAAACAGGGGCAGAAAAATTGGGCCTTAGGCACTGGTGCTGGTGCCACAACACTGCAACCCCTCACAGACACTCTAGTTGGAACGCAGGAACGAGCCCTGCTGCAAAGTATTGCATCAAAAATTTTAATTACACGGCTGAAAAATTGTGCCTTAGGCACTGGTGGTGGCGCCCAGAACCAAAAATGTTCTTACAAGCTATCAGCGTGATGATTGAGGAGGAAGAGGATAATTACTCAGGGATAGTCACTCAGCATCAGCATAGGCAGTCTTTGAAGGGATCTGAGATTTTAAAAAAAAATTATTCGGTTACATCAGCATCAGGTACTTGGTAGCTGGTGGTGATCCAAGACTGATTCATTTTTATGAAAGTCAGTCGATCGACCGAGTCGGTGGACAGACGCACCCTGTGATCGGTTACCACGCCTCCAGCAGCACTGAATGTGCGTTCCGAAAGAACGCTGGATGCAGGACAGGCCAGTAGCTCAATTGCATACTGTGCAAGCTCTGGCCAGTGATCCATCCTCAAGACCCAGTAACCCAGAGGATTTTCGGTGGGAAAGGTGTCCAAGTCAGATCTTGCCCCTAGGTATTCCTGCACCATGTAAAACAGACGCTGGCGATGGTTGCTGGAACCGATCATACCTTGGGGCTGCGGACCAAAAAATTGTCTGAACGCATCGGTCAGATGGCCACCTTCTCCACCGCTCCTTCTTTGACTGACCGAAGCCTCAGCAACACGTTGTCCAGAAACAGGAGTATGTAACCTCCCAGTCTCTGGGAACGCGTTGCACAGACCTTTCTGCAAGGCCTCCCGAAGATGTTTCATCCTCTGCTCCCTCTGCGATGGCAAGATAAGGTCCGCAACCTTACCCTTGTAACGTGGATCAAGGAGGGTTGCCAGCCAGTATTGGTCCTTCTCCTTGATACCACGAATACGAGGATTCTTACGCAGGCTTTGCAGGATCAGGGAGGCCATGCAGCGTAGGTTTGCTGAGGCATTCGGTCCGGAGTCCTCTGGGTCACTAAGGACGACATGGTCCGCAGCCACCTCCTCCCAGCCACGTACAAGTCCATGTGTTTCTTGGGACTGATCCCTTAAAGACTGCTGCTGATGCTGAGTGCCAGGCTCCACCTCCATACTGACACAATCTTCCTCCTCCTCCTCCTCCTCCTCCTGTGTGATCGGCGGGCACGCAGGAACACTGTCTGGATAAAGGGGGCCTTGAGAGCTAAGGAAGTCCTCCTCTTCCTGCCTCTGTTCTGCCTCAAGTGCCCTGTCCATTATTCCACGCAGCGTGTGCTCCAACAGGTGGACAAGGGGAACAGTGTCACTGATGCATGCACTGTCACTGCTCACCATCCTCGTGGCCTCCTCAAATGGTGACAGGACAGTGCATGCATCCCTGATCATGGCCCACTGGCGTGGGGAAAAAAAAAACAAGCTCCCCTGACCCTGTCCTGGTGCCATAGTCGCACAGGTACTCATTGACGGCCCTCTGCTGCGTGTGCAGCCGCTGCAGCATGGCCAACATTGAGTTCCACCTGGTGGGCATGTCACAGATTAGGCGGTTCTTGGGCAGGTTAAACACCTTTTGGAGGTCCGTCAGCCGAGCACTGGCATTATATGACCGGCAGAAATGCACACAGACTTTCCTGGCCTGCCTCAGGACATCCTGTAAGCCCGGTTACCTGCCCAAGAACCGCTGCACCACCAAGTTAAGGACGTGAGCCAAACAGGGCACATGGGTCATTTGTCCCTGTCGGAGGGCAGAGAGGAGGTTGGTGCCATTGTCGCAAACCACCATTCCTGCCTTAAGTTGGCGTGACGTCAACCACCTCTGAACCTGCCCCTGCAGAGCTGACAGAACACACAAACGTGCCACCACTCTCATTTATAGCTGGCTATCGCAGTAAGCAGCTTTGGGAGGCTAAAACAGGTACCAACAAGTGTCTGGGGAATGCCCAGGAAAAAGCCAAAGTCTACTTACCACCAGCTTGCAGACAACCAAATTGACCTATCTAACAGTAAGCGTTAAAAAAGGGGTTTAGTCCGCACGCATTTGCAAACGCATGCGTGAGCCACAGAGCCACGTCACGGCACCCTTGTATCTGTGGTCCTAACACTAAAGTATAAGTGTCCCCACAGTGGAGGCACATGCATTTAATGGATAAATGAGAGCAGGTGGCTGGAGGGGAGCCCACCCCTCCTTAAAGGTACAGGAGCACACCAAACACCCAGCAATAGCACAATGGCTGCAAAGGTGTTGGTGCACTGCTGGACCAATACAAACACTCACGTGAAAACACAAACGTGCCACCACTCTCATTTATAGCTGGCTATCGCAGTAAGCAGCTTTGGGAGGCTAAAACAGGTACCAACAAGTGTCTGGGGAATGCCCAGGAAAAAGCCAAAGTCTACTTACCACCAGCTTGCAGACAACCAAATTGACCTATCTAACAGTAAGCGTTAAAAAAGGGGTTTAGTCCGCACGCATTTGCAAACGCATGCGTGAGCCACAGAGCCACGTCACGGCACCCTTGTATCTGTGGTCCTAACACTAAAGTATAAGTGTCCCCACAGTGGAGGCACATGCATTTAATGGATAAATGAGAGCAGGTGGCTGGAGGGGAGCCCACCCCTCCTTAAAGGTACAGGAGCACACCAAACACCCAGCAATAGCACAATGGCTGCAAAGGTGTTGGTGCACTGCTGGACCAATACAAACACTCACGTGAAAACACAAACGTGCCACCACTCTCATTTATAGCTGGCTATCGCAGTAAGCAGCTTTGGGAGGCTAAAACAGGTACCAGTGGGCTCCCCTCCAGCCACCTGCTCTCATTTATCCATTAAATGCATGTGCCTCCACTGTGGGGACACTTATACTTTAGTGTTAGGACCACAGATACAAGGGTGCCGTGACGTGGCTCTGTGGCTCACGCATGCGTTTGCAAATGCGTGCGGACTAAACCCCTTTTTTAACGCTTACTGTTAGATAGGTCAATTTGGTTGTCTGCAAGCTGGTGGTAAGTAGACTTTGGCTTTTTCCTGGGCATTCCCCAGACACTTGTTGGTACCTGTTTTAGCCTCCCAAAGCTGCTTACTGCGATAGCCAGCTATAAATGAGAGTGGTGGCACGTTTGTGTTTTCACGTGAGTGTTTGTATTGGTCCAGCAGTGCACCAACACCTTTGCAGCCATTGTGCTATTGCTGGGTGTTTGGTGTGCTCCTGTACCTTTAAGGAGGGGTGGGCTCCCCTCCAGCCACCTGCTCTCATTTATCCATTAAATGCATGTGCCTCCACTGTGGGGACACTTATACTTTAGTGTT
The DNA here is from genome assembly GCA_037952835.1 of Lithobates septentrionalis. NCBI lineage: Eukaryota > Metazoa > Chordata > Amphibia > Anura > Ranidae > Lithobates > Lithobates septentrionalis. The sequence goes on from JBBDGP010002541.1 coordinate 167,137, forward strand.
AGGACCACAGATACAAGGGTGCCGTGACGTGGCTCTGTGGCTCACGCATGCGTTTGCAAATGCGTGCGGACTAAACCCCTTTTTTAACGCTTACTGTTAGATAGGTCAATTTGGTTGTCTGCAAGCTGGTGGTAAGTAGACTTTGGCTTTTTCCTGGGCATTCCCCAGACACTTGTTGGTACCTGTTTTAGCCTCCCAAAGCTGCTTACTGCGATAGCCAGCTATAAATGAGAGTGGTGGCACGTTTGTGTTTTCACGTGAGTGTTTATATTGGTCCAGCAGTGCACCAACACCTTTGCAGCCATTGTGCTATTGCTGGGTGTTTGGTGTGCTCCTGTACCTTTAAGGAGGGGTGGGCTCCCCTCCAGCCACCTGCTCTCATTTATCCATTAAATGCATGTGCCTCCACTGTGGGGACACTTATACTTTAGTGTTAGGACCACAGATACAAGGGTGCCGTGACGTGGCTCTGTGGCTCACGCATGCGTTTGCAAATGCGTGCGGACTAAACCCCTTTTTTAACGCTTACTGTTAGATAGGTCAATTTGGTTGTCTGCAAGCTGGTGGTAAGTAGACTTTGGCTTTTTCCTGGGCATTCCCCAGACACTTGTTGGTACCTGTTTTAGCCTCCCAAAGCTGCTTACTGCGATAGCCAGCTATAAATGAGAGTGGTGGCACGTTTGTGTTTTCACGTGAGTGTTTGTATTGGTCCAGCAGTGCACCAACACCTTTGCAGCCATTGTGCTATTGCTGGGTGTTTGGTGTGCTCCTGTACCTTTAAGGAGGGGTGGGCTCCCCTCCAGCCACCTGCTCTCATTTATCCATTAAATGCATGTGCCTCCACTGTGGGGACACTTATACTTTAGTGTTAGGACCACAGATACAAGGGTGCCGTGACGTGGCTCTGTGGCTCACGCATGCGTTTGCAAATGCGTGCGGACTAAACCCCTTTTTTAACGCTTACTGTTAGATAGGTCAATTTGGTTGTCTGCAAGCTGGTGGTAAGTAGACTTTGGCTTTTTCCTGGGCATTCCCCAGACACTTGTTGGTACCTGTTTTAGCCTCCCAAAGCTGCTTACTGCGATAGCCAGCTATAAATGAGAGTGGTGGCACGTTTGTGTTTTCACGTGAGTGTTTGTATTGGTCCAGCAGTGCACCAACACCTTTGCAGCCATTGTGCTATTGCTGGGTGTTTGGTGTGCTCCTGTACCTTTAAGGAGGAGTGGGCTCCCCTCCAGCCACCTGCTCTCATTTATCCATTAAATGCATGTGCCTCCACTGTGGGGACACTTATACTTTAGTGTTAGGACCACAGATACAAGGGTGCCGTGACGTGGCTCTGTGGCTCACGCATGCGTTTGCAAATGCGTGCGGACTAAACCCCTTTTTTAACGCTTACTGTTAGATAGGTCAATTTGGTTGTCTGCAAGCTGGTGGTAAGTAGACTTTGGCTTTTTCCTGGGCATTCCCCAGACACTTGTTGGTACCTGTTTTAGCCTCCCAAAGCTGCTTACTGCGATAGCCAGCTATAAATGAGAGTGGTGGCACGTTTGTGTTTTCACGTGAGTGTTTGTATTGGTCCAGCAGTGCACCAACACCTTTGCAGCCATTGTGCTATTGCTGGGTGTTTGGTGTGCTCCTGTACCTTTAAGGAGGGGTGGGCTCCCCTCCAGCCACCTGCTCTCATTTATCCATTAAATGCATGTGCCTCCACTGTGGGGACACTTATACTTTAGTGTTAGGACCACAGATACAAGGGTGCCGTGACGTGGCTCTGTGGCTCACGCATGCGTTTGCAAATGCGTGCGGACTAAACCCCTTTTTTAACGCTTACTGTTAGATAGGTCAATTTGGTTGTCTGCAAGCTGGTGGTAAGTAGACTTTGGCTTTTTCCTGGGCATTCCCCAGACACTTGTTGGTACCTGACAGAACCTCTGCCCCAGTGTGGCTCCTGTCCCCCAAGCACACCAGCTCAAGCACCGCATGGCATCTTTTGGCCTGCGTACTTGCGTAGCCCCTTGAACGGCTACGGAGCAACGCTGGTTCCGAGGACAAAGCACAGGAAGAGGCCATGGAGGAAGAAGAGGAGGGGGTGGAGGAGAGAGGTGTGTCACAATCATTAGCATTTTGGAGGCGTGGTGGCGGAACAACCTCCAACACTACTGCACCTTGTCCTGCATCCTTCCCAGCTGCCAGCAGAGTCACCCAATGCACCGTGAAACTTAGGTAACGTCCCTGTCCATGCCTGCTGGACCATGAGTCAGCGGTAATATGCACCCTACCACTGACCGCCCTGTCCAGCGAGGCATGGACATTGCCTTCCACATGCCGGTAGAGAGCCGGAATCGCCTTCCGTGAGAAAAAGTGGCGTTTGGGTACCTGCCACTGAGGAACCGCACATTCCACAAACTCACGGAAGGGGGCAGAGTCTACCAACTGAAAGGGCAGCAGTTGAAGTGCTAGCAATTTTGCCAAGCTAGCATTCAACCGCTGGGCATGTGGATGGCTGGGAGCAAACTTCTTTCGGCGGTGCAGCAGCTGGGGTAGGGAAATTTGCCTGGTACAATCTGACGTCGGTGTACCAAAAGCAGATTGCCCACAAGTACTTGGCTGTGACACACCTAATTCTACACCTTCATTCCTCTCAGTGCAGGTCTCAGAGAGGACTGAAGGTCTAGTGGGGTTGGAAATCTCAGCTGATGAGGAGCAAGGAGAGGTCCTCTTTGTTCTTTGGTGTGGGTCTTTTAGATACGCTTGCCAACGAACTGCATGGCAGGTCAACATATGTCTGGTCAAGCATATGGTACCCAAGCGGGAGATGTTTTGGCCACGCGAGATACGCTTGACACATATGTTGCAAATAGCAGCAGTGCGATCTGATGCACTCGTCTCAAAAAAGGCCCACACCAAAGAACTTTTTGAATAACGCGCAGAGACTGCAGCGCCCTGCACATGTGGAGCTTTGGTGTGTGATGCAGTCAATGTGCTGCCCTTAGGCTGGCCCCTGGAGGGCATCCTGCCTCGTTGGTGATGTGCCGCCTCCTCCTCCTCCTCCTCTCTCCTATCAGGCACCCACGTTGAGTCAGTGACCTCATCATCCCCTCCCTCCTCATCACTGGAGCAAACCTGGCAGTATGCTGCAGCAGGGGGAGCATGAATGCTAGATTGCTGTCCTTCTTGGGCACCCCCTCTGTCCGTGCTCATGTTACTGCCTTCATCGAGCTCAGTATCATCATCAGAGCCTTCCAAACGCTGGACATCCTCCTGGAGCATGTACCCAACACTGTGGTCAAACAGTTCGAGGGACTCCTCAGGAGGACATGGTGGGGCTAGGGAAGGAGTCACTGATGACATTGAGCCGAGGGAAGAGACCGCTGCTTTGCCAGACAAAGTACCCTGGGCATGGGTGAGAGAGCATGAGGATGTCTTGGTCATCCACTCGACCAAGTCTTCCGCATGTTGTGGCTCAACACGGCCAGCTGCCGAAAAAAAGGCCAAGCGTGTCCCGCGGCCACTTGCTGATGAGGATGCACCGTCTCCACGACCAGCACTAGACACAGAGCCTGCTTGCCCTCTCTTATTGGCTTGTGACTGTCTGCCTCTCCTTCTTGGCCTTCCAGACATACTAATGGCCTGTAGCTGCACTAAGCTGGGATATATATATATATATATATATATATATATATATATATATATATATATATATATAATGTACTGATACTGCAGCTAGCAAAATGAACTGCCTGCCTGTAGTATGAGAACACCACCAACCTTCTACAGGTAGCTTTAGGTGAACACTGTGCAGAGCTCGCAAAAAAATAACTTGTAGGTTTAGCAGAACACTGTGAGCAGGACGCACAGCACTAACTTGTATTTTTAGCTGAACACTGTGAGCAGGACGCACAGCACTAACTTGTAATTTTAGCTGAACACTGAGAGCAGGACGCACTGCACTAACTTGTAGCTTTAGATGAACACTGTGCAGAGGTCTCACTACACCAACTTGTAGGTTTAGCTGAACACTGTGAGCAGGACGCACTGCACTAACTGTAAAAAGTCTAGTTGCCTGACTGTGGTACTAATAGGATCAAAAGAACACCAGCAATTTTATTCAGGTAGCTGTAAATACTGTAACAAGACAAGCCTGCCTGTCAGTAAGAAGATAACAGGAACGGATCTAGCTGAACACTGTGAGCAGGACGCACTGCACTAACTGTAAATTCAAGGCAGAACCTCCCATTCAGGAATCAGTCTGGGATAGAAGGACAGCACACAGAGATATCTTCTGAACAAAGCATCTTTATGACGGATGACGGGGGGAGAGCCACAGGAGATGTGAGATGCTAGAGGGTTCTATGGCCAGCGGTGTGGACTATACGAGTTCGGCACTCGTGGATTGAGGCTTGCGCTCATCTGCCACAAAGTGAGTGCAACCCCCCCTCCTCCTTCAGCTCGCCCATCCCCCCAGTTTCATACGGTATCACACTACATGCTGTCTATATGTTTTTTTTTCGCATGTGATACCACTGCATTTACGAGCCATACCATCAGCTGCAACTATTCTGGATTCCATATCCCACTGAGTGTCTAACATATATGCTGTATACCTTACAGCCGTAAGGTAAGGGGCCTGTGTTCACTGAGGTGCCCCCATCGAAGATCACCCCCCCTTCTTCACCTGTCATTTGTTTGGATGTTTTCTTGAACTGTGACCCGGCATTATTACACCTGGTGGTGGGACTGTCGTTTATATTCAACACCATTTTCTATATATATACATTTTTTTCATATATATGTTTTTTATATCCATGTTTTTTAGATGTTTTGGAATTATATTTCCTTCTGCCATCATTATTTATTGATTTGATATACTCTTAGGTTGCACTTTGTGTTTTTTTAAATTTTATTGGTCAAGCGTCTCTGATTTATGTTTAAGACCATTCGCTATTTCTCACTCACTGGTTCTTTTGTGCACTTAGTGAGATATGCATTATATTTCATCAGTGTGATTGCCCTTCTCATCATGTGCATTGCTCACTTTCATGTGATTCAGTACCACGTTGCCTCCATACCTACACCATTTAGTGTTTTCAATTTATTTGTTTACTATATGCACTAGTCACTTTTTCAGTCATTTATTATACACACTCACCAGTGTGCTGTTTCTGTTTATACCTATTTTTATTATTATTTTTGTTTTCAGGTCACTTGGCATGTCTGCCAGATACACTTTAGTGTAGTTCCCCTCCCCCTTTTTTCCATTCCCTTCCCCATCACAGCGCAACTACCAACCCCACCCCACTAACTTGCAGTTTTAGCTAAACACTGTGAGCAGGACGCACCGTATTAACTTGTAGGTTTAGCTGAACACTGTGAGGTGGAGGCACCACACTAACTTGTAGGTTTAGCTGAACACTGTGAGGTGGACGCTCCACACTAACTTGTAGGTTTAGCTGAACACTGTCAGCAGGACGCACTGCACTAACTGTAAATAGTCTAGCTGCCTGACTGTGGTACTAATAGGATCAAAAGAACACCTGTAATTTTCTTCAGGTAGCTGTATATACTGTAACAAGACAAGCCTGCCTGTCAGTAAGAAGATAACAGGAATGGATCTAGCTGAACACTGTGAGCAGGACGCACTGCACTAACTGTAAATAGTCTACATGCCTGACTGTGGTACTAATAGGATCAAAAGAACACCAGTAATTTTCTTCAGGTAGCTGTATATACTGTAACAAGACAAGCCTGCCTGTCAGTAGGAAGATAACAGGAACGGATCTAGCTGAACACTGTGAGCAGGACACACTGCACTAACTGTAAATAGTCTAGCTGCCTGACTGTGGTACTAATAGGATCAAAAGAACACCAGTAATTTTCTTCAGGTAGCTGTATATACTGTAACAAGACAAGCCTGCCTGTCAGTAAGAAGATAACAGGAATGGATCTAGCTGAACACTGTGAGCAGGACGCACTGCACTAACTGTAAATAGTCTAGCTGCCTGACTGTGGTACTAATAGGATCAAAAGAACACCAGTAATTTTCTTCAGGTAGCTGTATATACTGTAACAAGACAAGCCTGCCTGTCAGTAGGAAGATAACAGGAACGGATCTAGCTGAACACTGTGAGCAGGACGCACTGCACTAACTGTAAATAGTCTAGCTGCCTGACTGTGGTACTAATAGGATCAAATGAACACCAGTAATTTTCTTCAGGTAGCTGTATATACTGTAACAAGACAAGCCTGCCTGTCAGTAGGAAGATAACAGGAACGGATCTAGCTGAACACTGTGAGCAGGACGCACTGCACTAACTGTAAATAGTCTAGCTGCCTGACTGTGGTACTAATAGGATCAAAAGAACACCAGTAATTTTCTTCAGGTAGCTGTATATACCGTAACAAGACAAGCCTGCCTGTCAGTAGGAAGATAACAGGAACGGATCTAGCTGAACACTTTGAGCAGGACGCACTGCACTAACTGTAAATAGTCTAGCTGCCTGACTGTGGTACTAATAGGATCAAAAGAACACCAGTAATTTTCTTCAGGTAGCTGTATATACTGTAACAAGACAAGCCTGCCTGTCAGTAGGAAGATAACAGGAACGGATCTAGCTGAACACTGTGAGCAGGACGCACTGCACTAACTGTAAATAGTCTAGCTGCCTGACTGTGGTACTAATAGGATCAAAAGAACACCAGTAATTTTCTTCAGGTAGCTGTATATACTGTAACAAGACAAGCCTGCCTGTCAGTAGGAAGATAACAGGAACGGATCTAGCTGAACACTGTGAGCAGGACACACTGCACTAACTGTAAATAGTCTAGCTGCCTGACTGTGGTACTAATAGGATCAAAAGAACACCAGCAATTTTCTTCAGGTAGCTGTAAATACTGTAACAAGACAAGCCTGCCTGTCAGTAGGAAGATAACAGGAACGGATCTAGCTAAACTGAATACAGTGTATTATATATATATGCAACACCTGGGATGCATATATATACACAATACACTGTAAGTGTAGCTAAACTAACTGACTGTTCTGCCTAATCTATCTAACTCAAATCAAATGTCACTGTCTGTCTCTCTCTCTCTCTCAATGAACGCCGGAACACACACTACACAGGGCCGCCGTGCAGGCGGCCTTATATAGTGTGGGGCGTGTACTAAATCCCCTGAGCCATAATTGGCCAAAGCCTCCTTGGCTTTGGCCAATTACGGCTCTCTGTTCAGACGGCGCTGTGATTGGCCAAGCATGCGGGTCATAGTGCATGCTTGGCCAATCATCAGCCAGCAATGCACTGCGATGCCGCAGTGAATTATGGGCCGTGACGCGCCACACAAATTTGGCGCGAACGGCCCATATCGTTCGCAATTCGGCGAACGGGCGAACAGACGATTTTCGAGTCGAACATGGGTTCGACTCGAACACGAAGCTCATCCCTACTCAACGCTTGCCTCGTCTAGTTTTTCTACCTATCTTTTTGTCCGGTTGACCCCCGCGTGGGTGTACCCTTCAATAAAAAAGAGGGGGAAAGGTGTAATGGTAGGGAGGAGTTGGCAGAAATTGAAGGATCAGATTGATTGATGGGCACCGGGCAACTGGGAGGTGTGAATTCAGGGTGATTATTGGACAAAACCATTTCTGTACAACCCCCTACGTCCCTAGAGCCCTCAGATGGGAGATTCCCTTTTGCCTCGGCAAAGGTAACACTGTTGGGAGACTGATGGACTGAAAAATCATAAGGCACTGCTGCTGGCTTTATGTTAGAAGAACCTGGCTCACTTCCTTTCTTCTGAGTCCCTCCTATTTTCTATCAGCCACCTGGTGCATCACTCCAATCAGAGGCTGAGGTTTTTGAAACTACTTGATGGAGCTGCTGGGGGCGATCCCTGGAGGTGGCAGAGCCTGGACCATTGTTAGGGCATGATGGCCTATCCTAAAATGATGACCCATCAGGGGCCCCTGGTTGTCTTGTTCTTTTCCACCAGTGTTAACGACCCTGCAAATAATCATCCCTATCCCTTTCAAATTTGCCTGACTTCTTGCTAATAAGGTCGGCCTCAAATTCGATGATTTGATCATTGATACGATCATCTCATAGGGAAAATGCAGCCCAATAGGTATTGAGCTCGTCTTTGATAGCCTTAATCTGAGAGCGAATGTGGCCAACGACCTTTTTTTCCTCTGGGAAATAATGAGGCTCATCCACTTTCTACTGCATTCTCTGCAGTGCTCGTACCACTGGTTCCTAAGGTCATCATCCAAAAAACTGCACCTTTTGGTCAATCTTAGACCTCTGGGTGCTCTTTTAACATCCAAGTATTTATGTAAAGACACAATATCCCACTGTGACATTTAATTTTCAAGCAGATGCTTCAATGCATAAAATTTGGAAATCATGCATTCTTTAAGTTGCTTGTCTTTACCAAGGGGCACTGTGCCTAACTCATTGTTCTCCATTGGAATGGTCACTATGGTATTAGAATTTTCGAGTGAATAAACACAATTGCTAAAACCTTTGGCCAGCGAATCTTTCCTGATGAGTCTTTCTTCCACAAATATAACCATTATGAACAAAAATATAAATAAATTGCAGTTTAAATATGATTAAAATTAAAATTGATAGTTCAAAAATGCACACTAAGCCTGTTTTCCAGACCAAGAAACCTCCTGCTGCTAGATGTCCCCATACAGTAGAGATACAAAAAACACAGTCACTTCCAGCGCTAATAGGTCTTCTAAGGTTAGGGGTAACAGGTATCAAGTATAATGGTGGTAAAAATTGTATAAATTGTATCCCAGGACTGGGTGGATACTGCCTTGTTCAGATAGGGTAATCTGAAAGAAAACAACAAGAAAAACAGAAACGGAAGGCGCGCACACCTAGTGCATTACCAAAGATAATTTAATAATAAAAATATGTATAAAAGTGGGTACTCACAAAATGCAACTGACAATAAGCCATAAACACGGTGTATGGACATTCACAGAACACAGGGTACAGCTAACGCGTTTCAGGGGCGCACCTCCTTCCTTAGAGTTAGGCTAATCTCGTCCACCATGGGCAAGCTCTTTTATAGGTAATGGTAGGATTGGAAATTGTGTGACAAAACAGCCACGCCTGGGGGCAAAAAAAATAATAAATAAATAAATACACATTATATATATATAAAATCTTACTAGTGGCTGCAAGTACCAGTATTTTCCTTGACTAAGCCAATCCTATACTTTTTGGTGTGATCCACTTCATACTGGAAATTCTCTTTCCCAGCGATCTCAGGGTATTTAAGCCTGTATTTGGTGTGTGCATCTTCAATAATGGCCAAGTCGTAGCCCTTTTCCAAAAATGTCTTACTCAGTACGCTGCCATGTTCATCCTAATCTTTTAGACAAGAGCAGATCCTTTATAGCTGGCAAAACTGACCAAGAGGTACATTCTTGATCCATTGGGGTGGTGATTGCTCCGGGCATGAAGGTATGAATTACCTACTGATGGTTTTAAATGGGTACAAGAAAAAATGCTTTGTCATTCGCCATCAGTTTAAGGTCTAGAAATACCAACTTCTGGCTATCCAGCACACATAAAGTTATGTGTTTTTATCTTTCCAGTTTGTTGTTTACAGCTATTAAATGAAATAATGTTAGGGTCACTGTTTCCCAGATATTCTTTTATATGAACATTACTAATAAGCTCTGCATGGTTTGAGATTAACTGGTCCAGCAGAAATAATTTCTAGCTGTGGCCTTTATTAACTGGACCATAAAATTGTCTTGTAATATGTTTAAAAATGTCCACTCTTTTACAGTTCCAGCAGTGTGATTACACGTCAATTTCAGCATAGGTAAAATCCCCCAGTATTATCTCTAGCCCTCACAGCCCTTTCTATCCATGCAAGGAGCTGAGTCTCCACGCTCTCATTAAGATTGGGTAGCGTATAACAAACTCCAACAATTAACCTTAAAGTATGCGCACACCCGTATGCAGTTCCACCCATAATGCTTTAGCATCATTACACTCTCCATCTACTATGTCCTCTTTCACACTTGCTTTGAGATCACTTCTCACATAAAGACATACACTACCATCTTTTTGTTTTACACTGCCCCTTCGAAAGAGAACATAACCAAGAATATTAATATCCCAATCGTGTGAAAAATGAAGCCAAGATTAAGCAATACCAATTAAATCATATTCCTTTTCATGCACGGTTGTGTTACACTATGTGATTTATTATCGCTCTGGGCCTTTAAGATTTGTTCCCTCTGTCTATCTGAACTCTCTCTCCCACTGTAGTTCTGTATATTCCCCTCCCCTTCCTCTCTCTGATTCATTGTGCCCAGTATACCTCATGCTGTAATATCTTTACATGTGGCTTTCAACACTAACGTTTTTCTACCTATGAATATACATCATTAAACGGAACATTCAAAAGGATCATCGTCTGTTTCTCCATACAGTGAGTTTATTCATTGAGTTAAGCTGTCTGAATTGATGCAAGGGATAACCGCAGCCCAATTACAAGATTTCTGATACAGACAAGATTTACTGCCCTCACTGCAAGAAAGAATGAGACAGCGGCACATGGAAGCCTCATAACCTGAGTCCAGGCTGCATGGTGTCATATTACAGCACACAGATCCTGCCTGCTTATCACTCAGACATTCATCTGCCATGAGTTACCACAACTCTGAATGTGAATACACAGCAACTCCAACACAAGATCTTGAGCCAACTGAGTTACACAAACGCTCAGTCAAACCAACTTGGAAAGTAATGGAGAATTATGAAGCTTTAAGAACTGAATTGTTTAATAGCTTGAAACTATTTTGGGAGAAGATTGTTTCTGAATCTAATACAGTGTCTGTTGAACGTGAACTACTGACACTAGAGGTCGCCATTAAACAACTTTCTGCCTCATATGATCTCTATCAGCTTACCAGTGACAAGTTCATTAATGTCTTACAAAATATGAACACAACAGGTACACTGGAGGAATTAAAGAATTTCAAGGCTCTTAATCTAGAAAGAGACAGTTTTATCCAGCAAACCAAATTAAAAGCAGAAGCAAAGATAGAGCTGCTACAGGACACTGCATCTCATAGATCTGTTTCCACCAGACATTCTAAAAGGTCTCCTAGAAGTCATAGTTCAAGATACTCAACACTCAGTGAGTGACTTATTAGTGCCCGCGCTGAAGCGGAAGCCAGCAAGGTGCAAGTCGCATATGCAGAAAAGAGAGCAGAGTTGGAAGCTCACACCGCACGTCAAAGAGCAACAATAGAAATCTTAAATGAACAGTGTAAACATGATGCAGCTATGACAAAGCTAAGGGTCCTAGAGCAAGCTATCAGTGCAGACGAAGATGCAAGTGAGAAAGACAGTATCAACATAAACATAGCAGATATGGAAGATCCCCTCAAACGCACTAAAGACTAGACCACTGCAGTGTACACTCCATCGTCTCCAATGCTCCTGACAGCATAGAGACTCCTTCACAGCTTCAAGTTAAAGAGGTTCCAGCAACTTAATGCATGCAAAATCACTTCAGTGCATTTCCTGCCTGCCTATCTAACCTTCCTTCTTACGTCACAAAACACCAGAGCAAGCTGAAAGCAAGTCATCAATTTCCTGTCATTGAATCAACATACCATTGGAACAACTGACTTCAAGCAAGCAACTCACCTAAAAGCATCTGCTGCACCATATTTCCCTGTGTCCTTTAACAACAATGTCAAAGATAGCGCAATCAGCACAATTCAGCCAACAACATCTCACATAAAGGCAGAGACAACTGAGACAAGTTTGTGAGGTACATACTTTGCAGAGAGCTCACAAAGACTGGTCTTACAAATTTTTATGACCAACCTGAGAATTACAGAAGCTGAAAATGTGCTTTCAGAACTGCAATCAGAGATCTTGGCATTACAGCTGCTGAAGAATTGGATCTGCTGATCAGATGGCTTGGTCCTCTATCTGCTGCACGTGTTAAGCCATTAAGATCGGTTTTCATGGACAATCCTACAGCAGGCCTCACAGCTGCATGAGCTCAACTAGAGCAAAGTTATGGCAGCCCAGAAGCTATAGAAAATGCTTTGTTCATGCGTCTGGAAACTTTCCCAAAGATATCTGGTAAAGACAACAAGGAGTTCCAGAGACTGAGTGACCTTCTCCTTGAGCTTCAGCTAGCCAAGGCAGACCCAAAACTACCTGGACTCAGTTACCTTGACACTGCAAGTGGGGTAAACCCAATTGTCTCCAAGCTCCTGTATGGTTTACAAGAGAAATGGTCTACACTAGGGTCATCATACAAAAAAGAGAACAAGGTTTCCTTCCCTCCATTCTCTTTCTTCTGCGAATTCATCAGGAAAATTGCAGAGACCAAGAACTATCCAAGTTTTTCCTACAGTGAGTACAGTCTCTTCTCGCCCTTTCCTAAGAGTACCAGTTTTCAGGGCAACTATAGAAGCCATAGAGGCCCAGTATCCGTGAAAAAGACTGACATCCTTCCCACTCCTACCACAGTTGTGGCCATGGGCAGACAGAGTAGGAAGATTGGAAACCCTAACAGAGAGTGTCCCATACACAGGAAGCCACACCCCCTCAAAAAATGTATCGGCTTTAGGAAAAAGCCTCTTGAAGAGCGTAAGGAGCTTTTAAAGACATTTAGGGTATGTTTCAGGTGCTGTGCTTCTACAGAACATTTTGCAAGGGACTGTAATGTGTCCATCAAGTGCATAGAGTGTGGCTTTGAAGAGCATGTGCAAGCCCTCCATCCGCTTGAGCCCAGCTCTGCACAACTTGCTAACTCTCCTTCCAGGTTAATTCTACTATAATTTCTTCATCCTGCACTGAAGTTTGGGGAGAAGACCGCTGTGATAAGTCCTGTGCTAAAATATGCTTGGTGAATATACACCACAGGGATCAACCAGAAAAGACTCTAAAGGCGTATGCTATCTTAGACCAGTGTTTCTCAACTCCAGTCCTCAAGGCGCCCCAACAGGTCATGTTTTCAGGCTGTCCATTATTTTGCACAGGTGATTTGATCAGTTTCACTGCCTTAGTAATTACCACAGCCATTTCATCTGAGGGAAGTCATGAAAACATGACCTGTTTGGGCGCCTTGAGGACTGGAGTTGAGAAACACTGTTTTAGATGATCAGAGCAATAGATTGCAAAATCAGAACTGTTTAATCTATTTGAAATAAAAGGTGAAGCTCATCCTTACATCTTGGGTACCTGTAGTGGAACTACAGAGGTTTCTGGAAGAAGGGCTCATGGACTCATGGTATCTTCTCTCAAAGGTAACTTGCAATTACCCCTACCTACACTTGTTGAGTGCAATCAGATACCTGCTAACATGGAAGAAATCCCTACTCCAGCTGCTGCTTTCCATCACCCTCACCTGAAGGTAATAGCAAATGAGATACCGCCACTTGACAAAGATGCTCAGATCCTTCTTCTATTAGGAAGAGACACTCTAATGCCCTGTACATGCGGTCGGATTTTCCAACGGAAAATGTGCGATTGGAGCTTGTTGTCGGAAATTCCGACCGTGTGTGGGCTCCATCAGACTTTTTCCATCAGATTTTCCAACACACAAAGTTTGAAGGCTATAAAATTTTCCGACAACAAAATCCGATTGCGTCAATTCCAACCGTGTGTGGACAATTCCGACGCACAGAGTGCCACGCATGCTCAGAATAAATTCCGAGATGGAACTGCTCAGTCTGGTAAAAAATTTACGTTCGGAATGGATATAGCACTTTCGTCACGCTGCAATGTTTTAAATTGTTTAATGCAGCGCACTCTCTTCTTCTTTATAATGCTAGAAAAATGAAGCAGTTTTGCTGCTCATATTCACACAGACTTCTCACAAACTTGTTCCTTTATTATTTCTCGTGATTTCATCAATATAATATTTTTATTTGTCACATCTGCCGACAAAATTATATTTTTGGGATGTTTTTAGATTAAATATTTTTTTATGGATTTTTTCAAATCCATGCGCACTTTTCCAAAGTCCTGTTTCATAAGAAGTTGCCCCCTGTGGACCACTTGTTCTTCTCATTCTGGGGTCATTAAAGTTGAATTATTAATCCCAGCTATACTGGGCCAGAACTAGGGTGGAATCTGTGAGTTGCACAGACCCATCAAGTGTCCGGGGCTGTAAATGCAGCATCCTTAGTCACCTGGTCTGCTTCCATGCGTGAAAGTTAATATGGCTACCTCAGCAAGAACCTGGAAGGCTAAAAACAGCCAAATTAACTTGGCATGCTTTATTGGTTTACCTGCCGAAGTAAAAACAAACTTCTGGCCCTTCAAATGGAACCAAAAGCTCTCTATATCTTGACTATCTATATAAATATACACTCTTTTTATAGCTCACAGGCTTTGCTAAAACATGGAGCTCTGCTTCTTGAGCTGGGGAAAAAGGATCCAATGACTTTGAATACAGAGTATCCTTCTGGGTGATAAACTGCATACTCAAATCTACAAAAAATGTAATATCTGGGTCTTCAGGGAGTGTGTCCCGCACTGAGCTCACAGCAACTGATTCCTACGTCATCAATTTAACACATGTGTCTTCCTTTGTCTCCAGCCTCCTCCAATAGAGGCAATCAGGTGGCTGGATTCAAATGTATGCATTTTTCATTATTATATTTGTACATAAACAAACTCATATTTTAAACCTTTCATTAAACAAACATTTAGTTAGCTGTATATTTGCTGCACAGAATGTCGGACCATTAAAAATTAAATGTTTGACCAAAACAATATCTAACTTTGTCTAATAGCACCTTTGCATAAAAGCTGCAGCTCTGATATATCGGGACGAACCCTTCATTACTGGGTCCAGCTTGCATAAATATATTACAATGGCTTGTTTTCTATTATGCTGTTTGTGTAAGAACTCCAGTTACATGTTTCAAAGACAACTTTTTCCTGGCAATATTATAATAAATGATAACAATACCCTGCGGTCATGCAGAGATGCCCATAAATCCAAAATATTCTTTTGCTTATACCACTGTACTTACAAGGAAAAAGGGGCACATCATTTCACAATCCACACATTCTGCTTTGGATTTCAAAATTAAAAATAAATAAAAACAAAGGATCAACAATCTGTATGATGTACCAGAAAGCATCAAAAACTATAAAGCAACTGGCTGCAGGTGGCATCTATCCTAACAGGGTGTGTGGACTTGATGTGATGGGTCTGTTATATTTACATTTTTTTATTATAACTCTCAAATCATGGACTGCACATCAAGTTATTATCAAAAACCTTAAAATTTCATTTTTGTAGAAAAATTTCTTATGTATCCCATCCATCTTGGCTTTGTTAAATATTATGGCAGCTGTATTCCAAATAACAACCTCATCTTAATCTGTTTTTCTCTCAATAAGGGCTTATTGAATAAATGTAAAATTACAAAATTATCTTAATCTAAACTAATCTCATTTTTACAAATTTCCCCAATAACCTGGATTTCATTTCCAACCAAAGGTTGTCTAAACCAATTTCAATATATCTATATTATTAATAAAATTGTTAAACTCATTTTAGAAATGAATACTCATTATTACTTTATTTTACTTAATTTCCCTTTTTTAAATGCACTGTTTCCACTATCAAAGGATATTCAATTTGTGTAATACATGGTTAAATGTAACCTTCATTTTACCATGTTTGGAAAACAGATTCAAAATAATTGTGATCACATTGTTTATCATTAGATTTGTTAACTCGACACATTTTGTTATAAATGTTTTGTCTAAAAAACTGGAATTGGCATGGTATCCTTCCAGCTTATCACTGACCTCTCATCTCAGCCACATTCTTTCAGGAGAGCACAAAGGAGGGGGTCACATCTGCGTACATGACACACACAAGCAAAAGAACTAAAGGTCCCAGCATTCGCACACACATACACACCAATATCTCTCAAAAATCGCTTACATTTTTCCCATTTGTACACAACACATGTATATCATTCTCTCACTTTCTTTTAACTCTCATTAATATTTCCCTGCCTAAATTCTGCTTTCCTTATTTTATTCAGATATCTTTTATATCTAGCTTCTATGATCAGACGGGCAGCCAGAGTGCTCATCCCATCTTCCCTCTCTGACAACATATAAAGTATTCTGTTTTACCTCTCATTTCTCTGTTTTGACTTTACTAGTTGTAGTGCCTGACCCCAAGTTCATCCCACAACTTAACATGAAAATGTCCCTTTCTGTCTAGTGTTAATTGTCACCCTTGATCCATCCTGCTCACATAGATAGCTGTTGCTCTAGCTGTTTACTCTGCATGATTCTTAGTCCCTGTGGACCTTGGTAACCTTGTTACCCATTGTGGATCCCTGTCCACTTTAACCATTAATCTAGGGGCTCAGTATAGGCGGAACTGCACCTTTGGTTCATATATAGCGCTCCTCTTGCGTAGGGCATTTTTGGGAGTCTCTTACCCTTCATTCCCTTACTTAATTCAATGCCCATAATGACTAGCCAGTCTTCTCTACATGTGCCTATACCCTCTTGCCTCTAAACTACTTTATCTAGCAGATGTACTACATATACCTTTCTTATCTATAACACTCCGATGGACAATAGACAGTGACAACATAACATATAACCACCACTCAATACAGTTCGATTAAGGGGAGTAAAATAGGTACCCCTTGTCCCAAAAATTCCTTACCGATCAAAGAAGTCTGATAACTCAAATGTAAGCAAAAGGCTTACCTTAGCCGGCTGATTATCAGAAATTCCTGGATCGTCTCAAGCTCCTCGTTTCGGATACTTAGGGTCACCTGGAAACCCCTCCTGGCTGGCTCGCCATGCTGACTCAGTTAAATTGATGATAGGCAACTCCTTTCCTCATATTAATTAGTGGTTCTAAATTAATAATAACTACTGCAGTAGGGAACAGACACAAAAGATACGCTCAGCATCTTTCCAAATAACTGTTCTGCCTTATTATGACGCAATTGAAGGTTTTTTATACACATGATTACGTAGGTATCACATTAATATTACAATTGTACGTTTATGGTAACAAGGGGCATTACATAGGCAGGCTAATTCTAATCAGGACTCAAAAGAATGTAAACATGTACTGAAAACATTTTTAGTGCCCTGTGCACAATGAGGGCAGTGTGCAATACATACAACATAAGACAAGTAAAAAAGGCGCAATGCCGGTATACCTCAGATATCTGTTCCTAAATAGTCCAATGGCAAGATGGGTATATATATATATATAAATATATAAGGAGAAGTCAGTCAGGGCTGCCACCAAAAAAAAAAAAAGACCAGAAGCAAGGTCCAATAAGCTAGGAGAGATAAACAAGGAAAAGGGGCGCCTCTGAGTATATATCAGCAATCATTTATTCAACAAACAATATCCACTCACATGGAAGACTGTAATGTTGCATTCCAGTACGTCTCTGAGTAGAGGAGAAGATGGAGGACTACAAGTCTCAGCAAGTCCGTACAGTGCTGACCCCACATCGGATCCTGGCGAGGATGGGGTGGGGTAACTGGGCACAGCAGGGTCTCCCTCAGATCTCCAGATGGCGCTTCCAGATTAGGATAAGTTCGGGATGACACAGACCATCTGTCTGCGGGTTCCAGGGATAAGGCTGTAAGGACACCAAAGCCGATCACCGGGGCGTGCTGCGGTGTGTAGTAAGGCTCATACGGCTCCGTGAGATGGAATAGCTACGGCCGTGCAGGGATCCAAAACGAGGCCTGGAGGGCAAGCACAGCGCGGCGCTGGGCTGTGACGTCACAGCTGTGCAACGCGTTTCCGAGTTCGCTCGCTATTGGTGGTAAGAATAGCGGCACTCCTTTCTCAAGCATCTTCTTGAGAAAGGATGCTTGAGAAAGGAGTGCCGCTATTCTTACCACCAATAGCGAGCGAACTCGGAAAGTGCAGTTTCAGTGCAGTCTCAAGTGCACTTGTAGTGCAAAGTATCTTTGCCTTTAGTAAATAACACCCAACAGTGCTTTAGAATTTTACACAATCATGCCATTTTCAGGACTCCCCAAATTTCAGTCATGGTCAGCTAAAAGAAACACAAGCAGTAAATGTAAGCAAATATTTGTTCAGTTTAAAAAATGTTTTTATTTAAAAAATGTCTCAGACATTGTCTGGCATATTGATGGCCCCCCTACCCGCATAGTATTCCATGTATCTTATACGGACCTCGCGGGCACTCTGAGGGGGCAAGCCAGAATGGCCAGCTTTAAGTGCCGTCAGGGTTGTTTCATTGAGATTAATAACTCCGGCTTCAGGCCCAACTGAGCCAGCATAGTTCACAGAATTTCTCCTTAAAAAGTTGTGGAGAACACAGCAAGCCAGGATGATGTGATTGAGTTTATACTCCGCCATGTGTATCGGTGTAAGAAATAGGTGGAACCAGCTGGCCATTATTCCAAACGTGTTCTCCATCACTCTTCTGGCTCTGGCAAGCCGGTAATTAAAAACCCTCTGGTTCGGGGTGAGGGTCCTCATAGGGAATGGCTGCATAAGATGGTCCCCCAGCGCAAACCGCTTCATCCGCAATGAAGATGAATGGGAGTCCTTCCGCATTGTCTTCTGGAGGTGGCAAGTCCAAGCTGCCATTCTGGAGATGCCTGTAGAACTCCGTGTGGGCGATGACTCCACCATCAGACATCCGGACATTCTTCCCCACGTCCACATACAGGAACCCGTAAGTAGTCGACACCACCGCCAACATTACAATACTATTGAACCCCTTGTAGTTGTAATAGTATGACCCCAAGTTGGGTGGTGGACGTGTTTCCCATCAATTGCCTCTCCGCAGTTAGGAAAGTCCCACCGCTGGGCAAAGTGGGAGGCCACAGTCTGCCATTCCTGTGGGTTGGAAGGAAACTGGAGTCAAACAAGAAAACAAAATTAATCATTTTGCACAAAAACATGGAAAGCAGATTAGACACAAACATTCTTGGCCAACATCAGTATTACTTTTTTTTTTTAGGGAGTATTTAAAGACAAAGGTATAAGGTCCACCTATCCGATCCCCCCCTCTCATGGGCCATTTAAAAACATTTATGGGGGGGGAGATGTTTTGGACAGGTAACCCTCTCCACTTCATTGAGAGATGAATGCCTAAATAATGTGTATTACTTTGGCCAGCCCCTCTTTACTTTACACTATTGGCAGCCCACTGGACAGGTAAGAAGTGTCATAATACAAAGATATAAATACACACTGTACACATTTTAGCACATTTTTATATTCTGCTATTACCTATCAAGATAGTATATAGGATACAAAAACTTTAAACAGTACCATTTGAAAGTATTCAGGCAGGCCCTTGCACTACATGCTATGGGGAATTCATCCACAAATCTGACCACAAAAGAGGTGCGTATAGTGTGTATGGGTTTGGCAAAGTCAGCATATAGAGGATTGAGGATAGATAGAGGATTGGTATCAGCTGAGTTAGCAGTTGGGGGGAGGGAGGGTTCCAAATGATTTTTTTGAATTTCAAGCACACATCACAATTTTCAACATTTTAGGGGGTATTTAGGATAAAGCACTACTATGGAGCAAACAAAATATATTGTTAATTGAGTAGACGAGGTGGATATAGGGCCAGAAGAGCATGCTGGGGAGGTAAGTGAATGCAAATATGTATGAAGGACAAAAAAAAAAAAAATTCACAGCATATTACAATCATGGTAATTAGGGAATGGGGAAAGAAATACAATATATTATCAAACATTAAATACAATAAAATGTGATGTTAAAGGATAAAAATCTTATCTTTATATACTCCTTCTGCAGGACCTGGATGATGGCAGAACAGGTCTCCGGGATAATGATCCTCAGAGCCTGGGGGGGAGATGCCTGTCCTGAACTTGAGGTCCTGCAGGCTTCTCCCCGTTGCCAAGTACCGCAGGGTGGCGACTAGCCTCTGCTCTGGAGTGATGGCTTGCCTCATGCAGGTATCCTGACTGCTGATATAGGGGGTCAGCAAAGCCAACAAACGGTGAAATACGGGGTCCGTCATCCTGAGAAAGTTCCTGAAATCGTCAGGATTATTCTCACGGATCTCACGGAGCAAAGGCATGTGACAGAACTGGTCACGCTGAAGCAACCAATTCTTCGTCCATGAACTCCTCCTCGCCCTGTTCATGGACTGGGCTTGTGTCAAAGTAAGGACCCCAACATCAAGCCCCCGCACAGCACGAACTCTACGATGAGTACGTATACTCAACATGGCTAGAAAACGGTCGGCTGCTCAGAACGAAGTAACAGAACGCACTGAAGAACAGCAAGGCCTGTGAAGAGTGACCTGAAAATCAGTAACGAACGAACAAGAACACAATGACAAGTCAATGGTAACTCGCTGCACGCACTGAAGACCAGATACAAACCCACAAGCACAAACTGAACAGCAGAAATACAATCTGAAAACCACGAGTCTGAAAAAGCGCGAATCGTCTCTCACCAAACTTTTACTAACACGAGATTAACAAAAAGAGCCCAAAGGGTGCCGCGCTTAGTACTGAACTGCCCTTTTATAGGCTCATTGTAAGTGGTGTACGTGACCGCGTTCTTGGCGTTCGGAAATTCCGACAACTTTGTACGACCGCGTGTATGCAAAACAAGTTTGAGCCAACATCCGTCTGAAAAAATCCATGGATTTTGTTGTCAGAATTTCCGATCAATGTCCGACCATGTGTACAGGGCATAAGAGTTCACAAGGTACACAGACAAGTCAGTGGACACCCAGATACCCCCTTTGCCCAGCACACGGATCTAGGGTGGGTCATCATAGGCAATGTTTGTATAGGCAAAATGAAGAGACCTACCAACATTTCGTCATTCAAGACAAATGTTCTGCCAAATGGCCAAAGCACTTACTTTGAGCCATGCCCACATCACTACTGAGTGAAAGAGAAGATAGCCAGTCACGGAGGGTAACATGGTATCTCAGGTAACACAAGCCTTTTCTCCTGCCACGATGATGACTTAGGCTCTACAGTGTTTAATGCAACCAGTGAAGATGACATACTGGCTCCTTCAATGGAAGACAAGGAATTCATCAAGGTAATGGACAATGAGTTCTTTCAAGAGACTACCCAACAACTTGCAGCAGGCCGTCAGTAGGTTCTCCTCCTTAAAGCGAAACTTAAGCGGAAAATCAGGGATGTAAAAGCACTTTGTGGACTTTATACAAAATATATTTGACAGAGATCATGCAGATCCTGCACCCCCACTAAAGGAGGGAGAAGAATGCTGGTACCTTCTATCTTTGGCGTGTATCACCCACGCAAACCAGACCAAATAAGAGTTGTCTTTGATTCCAGTGCTCAGCATGAAGGTGTTTCTCCTTACAGGGCCCAACTTGAACAACAGTCTAATAGGAGTCTTGATTTGCTTCAGACAAGAGCCTGTAGCAGTAATGGCAGATATTGAACAGATGTTTCACTGTTTCATTGTCAGAGAAGACAACAGAAACTACCTCAGGTTTCTATGGCACAAAGACAATAACATCAATAAGGAAGTTATAGACTATCGAATGAAGGTACGTCTTCAGTAACTTATGGGCTAAGGAGAACAGCTCAGACTGGAGAAAAAGAATATGGACCTGATGCTTGTCAATTTATTGAAAGAAACTTCTACGTTGACCACGTACAAGTCTTTTCCAACCGCTAAAGAAGCAATTGATCTTCTCACCAGAACAAATCTCTACAGCAAACCTTAGACTGCACAAGATTATATCCAACAGCCAGGAACTTATGAATGCCTTTCACTCTGAGGACTATACTTGTCTAAAAAAAACCTTGATTTGGGTATAGATGTGCTTCCTGTACAGCGAAGTCTGGATTTGTTGTGGAACATCAAACAAGACACATTCACCTTCCAAGTGTCAACTTGTGACAAACCCTTCACTAAGAGAGGAGTCCTGTCGGTGGTAAATAGCATCTATGACCCACTCGGTTTCCTTGCTCCAGTTACCATTCAAGCTTCACTTCTTACTCAAAAGATTGGGACTGCTGTAAAATCTTCAAGTGAAATTGAACCCAAGGATATGTACAGGAGTCAATGAAAGCAGGTGCAGCATCTAGCCAATGTGTTTTGGCATCGCTGGAGGAAGGAATATCTTCATCACCTTCAAGGTCGTAACAAATGGCAAACATCTAAGCCTAATCTTAAGGTTGGAGATCTCATCCTTCTAAAAGACAAGGAAGTTTTTTCGGAATGAGTGGCCTATGGGTCTTATTACTAAAGTTATGCCCAGTGACGATAACAAGGTCCGGAAGGTAGAAGTCAGGGTAACCAAGGGAGGATCGACACAAACCTTTACTCGACCAATTACAGAGTTAGTACTCCTCTTGCCAGGTGAGTGACTTATGCAAGGAATAGCCATGCTGTTGGCACGGCGTGAAGTACATTGCTGCTATCTTCAGGTTCTACTCGGAACTTTGGAATTACTTGAAGACATCATACGTCAGACTACATGTTCTTCAATCCTGTTGGACTTGTTTATGCTTGCTTGTTGCATGTTTTTCATTTCAGGTTCCAGGACATTTAACAGTATTGGACTTATTGATTATATATATTAGTTTATGGTGATGAAATCTAAAGATTTCAGATGGGGAGTGTTGTGTTACACTATGTGATTTATTATCACTCTGTGCCTTTAAGATTTGTTCCCTCTGTCTATCTGAACTCACTCTCCCACCGTGGTTCTGTATATTCCCCTCCCCTTCCTCTCTCTGATTAATTGTGCCCAGTATACCTCATGCTTTAACATCTTTACATGTGGCTTTCAACACCAATGTTTTTCTACCTATGAATATCCATCATTAAACGGAACATTCGAAAGGATCATGGTCTGTTTCTCCATACAGTGAGTTTATTCATTGAGTTAAGCTGTCTGAATTGATGCAAAGGATAAATAGATCACCAGGTCATGTAAGCCCTATATGAAGCTGAAGATAAAGTTATTGCCTTGTAGTTGAATCAGAACAACCAAAGTTTCCAACTCTCTTATTTTGCTTATCTTTGGTGAACAAACACTTTAATTCATTGTCACATTTTGCACTTGGGTTTTGCATATCTTTTTTAGTAGTACAAATGGTGATATAATTGCCAATGGTTGTGTGTAACATGGGACACTCCTTATCACCTGCAATAATCTTTCCCTATTCTACCCTCTATTAACGTCTGCCCCCTGACTGACTTGTCTGCCCCATTATATTCTAATTCTCTCTCCCCCTTCAATTATAGTTTAAATATTCTGCCAGCCTTCCTTCCTTGCATATTGTTTGTACCCCAATGAAAAGTAAGCCCAGTGCTCTAGAAACCCAAATCCTTCCCTCTTATACCTGATCTTTAGAGAATATAACCTTGGAGGTCTTTACCTTCATCTCCATTTTTTAATTTTGATTCCATGTATTATTTCATTAGCTCCAACATGAACCAAAACAGCTGGGTAATGCCCAGCTCCTCCTAGTAATTAATAAACCCGGTTTACCACATGCTGAACCCTGGAACCATCAAACCATTTGGTTTAGGCAATCCTGGTGACAAATTTATTATCAGTCTTTCTGTGTCAGGATCACTTAGTGGATTTCCCTGTGTATGACCCAGATCGGATATTGAACTATTCCCTGAACTCAGCCTGCCTTATTACCTGGACTGTCTTATAACCATGCTATCTGTCTGCTAAACTGAAACTAGTCTGTTGTTTGCTCTGTTCGTGTCTGTCCTAGTGTGGTGGCCAGGCACTATAGCATTGTGTATAAGTCCTGGGGGCAACCAAGTACCGGTAGGCCTGCTTGTCTTAGGAGAAAGGAGGCTGCTATAGGTGAAGCACAGAGTAGCTAGCTTTAGTGTCTGACCACCTGCATTGAGGTAGACGTGACATTCGTGACATTATCACAAGCCTTTAACAACATTTTCTGTCAAGATAGACTTTGCATAGGCCTATTTATTTGCTGAGGAAATGTGCAAACTGACACGCCAAGTCCAGGAATTGTCTTTGCGTGTAAGAGCACCTCCAGCAGTAATGCAGGAGCCAGAGCTCAAAGTTAACCCGCCTGATCATTTTTCTGATGACCCCCATGTGTTTTCCAACTTTAAAAGTAGTTGTAAGCTATATTTTAAGCTTAAGCCACACTCTTCTGGTTCGGAAGCACAGCCAGTTAAATTGATTATTACATGGTTGCAGGGGGATCCCCAGTCTTGGGCTTTTAGTCTCTCCACAGATGACCTAGCCAGAGGGTCAGTTGAAGAATTTGTCAAGGCTCTGGGGTTACTCTATGATGATCCTGATCGTGCCCACTCAGCAGAAGCTAATCTTAGGTAATTACGTCAGGGTAAAAGCACCGCTAAGCTATACTGTTCTGATTTCCACCGTTGGGCAACTGACTCAGGGTGGAATGACCCTGCTTTAAGAAACCAATTCAGGTTAGGCTTATCAGACGCTATCAAGGACTCCTTAGTACACTACCCTGAACCAAAGTTGTTGAATTAAGCCATGCAAGTAGCCATAAATATAAACAGGCGTTTACGGGAAAGGTGTGCAGAGAGGGCTGTTCCCATGTCCCCTCGCACTCTGCTCGCCACTTCTCCATCAGCCCTTCCTGGGTCCTCTCATCATATCCAGGAGGAGCCCATGCAGATTGGCGAAACCCATTTGTCCTCTGGGGAAAAGGCTAGGAGAAGATCTGGTTGCCTATACTGTGGCAACCCTGGCCACTTTGTCACCAGTTGCCCTAATAAGCCGGGAAACTTCAAGAGTCTAGTGCGGGTGGGGTCTGCTTCTTTAGACTATACTGGGTCAGGTTCCCCCGAGATAAATTATTTGTTCCTGCATAACTTAGCTCCTCCAAGTTTTCTTATCACCTCTCATCCTTCATAGACTCTGGTGCCACTAGCAATTTCATTGATAGGGACCTAGCATACCATCTACAGATTCCCTTGACTGAGGTGCAAAGACCCTTTTCAGTATTAGCTGTCGATGACTCTCCCTTGTCCATGGACATGTCCACCTTAAGCACTATACCCATTACTCTGACCATTGGGGAATCTCATAAGGAGACAATCAGCCTCTACTTAATAACATCTCCTGCTTATCCTGAGTTACCCTTGGCTTAGACTCCATAACCTGTATATAGATTGGGCTACAGGGGAGATTATGTCCTGGTCCCAGACCTGCCTCCAGATTTGCTTTAAAACTACCCAACTACTAGCCCATCTCACAGTATCAGCTCTTCCTACCTGTTATGCTGATTTTGCTGATGTTTTCTCCGAGAAGGCTGCTTCTGTTCTTCCTTCCCACAGGTCATATGATTGTCCGATAGACCTCCTACCTAACACTACCCCTCCTAGAGGCTGAATTTTCCCTCTGTCACTACCTGAGACCCATGCCATGAAAACCTATGTTCAGGAAAATTTGGAGAAGGGGTTCATTCACCTTTCCACGTCCCCTGCCAGGGCGGGGTTCTTTTTCGCTGAGAAGAAGGATGGATCCTTACGGCCCTGTATTGATTACTGTTGCCTGAACAAGATCACTATCTCTAACAAGTATCCCCTACCATTCATTACTGATCTCTTTAGCCATATTCAGTGAGCTCAAATTTTCACCAAATTAGATCTACAGGGAGCTTACAATTTGATTCGCATTTGTGAGGGTGACGAGTGGAAGACAGCTTTTAATACTCATGAAGTTCACTATGAATACCTTGTCATGCCGTTTGGATTGTGTAATGCACCAGCTGTCTTCCAGGAATTTGTGAATGACATTTTTCGCAAGTATTTGGGCCAGTTCTTACTTGTGTATTTGGATGACATCTTGATTTACTCTTCTTCTCTCAGTAATCATTACAATCAGGTCCGTGCAGTCCTGTCGAAACTCCGGCAACACTCTCTGTATGCAAAACTTTCTAAATGTACCTTTCATGTCTCGGAAGTACCATTTCTGGGTTACAAACTGTCTAACACTGGGATGGCCATGGATCCTGCCAAAAGTACAGGCTATTTCCCAGGCTAAAGATGTAAAAGCAGTACAACGTTTCCTGGGCTTTGCCAACAGAAAGTTTATTAGGAATTTCTCCACCATTGCTGCACCAATTACTGCCCTAAACAAGAAAGGAGCCAATGCGGCTGTTTGGTCACCAGAGGCCATTTCTGCCTTTCAAAGACTTAAATCTGTCTTTGTCTCAGCACCTGTATTGACCCATCCTGACCTCACAAGGCCATTTACTTTGGAAGTTGATGTCTCCGAAGTAGGTGTAGGAGCCATCCTTTCCCAGCGGTCGGCTTCGTTTAACGAGCTGCATTCCTGTGCCTTTTTTTCACGGAAGTTCTCCAGTGCAGAGCTAAACTATGACATTGGGAATTGGGAACTCTTAGCCGTCAAATGGGCCCTTGAGGAATGGTGACATTGGCTGGAGGGGCTCATCATCCGTTTGTAGTTTATACTGACCATAAGAACCTGGAGTACATTAAGACGGCCAGGCGCCTTAACTCTCGACTATTACCTACTGTCCTGGTTCTAAGAATGCCAAAGCAGATGCCTTGTCTCACAGTTTTGAGCCCTGTTCAGGAACTTTATCTAAGATTTATAATATAAATAGATAATAAACAGCACAAGTGATAGAGTCTGAAAGGTCAAGCGAAAGGGCCCCTATTTTAGAGGGTCAGTCTACGGCTCCACCCAATTTACCCCCTGGAAAACTATTTGTCTCTTTCCATCTTAGGCTTAAAGTGCTTTCTGAAGCACATGATGCTAAGACTGCCGGGCACCCAGTAATTGCTAAAACTTTTTTCTTGATTTTGCGCAGGCTTTTGTGGCCCTCTCTCCGTAAGGACTCCTGTTCCTATGTGAAAGCTTAGGAAACCTGTGCTCGCTCTAAGTCCTTAAAAGTCAAGCCCTCTGGACTACTTCTACCCTTGCCTGTCCCTAAACACCCATGGACGCACATAACTATAGATCTTGTTGTAGAGCTGCCCCCCTCAAATGGGCTCACTGCCATCTGGGTGGTAGTGGACCACTTTAGTAAAAAGGCTCACTTCATTCTACTTGCCAAACTCCCCTCCTCAAAACTTCTGGCTTCCTTGTTTGTCCGAGAAATACTTAGGCTCCACGGGGTGCCCAAGAACATTGTCTCCGACAGGGGTACACAATTTGTTTCCAGGTTCTGGAAGGCCTTCTGTGACCTCTTGGGAACCAGCCTCTTTTTTTTCATCTGCCCATCATCCTCAAACGAATGGGCAAACTGAGAGGACGCACCAATCCCTGGAGACCTATCTTTGCTATTTTTTCTCCGATAAGCAAGTGGAATGGTCCTCAGAATTGCCATGGGCTGAATTTTCCTATAATAACTGGCCTCATTCTTCTACTGGAATTTCTCCTTTCTATTGCGTTTATGGTTTCCATCCCAAATCCTGTTCATTCTCGGACATTTCTTTTGACCTTCCCGATGCTAACACCACAGTCCACACATTTTCTCAGATTTGGAGTAAAGCCCAGACGAACTTGTCCACTAGTTCCACTGCCCAAAAATGCTTTGCGGATCGTCTCCGCTCTCAGGCTCCTCAGATTAAGGTCGGGGATCGGGTCTGGCTGTCCATTAAAAATCTGTCCCTCAAAGTTCCATCACAGAAACTGGCTCCTAGGTTTATTGGGCCTTACAAAGTCATTCACCAGGTAAACCTAGTATCCTTTAAATTACAACTTTCTTCCTCCATGAGGATCCCTAACGTTTTTCATGTTTCTCTTTTAAGAGGGATGCCATTGTTTCATCTCAGCCTCCTCTCATGGTCAACAGACAGAAAGAATATGAGGTAGGATGTATTCTGGGCTCCAGAAAAGTAAGGAATGCTGTCCAATATCTGGTGGCCTGGAAGGGCTTTGATCCTGAAGAAAATTCTTGGGTTCCAGCTGCATCTGTTCATGCTAACAGACTTGTTCGAGAACCTCCATCACCAGAATCCTGACGAGCCTGCTCCTAGGGGTCCAGGGGCCCCTCCCCGGAGACTGGGTAATGCCAAGATCACTTAGTGGTCCTGTTCCTCATTCCAGCACCCAGGTGTTGGCTGTTGCTTTTCCCCTGTCTGTTTTCACCTGCAGGTGATTGATCTGATCAGTCACCTGATATAAGCAAATCGAACACTCTATCCCTTGTTTGTGATAGAGACAGTTACCTTCATTGTTCATGATCAAGCCTCCTGTTTCTCTGCCTTTCTTTGCTGTTGGATTTCCCTGTGTATGTCCCTGGTCAGATATTTGACTATTCCCTGAACTCAGCCTGCCTTGTTTCCTGGACTGGAAATAACAAGGAAGGGGGAAGAACAGTGGGAGCGGGTGGGACTTTGTATGAAGCATGGAATCTCAGGGACAACCAGCTATAAATAGTACAATTGCATATATATATATAATATACATACACACATACATACACACATACACATACATACACACACACACACACAATTATAATTATAACAAAATTATAATATATAAATCCAGACATGGCTTCAATTAGCTCATATGTAAATCCAGACACGGCTTCAATTAGCTTGACACGTTTCGTGGTTTGGTATTTCCAGTTATCAGGAGCAAAGCACGTGGTAATACTCTAGAACGAAATAGATAGTTATCCAATAATAGACATATAGCAGATGAAATGATATACATACTGGGATGGGGCCAGTCCCATAATAGTACTTACAGACAGGTCTGCTGTTTATAGGGGCATGGCACGGCGCTGGATGTTGGGGGCCCAACGGTAATGTCAGGGATGGGAACTGAGGGAGCATATAGAGAGAGGTGACCCAAAACCAAAACCCCCACCCACAATGGACAAGCGTCCATGGACACAGGATCTGTGTAGGGCTGAAAATAAGTGTAAATAATAATGTGCCATTAAGAACAATGTCAACAGTGACCATGATAATAATTGTATAGAAAGTATACCATAAAAAGGTGACTGATAATAGCAATGGAGATAAGGGATTAGTAGTTGGCTAGTAAACAAAATAAAATCTAAATAGTAAGGGATTGGGAAGTGAATGGGTAACAAATAGTTATAATAGCATGTAGGAGGGGGGAGGAGAAAGAGAAATAAATAAATAAATTCTACTGGTAGATAGCAATGGAAATAAGGGGTTGGTGATAGCCTGGTAAACATAGTAGAACCTAAATAATAAGGGAATTGGGAAGTGAGTGTGTAACAGCAATTAATTATAATGGCATGTAGAAGGGAGGGATGAGGAGGAGTAAATGCAATCTACGGGTAGCATCCAAACTAAGTGATCATACCTGGGGTAAACAGTGAGGAGAAAAAGTTCCATTTGGCAGCGCGGAGTGTGTGAATGAATCCGATCAGGACAAGAGGACACGGAGGACAGGATTAAATGTGCACAATCAAGATACGCCCCCAACGTCACAAAGCCTGCAAGTGGGGGAGAGATGTGTTACCTGGACTGTCTTAGAACCACGCTATCTGTCTACTAAACTGCAAATAGTCTGTTTGCTCTATTTGCCTCTGCCCTAGTTTCGTGGCCAGGCACTATAGCATTGTGTATAAGTCCTGGGGGCAGCCAAGTACCAGTAGGCCTGCTTGTCTTAAGGGAAAGGGGGCTGCTATAGGTGAATCACACAGTAGCTAGCTGTCAGGGCTGGGCTCAGCCCTTCCTTCCTCTGAGCTGGACACTCAGATGTCAGCTAATTGCCAGCTCCTATCTTTTCACTAGGGATGAGCTTCGAGTTCGAGCCGAACTCATGTTCGACTCGAACATTGGCTGTTCGCAAGTTCGCCGAACAGCGAACAATTTGGGGTGTTCGCGGCAAATTCGAATGCCGCGGAACACCCTTTAAAAGTCTATGGGAGAAATCAAAAGTGCTAATTTTAAAGGCTAATATGCAAGACATTGTCATAAAAAGTGCTTGGGGACCTGGGTCCTGCCCCAGGGGACATGGATCAATGCAAAAAAAAGTTTTAAAAACAGCCGTTTTTTCAGGAGCAGTGATTTTAATAATGATAAAGTCAAACAATAAAAGTGTAATATCCTTTTAAATTTTGTACCTGGGGGGTGTCTATAGTATGCCTGTAAAGGGGCGCATGTTTCCTGTGTTTAGAACAGTCTGACAGCAAAATGACATTTTGAAGGAAAAAACTCATTTAACCACTTCAGCCCCGGAAGGTTTTACCCCCTTCCTGACCAGAGCACTTTTTACAATTCGGCACTGCGTCGCTTTAACTGCTAATTGCGCGGTCATGCAATGCTGTACCCAAACGAAATTTGCGTCCTTTTCTTCCCACAAATAGAGCTTTCTTTTGATGGTATTTGATCACCTCTGCCGTTTTTATTTTTTGCGCTATACACGGAAAAAGACCGAAAATTTTGAAAAAAAATGATATTTTCTACTTTTTGTTCTAAAAAAAATCCAATAAACTCAATTTTAGTCATACATTTAGGCCAAAATGTATTCGGCCACATGTCTTTGGTAAAAAAAATGTCAATAAGTGTATATTTATTGGTTTGCGCAAAAGTTATAGCGTCTACAAACTAGGGTACATTTTCTGGAATTTACACAGCCTTTAATTTATGACTGCCTATGTCGATTCTTGAGGTGCTAAAATGGCAGGGCAGTACAAAACCCCCACAAATGACCCCATTTTGGAAAGTAGACACCCCAAGGAATTTGCTGAGAGGCATGTTGAGCCCATTGAATATTCATTTTTTTTGTCCCAAGTGATTGAATAATGACAAAAAAAAAAAAAAAAAAAAAAAATTACAAAAAGTTGTCACTAAATGATATATTGCTCACACAGGCCATGGGCATATGTGGAATTGCACCCCAAAATACATTTAGCTGCTTCTCCTGAGTACGGGGATACCACATGTGTGGGACTTTTTGGGAGCCTAGCCGCGTACGGGGCCCCGAAAACCAATCACCGCCTTCAGGATTTCTAAGGGCGTACATTTTTGATTTTACTCCTCACTACCTATCACAGTTTTGAAGGCCATAAAATGCCCAGATGACATAAAACCCCCCCAAATGACCCCATTTTGGAAAGTAGACACCCCAAGCTATTTGCTTTGAGGCATGTTGAGTCCATGGAATGTTTTATATTTTGACACAAGTTGCGGGAAAGTGACAAATTTTTTTTTTTTTTTTTTTTTTTTTGCACAAAGTTGTCACTAAATGATATATTGCTCACACAGGCCATGGGCATATGTGGAATTGCACCCCAAAATACATTTAGCTGCTTCTCCTGAGTACGGGGATACCACATGTGTGGGACTTTTTAGGAGCCTAGCCGCGTACGGGACCCCGAAAACCAAGCACCGCCTTCAGGATTTCTAAGGGCGTACATTTTTGATTTTACTCCTCACTGCCTATCACAGTTTCGGAGGCCATGGAATGCCCAGGTGGCACAAACCCCCCCCAAATGACCCCATTTTGGAAAGCAGACACCCCAAGCTATTTGCTGAGAGGCATGGTGAGTATTTTGCAGCTCTCATTTGTTTTTGAAAATAAAGAAAGACGAGAAAAAAAATTTTTTTTTTTCTTTTTTCAATTTTCAAAACTTTGTGACAAAAAGTGAGGTCTGCAAAATACTCACTATACCTCTCATCAAATAGCTTGGGGTGTCTACTTTCCAAAATGGGGTCATTTGGGGGGGGGTTTGTGCCACCTGGGCATTCCATGGCCTCCGAAACTGTGATAGGCAGTGAAGAGTGAAATCAAAAATTTACGGCCTTAGAAAGCCTGAAGGCGGTGCTTGGTTTTCGGGGTCCCGTACGCGGCTAGGCTCCCAAAAAGTCCCACACATGTGGTATCCCCGTACTCAGGAGAAGCAACAGAATGTATTTTGGGGTGTAATTTCACATATTCCCATGGCATGTTTGAGCAATATATCATTTAGTGACAACTTTGCGCAAAAAAAAATAAAAAAAATAAAAAATTGTCTCTTTCCCGCAACTTGTGTCACAATATAAATTATTCCATGGACTCAACATGACTCTCAGCAAATAGCTTGGGGTGTCTACTTTCCAAAATGGGGTCATTTGGGGGGGTTTTGAACTGTCCTGGCATTTTATGCACAACATCTAGAAGCTTATGTCACACATCACCCACTCTTCTAACCACTTGAAGACAAAGCCCTTTCTGACACTTATTGTTTACATAAAAAAATAATTTTTTTTTGCAAGAAAATTACTTTGAACCCCCAAACATTATATATTTTTTTTAAAGCAAATGCCCTACAGATTAAAATGGTGGGTGTTTCATTTTTTTTTTTCACACAGTATTTGCGCAGCGATTTTTCAAACGCATTTTTTGGGGAAAAAACACACTTTTTTACATTTTAATGCACTAAAACACACTATATTGCCCAAATGTTTGATGAAATAAAAAAGATGATCTTAGGCCGAGTACATGGATACCAAACATGACATGCTTTAAAATTGCGCACAAACGTGCAGTGGCGACAAACTAAATACATTTTTAAAAGCCTTTAAAAGCCTTTACAGGTTACCACTTTAGATTTACAGAGGAGGTCTACTGCTAAACTTACTGCCCTCGATCTGACCTTCGCGGCGATACCTCACATGCATGGTGCAATTGCTGTTTACATTTGACGCCAGACCAACGCTTGCGTTCACCTTAGCGCGAGAGCAGGGGGGACAGGGGTGCTTTTTTTTTTTTTTTTTTTTTTTTCTTTATTATTATTATTTTTTTATCTTATTTTTAAACTGTTCCTTTCATTTTTTTTTTTTTTTAAATCATTTTTATTGTTATCTCAGGGAATGTAAATATCCCCTATGATAGCAATAGGTAGTGACAGGTACTCTTTTTTGCAAAAATTGGGGTCTATTAGACCCTAGATTTCTCCTCTGCCCTCAAAGCATCTGATCACACCAAGATCGGTGTGATAAAATGCTTTCCCAATTTCCCAATGGCGCTGTTTACATCCGGCGAAATCTACGTCATAAAATGCTCGTAGCTTCCGGTTTCTTAGGTCATAGAGATGTTTGGAGCCACTCTGGTCTCTGATCAGCTCTATGGTCAGCTGGCTGAATCACCGGCTGCATTCTCAGGTTCCCTGTTGAGACAGGAGAGCCAGAGAAAAACACGGAAGATGTTGGGGGGGGGGGGGGGGGCATTCCCTCCCACTGCTTGTAAAAGCAGTCTAGAGGCTAATTAGCCACTAGGATTGCTTTTACATGAAAGCCGACCGCTGGCTGAAAAGAATGATACCAAGATGATACCTAAACCTGCAGGCATCATTCTGGTATAACCACTCAAAGTCGTGAATGGCATACCTGAAGACAAAAAAATGGTTAACAATAATACACAGTAAACAGTAAAGTATAAATAATTACATACCTGAAAAGCAAACGTGATAAAACATAACAACAATAAAACATTGCAGAATAGAATACAGTAAAAAAGAGCAGAACAATAGAGAGAGAATAGAGAGAGAGAGAACAATAAAACGACAACTATTTTTATTTTATATTTTTGTTTGTGTTTTTTTTTTTTTTTTTTTTACACTTTTTTTTGTAACTAACTTTTATAACTGTAACCGGTTCCAGGTTCGGGTCTCTCAAAATGCGATGGCATCTCGGGAGACCCTGTGAAAGTGTGCCTAGTCTGTGCAATGCTGTACCCTACGCTAATAGTCAACTAGTGCATGGTAGCGTTCAAAACATTCACCAATGCAAAGACCAGGATTGTCAGGACAGGAGGGACAATAATAGCGGGTGTCACGCCTATATCCGCGCTTTCTGCAGACACAACATCTTTTTTGGGGGGTTCGTTGGGTAGGGGTACTCGGGAGGACATAAAAATGCCTCTCATGCAGCCGACTGCATTTGGTTGGGGATGTGAATGGGGGAAGTACGGGCGCTGCAGAAGCGGTGGGTTCCCAATTAGGATTGGCGAATGCAGCAGGAAGGGCATTATGGGCACGACGGGCCTGTGTTTGTCTTTTTGGTGGCAGCGGGACACTACTTGTGCTTGCCACCTCACCAGCTTGAACTGCACTTATGGGACTCGCCACGTCACCAAGTGTTACTGTAGTGCTGGTTTGACTACGACCGGGGTGTACTAGGCCGCTGGCGCTTGCCAGTTCACCAAAACGCTACAAAAAAAACTGTTAGCGATCGCAGGGATCAGGCCTGACTCTGCGAACGCTGCAGTTATGCGTTTAGTGTTTTGTAAGTGACAGTGATCGATCGATACTGCACTTGGGTGGGCTGGGCCGGGCCGGGCGGAGGGGCAAAACGCAGGTGCTAGCAGGTATCTGGGCTGATCCCGCTAACACTGCGTTTTTGGGAACCCTAAACTGCTGGGGACGCTAGTATAGATCAGATCGGATCAGATATTGATGCGATCAGATACTATACCACTAAGGGAGGTGTACGGTGCGTGCGTGGGTGTTAGCGGTACTGGCGCTAATCTGACGCTGCCTGGGGCTGGTGCTTGCCAGTTCACCAAAATACTACCAAAAAAACTGTTAGCGATCGCAGGGATCAGGCCTGACTCTGCGAACGCTGCAGTTATGCGTTTAGTGTTTTGTAAGTGACAGTGATCGATCGATACTGCACTTGGGTGGGCTGGGCCGGGCGGAGGGGCAAAACGCAGGTGCTAGCAGGTATCTGGGCTGATCCCGCTAACACTGCGTTTTTGGGAACCCTAAACTGCTGGGGACGCTAGTATAGATCTGATCGGATCAGATATTGATCCGTTCAGATACTATACCACTAAGGGAGGTGTACGGTGCGTGCGTGGGTGTTAGCGCTACTGGCGCTAATCTGACGCTGCCTGGGGCTGGTGCTTGCCAGTTCACCAAAACGCTACCAAAAAAACTGTTAGCGATCGCAGGGATCAGGCCTGACTCTGCGAACGCTGCAGTTATGCGTTTAGTGTTTTGTAAGTGACAGTGATCGATCGATACTGCACTTGGGTGGGCTGGGCTGGGCTGGGCGGAGGGGCAAAACGCAGGTGCTAGCGGGTATCTGGGCTGATCCCGCTAACACTGCGTTTTCGGGAACCCTAAACTGCTGGGGACGCTAGTATAGATCTGATCGGATCAGATATTGATCCGTTGAGATACTATACCACTAAGGGAAGCGCATGCTGCGTGCGTGGGTGTTCGCGGTACTGGCGCTAATCTGACGCTGCCTGGGGCGACGCATATCACCGCCGGGCGATCAGGGGGCTAAACCTTTATTCGGTAATAAACGGCGGGTGCCCTGACACTATAAAAAATAAACAAACTAACCAGCGTCACCCGTAACAGTTATACAGTGATCAGTGGTGAAAGGGTTAACTAGGGGGCAATCAAGGGGTTAAAACATTTATTAGATAGTATATGGGGGTCCCCTGTCGCTATAAAACACTGACGGCGAACCTAAATATTTACGTTCCTAACTAGCGTCACCAGCGACACTAATACAGCGATCAGAAAAATGATCGCTTAGCGACACTGGTGACAGGGGGTGATCAAGGGGTTAAAACTTTATTAGGGGGGGTTAGGGGGGTATCCTAGACCTAAAGGGGGCCTAACACTAACTGCCCTAACACTAACTGTCACAAACTGACACTATGCAGTAATCAGAAAAAAAAAAGAAAAAAAAAAAAAAAATACTGCTAATGTCAGTTTGTGACAGGGGGGGGGGGTGATTGGGGGGGGATCGGGGGGCGATCGGGGGGGGGATCGGGGGTGTAAATATGCCTGGCATGTTCTACTGTGTGTGTGTGTGTGTTGTGCACTCACTTGTCATCTCTCCTCGGCGCTGGAACGGAAACTGCCAGACCGGGGAGAGATGACATCACATCCTCTGCCTGTGTGAAACGACACACAGGCAGAGGAGGATTCCTATTGGCTGGGAGCGATCGCGAGGGGGGGGCCACGATCGGATGGTCTCCCCCTCGCCTCCCGACGCTCCCAGTCAGATGCCGACCGCCGATGGCACCGGGGGGGGGTCCGATCGGACCCCCCGCCCGCGGGAGGCAGATCACGTATGGGTACGTGATTTTGCCTGCCCGTGCCATTCTGCCGCAGTATATATGCGGTAGGCGGTCGGCAAGTGGTTAAAACTACCCGCGGCTATTGCATTGCCGACAATACACATAGAAGTTCATTGATAAAAACGGCATGGGAATTCCCCAAAGGGGAACCCCGAACCAAAATTTTTTTTAAAAAAAAGACGTGGGAGTCCCCCTAAATTCCATACCAGGCCCTTCAGGTCTGATATGGATATTAAGGGGAACCCCGGCCAAAATTTAAAAAAAAAAACGGCGTGGGGTCCCCCCAAAAATCCATACCAGACCTTATTCCAAGCACGCAACCTGGCAGGCCGCAGGAAAAGAGGGGACGAGAGTGCGGCCCCCCACTCCTGAACCGTACCAGGCCACATGCCCTCAACATTGGGAGGGTGCTTTGGGGTAGCCCCCCAAAACACCTTGTCGCCATGTTGATGAGGACAAGGGCCTCATCCCCACAACCCTGGCCGGTGGTTGTGGGGGTCTGCGGGCGGGGGGCTTATCGGAATCTGGAAGCCCCCTTTAACAAGGGGACCCCCAGATCCCGCCCCCCCCTGTGTGAAATGGTAAGGGGGTACTTACCCCTACCATTTCACTAAAAAACTGTCAAAAATGTTAAAAATGACAAGAGACAGTTTTTGACAATTCCTTTATTTAAATGCTTCTTCTTTCTTCTTCTGGTTCTTCTGGCTCTTCTGGTTCTTCCTCCGGCGTTCTCGTCCAGCATCTCCTCAGCGGCGTCTTCTATCTTCTTCTCCTCGGGCCGCTCCGCACCCATGGCATGGGGGGGAGGCTCCCGCTCTTCTCTTCTTTTCTTCTCTTCTTCTCCTCTCCATTTTCTTCTCCGGGCCGCTCCGCACCCATGCTGGCATGGAGGGAGGCTCCCGCTGTGCGACGGCGCTCCTCGTCTGACAGTTCTTAAATAACGAGGGGCGGGGCCACTCGGTAACCCCGCCCCCCTCTGACGCACGGGACATGACGGGACTTCCCTGTGGCATTCCCCGTGACGTCACAGGGAAGTCCCGTCAAGTCACCATGCGTCAGAGGGGGGCGGGTCACCGGGTGGCCCAGCCCCCTGTTATTTAAGAACTGTCAGACGAGGAGCGCCATCACACAGCGGGAGCCTCCCTCCATGCCAGCATGGGTGCGGAGCGGCCCGGAGAAGAAAATGAAGAAGAGAAGAGCGGGAGCCTCCCCCCCATGCCATGGGTGCGGAGCGGCCCGAGGAGAAGAAGATAGAAGACGCCGTGGAGGAGATGCTGGACGAGAACGCCGGAGGAAGAACCAGAAGATGAAGGAAGATAGAAGAAAGAAGAAGCATTTAAATAAAGGAATTGTCAAAAACGGTCTCTTGTCATTTTTAACATTTTTGACAGTTTTTTAGTGAAATGGTAGGGGTAAGAACAAACAAGATATTTGGGGGGCACACTCTAAAAAATGCATTAAAGATGATGCAGCCATAAGACCATACAGTAGAAGAAAATATTATAGCGCACAAATGCAAAAAAGACATTTACCTCAAGCAAGGCAAGTTTAAAACACCTAAGCATTTCTAGAAAAACATTTTAAAAAAATATGGGGATTTGGTCACACCATATTGCTATATGGTGCTAAACCCACTTACTGCGACAAAGTACCCCATAATCAGTGGGTCCTACACTATCCATGGAGTGGGAGAACCTGCATCTCTGAACCATGAGAGCATTGCACTCTTCTAAATGGGAGAATCATAAGGTCTCCACCCATGACACAAGTGGACACTAATTAAAAGGTACTCATGTTATGTAGTGAGGTGCTCCGCACCCAAAAGGATTTGGTCAGAATCCATGCAATATACAAACAAGATATTTGGGGGGCACACTCTAAAAAATGCATTAAAGATGGTGCAGCCATAAGACCATACAGTAGAAGAAAATATTACAGCGCACACATGCAAAAAAGACATTTACCTCAAGCAAGGCTAGTTTAAAACACCTAAGCATTTCTAGAAAAACATTTTCAAAAAATATGGGGATTTGGTCACACCATATTGCTATATGGTGCTAAGCCCACTTACTGCGACAAAGTACCCCATAATCAGTGGGTCCTACACTATCCATGGAGTGGGAGAACCTGCATCTCTGAAGTACCCCCTTACCATTTCACACAGGGGGGGGCGGGACCTTGTTAAAGGGGGCTTCCAGATTCCGATAAGCCCCCCGCCCACAGACCCCCACAACCACCGGCCAGGGTTGTCGGGATGAGTCCCTTGTCCTCATCAACATGGGGACAAGGTGTTTTGGGGGGGCTACCCCAAAGCACCCTCCCAATGTTGAGGGCATGTGGCCTGGTACGGTTCAGGAGGGGGGGGGGCGCACGCTCGTCCCCCCCTCTTTTCCTGCGGCCTGCCAGGTTGCGTGCTCGGATAAGGGTCTGGTATGGATTTTTGGGGGGACCCCACGCGTTTTTTTTTTTTTTTTGGCGTGGGGTTCCCCTTAAAATCCATACCAGACCTGAAGGGTCTGGTATGGAATTTAGGGGGAACCCCACGTAATTTTTTTTAAAAATTTTGGCCGGGGTTCCCCTTAATATCCATACCAGACCTGAAGGGCCTGGTATGGAATTTAGGGGGACTCCCACGTCATTTTTTTTTTTAAATTTTGGTTTGTTGTTCCCCTTTGGGGAATTCCCATGCCGTTTTTATCAATGAACTTCTATGTGTATTGTCGGCAATGCAATAGCCGCGGGTAGTTTTAAATGAGTTTTTTCCTTCAAAATGTCATTTTGCTGTCAGACTGTTCTAAACACAGGAAACATGCGCCCCTTTACAGGCATACTATAGACACCCCCCAGGTACGAAATTTAAAGGGATATTACACTTTTATTGTTTGACTTTAAGCATTATTAAAATCACTGCTCCTGAAAAAACGGCCGTTTTTAAAACTTTTTTTTGCATTGATCCATGTCCCCTGGGGCAGGACCCAGGTCCCCAAACACTTTTTATGACAATGTCTTGCATATTAGCCTTTAAAATTAGCACTTTTGATTATTCATGTTCGTGTCCCATAGACTTTAACGGTGTTCGCGTGTTCGAACAAACTTTTTTCCTGTTCGCATGTTCTGGTGCGAACCGAACAGGGGGGTGT
Source organism: Lithobates septentrionalis (assembly GCA_037952835.1). Taxonomy (NCBI): domain Eukaryota; kingdom Metazoa; phylum Chordata; class Amphibia; order Anura; family Ranidae; genus Lithobates; species Lithobates septentrionalis. Next base: position 206,329 of record JBBDGP010002541.1, read on the forward strand.
TCGGCTCATCCCTACTTTTCACAGTGACTCATCTGTTGATGATATCCTGCTCGTCAGTCCTGCCTACTTAATCCGTCCAGCCCAGATTAGGGATGAGCTTCGTATTCGAATCAAACGCATGTTCGACTCAAACATCGCCTGTTCGGTTGTTCGCCGAATTACAAATGATATGGGCCATTTGCGCCAAATTCGAGTGGCGCGTCACGGCCCATAATTCACTGCGGCATCGCAGTGCATTGCTGGCTGATGATTGGCCAAGCATGCACTATGACCTGCATGCTTGGCCAATCACAGCGCTGTGTATACAGAGAGCCGTAATTGGCCAAAGCCAAGGAGGCTTTGGCCTATTATGGCTAAGGGGGTTTAGTACACGCCCCACACTATATAAGGCCGCCTGCACGGCGGCCCTGTGTAGTGTGTTCCGGCGTTGAGAGAGATAGATAGACAGAAAGACAGTGTCATTTGATTTAAGTGAGATAGAGTAGGCAGGCAAGTCAGTTAGCTGCACCTACAGTGTATTGTGTATATATATATATATACAGTGCCTTGCAAAAGTATTCGGCCCCCTTGAACTTTTCAACCTTTTGCCACATTTCAGGCTTCAAACATAAAGATATAAAATTTAAATTTTTTGTGAAGAATCACCAACAAGTGGGACACAATTGTGAAGTGGAACGAAATCTATTGGATATTTTAAACTTTTTTAGCAAATAAAAAACTGAAAAGTGGTGCGTGCAAAATTATTCGGCCCCTTTACTTTCAGTGCAGAAAACTCACTCCAGAAGTTCAGCGAGGATCTCTGAATGATCCAATGTTGTCCTAAATGACTGATGGTGATAAATATAATCCACCTGTGTGTAATCAAGTCTCTGTATAAATGCACCTGCTCTGTGATAGTCTCAGGATTCTGTTGAAAGCGCAGAGAGCATCATGAAGACCAAGGAACACACCAGGCAGGTCCGTAATACTGTTGTGGAGAAGTTTAAAGCCGGATTTGGATACAAAAAGATTTCCCAAGCTTTAAACATCCCAAGGAGCACTGTGCAAGCGATCATTTTGAAATGGAAGGAGTATCAGACCACTGCAAATCTACCAAGACCTGGCTGTCCCTCTAAACCAGTGTTTCTCAACTCCAGTCCTCAAGGCGCCCCAACAGGTCATGTTTTCAGGATTTCCCTCAGATGAAACGGCTGTGGTAATTACCAAGGCAGTGAAACTGATCAAATCACCTGTGCAAAATAATGGCAAGCCTGAAAACATTGCCTGTTGGGGCGCCTTGAGGACTGGAGTTGAGAAACACTGCTCTAAACTTTCAGCTCAGACAAGGAGAAGACTGATCAGAGATGCAGCCAAGAGGCCCATGATCACTCTGGATGAACTGCAGAGAACTACAGCTGAGGTGGGAGAGTCTGTCCATAGGACAACAATCAGTCGTACACTGCACAAATCTGCCCTTTATGGAAGATTGGCAAGAAGAAAGACATTTCTCAAAGATATCCATAAAAAGTCTTGTCTAAAGTTTGCCACAAGCCACTTGGGAGACACACCAAACATGTGGAAGAAGGTGCTCTGGTCCGATGAAACCAAAATCGAACTTTTTGGCCACAATGCAAAATGATATGTTTGGCGTAAAAGCAACACAGCTCATCACACTCAACACACCATCCCCACTGTCAAACATGGTGGTGGCAGCATCATGGTTTGGGCCTGCTTTTCTTCAGCAGGGACAGGGAAGATGGTTAAAATTGAGGGGAAGATGGATGCAGCCAAATACAGGACCATTCTGGATGAAAACCTGTTGGAGTCTGCAAAAGACTTGAAACTGGGACGGAGATTTATCTTCCAACAAGACAATGATCCCAAACATACAGCAAAATCTACAAAGGAATGGTTCACAAATAAACGTATCCGGGTGTTAGAATGGCCAAGTCAAAGTCCAGACCTGAATCCAATCGAGAATCTGTGGAAAGAGCTGAAAACTGCTGTTCACAAACGCTCTCCATCCAACCTCACTGAGCTCGAGCTGTTTTGCATGGAAGAATGGGCAAGAATTTTACGTTTTCGGGCTCTTGTAGATAACGCCCTTCATCAGAAGATCATGCCTATCTAGTGAATATACATATGGCAATATATATACTCAATGAACAATCAATTAACAAGCTAATCATCTGGAATCAATCAAATAATTATTTATGTTTAACCGAATCTGTTACCACATACACATACAATTATCATCAAATGTGAATACAATTTTTTACAATTTAGGAATCAAGGTCACAGGTAGAAAGAAGGTTTCACACGTCATAGACTATGGACACAGAAATCCTGAAATTAAAACAGAAAAAGAAAATAAAAAAATAAAATTTTGAAAAAATAAAATTTTGAAAAAATGTCACATCTATAAAAGGTATATATTTTTTTATGTGCAGATTTGACCCTTATTGTATGAGCTACAGTGGATACCTATATCTTGCATGTTAAACTATGCACTCTCTCTATACCTCAACAGGTTGTGCATATCAATCCCTGTATTAGACCATACACACCACAACTAGCACCAAACTGATTGCACGAGATACCAATAAATGTGAAAAAATTGAAAAAAACTAGGAGAAAAAAAAAACACTGTTAATTGTTGGAGCTGAAAGGGTTAACTTCTGATTTTGATTTGTATTTATTTTTATAAAAAAAAATTTTTTGAAAGTTTAGTGTTTTGTAAAGAGGTGGCCATTGCCATTGCCATCCACAAAACACTAAACTTTCCAAAAAAATTTTTTTATAAAAATAAATACAAATCAAAATCAGAATTTAACTTTTTCGGCTCCAACAATTAACAGTGTTTTTTTTTTCTCCTAGTTTTTTTCAATTTTTTCACATTTATTGGTATCTCGTGCAGATTGGTGCTAGTTGTGGTGTGTATGGTCTAATACAGGGATTGATATGCACAACCTGTTGAGGTATAGAGAGAGTGCATAGTTTAACATGCAAGATACAGGTATCCACTGTAGCTCATACAATAAGGGTCAAATCTGCACATAAAAAAATATATACCTTTTATAGATGTGACATTTTTTCAAAATTTTATTTTTTCAAAATTTTATTTTTTTATTTTCTTTTTCTGTTTTAATTTCAGGATTTCTGTGTCCATAGTCTATGAAGTGTGAAACCTTCTTTCTACCTGTGACCTTGATTCCTAAATTGTAAAAAATTGTATTCACATTTGCTGATAATTGTATGTGTATGTGGTAACAGATTTGGTTAAACATAAATGATTATTTGATTGATTCCAGATGATTAGCTTGTTAATTGATTGTTCATTGAGTATATATATTGCCATATGTATATTCACTAGATAGGCATGATCTTCTGATGAAGGGCGTTATCTACAAGAGCCCGAAAACATTTAATATGGATGCCTGATTTTATGGATGTCGTGATGATGTCCTTTTGAAGATTTCAAAATAAATACGGTTTGTGCAGCAATCCCTTGTTTGGATTTTTTCTATGTCGAAGCCTGTGGGAGGGCTTGATGATTGCTAGGCACGGCCATCTGAGACTGCAGTGCACCTCACCCTTCTGACTATATATATATATATATATATATATATATATATATATATATATACACACTGTATTCAGTTTAGCTAGATCCATTCCTGTTATTCTCTTCCTACTACTGACAGGCAGGCAGGTGTTTTTAAGTATTTACAGCTACCTGAAGAAAATTGCTGGTGTTCTTCTGATCCTATTAGTCCTATTAGCTACAGTATCTACAGTTAGTGTAGTGCATCCTCTGCACAGTGTGCACCTAAAGCTAACTGAAGAAAATGTGTGGTGTTCTTCTGATCCTATTAGTACAGTACCGCAGGCAGCTGCAGTATTTACAAGTTAGTGTAGTGCGTCCTCTGCACAGTGTGCACCTAAAGCTACCTGAAGAAAATTAGTGGTGTTCTTCTGGTCCTGTTACTACAGTACCACAGGCAGCTGTAGTATTTACAAGTTAGTGTAGTGCGTCCTCTGCACAGTGTGTACCTAAAGCTACCTGAAGAAAATTAGTGGTGTTCTTCTGATCCTATTAGTACAGTACCGCAGGCAGCTGCAGTATTAATAAGTTAGTGTAGTGCGTCCTCTGCACAGTGTGCACCTAAAGCTACCTGAAGGAAATTAGTGGTGTTCTTCTGATCCTATTAGTACAGTACCGCAGGCAGCTGCAGTATTTACAAGTTAGTGTAGTGCGTCCTCTGCACAGTGTGCACCTAAAGCTTCCTGAAGAAAATTAGTGGTGTTCTTCTGATCCTATTAGTACAGTACCGCAGGCAGCTGCAGTATTTACAAGTTAGTTTTGTGCGTCCTCTGTACATCTGTACAGTGTGCACCTAAAGCTACCTAAACAAAATTAGTGGTGTTCTTCTGATCCTATTAGTACAGTACCGCAGGCAGCTGCAGTATTTAAAAGTTAGTGTAGTGTGTCCTCTGCACAGTGTGCACCTAAAGCTACCTAAACAAAATTAGTGGTGTTCTTCTGATCCTATTAGTACAGTACCGCAGGCAGCTGCAGTATTTACAAGTTAGTTTAGTGCATCCTCTGCACAGTGTGCACCTAAAGCTACCTAAACAAAATTAGTGGTGTTCTTCTAAACCTATTAGTACAGTACGGAGGGCAGCTGCAGTATTTACAAGTTAGTGTAGTGTGTTCTCTACACAGTGTGCACCTAAAGCTACCTGAAGAAAATTAGTGGTGTTCTTCTGGTCCTATTACTACAGTACCACAGGCAGCTGTAGTATTTACAAGTTAGTGTAGTGCGTCCTCTGCACAGTGTGTACCTAAAGCTACCTGAAGAAAATTAGTGGTGTTCTTCTGATCCTATTAGTACAGTACTGCAGGCAGCTGCAGTATTAATAAGTTAGTGTAGTGCGTCCTCTGCACAGTGTGCACCTAAAGCTACCTGAAGGAAATTAGTGGTGTTCTTCTGATCCTATTAGTACAGTACCGCAGGCAGCTGCAGTATTTACAAGTTAGTTTTGTGCGTCCTCTGTACAGTGTGCACCTAAAGCTACCTAAACAAAATTAGTGGTGTTCTTCTGATCCTATTAGTACAGTACCGCAGGCAGCTGCAGTATTTAAAAGTTAGTGTAGTGTGTCCTCTGCACAGTGTGCACCTAAAGCTACCTGAAAAAAATTAGTGGTGTTCTTCTGATCCTATTAGTACAGTACCGCAGGCAGCTGCAGTATTTACAAGTTAGTTTTGTGCGTCCTCTGCACAGTGTGCACATAAAGCTACCTAAACAAAATTAGTCGTGTTCTTCTGATCCTATTAGTACAGTACCGCAGGCAGCTGTAGTATTTACAAGTTAGTGTAGTGCGTCCTCTGCACAGTGTGCACCTAAAGCTACCTGAAGAAAATTAGTGGTGTTCTTCTGATCCTATTAGTACAGTACCGCAGGCAGCTGCAGTATTTACAAGTTAGTTTAGTGCATCCTCTGCACAGTGTGCACCTAAAGCTACCTAAACAAAATTAGTGGTGTTCTTCTAAACCTATTAGTACAGTATGGAGGGCAGCTGCAGTATTTACAAGTTAGTGTAGTGTGTTCTCTACACAGTGTGCACCTAAAGCTACCTGAAGAAAATTAGTGGTGTTCTTCTGATCCTATTAGTACAGTACTGCAGGCAGCTGCAGTATTTACAAGTTATGGTTCAATAAGTTTTTATTGATGTTTTTTTTGCAAGAATATAAAGAATATAAACATTGACAAAAAAGAAGACAGAATACAGGAGTGTAAACAGTGTCAGTTACCTGACTTATAGTCTCCTACTAAACAATTATATTTTTTAAATATTGAAATAGTGCAAACATTTACAGGTATCAGAGTTGTTATAGGTGAAGTGTGACTTTAAACCCGTACGACAGGTGTATGTTAACATTTAGGCATTAACTACTCTATGCTGGGATGCCCCTTTGGGAGCCTGCTGCACCCCTAAACATAGGTAGCCTAGAGTAATCAACGTGTGCATAGGTTACATCAGAAAGGTTAGTATCAGAAACTTTGGATCTCCATTTCCACGGGAGGTCCTATATTCATATTGCATCTAAAAGAATTATATCGGAGATCTAGAAAAGGGGAGAGGTAGGAAAGTCAGATTAGAAAAAGGCAGAATGGGTATAGAATAGAAAGGAGATAGAGAGGGGAGGGGGGTGGGGGGTAAGGAGACAGCGAGCTTGGTCTACATATATATATATAGGGTCTTCACTATAAATAATGAGTATAATGAGTAAGGGTTGTTCAGTCCCTATGGGGGGTTCTTAGCAGAGAGTCTTTGTTTGAGTTTGTCTGAGGTAGAGTAACTCCTCCAGATACTCCAGACAAAAGAGAATTTAGCGTATTTGTCTAGGGCTTGGGCCTGCATTTCCTCCATTAGCATGTAGTTGTTTACCTCTCCGACCCATTCTATTAAGGAGGGGGGCGTAGTAGTTTTCCAGTGTCTGGGTATGAGTTGTCTACCAGCACTAACGAAAAATTTCAGAAGGCCGTTTTTTTGCGATTTGATTGTCCCTGGGAGGATGGAAAGGAGGGCTATAGAGGGTGATGGTAATAGTGGCTTGTTATATACTTCCGAGTAAATTTGAAAAATTTGAGTCCAGAATTGGAGAATAACATCACATTCCCACCAGATATGTATATAAGTACCTTCCATCGTGTTACATCTCCAGCATCTGTCTGAGTTAGATGGGAACATGATCCTGAGAGTAGTTGGGACCCGATACCACCTCGACATCAATTTGTAGTTTTTCTCTTGTGTATAACTTGATACGGAGGTTTTGTTCGTGAAGAGGAAGGCTTTCCCCCATTCCGCCTCTGTTATATCTTTCCCGACCTCCGCTGACCATTTGGCAGTGTAGTTAGGTAGAGCGTCGTGGGCATGGTCTATAATTGATTTGTATATCAATGATAAGGTGTGTCGTGGAGTTTCGGGGAGGGTACATAGTAGTTCAAATCCAGTCAAGGGTCTATGTGTTTGTCTAGATTCATGTAGGGTCTTACAATAGGAGTTTAGGTGTCCTCGGGTGAGCCATGTTATCTTAGAGTAGACGTCTGTGGGGGTGGATAGAAAGGTGCCTAGGGTGTAGTCGACAAATTGGCGGGCAGTGGGCCATAAATCTCTATTGTATACGTCTAAGGAGTGGGTTGAGTGTCCTTCAGGAAGGTTTGGGTTATCAAACAGGGATGTAAGGGGGCTAGGTTCCGAGGATAGTGAGAGTGTGTCTCTTTTGCGGTACCAAATTGTCAGTGCATCTCTAGTAAGGGGGGATAATGTCGTGAAGGATTTATATATCTTTCCATAACCCCAAAGAAGCGCTCGTAGGTCATATGTAGACAGGTCCTGTTCTACCATCGTGGCTGCTTTGGTCATAGGGCGAGGGAACCACTCAAGGATACGGGATAGGACTGCGGACGTATGATACATTTCAAAGTCCGGTAGGCCCAAACCCCCTTTGGTGATAGGAGAGCATAATAGTTTGTGTTTCAGTCTTGGGTGATTGCCTTTCCAGATGAATTTGATAGCCATAGAACGGAGGGCGCGGAGGTACGTGGAGGGAAGAGCGATGGGTAGGGCTTGGAATAGGTATAATAATTTGGGGAGTATGTCCATTTTTAATGTGTTGATACGTCCTATCCAGGATAAAGGTAAGTCTGTCCGTTCTTCGGTCAACTTTCTCAGCTTTTGGAGTAAAGGGCTAAAGTTCAGGGAATATATGTCGGAGGTTTGTTGGGGTATAGCTGTGCCTAAATAAGAGATGGAATTAGGTCGCCATTGAAATGAGAAGTTAGATTTGAGGGAAGCGAGGGTAACGTGTGATAGTGAAAGGTTCAGGGCTTCCGTTTTAGAGATGTTTAGCTTATAATTACTAAGACTACCAAATCTGTCTATCTCGGCCAATATGGAGGGTATGCTGATGTGAGGTTGTGTGACGTAGAGAAGGAGATCGTCGGCATATAAGGAGAGTTTACAGTGGGACGATGGGGTTTGTATCCCCTGTATATTAGGGTTAGATCTTATGGCCTGTGCTAGGTGCTCAATTACTAGGGCGAACAGGAGGGGGGAGAGAGGACAGCCTTGTCTGGTGCCGTTAGATATCATAAATATTTCTGACTGGATACCATTCACTAGTACTGTGGCGGAGGGAGCGGAATAGAGGGACATGATTCGCGTCAGCATTTTCGGGCCAAGACCCAGTTGGGAAAGGGTAGCTCAGAGGAAAGACCAGCTGACCCTATCAAAGGCCTTCTCTGCGTCACAGGAGAGAAGGCAAGCAGGTATATGATGACGGTGAGCATATGTGATCAGATGTATGGTCTTGGTGGTGTTGTCCCTGGCTTCACGGCCAGGAACGAAGCCCACCTGGTCTCTATGTATAGTTTGTGGTAGCAGAGGGGAGAGGCGGTTTGCAAGGATCTTAGCATACAATTTTAGATCATCATTTAGGAGGGATATTGGTCTATAATTGGGGCAAATGGAGGGGTCTTTTCCGGGTTTAGGGATAACAACTATCTGGGCCTGGAGTATGGATGGGGACAGGGCAATGTTTTCATCAATGGCGTTAAATGCCTTTGCTAGTAGTGGGGATAGTTGCGTCGCAAACGTTTTGTAGAAGCGGGGAGAGAATCCGTCTGGACCTGGACTCTTGCCGTTCTTAAGATTTTTAATAGCGAATAGAAATTCTTCTTCGGACAGGGAGGTCTCAAGGTCCTCCGTTTCCGAAAGAGGAAGAGATGGGAGTGCTGTCTCTTGGATGTAGGAGGACAAGTCCTGTGGGGTAGGTGTAGAGCGTGAATTCTGGGGGGTGAGATTATAGAGAGCGGAATAGTATGTGCGAAATTCCTCGGCAATAGCTGAGTTCTGCATGAGTTTACCTTTAACGGGGGAGTTTATTAACGGTATAGGTCGCCTGGCTTGGCGAGGTTGGAGGGTGTGCGCTAGGTGTCTGCCACATTTATTGGCTTGTGAGTAATGATTGAACCTTCCCTTGTCTCGGGCGATAAGAGACTTCTCTGCAAAAATAAGCAGGAGGTCTCTTCTCGCGTTGGTGAGTTCTAGGAGAGATGAGCTAGTTAGATCCGTTTTGTGCGATTCTTCTAGTTTGGCAATGGTGGAGAGAAGTCGTGTTATATCCGCAGTGCGGGCATGTTTCAGTCGGGCTCCATGTTGGATTAATTTGCCCCTGAGTACGCATTTAAGCGCCTCCCATTTAGTGAACGGGTTAGTGGTGTCTTGGGCATGATCCGCAATAAAGTGTCTGATGGTCTGTAGAATGTCCTGCGAGCATACGGAATCGAACAATAGATTATCGTTAAGTCTCCAGGAGGAGCTCCGTTTGCATGTTGGAATATGTCCTAGGCTCAAGTGAATGGGGGCGTGGTCTGACCAAAGGGTAAGACCGATAGAGGCTGAGGGTGAGTAATCTAATAAAGATTGGGAAACGAAGAGGTAGTCCAGTCTACTGTAGGAGTTATGTGCGGGAGAAAAAAATGTATAGTCTTTGGTGTTAGGATGCAACATCCTCCAGGTGTCTATTAAGGATAGGTCAGATAGAAGTGCTCTAATGTTGGTCAGGGAGGTCGGGGAGATCGAGGGCTTACCAGTGGATGAATCAAGACGAGGTATCAGGGCGGCATTGAGGTCCCCTCCCAGGATCATGTTGACCGTGCAGAATCTTTTCAGACGGGAGATCACTGATGAAAGGAATTGTTGTTGATTCTGGTTGGGAGAATATATGTTAATGACAGTGTAAATGGTATTCAGATAAGACAATTTAAGAAAAATATATCTTCCCAAGGGGTCAATATATGTGTCAAGGACATCTGGAGTGAAGGAGGCGTGAAATGCTATAGAGACCCCTTTAGATTTTGCGGAGGGGTTGGTACTATGGAAGCAAACAGGATATTGTTTATGGAGAAATTGTGGACATTTATCTGTTCTAAAGTGAGTTTCCTGTAGGAGGAGGATTTGGGTTTTTATTTTATGAAAATGATATAATATTTGTCGTCTCTTCTCCGGGACGTTGAGACCTCTGCAATTAAGCGAGGAGATCTTTAGGGAGGGTTGTACTGCCATGTAAGAATAAATTTACTGTGTGTATAATAATAAAGACCATGGAAGCTCGCTGTCTCAAAGGAATGGGAGGTGGGGGAGAAAGAGGGAGAGGGGAGACCTCTAGTGGCGAAACTGGAGAAGAAAATTAGGTGGAGAAGTAAGAAAAGAAGTACAGAAGAGAGAGGAGGAGAACGAGGCCGCAAAAGCCTCACTAGTAGTGTTGTAAACAACATTTCAGCTAATACCGCTGTGGGCGCTGAAGGGCCTAAGTGGGGGGTACAGCGGGTTATGCACAGAGGAGCCCGCACACGCCGGGCAACATTTATCAAAGATGCAGTACATAAGAACTATAAACTTAGCTTCTCAGGACTCTGTGCTGCTACGTAAATACTGAATGGGTACACATCTTAGCTAAGGAGGGCCTATCTCACAGAGCATCTCAACTTATAAGCAGCCCAGAGGGCTTCCATATCCAGCTACAAAATGCTAACAGTTTTAATAAGGGATGTATGGGGGGAGGGAGAGGAGAGGGATGAGAGGGGGGGAGAGGAGGGGGATGGGGGGGGGATGGGGGGGATGGGGGGGGGGATGGGGGGGGAGGAGCAGGGAGGGATGAGGGGGGGGGTGGTGAGGTTGAAGGTGATTAAGGACTGGGGAGGTATGTGGCCTGTTATCACAGGCAATCTCCCCTCACAGGGAGCAAGGGGGATGGAACATTAATATAAAACCTATGTTTTAAGGAAAAAGAAAATGGGTTAGTGATAAAGTGTTCCAACAGCAACTGCAAACAGGGACGTCTGCACCGGTCTGGGACCTGTGAAAAATCTAAGGAAATAAGTCAAACATCATTAAACTGAGTTCAGCCGTCTGTCGCAGTGGGGAAGTCCGGTTTGGATCTCTTGTTCTTCTTCGTGCGTTTCTGCCATCCTGCTGCAGTTTCGAAGCCAGGGGTGGCTGCGTGAAGTGGCCAATCTGGGATGGAGATCTGTGGCAGTTCAAAAGTTCCGAGGAACCTGGGGAGATCCCCCAGCGTGCGAAAAATCGCAGATTTCCCTTCATGAGATGCAAACAGATTAAAGGGGAAACCCCAGCGGTACTTGATTTGTTTTGCTTGCAGGGCTCCGGTCAGGGGTTTTAGGGCGCGTCGCATGTCCAGAGTCAGTTTAGATATATCAGGGAGCAGGGACACAGCGGTGCCATTGAAGTGTACTGCATTCTGAGAGCGTGCAGCCTGCATAATGGCGTCTTTTACTGCATAAAAGTGAACTCTGCAGATCACATCTCTGGGGTGCTCTAGGTTCTGATTCTTGGGGCCAAGGGCTCTGTGGATTCGATCAAGTTCCAGAGGGGCGTCCTTGTCTTTCTGGAGTAGCTCGTTGAACATGGCAATTACTGCAGGGGCTAAGTCCTTAGTTTCAACCGATTCGGGTAGGCCGCGTATGCGTATGTTGTTACGTCTGGCCCTATTTTCCTGGTCATCTTGATGGTACATCAGTTGTTGGATCTGGAGGGTATGTTCATGCAGGATAGTGTCATGCGCATGCAGGGTGGATGTATTTTCTTCTATATTGTGTTCCACTTCCTCAATTCTATTGGTGAAATCTCTGCGCAGTTCAGACATTTCTTGTCTGTATGAACGTTCCATTCGTTGCACACAGGCCTCAAAATCGTGTTTGGTGGGGAGAGCTTTGATGTATGCCTCCATGTCCCATCCATAGGATCTGTGGGATTCAGGGGAATGTCCTGTGGAGCGGACCGAGCCTGTCTCTGAGTCAGGGGGGACCTAGCACGCTGCCTGGTCTTCATATGGGGTGTGGAGCGCTGCGACAGTGCTCCCTGTGAGGCCGCATGTGTGCCTGGGGTCCGGGCCGGTGCCATCTTGGATGGGGGGGGTCGGAGCGATTATGGCCCAAATGGGTGAAAAAACGGTCGATATCACCTGCAAGATGTGGATCGGAGGAACGCTGGATGTCTCCCCCACCTCTCCTCCCCATATCAGGCCTGGATGGGTGTGCTGAGAAGCGCTGAGAGCCTCTGTGTGTGCGGCGTGTGCGGGAGCTCCAGGAACAAGCGTCCTACTTCCTCATGTGCTAAGCCACGCCCCAGTATTTAAAAGTTAGTGTAGTGCGTCCTCTGCACAGTGTGCACCTAAAACTACCTGAAGAAAATTAGTGGTGTTCTTCTGATCCGATTAGTACAGTACCACAAGCAGCTGTAGTATTTACAAGTTAGTGTAGTGCATCCTCTGCACAGTGTGCACCTAAAGCTACCTGAAGAAAATTAGTGGTGTTCTTCTGATCCTATTAAAACCACAGGCAGGCAGCTACAGTATTTACAGTTAGTGTACTGTGTCCTCTGCACAGTGTGCACCTAAAGCTACCTGAAGAAAATTGGTGGTGTTCTTCTGATCCTATTAATACCACAGGCAGGCAGCTACAGTATTTACAGTTAGTGTACTGCGTCCTCTGCACAGTGTGCACCTAAAGCTACCTGGAGACACTTGCTGTTTTTCTGCTCCTATTAATACCACAGGCAGGCAGCTACAGTATTTACAGTTAGTGCACTGTGTCCTCTGCACAGTGTGCACCTAAAGCTACCTGAAGAAAATTAGTGGTGTTCTTCTGATGCTATTAATACCATAGGCAGGCAGCTACAGTATTTACAGTTAGTGTAGTGTGTCCTCTGCACAGTGTGCACCTAAAGCTACCTGGAGACAATAGCTGTTGTTCTGCTTCTATTAATACCACAGACAGGCAGCTACAGTATTTACAAGTAGTGTACTGTGTCCTCTGCACAGTGTGCACCTAAAGCTACCTGAATGAAATTGGTGGTGTTCTTCTAATCCTATATTAATACCACAGGCAGCTACAGTATTTACAGTTAGTGTACTGTGTCTTCTGCACAGTGTGCACCTAAAGCTACCTGAAGAAAATTGGTGGTGTTCTTCTATTCCTATATTAATACCACAGGCAGGCAGCTACAGTATTTACAGTTATGCCCCGTACACACGGTCGGACATTGATCGGACATTTCGACAACAAAATCCATGGATTTTTTCCAACGGATGTTGGCTCAAACTTGTCTTGCATACACACGGTCACACAAAGTTGTCAGAAAATCCGATCGTTCTGAACGCAGTGACGTAAAACACGTACGTCGGGACTATAAACGGGGCAGTAGCCAATAGCTTTTGTCTCTTCATTTATTCTGAGCATGTGTGGCACTTTGTGTGTCGGATTTGTGTACACACGATCGGAATTTCCGACCATGGATTTTGTTGTCAGAAAATTTTATAGCAAGCTCTCAAACTTTGTGTGTCGGAAATTAAAATGGAAAATGTGTGATGGAGCCCACACACAGTCGGAATTTCCGACAACAAGGTCCTATCACACATTTTCCGTCGGAAAATCCGACTGTGTGTACAGGGCATTAGTGTACTGCGTCCTCTGCACAGTGTGCACCTAAAGCTACCTGAAGACAATTGCTGTTGTTCTGCTCCTATTAATACCACAGTCAGGCAGTTACAGTATTTACAGTTAGTGTACTGCATCCTCTGCACAGTGTGCACCTAAAGCTACCTGAAGACAATTGCTGGTGTTCTCATACTAATAATTAGGGATGAGCCGAACACCCCCCTGTTCGGTTCGCACCAGAACTTGCGAACAGGCAAAAAATTTGTTTGAACACGCGAACACCGTTAAAGTCTATGGGACACGAACATGAAATATCAAAAGTGCTAATTTTAAAGGCTTATATGCAAGTTATTGTCATAAAAAGTGTTTGGGGACCTGGGTCCTGCCCCAGGGGACATGGATCAATGCAAAAAAAAGTTTTAAAAACGTCCGTTTTTCGGGAGCAATGAATTTAATAATGCTTAAAGTGAAACAATAAAAGTGTAATATTCCTTTAAATTTCGTACCTGGGGGGTGTCTATAGTATGCCTGTAAAGGGGCGCATGTTTCCCGTGTTTAGAACAGTCTGACAGCAAAAGGACATTTCAAAGGAAAAAAGTCATTTAAAACTACTCGCGGCTATTATTGAATTGCTGGTCCGACAATACACATAAAAGTTCATTGATAAAAACGGCATGGGAATTCCCCACAGGGAAACCCCGAACCAAAATTAAAAAAAAAAAATGATGTGGGGGTCCCCCTAAATTCCATACCAGGCCCTTCAGGTCTGGTATGGATATTAAGGGGAACCCCGGACAAAATTTAAAAAAAAATGGCATGGGGTCCCCCTAAATTCCATACCAGGCCCTTCAAGTCTGGTATGGATATTAAGGGGAACCCCGGCCAAATTTTTTTTTAAAAATGGCGTGGGGTCCCCCCAAAAATCCATACCAGACCCTTATCCAAGCACGCAACCTGGCAGGCCGCAGGAAAAGAGGGGGGGACAAGAGAGCGCCCCCCCCCTCCTGAACCGTACCAGGCCACATGCCCTCAACATTAGGAGGGTGCTTTGGGGTAGCCCCCTAAAACACCTTGTCCCCATGTTGATGGGAACAAGGGCCTCCTACCCACAACCATTGCCCGGTGGTTGTGGGGGTCTGCAGGCAGGGGGCTTAACAGGATCTGGAAACCCCCTTTAACAAGGGACACCCAGATCCCGGCCCTCCCCCTGTGTGAAATGGTAAGGGGGTACAAAAGTACCCCTAGCATTTCACAAAAAAACTGACAAAAATGTTAAGAATGGCAAGAGACAGTTTTTAACAATTCCTTTATTTAAATGCTTCTTCTTTCTTCTTTCTTCTATCTTCTTTATTCTATCTTCTATCTTCTTTCTTCTGTCTTCTATCTTCCTTCGGTTTCTTCCTCCATCTTCTTCTGGTTCTTCTAGTTCTTCCACCGGTGTTCTCATCCTGCATCTTCATCCGCTGCGTCTTCTTCCCTTCTTCTCCTCGGGCCGCTCCGCATCCATGATGGCATGGAGGGAGGCTCCCGCTGTGTGACACTTCTCCTCTTCTGATGGTTGTTAAATAACGGGGGAGGGGCTACCCGGTGACTTCCTTGTGGCATTCCCAGTGACATCAGAAGGGGGAGGGGTTACGTAACGGGTGACCCCGCCCCCTCTGACATCACGGGGAATGCCACAGGGAAATCCCCATCAAGTCCCCATGCATCAGAGGGGGGCGGGGTCACCGGGTGGCCCCGCCCCCGTTATTTAAGAACCGTCAGAAGAGGAGAAGCGTCACACAGCGGGAGCCTCCCTCCATGCCATCATGGATGCGGAGCGGCCCGAGGAGAAGAAGGGAAGAAGACGCCGCGGATGAGGATGCAGGACGAGAACACCGGAGGAAGAACCAGAAGAACCAGAAGAACAAGAAGAAGAAGAAGATGGAGGAAGAAACCGAAGGAAGATAGAAGATAGAGGAAAGAAGATAGAAGATTGAAGAAAGAAGAAGCATTTAAATAAAGGAATTGTCAAAAACTGTCTTTTGTCATTTTTAACATTTTTGACGGTTTTTTTGTGAAATGGTAGGGGTATTTTTGTACCCCCTTACCATTTCACACAGGGGGGAGGGCCAGGATCTGGGGGTCCTCTTGTTAAAGGGGGCTTCCAGATTCCGATAAGCCCCCGCCCGCAGACCCCCACAACCAGCGGGCAAGGATTGTGGGAATGAGGCCCTTGTCCTCATCAACATGGGGACAAGGTGTTTTGGGGGGCTACCCCAAAGCACCCTCCCAGTGTTGAGGGCATGTGGCCTGGTATGGTTCAGGAGGGGGGCCCGCTCTCCCGTCCCCCCCTCTTTTCCTGTAGCCTGCCAGGTTGCGCGCTCGGATAAGGGTCTGGTATGGATTTTTGGGGGACCTCACGCCATTTTTTATTTTGGTGCGGGGTTCCCCTTAAAATCCATACCAGACCTTAAGGGTCTGGTACGGATTTTGAGGGGGGCCCCATGCCATTTTTTTTTTAAATTTTGGCAAGGGTTCCAATTAACCACTTGCCGACCGCCTCACGCCTATATACGTGAGCAGAATGGCATGGACAGGCAAAATCACGTACCCATACGTGATTGCCTTCCAGCAGGCGGGGGGTCCCCGGTGCCAGTGGCGGTCAGCATTTGTCTGGGAGCATTGAGAAGCGAGGGGGAGGCCATCCGATCATGCCCCCCCCCTCACGATCGCTCCCAGCCAATGAGAAACATCCCCTGCCTCTGTATAGTACACAGAGGCAGAGGATGTGATGTCATCTCTCCTCGGCTCGGCAGTTTCCGTTCCGGCGCCGAGGAGAGAAGACATCTGAGTATGTGTAAAACACACACACACACAGTAGAACATGCCAGGCATACATTACACCCCCGATCCCCCCCCCCAATCACCCCTACCCCCTCCCTGTCACACTGACACCAAGCAGGTTTTTTTTTTTTTTCTGATTACTGCATGGTGTCAGTTTGTGACAGTTAGAAGTGGTAGGGCAGTTAGGTTTAGCCCCTTGATCACCCCCTGTCGCCAGTGTCGCTAAGCGATCATTTTTCTGATCGCTGTATTAGTGTCACTGGTTCCGCTAGTTAGGGACGTGAATATTTAGGTTCGCCGTCAGCGTTTTATAGCGACAGGGACCCCCATATACTATCTAATAAATGTTTTAACCCCTTGATTGCCCCCTAGTTAACCCCTTCACCACTGATCACCGTATAACCGTTACGGGTGATGCTGGTTAGTTCGTCTATTTTTTATAGTGTCAGGGCACCCGCCGTTTATTACCGAATAAAGGTTTAGCCCCCTGATCGCCCGGCGGTGATATGCGTCGCCCCAGGCAGCGTCAGATTAGCGCCAGTACCGCTAACACCCACGCACGCAGCATACGCCTCCCTTAGTGGTATAGTATCTGAACGGATCAATATCTGATCCGATCAGATCTATACTAGCGTCCCCAGCAGTTTAGGGTTCCCAAAAATGCAGTGTTAGCGGGATCAGCCCAGATACCTGCTAGCGCCTGCGTTTTTCCCCTCCGCCCGGCCCAGCCCAGCCCACCCAA
The DNA here is from genome assembly GCA_037952835.1 of Lithobates septentrionalis. Lineage (NCBI taxonomy): Eukaryota > Metazoa > Chordata > Amphibia > Anura > Ranidae > Lithobates > Lithobates septentrionalis. The sequence continues at coordinate 223,403 of JBBDGP010002541.1, forward strand.
GTGCAGTATCGATCGATCACTGTCACTTACAAAACACTAAACGCATAACTGCAGCGTTCGCAGAGTCAGGCCTGATCCCTGTGATCGCTAACAGTTTTTTTGGTAGCGTTTTGGTGAACTGGCAAGCACCAGCCCCAGGCAGCGTCAGGTTAGCGCCAGTACCGCTAACACCCACGCACGCACCGTACACCTCCCTTAGTGGTATAGTATCTGATCGGATCAATATCTGATCCGATCAGATCTATACTAGCGTCCCCAGCAGTTTAGGGTTCCCAAAAACGCAGTGTTAGCGGGATCAGCCCAGATACCTGCTAGCACCTGCATTTTGCCCCTCCGCCGGGCCCAGCCCAGCCCACCCAAGTGCAGTATCGATCGATCACTGTCACTTACAAAACACTAAACACATAACTGCAGCGTTCTCAGAGTCAGGCCTGATCCCTGCGATCACTAACATTTTTTTTTGTAGCGTTTTGGTGAACTGGCAAGCACCAGCGGCCTAGTACACCCCGGTCGTAGTCAAACCAGCACTGCAGTAACACTTGGTGACGTGGCGAGTCCCATAAGTGCAGTTCAAGCTGGTGAGGTGGCAAGCACAAGTAGTATCCCGCTGCCACCAAGAAGAAGACAAACAGGCCCGTTGTGCCCATAATGCCCTTCCTGCTGCATTCGCCAATCCTAACTGGGAACCCACCGCTTCTGCAGCACCGGTACTTCCCCCATTCACATCCCCAACCAAATGCAGTCGGCTGCATGAGAGGCATTTTTATGTCCTCCCGAGTACCCCTACCCAACGAACCCCCCCAAAAAAGATGTTGTGTCTGCAGCAAGCGCAGATATAGGCGTGACACCCGCTATTATTGTCCCTCCTGTCCTGACAACCCTGGTCTTTGCATTGGTGAATGTTTTGAATGCTACCATTCACTAGTTGAGTATTAGCGTAGGGTACAGCATTGCACAGACTAGGACACACTTTCACAGGGTCTCCCAAGATGCCATCGCATTTTGAGAGACCCGAGCCTGGAACTGGTTACAGTTATAAAAGTTACAGTTACAAAAAAAATGTAAAAAAAAAAAAAAACACAAACAAAAATATAAAATAAAAAAATATAGTTGTCGTTTTATTGTTCTCTCTCTCTCTATTCTCTCTCTATTGTTCTGCTCTTTTTTACTGTATTCTATTCTGCAATGTTTTATTGTTATTATGTTTTATCATGTTTGCTTTTCAGGTATGCAATTTTTTATACTTTACTGTTTACTGTGTTTTATTGTTAACCATTTTTTTGTCTTCAGGTACGCCATTCACGACTTTGAGTGGTTATACCAGAATGATGCCTGCAGGTTTAGGTATCATCTTGGTATCATTCTTTCCAGCCAGCGGTCGGCTTTCATGTAAAAGCAATCCTAGCAGCTAATTAGCCTCTAGACTGCTTTTACAAGCCGTGGGAGGGAATGCCCCCCCCACCATCTTCCGTGTTTTTCTCTGGCTCTCCTGTCTCAACAGGGAACCTGAGAATGCAGCCGGTGATTCAGACAGCTGACCATTGAGCTGATCAGAGACCAGAGTGGCTCCAAACATCTCTATGGCCTAAGAAACCGGAAGCTACGAGCATTTTATGACTTAGATTTTGCCGGATGTAAACAGCGCCATTGGGAAATTGGGGAAGCATTTTATCACACCGATCTTGGTGTGGTCAGATGCTTTGAGGGCAGAGGAGAGATCTAGGGTCTAATAGACCCCAATTTTTTCAAAAAAGAGTACCTGTCACTACCTATTGCTATCATAGGGGATATTTACATTCCCTGAGATAACAATAAAAATAATTAAAAAAAAAAATGAAAGGAACAGTTTAAAAATAAGATAAAAAGCAAAGAAATAATAAAGAAAAAAAAAAAAAAAAAAGCACCCCTGTCCCCCCTGCTCTCGCGCTAAGGCGAATGCAAGCGTCGGTCTGGCGTCAAATGTAAACAGCAATTGCACCATGCATGTGAGGTATCACCGCCAAGGTCGGATCAAGGGAAGTAATTTTAGCAGTAGACCTCCTCTGTAAATCTAAAGTGGTAACCTGTAAAGGCTTTTAAAGGCTTTTAAAAATGTATTAATTTTGTTGCCACTGCACGTTTGTGCGCAATTTTAAAGCATGTCATGTTTGATATCCATGTACTCGGCCTAAGATCATCTTTTTTATTTCATCAAACATTTGGGCAATATAGTGTGTTTTAGTGCATTAAAATTTAAAAAAGTGTGTTTTTTTCTTAAAAAATGCGTTTGAAAAATCGCTGCGAAAATACTGTGTGAAAAAAAAATGAAACACCCACCATTTTAATCTGTAGGGCATTTGTTTTAAAAAAAATATATAATGTTTGGGGGTTCAAAGTAATTTTCTTGCAAAAAAAAAATGTTTTAATGTAATCAAAAAGTGTCAGAAAGGGCTTTGTCTTCAAGTGGTTAGAAGAGTGGGTGATGTGTGACATAAGCTTCTAAATGTTGTGCATAAAATGCCAAGACAGTTCAAAACCCCCCCAAATGACCCCATTTTGGAAAGTAGACACCCCAAGCTATTTGCTGAGAGGCATGTCGAGACCATGGAATATTTTATATTGTGACACAAGTTGCGGGAAAGAGACAATTTTTTTTTTTTTTTTTGCACAAAGTTGTCACTAAATGATATATTGCTCAAACATGCCATGGGGATATGTGAAATTACACCCCAAAATAAATTCTGTTGCTTCTCCTGAGTACGGGGATACCACATGTGTGGGACTTTTTGGGAGCCTAGCCGCGCACGGGACCCCGAAAACCAAGCACCGCCTTCAGGCTTTCTAACGGCGTAAATTTTTGATTTCACTCTTCACTGCCTATCACAGTTTCGGAGGCCATGGAATGCCCAGGTGGCACAACCCCCCCCCAAATGACCCCATTTTGGAAAGTAGACACCCCAAGCTATTTGCTGAGAGGTATAGTGAGTATTTTGCAGACCTCACTTTTTGTCACAAAGTTTTGAAAATTGAAAAAAGAAAAAAAAAATTTCTGGTTTTTCTTCATTTTCAAAAACAAATGAGAGCTGCAAAATACTCACCATGCCTCTCAGCAAATAGCTTGGGGTGTCTACTTTCCAAAATGGGGTCATTTGGGGGGAGGGGTTTGTGCCATCTTTGTATTTTATGGCCTTCAAAACTGTGATAGGTAGTGAGGAGTGAAATCAAAAATGTATGCCCTTAGAAATCCTGAAGGCGGTGCTTGGTTTTCTGGGCCCCGTACATGGCTAGGCTCCCAAAAAGTCCCACACATGTGGTATCCCCATACTCAGGAGAAGCAGCTGAATGTATTTTGGGGTGCGATTCCACATATGCCCATGGCCTGTGTGAGCAATATATCATTTAGTGACAACTTTTTGTATTTTTTTTTTTTGTCATTATTCATTCACTTGGGACAAAAATAAATAAATATTCAATGAGCTCAACATGCCTCTCAACAATTTCCTTGGGGTGTCTACTTTCCAAAATGGGGTCATTTGGGGGGGGGGTTTGTACTGCCCTGCCATTTTAGCACCTCAAGAAATGACATAGGCAGTCATAAACAAAAAGCTGTGCAAATTCCAGAAAATGTACCCTAGTTTGTAGACGCTATAACTTTTGCGCAAACCAATAAATATACGCTTATTGACATTTTTTTTACCAAAGACATGTGGCCGAATACATTTTGGCCTAAATGTATGACTAAAATTGAGCTTATTGGATTTTTTTATAACAAAAAGTAGAAAATATCATTTTTTTTCAAATTTTTCGGTCTGTTTCCGTTTATAGCGCAAAAAATAAAAATGGCAGAGGTGATCAAATACCATCAAAGGAAAGCTCTATTTGTGGGAAGAAATGGACGCAAATTTTGTTTGGGTAAAGCATTGCATGACCGCGCAATTAGCAGTTAAAGCGACACAGTGCCAAATTGTAAAAAGTGCTCTGGTCAGGAAGGGGGTAAATCCTTCCGGGGCTGAAGTGGTTAATATCCATACCAGACCTGAAGGGCCTGGTATGGAATTTAGGGGGACCCCCCACGTCATTTTTTTTTAAAATTGTGGTTTGGTGTTCCCCTGTGGGGAATTCCCATGCCGTTTTTATCAATTAACTTTTATGTGTATTGTCGAACCGGCAATTCATTAATAAATGCGAGTAGTTTTAAATGACTTTTTTTCCTTTGAAATGTCATTTTGCTGTCAGACTGTTTTAAACATGGGAAACATGTGCCCCTTTACAGGCATACTATAGACACCCCCCAGGTATGAAATTTAAAGGAATATTACACTTTTGTTGTTTCACTTTAAGCATTATTAAAAACACTTTTTATGACAATAACTTGCATATAAGCCTTTAAAACTAGCACTTTTGATTTCTCCCATAGACTTTTAAAGGGTGTTCCGCGGCTTTTGAATTTGCCGCAAACACCTCAAATTGTTTGCTGTTCGGCGAACAGCCAATGTTCGAGGCGAACATGAGTTTGTCTCGAACTCGAAGCTCATCCCTACTAACAATACTACAGGCAGGCAGTTGATTCTGCTAGCTGCAGTATCAGTATATATATATATATATACATCCCAGCTTTGTGCAGCTACATCTCACTGCAGGCCATTAGTATGTCTGGAAGGCCAACAAAGAGAGGCAGACAGTCACAAGCCAATAAAAGAGGGCAAGCAGGCTCTGTGTCTAGAGGCAACAGTGCTGGTCGTGGAGACGGTGCATCCTCATCAGCACGTGGCCGTGGGACATGCTTGTCCTTTTTTTCGGCAGCTGGCCGCGTTGAGCCGCAACATGCGGAAGACTTGGTAGAGTGGATGACAAAGCCGTCCTCATCCTCCACATCCTCTCTCACCCAGGCTCAGGGTACTTTATCTGGCAAAGCAGCTGCCAACGCGGCCTCTTCCCTCGGCTCAATGGTATCAGTCACTGTTTCCCTAGCCCCACCATGTCCTCCTGAGGAGTCCCCAAAATGTTTGACCACAGTGTTGGGTACACGCTCCAGAGGGATGACCAGCGTTTTGAAGGCTCCGATGATGATACCCAGTTAGAGGAAGGCAGTAACGTGAGCCCAGAGAGAGGGGGTGCCCAAGAAGGACAGCAATCTGGCAGTCAAGTTCCCCCAGCTGCAGCATACTGCCAGCTTTGCTCCAGTGATGAGGAGGGAGGGGATCATGAGGTCAATGACTCCACGTGGGTGCCTGATAGGAGAGAGGAGGAGGAGGAGGCACATCACCAACGAGGCAGGATACCCTCCAGGGGCCAGCTTAAGGGCAGCACACCGACTGCATCACACCGCAGAGCTCCGCATGTGCAGAGCGCTGCTGTCTCTGCGCATTATTCCAAAAGTTCTTTGGTGTGGGCCTTTTTTGAGACGAGCGCATCAGATCCCACCGCTGCTATTTGCAACATATGTCCCAAGCGCATATCTCGTGGCCAAAACATCTCCCGCTTGGGCACCACATGCTTGACCAGACATATGTTGACCTGCCTTGCAGTTCGTTGGCAAGCATACCTAAAAGACCCACACCAAAGAACAAAGAGGACCTCTCCTTGCTCCTCATCAGCTGGGATCTCCAACCCCACTATAGCTTCAGTCCTCTCTGAGACCTGCACTGAGAGGAATGAAGGTGTAGAATTAGGTGTGTCACAGCTAAGTACTTGGGGGCAATCTGCTATCGGTACACCAACGTCAGATTATACCAGGCAAATTTCCCTGCCCCAGCTGCTGCACCGCCGAAAGAAGTTCGCTCCCAGCCATCCACATGCCCAGCGGTTAAATGCTAGCTTGGCTAAATTGCTAGCACTTCAACTGCTGCCTTTTCAGTTGGTAGACTCTGCACCCTCCCATGAGTTTGTGGAATGTGCAGTTCCTCAGTGGCAGGTTCCCAAACGCCACTTTTTCTCACCGAAGGCAATTCCGCTCTCTACCAACATGTGGAAGGCAATGTCTTGGCCTAAGGTAAGGTGCATATTACCGCTGACTTATGGTCCAGCAGGCATGGACAGGGACGTTACCTATCTTTCACCGCGCACTGGGTGACTCTTCTGGCAGCTGGGAAGGATGCAGGACAGGGTGCAGTAGTGTTGGAGGTTGTTCTGCCACCATGCCTCCAAAATACTACTAGTGGTGATTCTTCCACACCTCTCTCTTCCACCCCCTCCTCTATTTCTTCCTCCATGGCCTCTTCCTGTGCTGATTTGACTTCAGAACCAGTGGTGCTCTGTAGGCATTCAAGGGGCTATGCAAGCAAGCGGGCCAATAGATGCCATGCGGTGCTTGAGCTGGTGTGCTTGGGGGACAGGAGCCACACTGGGGCAGAGATTCTGTTAGCTCTGCAGGGGCAGGTTCAGAGGTGGTTGACGCCACGCCAGCTTAAGGCAGGTATGGTGGTTTGTGACAATGACACCAACCTCCTCTCTGCCCTCCGACAGGGACAACTGACCCATGTGCCCTGTTTGGCTCACGTCCTTAACTTGGTGGTGCAGTGGTTCTTGTGCAGGTACCCGGGCTTAGAGGATGTCCTGAGGCAGGCCAGGAAAGTTTGTGTGCATTTTCGCAGGTCATATAATGCCAGTGCTCGGCTGGCTAACCTCCAAAAGGAATTTAACCTGCCCAAGAACCGCCTAATCTGTGACATGCTCACCAGGTGGAACTCAATGTTGGCCATGCTGCAGCGGCTGCACACACAGCAGAGGGCCATCAATGAGTACCTGTGCAACTTTGGCACCAGGACAGGGTCAGGGGAGCTTGTTTTTTTTTTCCCCACACCAGTGGGCCATGATCAGGGATGCATGCACTGTCCTGTCACCATTTGAGGAGGCCACAAGGATGGTGAGCAGTGACAGTGCATGCATCAGTGACACTGTCCCCCTTGACCACCTGTTGGAGCACACACTGCGTGGAATAATGGACAGGGCACTTGAGGCAGAACAGAGGCAGGAAGAGGAGGACTTCTTTAGTTCTCAAGGCCCCCTTTATCCAGACAGTGTTCCGTTGTGCCCGCTGATCACACAGGAAGAGGACGAGGAGGAGGAGGAGAAAGAGGAGGATTGTGTCAGCATGGATGTGGAGCCTGGCACTCAGCATCAGCAGCAGACTTTAAGGGATCATTTACAGTCCCAAGAAACCCATGGACTTGTACATGGCTGGGAGGAGGTGGCTGCGGATCATGTCATCCTTAGTGACCCAAAGGACTCCGAACCGAGTGCCTCAGCAAACCTACGCTGCATGGCCTCCCTGATCCTCCAAAGCCTGCGGAAGGATCCTCGTATTTGTGGTATCAAGGAGAGGGATCAATGCTGGCTGGCAACCCTCCTTGATCCACGTTACAAGGGTAAGGTTGCAGACCTTATCTTGCCGTCGCAGAGGGAGCAGAGGATGAAACATCTTCAGGAGGCCTTGCAGAAAGGTCTGTGCAACTTGTTCCCAGAGACTGGGAGGTTACAAACTCCTGTTCCTGGACAACGTGTTGTTGAGGCTTCGGTCAGTCAAAGAAGGAGCGGTGGAGAAGGTGGCTGTCTGACCGATGTGTTCAGACAATTTTTTAGTTCAGCCCCAAGGTATGATTGGTTCCAGCAGCCATCGCCAGCGTCTGTTTTACATGGTGCCGGAATACCTAGGGGCAAGATATGACTTGGACACCTTTCCCACCGAAAATCCTCTGGGTTACTGGGTCTTGAGGATGGATCACTTGCCAGAGCTTGCACAGTATGCAATTGAGCTACTGGCCTGTCCTGCATCCAGCGTTCTTTCGTGACTATCCTCTTCTTCCTCAATGATCATGCTGATAGCTTGTAAGAATATTTTTGGTTCTGGGCGCCGCCACCAGTGGCTAAGGCCCAATTTTTCAGCCCCTGTTTAACAGGGGCATGCAATTACAATTTTTGATGCAAAATTTTGCAAGGAGGGTTCGTTGCTGCACTAAACTAGAGTATTTGTGAGGAGTTGCACAGACAGCAAAACAAATGTCACAGGGGTGATAACCTTTCCCCATGTTTTCCAAAAAGCTTAAAACAGTTTTTTTTGGCTGGAGCTACACTTTAAAAATGTACCAGTTCAAAATTACAAACAGATTCTACTTAACAACAAACCTACAGTCCCTGTCTTGTTTGCACCGCCTGTATACTGCTGTTTAGAGGGCCTGGGGCCCCACTCCTTTCCTTTTTTTAATTTTGGTGCGGGGTTCCCCTTAATATCCATACAAGACCCAAAGGGCCTGGTAATGGACTGGGGGGGTGTACCCATGCCGTTTGTCTCACTGATTTTCATCCATATTACCAGGACCGGACATTACATTAAAGCCGTAAGCAGTTTTAAATGACTTTTATTACTTTAAAAATTTCATTTTGTGCAGGGACTGTTCTAAGCACGGGAAACAAGCGCCACTTTACAGGCATACTATAGATACCCCGAAAGTACGATATTTAAAGGAATATTTCACTTTTTTTTCACTTTGAGCATCATTAAAATCACTGCTCCCGAAAAAATGGCCTTTTTTAAAAAACTTTTTTTTGCATTGATACATGTTCCCTGGGGCAGGACCCGGGTCCCCAAACCCTTTTTAGGACAATACCATGCAAATTAGCCTTTAAAATGAGCACTTTTGATTTTGAACGTTCGAGTACCATAGACTTCAATGGGGTTCTAACGTTCGTGTGAATTTTCAGTCCTTTCGCAGGTTCTGGTGCGAACCGAATCGGGGGGGTGTTTGGCTCATCCCTAGCCCAGATGATCTCTGCCTTCACCTTGGTCAACATCACAGAGACCATCTCCTGAGTTCTTGTTAAAGACTTGCTTGGCTGACATTCCTTCTGGCTCCAGATCCTGCTTGCTGTTCCACTACGCTGATCTCTGGCAGCCTGACTTCCTGGCTTGTCTGACTATCCGTTCCGGTTACCAAACTTTGGCTATGTTTTGACTACATTTGTTCTATTTACTTTTATTAAACAAGTGTGATTTAACTGTACTTTTGTCTCAGTCTGATTCATGGTGTCTGACAGTAGGCGAAGGCATTGAATTCAGAAGATGCAGTCAATCCACTTGTTGGTAATATTTTTTCCAGATTGGATGAGCAGGATCACCGCATGGATCAGTTTGCCATGGCGTTACAAACGCTCCTGAGTCGCACGGCTCACCTGGAATCTCCTACCTTGGTTGCTCTGGTACAATCTGTGTTTCAGGCTGTCCCTGCTGCTGCTCCAGCCTCAGAGCTGGCACCTGCCTCGAGTATTACCTCTATAAGAGGTATGTCTGGTTCTGTTCCGCTTCCCCAGCGATTTGGGGGTGATCCAGTCCAATGCAGAGGCTTTCTCAACCAGGCTGAGATATACTTTGAGATGCTTCCCCCAGGTGTTTCCCACGGACAGAAGCAAAGTCGTTTTTGCGATATCTTTGTTTTCTGAGAGAGTCTTGGCCTGGGCAAACCCCTATGGGAGACACAAAAACCTGTTGTTTCGAGTTACCCTGAGTTTGTGGCTTATTTTAAAAGGGTATTTGATGTTCCTGCATGCTTCCAAGTGCCTCATGTCCATCAGAGTATGAGAACTGTTGCCGATTATGCCATTGAAATCCGTACTCTGGCAGCAGTGGTTGCTTGGAACAATGAGGCCCTCGTGGCTGCTTTTTCTCATGTTTTCTCGGATACGATCAAGGATGAGATAGCAGCCTGAGATATACCCACTGAGCTTGCGGAAGCCTCCTGTACATTTGTCATTGAGCTTTGCAGTCCCACCCTTGCCTCCCTCACCTCCCATGCTTCCTGGTACCAGGTCAGTCAGTGAAGGTGAACCTATGCACTTGGGCTTCACGTGTCTCTCTGCAGATGAGAGAACCCTTAGGAGAATGGAGAAATTGTGCCTTTGTGGCCAGGCAGGTCACTTTTTAAAGTCTTGTCCTACCCATCCAGGGAACGCCCGAACCTTGAGGTCCTGTCACAGACAGACTTTAGGTGGTGTTGTTTCTTCCCCAGTTATCCAGAAGGATAAGCCCCTGGTTTCGGTTACCCTTTCTTGGGCTGAGTCGTCCATCGAGATACAGGCTCTAATCGACTCTGGGGCTGCAGGCCTGTTCATTGATGCTGCCTTTGTATCAAAGCACTCGATTCCGCTGCAGCTGCATGACACTCCTCTTGCCATTGAGGCTCTTGACGGGAGACCTCTACATCCTGCCCATGTGACTCATGAGACTGTTTCGTTGTCCATAGCCGTAGGGGCTCTTCACCATGAGATAATCCAATTCCAAGTTATTTCCTCACCTAAGTTTCCGCTGGTTAGTGGTTATCCTTGGTTACAGAGGCACAACCCCTCTTTTGATTGGCTCCATGCTAAGGGTCTCTCCTGGTCACCACAATGCAGTAAGACATTAGGCATGTGCATTTAGTTTCGTTCCGAATTGAAATTCGGACTAATTTTTCATTATTCGGAAATTCGGATGCATCCGAATTTCCGAATTAAAAAAGTAAAGAATTTAAACGAAATCGAAAACAAAATTTAAACGAAAAAACATATTCAAATTGAATTTGAAGAAGAATTCGAATTGAATTCGAAAACAAATTCGAATCGAATTAGAAAAAAATAGAAAACGTTTTTCTAAAAAAAAAACAATAAGATAGAATATAAAATAATAAAGCAAAAGAATATATATATATATATATATATATATATATATATATATATATATATATATATATATATAACAATTTTTATTATTCTCTTCTATTCTTCTATTGTTTTTGTTTTCTATTCTGTCCTACTGTTCTATTGTTTTTCTATTCTATTCTTTTCTATTAGAATTTGATTTCATAAAACCATCTTCCGATATTGGAATTTGGTACAGAATGAATTTGAATAGAAAAGATTAGAATAGAATATTTTATATTTTTTTCTATTCTGTTTCATTGTTTTTCTATGCTATTCCTTTCTATTCTATTCAAATTCGAATTCGAATTTCGGAAGATGGCTCCTGAAAGTGGAATTTCGTATAGCATGAATTCGAATTTGAATAGAAAAGATTAGAATAGAAAATAATAGACTAGGCACACAATAGAACAGAACAGAATAAAATATAATATATATATTTTATTCTATTCTGTTCTATTGTTTTTCTAGTCTTTTCTCTTCTACTCTATTCTAATCTTTTCTATTCAAATTCAAATTCATTTTATAAGAAATTCAAATTTCGGAAGATGGTTTTAAATATATATATATATATATATATACATATATATATATTTATATATTTACTTTATTTATTTTCTATGGTGGTCTATTGTTTTTCTATTCTTTTCTATTCTTTTCTATTTTATTCTAATCTTTTCTATTTGAATGCGAAATCATTCTATACGAAATTTGAATTTCTGAAAATAGTTATACAGAAACAGAATAAAATAGAATGAAATCGAATTCTTATAGAAAAGACTAGAACAGAAAAACAATAGAACAGAATAGAAAAGAATTATATATATATATAACCATCTTCCGAAATTGGAATTTGGTACAGAATTAATTCAAATAGAAAAGATTAGAATAGAACAGGAAATAATATAAAAGAATAGCATAGAAAAACAATAGAACAGAATAGAGAAAAATATAAAATACTCTATTCTAATCTTTTCTTTTCGAATTCATTCTGTACCAAATTCCAATTTCGGAAGATGGTTTTATGAAATCAAATTCTAATAGAAAAGAATAGAATAGAAAAACAATAGAACAGTAGGACAGAATAGAAAGAAATTATATATATATATATATATATATATATATATATATATATATATATATATATATATATATATATATATATATATATATATATATATATATATATATATATACATACATATGTGTATATATATATATATATATATATATATATATATATATATATATATATATATACACACATATATATATATATAATATATATATATATATTGTACAGGACGCCGTGGCTGGGTCCTGGAAGGACGCTATGTTTCCCCTCTGTTTGGACTGTGGTCCCTTTAAGGGAACAAAAAAAGGGTTAACTCACCTGTAAGACGAAGTGGGTTTAAAACAAGACAGGAAGTTAGAGAGGGTGTGGAGGAGTGTGGAGGAGAATGTGGATGGTGGATGGTGTTTTGGTGTGCAGCAACAGTGAATAGCAGTGGCCTGCCTGGAAGCCTCCTGCTAGGGGAATCTCCCTGCAACAGAAACTAAGGACTGTTTAACTGCAATAGCAGTTCTGGACTTTGCAAGTCGGTGAGACTGAAACCTTTTTCTTTTGTTTTTGCTGCTGTAAAGCTATTTAAGTTCAATAAATCTCCTTTTTGAGTGAAAAGCCTGTGTCCTGCGATCTAGCTGGTTCCCCAAACATTACAAGTGGTGCACGAATGCGGGCAGGACAGAGTAACAGGCATTTTTCTTGCTGTTTTTTTTTTTTTTGTATTGGACTTAAAACTGACATTTAAAGGGACAGTACAGTGGATTTATGTCCTGGGTTAAAGCCGCACAAACCCTGAAAGCTGAAGCAATGGAGGAGCTAATTAAACAGCTGGCCTTGGCTAATATACAAGCGCAGACTCACCATGAGGAAGCTAATCAGCGCTTAACAACCCAGCTGGAGGTACAGCAAGAAAACACTCGCCTGTTGGTGGCCCAGTTGGCAGCCCAGCAAGCGACCCAGCAAGAGGTTATGCAGGCTCAGGTGACTGCCTTAAAAGAAGTAGTGCAGCAGCTTTCTCAGGGTCGTGAGCAAGCAGCTGTTGCCCCTGGCAACCAGGTGACCGTGAGGGCAAGCCATTTTTTGCAGAAGTTGTCCCTGAGTGATGATGTAGAGGCATTTCCTGCTACATTTGAGAGGACGGCAGAGAGAGAAGGGTGGCCCCAGGACCAGTGGGCCGGCCTAATTGCTCCTTTTCTAACTGGAGATCCTCAAAAAGCCTACTTCGACCTGCCACCAGATCACGCTAAAGACTATCAAACATTAAAGGCAGAAATATTGGCTCGTTTGGGGGTAACTACAGCTGTTTGGGCCCAACGAGTGCACCAATGGAAGTATCGTCCAGATCGTCCACCACTGTCTCAAATGCATGACCTGGTGCAACTGGTAAAAAAATGGCTGCAGCCCAAAATGTTGTCTGGCCTTCAAATCGTGGAGCGGGTCGTGCTGGACCGATACCTAAGGTCACTGCCAGACGACCTTCAACGGTGGGTCAGCCATGGAGACCCCAAAACAGTGAACCACCTTGTCGAGATGGTGGAACGATACACAGTGGTGGAGGATCTGCTTGGCCCTACCAAGCGCCAAGGACCCAGTCTGCCACGGCCTATTCGTTCGACTGCTGCCCTTCGAAAGGACGTTCCCCGGAGCCCTGGAACCAACACCCCGGAAGGTCAAGAGTCACTCCCGATACCTTCTCAGCGATCTGTTCCTGTTCGGAGAGGAGGGGATGTACAATGTTGGCAATGTCATTCCTGGGGCCATACCCGGGCCCACTGCCCACTGCAAGAGGAGCCCATGGAATGCGGGGTTCTTCGGAGGGGGTCTTTTTATGCCCAGAAAGCATGCACAACACATATTGATCTTGGAGAAGAGAAATTCGAGTGTGAAGTCCAAGTGAACCACCTCCCTGCCCGGGCTTTGCTGGACTCCGGAAGCATGATAACCCTGGTCCATCCTAGAGTAATTGGGAAGATCAGTCCGGTAAGAAAAACTTTTCGGGTGGTGTGCATTCACGGGGACACTAGAGAGTACCCTCTCATCTCGGTGTCCATCTCCACAGCATGTGGCACTGGTACTCAAGAGGTGGGGGTGGTAAAGAACTTAATACATGATGTTATCATAGGACGAGACTGTCCATTATTTGCAAAACTGTGAGGACAAGGAGAATTACCTGAACGGTCCAGAGACTGGGGAGAAACTAGTCCCTATGTTCCTGCTGTTGAGAGAAATAACCCTGAAATGCCGAATGTTCTTGAAAATGCTAATGATTTGGTTAATGGTGATGAAAGTAGTGCTGATATTATTAAGGGTGTCAAAATGTGTGGTTCACAGACCTACCTGAACACTGAAGGGGGGGGGACCTTCCCCACTTCAGGTAATGCTGGGGGAAGAGGATGAGGAAGTGGCCGTTACCCCTGCCCTACCGGATTTGGGTGTTCCGCAGGGGGCATTTGGTACTGCCCAGATGCAGGACCCCACTTTGGCCCATGCACGGGAACAGGTTGTAGTAATAAATGGGGTTCCCCAAGAGCCAGGTGCGAATGAGCGGTGGCCACACTTTGCAATATGTAATGAATTGCTTTATCGGGTTACCAAAGTGAGAGAAAATGTGGTAGAGCAATTATTGGTACCCCAACAGTATAGACGCAAGGTCCTGGACCTGGCCCATGATGATGTTTTAGGGGGACACCTGGGAGTTGAAAAGACGGAGGCACGGATCACCGACCGGTTTTACTGGCCAGGTCTGAAAGCAGAGGTAAGGAGATACTGTACCTCTTGTCCCACCTGTCAGTTGACCGCTCCGGTGACCCACTTCCGGAATCCTTTGGTCCCTCTGTCCATAATTGAGGTCCCATTTGAAAGGATAGCCATGGATATAGTGGGTCCCTTGGTGAAGTCGGCTCGAGGTCACTCCTACATACTGGTGATTCTCGACTATGCCACCCGATATCCTGAGGCGCTACCCCTGCGGAATACCTCCTCTAAGGCTATTGCCCGGGAATTATTCCAGTTGTTTAGACGGACTGGTTTTCCCAAGGAAATACTAACGGACCAGGGCACCCCATTTATGTCGAGGGTTATGGCCGATGTGTGCAAGCTCTTCCGGATTAAACAGCTGCGCACATCGGTCTACCATCCCCAAACGGATGGGTTAGTAGAACACTTTAATAAGACCCCCAAATCTATGCTCAAGAGAGTTGTACAAAGGGATGGGAAAGACTGGGACTGTCTGTTACCAGCTCTCCTGTTTGCTATCCGGGAAGTGCCCCAGGCCTCCACTGGGTTTTCGCCCTTTGAGTTGGTATATGGGCGGAGACCTCGCAGACTACTGGATTTTGTTAAAGAGGAATGGGAAAGTGAACCTAGTGAGCAGAAGAGTGTTCTTGAATATGTTTCCCAAATGCAGGAGAGGATCCAAACTGTGTTGCCACTAGTCAAGGAACATTTACAAAAAGCCCAGGAGGCTCAACGACGAGTCTATAATAGGGCTGCCTAAATAAGGAACTTCCAAGTGGGGGATCGAGTAGCGGTGTTGATTCCCACTGTGGAAAGTAAATTCTTAGCCAGGTGGCAAGGCCCCTTTGAAGTTGTAGAAAAATGTGCTTTGGGAATAGAGGAGGTGAAATACCTGGGCTATATCGTGGATAGAGGGGTGGTGAAACCTCAGGTCAGCAAGGTAGAGGCTATACAGAGTTGGCCCCGCCCCCTCACAAAAAAGCAGGTACGTGCATTCTTGGGCATGGTGGGATACTACAGGAGGTTTGTACCCAACTGTGCCACGTTGGTGGCTCCATTGACCAATCTGACTAAGGGTCTGAAATCGGTCATGGTGGAGTGGAATGCAGACGCTGAGAAGGCCTTTTTGGAGCTCAAGTCGGCACTGTGCCAACACCCTGTCCTGGTAGCACCCAATTTTTCAAAAGAGTTTGTTGTCCAAACTGATGCTTCCGATGTAGGATTGGGAGCGGTGTTGTCACAGGTTGTTCATGGAGAGGAGCACCCCGTAGTCTTCCTCAGTAGGAAGTTAACACCAGCGGAGAAAAACTACGCTATAATTGAACGAGAGTGTCTGGCCATTAAGTGGGCTCTGGAGTCCCTCAGATATTACCTTTTGGGGAGGAAGTTTAGGCTGATTTCTGACCATGCCCCTTTAACATGGTTGAGACAGGGTAAAGAGAATAATGCCAGGGTTACTCGGTGGTTCCTGGCACTCCAGGAATTTAAATTTGTAGTGGAGCATAGGCCCGGGAGACTGCATCAAAATGCAGATGCCCTCTCCCGAGTCCATTGTTTGAGCTCCACTGTTGCCTCCACCTCCATGGCGTTGGGGCACAGGGGGGGGATATGTACAGGACGCCGTGGCTGGGTCCTGGAAGGACGCTATGTTTCCCCTCTGTTTGGACTGTGGTCCCTTTAAGGGAACAAAAAAAGGGTTAACTCACCTGTAAGACGAAGTGGGTTTAAAACAAGACAGGAAGTTAGAGAGGGTGTGGAGGAGCGTAGAGGAGAATGAGGATGGTGGATGGTGTTTTGGTGTGCAGCAACAGTGAATAGCAGTGGCCTGCCTGGAAGCCTCCTGCTAGGGGAATCTACCTGCAACAGAAACTAAGGACTGTTTAACTGCAATAGCAGTTCTGGACTTTGCAAGTCGGTGAGACTGAAACCTTTTTCTTTTGTTTTTGCTGCTGTAAAGCTATTTAAGTTCAATAAATCTCCTTTTTGAGTGAAAAGCCTGTGTCCTGCGATCTAGCTGGTTCCCCAAACATTACAATATATATATATATATATATATACCGTATTTATCGGCGTATAACACACACTTTTTTCCCCTTAAAATCAGGGGAAAGTCGCAGGTGCGTGTTATACACCGATCCCCTGCGATCCCGAGCTGTAAAAACTTCAAAATCGCCGACCGCGATTTGAAAATGGCGCGGCCGGTGCCGAAATACACAGAGCCGGTCCTCGGCTCTTTCCGGCGGCTCTCATTCACTTTTAGGCTCTACTCGTAGTCCCGAGCGGAGTAGGTTCGGATAGCTCCGCTCGGGACTACGAGTGGAGCCGAAAGTGAACGAGAGCCGCCGGAAAGAGCCGAGGACCGGCTCTGTGTATTTCGGCGCCGGCGGCGCCATTTTCAAATTGCGGTCGGCGATTTTGAAGCCCAGGATGGCAGGGACAGGGGATCGAAGGCTGCACTGGGGCAAGGCTGCACTGGGGAAGGCTGCACTGGGGAAGGCTGCACTGACAAGGCTGCACTGGGTAAGGCTGCACTGGGGAAGGCTGCACTGGGGAAGGCTGCACTGACAAGGCTGCAGTGACATGGCTGCACTGACATGGCTGCACTGACATGGCTGCACTGAGAAGGCTGCACTGACATGGCTGCACTGACAAGGCTGCACTGGGGAAGGCTGCACTGACAAGGCTGCACTGACATGGCTGCACTGACATGGCTGCACTGACAAGGCTGCACTGACAAGGCTGCACTGACAAGGCTGCACTGACATGGCTGCACTGAGAAGGCTGCAATGATGGGCATTTAAATATAAGTCTTTTTCCCTTCAACTTCCCTCATAAAAGTTTTTTTTCCTTAAAATTCCCTCCTAAATTGGGGTGCGTGTTATACGCCGGTGCGTGTTATACGCCGATAAATACGGTGTATATATATATTCTTTCTATTCTGTTCTACTGTTCTATTGTTTTTCTATTCTACTCTTTTCTATTAGAATTTGATTTCATTCTATTTCTATATAACCATTTTCCGAAATTCAAATTTTTTATAGAATGAATTTGAATTCAAATAGAAAAGATCAGAATAGAATAGAAAATAATAGAAAAACAATAGAACAGAATAGAAAAAAATATTATATATATATATATATATATATATATATATATATATATATATATATATATATATATATATATATATATAAAACCATCTTCTGAAATTTGAATTTCGTATACAATTAATTTGAATTTGAATAGAAAAGATTAAAATAGAGTAGAAAGAATAGACTAGAAAAACAATAGAACAGAATAGAATAAGATATAATATATATATTATATTTTATTCTGTTCTGTTCTATTGTTTTTCTAGTCTATTCTTTTCTATTCTTTTCTATTCAAATTCAAATTCATTCTATACCAAATTCGAATTTCAGAAGCCATCTTCCGAAATTCGAATTTCGTATAGAATGAATTCAAATTCGAATAGAAAAGTTTAGAATAGAATAAAAAAGAATAGCATAGAAAAACAAAGAAACAGAATAGAAAAAAATATAATATATGTATTATAGTTTATTCTCTTCTGTTCTATTGTTTTTCTAGTCTATTCTATTTCTATTATTTTTTATTCTAATCTTTTCTATTCAAATTCGAATTTATATATATATATTATATATATATATATATATATATATATATAATATATATATATATATATATATATATATATATATATATATATATATTATATATATATATATATAATATATATTAATATATAAATATATATATATATATATATATATATATATATTATATATATATATATAAATATATATTTTATATATATATATATATATATATATATATATATATAAAACCATCTTCCAAAATTGGAATTTGGTACAGAATGAATTTGAATAGAAAAGATTAGAATACAATATATTATATTTTTTTCTATTCTGTTCTATTGTTTTTCTATGCTATTCTTTTATACTTTCCATTCTATCCTAATCTTTTCTATTGGAATTCAATTTAATTCTATACGAATTTCAAATTTCGCAAAATGGTTATATATAGTTTACTTTTTCAAATTCAGTTAATGTTTTTTTCGAATGCGGTAGAATTTTTTCGAATTTTATAGTTTTATTCGAATGTGGTAGAATTTTTTCGAATTTGACAGTTTTTTTCGAATGTGGTAGAATTTTTTCGAATTTGACAGTTTTTTTCGAATGTGGTAGAATTTTTTCGAATTTCATAGTTTTTTTCGAATACGGTCGAATTTTTTTGAATGCGGTCGAATTTTTTCGAATTCGAATACGAAACGAATTCCGAAAACGAATGTAACGAATGCAACAAATTTAACTAAACAAATTTAGTTAAATAACGAAACGAAACGAAACTAAACAAATTTTTTCATCCTGCACATGTCTATAAGACATGTTTCCAGAAGGTAGCCAAGGTCCTGTGCACCTCTTCACTCTCCTCCCTGCCGGAGGAGTACCGTGATGTTAGCGATGTCTTTGACAAAAGTCAAGCCGGTAGTCTGCCTCCACACCGGTCATATGATTGCACAATTGACCTTCAACCTGGTGCCATACCCCCCTCGTGGCCGGGTTTATCCTTTGCCAGTCTTGGAGGATAAGGCCATGGAGGAGTATGTTGCAGATGCATCTCGAGGTTTCATCTGCAAATCCTCGTCTGCTGCTGGTGCTGGTTTCTTCTTTGTGAAGAAGAGGATTGGTGAACTGAGACCTTTTATTGACTATAGGGGTCTCAATTGTTTCACATCTAAGAATGCCCATATGAGTCCTATGATTATGGAGGGCGATGAGTGGAAAACTGAATTTTATACCAGAACAGACCATTATGAGTACCTCAATATGCTTTTTGGCCTTTGTAATGCCCCAGCAGTTTTCCAGGAATTTATTAATGATATCCTCTGAGATTTGTTGCAGTTATGTGTGGTGGTTTATCTCAACAATATCCTCATATTTTCCAAGTCCCTGGAGAGCCACCACACAGATGTCTGTCATGTGCTTCAGAAACTAAGAGAGAACAATCTCTATTGTAAATTGGAGAAGTGCAAATTCCATCGTAAACAGGTTAAATTCCATGTCATTTCCACTGCTGGTTTTTTGATGGACCCAGAGAAACTTTTAGCAGTCCTACAGTGGCCCCAACCCATGGGTTTACGTCCTCTGCAACATTTTCTTGGCTTGCCAAACTATTATCGGAAGCTTATTTGTAACTTCTCATCTCTGGTCAAGCCCATTACTGATATGACCAGAAAAGACGGTAACCCACAGAGTTGGTCTCTGGAGTCCACTATGTCTTTTGAGAGTCTCAAGGCTGCCTTTGTTTTTGCTCCTGTGTTGGCACATCCTGTTCCTACTTTACCTTTTATCCTTGAGGTTGATGCTTCTGAGACTGGAGTTGGCACCCTTCTGTCTCAACGTCCTACCTCAGAGAGCGGTATGCATCCTTGTGGCTACTTCTAGAAATTGTCACCTCTGGAGTGCAATTACGAGATTGGTGACAGAGAGCTGTTAGCGATCATTTTAGCCCTGAAAGAATGGAAATATCTCCTCACTGTTCCGGTTCTCATTCTTACTGACCATAAGAATCTCACATTCTTGTCTGAGGCTAAATGCCTCTCTCCCAGAAGGGCGCGATGGGCTCTTTTCTTGTCAAGTTTCAATTACATTGTCTCATTCTTACCCGGTACTAAGAATGCAAGGGCTGATGCTTTGTCACGACAATTTTCCTCCACTTCCAAGATGGAGTCGGTTCCGGTTCCTGCAATTCCTCCTGATTGTATTCTGGCTACGATTCGCACCAGTCTCTCTTCTCCTTTGGGTGACAAAAATCTTGCTGCTCAGATCCATGTTCCTCCTGAGAAACCTTGTGACTGCTGCTTTGTCCTAGAGAGTCTCCGTACTGCTGTGCTCCAGACTTACCATTTTCTCAAGGCTGCTGGCCACCCTGGGAAGAATCAACTCTTTTGGGCCATTTCCCAACAATTCTTGTGGCCTAGTCTATGTGCTGATGTAACCGTCTTCATAGCTAATTGTTCCGTGTGTGCTCAGAGTAAGACTCCACGACACCTTCCAGTGGGCCTCCTACTACCCATACCCAATGAAGAGATGCCCTGGACCCACCTGTCTATGGATTTCATTGTGGAGTTACCCAACTCCAAGGGCAACACAGATATCCTTATGGTGGTTGACCAGTTCTCGAAAATGTATCATTGTATTCCACTTAAGAAGTTGCCCACTTCTAAGGAACTGGCTGCCATTTTTGCTTGGGAGATCTTTCGCTTACATGGGCTACCCAAGGTGATTGTCTCAGCCAGGGGTAGTCAGTTTGTGTCCCAGTTCTGGCGAGCCTTTTGTGTACAGCTGGGAATTCAGCTTGCTTTCTCCTCTGAGTATCACCCGCAGTTCAATGGGGCCACAGAATGAGACAATCAGTCCTTGGAGCAATTCCTACATTGCTATATTTGTAACCATCATCAGAACTGGTCAGACCTCTTACTGTGGACGGATTTTGCTCACAATACTGCCTTGAATTCTGCTTCCCGATTGTCCCCATTTATGGTGAACTATGGTTTCCAACCTTCCATGTTGCCTGACTCATTTGTTCCGCAGAGTATTCCTGCGTTAGAGGAGCATCTCCGTGGTCTTCGTTCCACTTGGGCGCAAGTCCAGGAGGCTTTGCGACATGCTAATGATGGGTACAGACTCCATGCTGACCGCAGACACCTGCCTGTGCCTTCCTACCAGGCTAGGGACAGGGTCTGGCTGTCATCTCACAACCTCCGACTTCGTGTTCCCTCTCTGAAGTTCGCACCTTGGTTTATTGGGCCTTTCCGTATTCTTCGCAGGATTAACCCAGTGGCTTATGCATTAGACCTTCCTTCTAATATGTGTATCTCAAATGTATTTCATGTCTCCTTATTAAAACCTTTGGTCTTCAACTGCTTTACCACCTTGGTGCCATGTCCTCACCCTGTACAGGTTGAGAACCATGAGGAGTATAAAGTACAGTCCATTGTTGACTGCCGTAGGTTCCCGTGGGTGCATACAGTACCTGGTGCATTGGAAAGGGTATGAGGAACGCTCTTGGGTCTCATCCTCGGACGTACATGCCCCTCCTCTGTGATTTTCATAGATGTTTTCCCCTTAAGCCTGGTGGTCCTCCGAGGGGGGTCGCTGAGGAGGGGGTACTGTCAGAGCTGGGCTCAGCCCATCCTTCCTCTGAGCTGGCCGCTCATCTGTCGGCTAAGTGCCAGCTTCCATCTTTCCACAGTGACTCACCTGTTGACGATATCCTGCTCGTCAGTCCTGCCTACTTAAGCCGTCCAGCCCAGAAGATCTCTGCCTTCGCCTTGGTCAATATCACAGAATCCATCTCCTGTTAAAGACTTGCTTGGCTGACATTGCTTCTGGCTCCAGATCCTGCTTGCTGTTCCACTATGCTGTTTTCTGGCTTCCTGACTTTCTGGCTTGTCTGACTATCAGTTCCGGTTACCGAACTTTGGCTATGTTTTGACTATGTTTGTTCTATTTACTTTTATTATTAAACAAGTGTGATTTAACTGTACTTCTGTATCGGTCTGATTCATGCTTTCTGACACTAGCTATAGTGTCCGACTGTAACGTACCTGGGATGTGAGCCTAACGTGCGGAGGGAGACCTCCACTACCACCCTGGCTCGGAGACCACTGGAGTGGGAACAGTGGCGGTAAGAGCACAGTGAGGTAAAGTTGCCTGGTGAGTCCTTACTGCTTGGAGTGGTTTCGTCAAGTGGAAGCTGGAGTAGCGAGTGCAGGTCAGCAGATGCAGGCTAGTAGAGTAGCAAGTGCAGGTCAGCAGATGCAGGTTGCAGAGCAGCGGATGCAGGTCAGCAGATGCAGGTTTGCAGAGCAGCGGATGCAGGGTAGCAGATGCAGGTTTGCAGAGCTGCGAATGCAGGTCAGCAGTTGCAGGTTTGCATAGTAGCGGATGCAGGTCAGCAGTTGCAGGTTTGCAGAGCAGCGGATGCAGGTCAGCAGATGCAGGTTTGCAGAGCACCAGATGGAGATCAGCAGGCAGAAGCAAAGTCAGACTAGCCGGGGCATACAAATCGGGGAACACAGCAAAAACGTCAGGCAGAAAATAGTCAGAATCCAGGCTGGGTCATGGCAACAGGCAATCAGGCAGGTAACAGAGCAGGGTCAAACAAGCTGAGGTCAGGATTGGAGACAGAAGCAAGGTCAGGAAGCCGGGTCAAACACAGGAACAGAGTACTGGTACAGAATCAGGAACACAGGGAACAGAAGAAGATCAAACCGCAAGGGGCAGCATCACTGAGCGTCTTTTATGAACCGTTGGGTGCCAAAGCGCGTCTAACGCGAGCGCATGCACACATTTGTGCGCAAAGTCCATGGCTCGCGTGTGCGCATAGGCGCACGCCTTCCGGAATGGGCAGTACGTCCCTGACAGTGCCCCCACTAAAGGGCAGCCTCCGGGTGTCCAAGAGAACTCTTTTCTGGGGGTAACTGCGGAAAAAAGCCTGAATTAATTCTTGGGCGTGAATGTTCTGTTGAGGTTCCCAGGAATTCTCTTCCAGACCGTAACCCTTCCATTTGATCAAGAATTGAAGCTGGTTCCTTCTTCTTCGGCAGTCTAAGGCGGCCTCCACTTCAAATTCCTCATCTCCATCAATGATCATAGATTCAGGTGGTCTCGATCCTCTGTCTGGGAAAGGATCAGGCACTGCAGGTTTTAATAACGATACATGAATACATGGATTTTCAAGGACTCCGGTAAGGCAAGTTTGTAGGAAACGTCTTTTAATTTCCATTTTACTGGGAAGGGGCCGATGAATTTGGGTGCCAATTTCCTTGCGGGGCAAGACATCTTAAGATTGGTGGTGGATAACCATACCTGATCGCCTTGTTGCAGACATAATTCCCCTCTCCACTTCCTGTCGAACATCCTCTTATTGGTTGCATGTGCCCAGGTTAAGGCTTCCTACAATAACTTGCTATTACGAGTCAGGAAATCAACGGTACTCTGTGTAAAGAAAATGTAAGAGTAGTATAGTTTTGCCTTAGCGAGATTTGATGTGATCTGTAGAAGTAGTGTAATTGTAGATGTAGTTTCATTCTGGGTTATTAACCACTTCAGCCCCGGAAGGATTTACGCCCTTCCTGACCAGAGCACTTTTTACAATTTGGCACTGCGTCGCTTTAACTGCTAATTGTGCGGTCATGAAATGCTGTACCCAAACAAAATTTGCGTCCTTTTCTTTCCACAAATAGAGCTTTCTTTTGATGGTATTTGATCACCTCTGCGGTTTTTATTTTTTGTGCTATAAATGGAAAAAAACGAAAAATTTGAAAAAATGATATTTTCTACTTTTTGTTATAAAAAAAATCCAATAAACTCAATTTTAGTCATACATTTAGGCCAAAATGTATTCGCCCACACGTCTTTGGTAAAAAAAATGTAAATAAGCGTATATTTATTGTTTTGCGCAAAAGTTATAGCGTCTACAAACTAGGGTACATTTTCTGGAATTTACACAGCTTTTAGTTTATGACTGCCACATGTCATTTCTTGAGGTGCTAAAATGGCAGGGCAGTACAAACCCCCCCCAAACCCCATTTTGGAAAGTAGACACCCCAAGGAAATTGCTGAGAGGCATGTTGAGCCCATTGAATATTATTTTTTTTGTCCCAAGTGATTGAATAATGGCAAAAATTGCAAAAAGTTGTCACTAAATGATATACTGGGAGCCTAGCCGCATACGGGGCCCCGAAAACCTGCTGTGTGACGGCGCTCCTCGTCTGACAGTTCTTAAATAACGGGGGGCGGGGCCACCCGGTGACCCCGCCCCCCTCTGACGCACGGTGACTTGACGGGACTTCCCTGTGACGTCACGGGGAATGCCACAGGGAAGTCCCGTCATGTCCCGTGCGTCAGAGGGGGGCGGGGTCACCGGGTGGCCCCACCCCCCGTTATTTAAGAACTGTCAGACGAGGAGCGCCGTCACACAGCGGGAGCCTCCCTCCATGCCAGCATGGGTTGCGGAGCGGCCCGGAGAAGAAAATGAAGAAGAGAAGAAGAGAAGAAGAGAAGAAGAGAAGAAGAGAAGAGCAGGAGCCTCCCCCCCATGCCATGGGTGCGGAGCGGCCCGAGGAGAAGAAGATAGAAGACGCCGCGGAGGAGATGCTGGACGAGAACGCCGGAGGAAGAACCAGAAGAGCCAGAAGAACCAGAAGAACCAGAAGATGAAGGAAGATAAAAGAAAGAAGAAGCATTTAAATAAAGGAATTGTCAAAAACTGTCTCTTGTCATTTTTAACATTTTTGACAGCTTTTTAGTGAAATGGTAGGGGTAAGTTCCCCCTTACCATTTCACACAGGGGGGGGGGGGGGCGGGATCTGGGGGTCCCCTTGTTAAAAGGGGGTTCCAGATTCCGATAAGCCCCCCGCCCGCAGACCCCCACAACCACCGGCCAGGGTTGTGGGGATGAGGCCCTTGTCCTCATCAACATGGGGACAAGGTGTTTTGGGGGGCTACCCCAAAGCATCCTCCCAATGTTGAGGGCATGTGGCCTGGTATGGTTCAGGAGGGGGGGGCGCACTCTCGTCCCCCCCTCTTTTCCTGCGGCCTGCCAGGTTGCGTGCTCGGATAAGGGTCTGGTATGGATTTTTGGGGGGACCCCACGCCGTTTTTTTTTTTTAAATTTTGGCGCGGGGTTCCCCTTAAAACCCATACCAGACCTGAAGGGTCTGGTATGGAATTTAGGGGAACCCCACGTTATTTTTTTTTTTTAATTTTGGCCGGGGTTCCCCTTAATATCCATATCAGACCTGAAGGGCCTGGTATGGAATTAAGGGGTAATCCCACGTCATTTTTTTTTTAAATTTTGGTTCGGGGTTCCCCTTTGGGGAATTCCCATGCCGTTTTTATCAATGAACTTCTATGTGTATTGTCGGCAATGCAATAGCCGCGGGTAGTTTTAAATGAGTTTTTTCCTTCAAAATATCATTTTGCTGTCAGACTGTTCTAAACACAGGAAACATGCGCCCCTTTACAGGCATACTATAGACACCCCCCAGGTACGAAATTTAAAGGGATATTACACTTTTATTGTTTGACTTTAAGCATTATTAAAATCACTGCTCCTGAAAAAACGGCCATTTTTAAAACTTTTTTTTGCATTGATCCATGTCCCCTGGGGCAGGACCCAGGTCCCCAAACACTTTTTATGACAATAACTTGCATATTAGCCTTTAAAATTAGCACTTTTGATTTCTCCCATAGACTTTTAAAGGGTGTTCCGCGTCATTCGAATTTGCCGCGAACACCCCAAATTGTTCGCTGTTCGGCGAACTTGCGAACAGCCAATGTTCGAGTCGAACATGAGTTCGACTCAAACTCGAAGCTCATCCCTAAAACACACTATATCGCCCAAATGTTTAATGAAATAAAAAAGATGATCTTAGGCCGAGTACATGGATACCAAACATGAAATGCTTTAAAATTGCGCACAAAAGTGCAGTGGCGACAAACTAAATACATTTTTAAAAGCCTTTAAAAGCCTTTACAGGTTACCACTTTAGATTTACAGAGGAGGTCTACTGCTAAAATTACTGCCCTCGATCTGACCTTCACGGTGATACCTCACATGAATGGTGCATTTGCTGTTTACATTTGACGGCAGACCAATTTTTGCGTTCACCTTTGCGCGAGAGCAGGGGTGCTTTTTTTTTTTTTTTTTCCTTTATTATTTTTTTGCTTTTTTCAGCCTGTGGGCTGAAGGAAAAAAAGAGATTGATCGGTGGGTATGCCCACCATTAGAATACCTCCCTTCATCCACCCACTTCTAATGATGGGCATACATGCTCCATTTATATATGCCGAAGCATGGGGGCATCCTCCTGCAAAACGTAGGAGCAAATCGCTCCTCCACCCCTGCTGCCCCCATGCTTCGGCATATATCACCTCCGCTGGAGTCACGGCTTTATATATCGTGGGAGCAGACGCTATTGCTGTCAAGATACATAAATACGTGCTGCAGCTAAATAGCGTACCTGAAGACAAAAAAATGGTTAACAATAAAACACAGTAAACAGTAAAATATAAAAAATTGCATACCTGAAAAGCAAACATGATAAAACATAATAACAATAAAACATTGCAGAAAAGAATACAGTAAGAAAGAGCAGAACAATAGAGAGAGAATAGAGAGAGAGAGAACAATAAAACGACGACTATTTTTTTTTTATATATATTTTTTTGTGGTTTTTTTGTTACACTTTTTTTTGTAACTGTAACTTTTGTAACTTGGCATCTTGGGAGACCCTGTAAAAGTGTTCCTAGTCTGTGCAATGCTGTACGCTAATACTCAACTAGTGTATGGTAGCGTTCAAAACATTCACCAATGCAAAGACCAGGATTGTCAGGACAGGAGGGACAATAATAGCGGGTGTCACGCCTATATCCGCACTTCCTGCAGACACAACATCTTTTTTGGGGGGGTTCGTTGGGTAGGGGGACTCGGGAGTACATAAAGAAAATGCCTCTCATGCAGCTGACTGCATTTGGTTGGGGATGTGAATGGGGGAAGTACGGGTGCTGCAGAAGTGGTGGGTTCCCAATTAGGATTGGCGAATGCAGCAGGAAGGGCATTATGGGCACAACGGGCCTGTGTTTGTCTTCTTCTTGGTGGCAGCGGGACACTACTTGTGCTTGCCTCCTCACCAGCTTGAACTGCACTTACTGTATGGGACTCGCCACGTCACCAAGTGTTACTGCTGGTTTGACTACGACCGGGGTGTACTAGGCTGCTGGTGCTTGCCAGTTCACCAAAACCCTACCAAAAAAACTGTTACCGATCGCAGGGATCAGGCCTGACTCTGTGAAAGTTGCAGTTATGCTGTTAGTGTTTTGTAAGTGACAGTGATCGATCGATACTGCACTTGGGTGGGCTGGGCTGGGCAGAGGGGCAAAACGCAGGTGCTAGCAGGTACCTGGGCTGATCCCGCTAACACTGTGTTTTTGGGAACCCTAAACTGCTGGGGACGCTAGTATAGATCTGATCGGATCAGATATTGATCCGTTCAGATACCATACCACTAAGGGAGGTGTCTGCTGGGTGCGTGGGTGTTAGCGGTACTGGGGCTAACCTGACACTGCCTGGGGCGACGCAGACCCTATCTTACCCTAAAACTTTAGTTATATCACCGCTGGGCAATCAGGGGGCTAAGCCTTTATTAGGTAATAAACGGCGGGTGCCCAGACACTGTAAAAAATAAACTAACTAACCAGCGTCACCTGTAACAGTTATACGGTGATCACTGGTGAAAGGGTTAACTAGGGGGCAATCAAGGGGTTAAAACCTTTATTAGGTAGTATATGGGGGTCCCTGATGCTATAAAACGCTGACGGCGAACCTATATATTTACCTCCCTAACTAGCGTCACCAGTGACACTAATACAGCAATCAGAAAAACAATCACTTAGTGAAACTGGCGACGGGGGGTGATAAAGGGGTTAAAACTTTATTAGGGGGGGTTAGGGGGGTATCCTAGACCTAAAGGGGGCTAACACTAACTGCCCTACCATACTAACTGTCACAAACTGACACCAATGCAGTAATCAGAAAAAAAACAAAACTGCTTGATGTCACTGTGATGGGGGGTGATCGGGGGTGATCAGGGGGCGATCGGGGGGTGATGGGGGGTGAAAAGTATGCCTGGCATGTTCTACTGTGTGTGTGTGTTGTGCACTCACATCGATGTCTTCTCTCCTCGGCGCCGGAACGGAAAATAGCAAGCTGAGGAGAGATGACATCACTTCCTCTGTTGCTGTTTACTATACAGCAGCAGAGGAAGGATTTCATTGGCTGGGAGCGATCGCGAGGGAGGGGGCCACGAATGGATGGCCTCCCCCTCACCTCTGATCACTCCGGGACAGAAGCCTACCGCCTCGGGCACCGGGGGGGGTCCGATCGAACCCCCGCCCGCGGGAGGCAGATCACGTATCAAGTACGTGATTTTGCCTGCCCGTGCCATTCTGCCGCAGTATATCTGCGTGAGGCGGTCGGCAAGTGGTTAAGAATATAGTATTCAATGTCAGTCATGCACATATGTTCTTTTATTAGCATTTGAAAAGGACAGAGCCAGTTTTTTCTAGGATCGAAGTGACACCTAGATGCCAATAAAAGTTCCCATTAGAGTAAACAGATTGCCACCATCCTGAGGCTTCAAAGAAAACTGCTAGTCATTTTGGCTACATTGATCCGCAGGGGGCATTCGCAAGGCTCCAGCCAGTCTGTAAACTTTGATTAATATCAACAGATCTAAGGAACCTATTTTATCTCTCATAAAATCTAAAATATTAGCGTCAGAGAGATCAAAATAACTCCTTTCGATCGTACACGTGATGGGTTACGTGTACATGTAACTCTGTATGTTTAGCAGGTGTAGAATCCTGGGGAACCACACAAAATCATTATATGGCGCCTGATTGTGGCAGGCAGGTGCTGTCTGTGCTACTGTCATGATCAGACTGATGCACTGGTATCGGAAATCCTATCCATGACTAGGGATGAGCTTCGAGTTTGAGTCAAACTCATGTTGGACTCGAACATCGGCTGTTCGCAAGTTCGCTGAACAGCGAACAATTTGGGGTGTTAGCGGCAAATTCGAATGCCGCGGAACACCCTTTGAAAGTCCATGGGAGAAATCAAAAGTGCTAATTTTAAAGGCTTATATGCAAGTTATTGTCATAAAAAGTGTTTGGGGACCTGGGTCCTGCCCCAGGGGACATGGATCAATGCAAAAAAAGTTTCAAAAACGGACGTTTTTTTCGGGAGCAGTGATTTTAATAATGCTTAAAGTGAAACAATGAAAGTGTAATATCCCTTTAAATTTTGTACCTGGGGGGTGTCTATAGTATGCCTGTAAAGGGGCGCATGTTTCCCGTGTTTAGAACAGTCTGACAGCAAAATGAAATTTCAAAGGAAAAAAAGTCATTTAAAACTACTCGCGGCTATTAATGCATTGCCGGTCTGACAATACACATAGAAGTTCATTGATAAAAATGGCATGGGAATTCCCCACAGGAAAACCCAGAAACAAAATAAATAAAAAAAAATGACGTGGGGGATCCCCCTAAATTCCATACCAGGCCCTTCAGATCTGGTATGGATATTAAGAGGAATCCCGGCCAAAATTAAAAAAAAAATAATGACATGGGGGTTCCCCCTAAATTCCATACCAGGCCCTTCAGGTCTGGTATGGATATTAAGGGGAACTCTGGCCAAAATTTTAAAAAAAATGACGTGGGGGGTCCCCCTAAATTCCATACCAGACCCTTCAGGTCTGGTATGGATATTAAGGGGAACCCCGGTCCAAAATTTAAAAAAAAAACCTTGTGGGGTCCCCCCAAAAATCCATACCAGACCCTTATCCAAGCACGCAACCTGGCAGGCCGCAGGAAAAGAGGGGGGACGAGAGAGCCCCCCCTGAACTGTACCAGGCCACATGCCCTCAACATTGGGAGGGTGCTTTGGGGTAGCCCCCCAAAACACCTTGTCCACATGTTGATGAGGACAAGGGCCTCATCCCCACAACCCTGGCCGGTGGTTGTGGGGGTCTGTGGGCGGGGGGCCTATCGGAATCTGGAAGCCCCCTTTAACAAGGGGACCCCCAGATCCCGGCCCTCCCCCCTGTGTGAAATGGTAAGGGGGTACTTTACCCCTACCATTTCACTAAAAAACTGTCAAAAATGTTAAAAATGACAAGAGACAGTTTTTGACAATGCCTTTATTTAAATGCTTCTTCTTTCTTCTATCTTCCTTCCTTCATCTTCTTCTGGTTCTTCTGGTTCTTCCTCCGGTGTTCTCATCCAGCATCTCCTCCGCGGCATCTTCTTCCCTTCTTCTCCTCGGGCTGCTCTGCATCCATGGCATGGAGGGAGGCTCCCGCTCTTCTCTTCAACTTCTTCTCTTCTTCATCTTCTTCTCTTCTTCATCTTCTCCTCTTCTTCATCTTCTTCTCCGGGCCGCTCCGCATCCATGGCATGGAGGGAGGCTCCTGCTGTGTGACGCTTCTCCTCTTCTGATGGTTCCTAAATAACGGGGGGGGGGGCACCCGGTGACCACGCCCCCCTCTGACGCACGGGACATGACGTGACGTCACAGGGAAGTCCCGTCAAGTCACTGTGCGTCAGAGGGGGCAGAGTCTATGGGTGGCCCCGCCCCCCGTTATTTAAGAACCATCAGAAGAGGAGAAGCGTCATACAGCGGGAGCCTCCATGCCATGGGTGCGGAGCGGCCCGGAGAAGAAGATGTATATCTTTTATGCACTGCCCACTTTCGGGATATTAAATGATAAATTTAATAAGTGACTTCTGTGTACTAAGCTAGGACTCATATCTCTGGAGAGGTTGTTGTATTTTAGTGCCTAAGTACTCGGTCTAAGTTACGTGCCAATCAGTAAGCAATTGCACTGCGTGTTGGCAGATTACATGCAGATTGTACGCTAACAGATCTGCCAGACGCAGATCTGTGTGTGTGGTGGCTCAGCAGACCAGTCTAGACCAGACCAGTCAAACTGTTGGGTGGTGGCAGGCTATCATTTATTGTGTGTCTGGTGTGTGGGTGTGGGGACAGTGGGAAGAGTGATTAACACCAGGGGTTCAAGCTTGCAGGATAGCTGGAAGAACCCTAGAAGTGTGTAGTAATTGCTAGACTGCTCCCCAACCCTTATGCCCCGTACACACGGTCGGATGTTCCGATGAAAAATGTCCGATCGAAGCGTGTTGTCGGAAATTCCGACCGTGTGTGGGCTCCATCGGACATTTTCCATCAGATTTTCCGACACACAAAGTTGGAGAGCAGGAGATAAAATTTTCGGACAACAAAATCCGATCGCGTCAATTCCGACTGTGTGTGGCCTGTTCCGACGCACAAAGTGCCACGCATGCTCAGAAGAAATTCCGACACGGAACAGCTCGTTCTGGTAAACTTAGCGTTTGCAATGGATACAGCGCTTTCGTCACGCTGCAATGTTAAAAATGGTTTAATACAGCGCACTCTCTTCTTCTTTATAATGTGACAAGAATAAAGTAGTTTTGCTGCTCATATTCATATTCACACAGACTTCTCACAAACTTATTTTGTTACTATTTATCGGGATTCCCTCAATATATTTTGATTTCTCACATCTGACAATTTTGTTGTATTTTATTTTTTTTTTTGGCTTTAATGTAGATTCTTTTTTTGTGTTTGTATTTTTTTGAAGAGTGTTATTTTTTCTTTTGGATTTTTATTTGTACTCCCGAAAATGTTTGTGTGTGTTTTTTGTGTCATGTTCCCACAACCACAAGAAAAAAGAAAAAAGACCTCTCCTGCGCTCAGGTGTCCATGAACTGGATATGTGGTGCAGCCACCTATAAAAGTAATGCCTAGCGTCTTGCAGCCCTCATTTGAACAATGGGTATTCAAGCTAAAAAAAACAGAAAAGAAAGAGGGCGCACCAACCTAGTGCATTACCACTGATAAACTTTAATGCAGCATAAAAACAGTAAAAATTATACTCACAAACGAGCTAGTATAAATAGCTTTCAAAAGGGCGCAAAAGCGCTGTTTCTGTGGAACGACACCCCAGGACCTGTTGCAGAGAGGATAAGACCAGCGCATATGGCTGATGGCTTACGCGTTTCGGGGGAGCACCCCTTTCTTCAGAGCCTAAGCGGGCAATGGTTGGTCTCTCGAATTGCTCTCTCTATAAATGTATGTATGTGCCTGTGTCTACCCCACCCAATTAGTGACGACGCCCCCTCCCACAGATATTAGGCACCACCCACCCATTCGGGTTAACCCTCTCTATCCCATCCCTCTGAGTGTGATTCCCCATTTGTAGCCAAAATCTAGAGGGCAAACATCACTCTATGTAATCTGCTAAAAAGATAATGTTAGTAGTAATACTAGTACAAAAAGAAATTGATTAATTAAAAAAATTAAATAGATAAAATAAAAATATAGAGACACTGGACCAGTAGATCAATTTCACTCTCACCATATGCTATGTGCAACAGGGCAGGGGAAGGGGGATTGGGTGCGCCAAACCAAAGCAAAGACACCTCACCTCCTTCATGCAGCTCTAATTGTGTCCTCATGCCTCCGATCTACTGGGGTGGATGATGCCGGGCTTCTCCGGCTCCCAGGAGCCATATTAGTGCCGCATGCCATGTGTGGAACGCACGCCATTCCAAAAGGCCAGGAAGTGCGGGCGTACCTGCGTTCCACCTGCTACTTCCGGCCGATCGTGGCGTCATTTCCCCCTCCTCCACAGGCGTCAGAGGTCACTGTGCGCCAGGAACACAGTCCGGAAGCGTGGGTGTGTTTGCGTTCCACCCACTGCTTCCGACCGTCAACCTGTGGTGAATAATGCGCGTGCATCTCAGTACGGCCGCGCGCTCTCTACCAATCGCTCCACTCCCAACATTGTCATTGGCAGAGGCGCGATCTGGCTAAGCAGGACAGGCAGCATTCTGGCGGGGGCTACTAGCAGTGCTCAACCCACTTTTCTCTAAAGAAACATTGATGAAAAATGGAGGGGAAACGGAATGTATAATTTAAAAACTTAGTTAATTAATTAATTTAAAAAAAATAAAATAAAAAAAAATAAAATAAAAATAAATTAATTCATTTCACTACAACGACTGAATACAAAAAATATATAGTCTGATAACTCCCACAGGGCTGTGGCAGGCTCTTCAGGCCCCCCGGACTTTACTCACATACACCCCCACACAGCTCGCTTACTAACCAACCCTACATCTCCATTCCAACGCTACACATACGATACCTATCACTACCAGCAAAAATGTAAGATCGACAGCTATCACAACGATATACCACACTCACATGCCCACTCCCTATTCTTCATCCCCTGCCCCCCACCTACGACCAACCCCTTTTATCCTTCCTCCTCGATACCTGAAACCACATGCTCCTACACATTGGTTCGATTCCTAACCATCGTACTCTACACTCATTACTCCCCCCAACATGAAAATGGAAATATGTATATTTGATACACTCTTCAATAAAGCCTTAATTACAAATTTTAGGAACGTATTTTGAACCCCCCATGTTATTGTAACAAAAGTACGTAACAATTTCTATGCTTCTTACTATAACAAAAAAAAAAAAAAAAGCAAATAGTTGACTTTATTATCTACATTTTGCGATCAAAGCGGCTGCGTCCGCAATGTTACTTTTACCTGTGATTTCACGTATTTCCTATTTCTTTCTGTACATGTTAATCTCTGCATGAAAATTTCAATAAAAACTTGTTTAAAAAATAAATAAATAAATAAATAAATTAATCAATTAATAAAAATAAAATTTAAGATATTATAATGTAAATCTCGATTCCCAAATAAGGAAGTGGAAAAAAGGAATCCAAACCTATATGTTGATCATAATGTAAAATTGTTAGAAGGAGTCCGCAGAAGTATCCCTCCAAGGTACAGTAGATCATACCATATCCATAAAATTCATAGATTGAAATATAACATATAATATACTTAATGTTAAAAGAACAACGCATGGGAGTCCATAACAATTAGTCGTCATGATATCAGCACGATACTAATCTAGAGGAGGAAGGATTATAAAATAATAAATAGTACATAGTATAAAATACTAAAAATACATATGGGATCTCAAAGTGAATACTGAACCTCATCAGCCTATACCAATATTAATCACCATTAGACACAGCAATAGAGTGTTCCTACTGAAAGGCTGCACCCCACTCCATGTAGATGTAAAATATATATAAATATAGTGACAAATATGTATATAAACCATATAATAATAATAAACCATACTGTGCCAAATTACAGTGGTACCCATCACCTTAGCATATACCCTGGAAGATACCTCTGCGGACCGGCATACCATAGACAAGAGAGAGAGAGAGAGGCACCATTGCCCGCTAGCATCTGGTTGGAATAGACACTAAACTCCAATGGCGGTAAATTACATTGGCGGTAAATTGCATAAAATTACAAAAAGTACATCATGTAGTCAAATAGGCCAATAGGCGACTATCTGAAACCAACCACAACCTAAACCTAATAACTAGCTTCTAAACAAATACCTAGCGGCTAAAACCTATTACTACACCTGCCAAATGGTCTACCCAATTCCTAGTCCTTGACCTTAGTGCATCCCATAAACCCCAAGAGTGAGCCCCCACCAACATAGTGGAGGTGAAGGACACACTAAAGAAGTCACATCAGAATTATCTAACTGATGTTACCAATGGCTCGAAAGCTTGGACAGGAACTGAAGGAATTATGCTACATTGTGTAGTTCAATTTCCTCGTTCAGACCTTTCGGGGCCAAAGTTCCTAGGGAAAATATCCAGAATGCCTCTCTACTACACAGCATTTGATATTTTTTACCACTATCTAGGTCGCTCAGCATTGCTTCTATGCCGAAAGCAACTTTGAAATGTTTCGGTATTGAGTAGTTATCCTTTTCTGTCAGGATACTACTCCTGTGCTCGTTCATTCTTATCCTCATAACTCTTGACGTCCGTCCAACATAGAGGAGGCCACAGGGGCACAGAAGACCGTAGATGACATACGGGGTACCGCAGTTGATAAACTGCTTAATCTTGTGGACCCTACCGTCTGTTCCAAAGACTTCTTTCTTTCTGTGGCACATATGCACGCAGTTCCCACAGTTGCTGCTCCCACATCTGTAACTGCCCTTCTGGTCAAAAATTGTACTCCAGGTGCTGTTGAGTCCTCCATTTCTTTGTTTTCTTACCCTACTAGGGGCAATGATGCTCCCAAGGTCCTTCGGTCTCCTAAAGACCAAATTAGGATGCGAAGGAAGGCTTGTCTTTTAAGATGGGATCTGATTCAAGGATTCTCCAATTCTTTTTGAGGATTTTTTGTATTATGGGGGCCTTGTTATTGTACCTAGTGCAAAACCGTACTTGTGGTTGTTCGTCCACATGTGGGTTTATCTTTTTTTCTTCGCCAACACAAGTGTTGTCGTACAACACAAGGTACTTTTGGAATGCCTCCTCTATATGCACCTCTTCATAGCCCTTTTCCTTGAACTTATTCTTAAGGATAAGGCTCTGTTCTTCATAGTCTTGCTTCAGGGTGCAGGTTCGCCTAAGCCTGAAAAACTGGCCAAAGGGGACATTCCTAATCCATCTAGGGTGATGGTGGCTCCGGTCGTGGAGATATGAATTCCCGGTGCTCGGTTTAAAGTGGGTTTTTGAGAAGATGGTCCCAGTGTCGTCCACCTGTAGCTTTAGGTCCAGGAAAACCAGGGACTTGTCGTCCACCACATGGGTAAAGGAAATCCCATAGGGGTTTCCTGCACAATGTGCAAGAAATCCTTTCAGCTCCTCATCGGTACCACTCCAGATGATAAGAATATCGTCTATGTACCGCGAGTACAACACTAGGTTCTTCCCATAGGGGTTATTGGCCCAGATGTGGTTGAGTTCCCAATAACCCATAAACAGGTTCGCATAGCTGGGGGCAAACCTTGCACCCATAGCTGTACCCCTTATCTGCCTATAGTGCCTGTCCAAGAAAGTGAAGTAATTGTGGGTCAAAGTGAACTCGATGCATTCATAAACGAAACGAGCTTGCCTAGGATCAAATACGTGTGCTTCTGCTACATGTTATTCGATAGCTCTAAGACTCATGCTGGATAGAGGTGTATAGAGATGTCACATCGAGTGATAGCCATCTATAGCCCTGCTCCCAAGTGTAAGCACTAAGTACCTCTAGAGCATGGTCTGAGTCCTTGATGTATGATGGCAGGTTAACCACCAATCCCTGGAGAAAGTAATCAATATAATTGCCCAGATTGCTAGTCAGGCTGTCAATCCCTGCTATAATAGGTCTTCCTGGGGGCTTCTCCATATCTTTGTGTATCTTTGGGATATGGTAGAAGTGGGGGACCACTGGGTGCTTGGAATACAAAAAGTAGTACTCGTTTTTAGTCAGGACTTGATCTGATAATGCTTTATCCAGAAGCGCTTTTAATTCCATGTTATAGTTAACTGTAGGATCCCAAGTAAGTCTCTCATAGGTGTTGGTATCACCAATCAGTCTATATGCTTCCTCCAGATATTGATCTCTATCTTGAATCACCAGACCTCCACCTTTGTCTGCTTTTCTTATGACTATTTCAGAGTTCTTTTTCAAACTATCCAAAGGGCCCTCCAAGCTAGCTCCGTGGTCTTTAGTATACTTCCGTTTCTTGTCCCCACAGATTTTCCTGAATTCCTCCATCACTACTTCATAGAACGTAGGTATAAAATTCCCCTTGTTACAGTGGGGATAGAAGCTGGATTTTGGTCTGAAATTAGTGTTGATAGTCCCCCCCTCCAGGATTGAGGGAGGAAGGACTCCCACAGATTCTTGACCTCCTTCCAGGTACAGCTCCTCCAAGATCTCCGATACCTCCTTGTCAAGAGGTTCATCATGGGCAATGGGAATAGTCGTTTCTGGACCCTCATTTGTCGTTCCATTTAGTTCCTTCAACCTAAAATGGCGCTTCACAGTGAGAT
This sequence comes from Lithobates septentrionalis, assembly GCA_037952835.1. Classification (NCBI taxonomy): domain Eukaryota; kingdom Metazoa; phylum Chordata; class Amphibia; order Anura; family Ranidae; genus Lithobates; species Lithobates septentrionalis. The sequence continues at coordinate 260,461 of JBBDGP010002541.1, forward strand.
TCCGCACAAACTTGTTGAGATCGATAAAGAGCTCAAACAGGTTTGGAGAGCTCTCAGGAGCATAATTGAGCCCCCTTCTAAGTAATTCGAGCTCTGTATCAAGGAACTCACATCTGGACAAATTGAAAATTTTTATAGTTGAGTGTCTCTCTGATGTTTTTGATCTCTCTTTGGATTTCCGCCCTCCCCTACACCCTCTTCTCGTTGTTTTAATTGCCTCCTGGTGTTCAGGGGTGATAGAGGTCGAAATGCGATGCTTTTCTGCGCTGCGGGTTTCGTTCTTCCCGCAGCTCCTTGCACAAAAAAAGGAATCTCAACCTTGGATTTGGTTATATTAGTACTGGTCTTTTCTATTCCCAATGCCTCATTGCATCTTGGTTTCAAAAGGGACTCCTGCTGTTTCTCAAAATCATCTATCGTGGGCTGTATCGGTATCGCTAAATCGCTCCTCACCTCTTGTGTTGTGATCTCCTTCTGCTGTAGCCGAATCTCGTCAGTAGCAAGGTCATGGCCAATGAGGTCTCCAGCCTTCTGATTGCCTTGCTTACTTTTCTCATTGTGATCACGGTTGTCAGATGAACCCCTCTGTTCTCGAAGGGGCGGAAAATCTTCATGCACGCTACATCTATAGGGGCCTGAATCCAACCAATCATTTTGTTTCTTATTCCCATTGTTCCTAACTCTCGTCCTATTGTTTCTACCCCAATGTTTGCTCTTATTTTTAGACTGGTTTATGTATCGGTTTCTGTTTCTATTGTTGTTCGTCCTACTACCAGCATTGGATGAAGTGCTGGCCTCAGGGCAGTCTCTTATCTCTGGGTCACTATCCTGTATATAGGTAGAGGGTCCAGGCGTCTTGTCTTTCTTCCAATTAAACTCCCGCCCTGACATATAATCCTGCCTATCCCTCTCAAATTTCCCAGACTTCTTGACTATTAAATCTGCCTCGAATTTTGTAGTTTGTTCATTAATTCTCGTATCCTATGTGGAAAAAGATTCTATATCTAAAAATGCCTCTAGCTGTTCTTGAATATCAATAATCTCCGACTTTACAATTGCTAGATTCCTCTCCCTCTGTTTGATAATCATTCCTAGCCAGGATTTATTGAATGTCCGCATCTCCCTAATCCAATCTCCCTAATCCAATCATCTAAAAAATCGCATACCTTTGTTAACCTTAATCCTCTAGGAATTCTATTTACTTCTAAGTACTTTTGCAATAAGACAACATCCCACCATTGGGTCATTTCATTCTCCAGGAGATGCTTCAATTTGTAAAATGTTGATATCATAATTTCCTCTCTATTTGGTGCGACTTTAATAGTCTCAATAGCCTCTGGTCCTTCCGGTTGCTGTTCATAATTATCGATACTGTTCAGAAATCCTTTTGCCAACGAAGCTCTCCTTAGCTGCCTTTCTTCTATGGATAATACCATACTGGCTGATATGTACTCAGTCCTTCTTAACACCACATTTTCTGTCCACCCAGCTGCTGGAGTCCCCAAATCAAATCAAACAAACACAAGAAAAAAGACCTCTCCTGCGCTCAGGTGTCCATGAACTGGATATGTGGTGCAGCCACCTATGGAAGTAATGCCTAGCGTCTTGCAGCCCTCATTTGAACAATGGGTATTCAAGCTTAAAAAAACAGAAAAGAAAGAGGGCGCACCAACCTAGTGCATTACCACTGATAAACTTTAATGCAGCATAAAAACAGTAAAAATTATACTCACAAACGAGCTAGTATAAATAGCTTTCAAAAGGGCGCAAAAGCGCTGTTTCTGTGGATCGACACCCCAGGACCTGTTTCAGAGAGGATAAGACCAGCGCATATGGCTGATGGCTTACGCGTTTCGGGGGAGCACCCCTTTCTTCAGAGCCTAAGCGGGCAATGGTTGGTCTCTCGAATTGCTCTCTCTATAAATGTATGTATGTGCCTGTGTCTACCCCACCCAATTAGTGACGACGCCCCCTCCCACAGATATTAGGCACCACCCACCCATTCGGGTTAACTCTCTCTCTCCCATCCCTCTGAGTGTGATTCCCCATTTGTAGCCAAAATATAGAGGGCAAACATCACTCTATGTAATCTGCTAAAAAGATAATGGTAGTAGTAATACTAGTACAAAAAGAAATTGATTAATTAAAAAAATTAAATAGATAAAATAAAAATATAGAGACACTGGACCAGTAGATCAATTTCACTCTCACCATATGCTATGTGCAACAGGGCAGGGGAAGGGGGATTGGGTACGCCAAACCAAAGCAAAGACACCTCACCTCCTTCATGCAGCTCTAATTGTGTCCCCATGCCTCCGATCTACTGGGGTGGATGGTGCCGGGCTCCTCCGGCTCCCAGGAGCCATATTAGTGCCGCATGCCATGTGTGGAACGCACGCCATTCCAAAAGGCCAGGAAGTGCGGGCGTACCTGCGTTCCACCCGCAACTTCCAGCCGATCGTGGCGTCATTTCCCCCTCCTCCACAGGCGTCAGAGGTCACTGTGCGCCAGGAACAAGGTCCGGAAGCGTGGGTGTGTTTGCGTTCCACCCACTGCTTCCGACCGTCAACCTGTGGTGAATAATGCGCGCGCATCTCAGTACCAACAATGGTGTTGTTGTCCCTTGTTAATTTCACATTTTATGTTAGTAATGTACCTGAATCGTCACCAACAAACTGTCCTTTTTGGATTAAAACACACACAGGAGAGTATAATTTCCCAAAAAATTTTTTATTAAGGGCTCACAACTAAACAAAGAGGGAGGCAACGCTGGAGAAACAGCAGAAGTGGGTGAAGCCTTGGACCCCCAGGGCAGACATCAATCATTTTAAAGCAAAATTGGTGGCCTAAGGAGTCCTTATCTAAGGGAGGGCAGTCTGGTCCAGAAGTCCCAGAGATCCGGAAAGCAGCAGATGACATCTGTGTCCCCAGGCTGTGGTCATACGAGAGACTGCAGCTTTTGTCAGACCAGACTGAACCCAGGGCCATCACTCTCTGGTCTTCTTTCCATGCTTCCTTCCACGCTGTGGCTGTGGTGGTGGAGTTGTGGCAGCAGGAGGAGAAGGAGGAGGAGGATGGTCCAACTCAATGACGTCGGTCTTGGGTGTTAGTTCCCCACTCACCCCCTTACATAGGACTTTATACAGAAGGTCCTCACAGAGCCTGCGTTGACCCTCCTGCATGCCCTGCAGTTTTGTGGCAGCCATGCAGGCAAAGGCCTCTTCAGGAGTGGGGAAGGCTCTGAGGGACGCAGAAGCCTCCTGAATCAGCCTGAGCGCAGAATCATGCACGGGAGTCGTCTTCCTGGCTCTTTTATATGGAAGGCGGAGGGGAGGAACCTGTGATTCTGTCAGTGTCATGAACTGGTGTGACCAGAACCGTGTGATCTGCGACAGAGGACACCCAAACGTATATAAGTGAAAATATAATAATTTATTAAAGAAAGTGAGTAATATAATACAACCAACTCCAATATGACACAGTGCAATAACCAACCACAGACAGAGACCCACAAATAACAACAGATAGATAAGTGCAATAAATGGGAAATACCAGGTTCATAAACAATAGCCAGGCCAGGGTCATACACAGCAGATCAGCAGATGGACAAGGGATGTTCCAGAGACATAAACGTAAGCCAGGCCAAGGTCGTACACAGGGAGGTCAGTCGATGGGGTAAGGAACACAGGACAGGGAGAGGATGGATGGGTCAGACTGCAGGCAGAGATACAAGGTAACAGGTGGGATAGGATAGGGTCCGGGACAGGATCAGGTTCAGGGCACAGGATCGGATTGCTAGCAGGTCAGGAGGCAATGAAGAAATCAAGGCAAACATGTGAATGCTTGCCGGGTATTTATAGGCCTATGATTGGCCTCAAGTGACACCTGATTGTAGGAGGTACTGTCTGCTCCACACTGCCAGGATCCATCCGCTGGTGGACGCCAGTACTGCGGCCCAAAGATGATATATTATAAACAGGGAAAAGCTCTCCTGACAGTTCCAAGCTGCCAGGAGACACCTGCTGGTGGACCTCAGTACTGCATGCCAAATAACAGGTCTTACCAGCGGATGGAACATTTCCTGACAGTACCCCCCCTCAAAGGAGCGACCTCCGGACGCTCCAACTAGCCGTTGCTGGGGAAAGTCCATGGTGTCCAGCTGGGCAGTGGGCACATCAGGCTGGGCAGCGGACAGGAACACTCCAGGCTGGGCAGCGGACGGGAACAACTTGAGCTGGGCAGCAGACGGGAACAACTTGGGCTGGGCAGCAGACGGGAACAACTTGGGCTGGGCAGCAGACGGGAACAACTTGGGCTGGGCAGCAGACGGGAACAACTTGGGCTGGGCAGCAGACGGGAACAACTTGAGCTGGGCAGCAGACGGGAACAACTTGAGCTGGGCAGCAGACGGGAACAACTTGAGCTGGGCAGCAGACGGGAACAACTTGAGCTGGGCAGCAGACGGGAACAACTTGAGCTGGGCAGCAGACGGGAACAACTTGAGCTGGGCAGCAGACGGGAACAACTTGAGCTGGGCAGCAGACGGGAACAACTTGAGCTGGGCAGCAGACGGGAACAACTTGAGCTGGGCAGCAGACGGGAACAACTTGAGCTGGGCAGCAGACGGGAACAACTTGAGCTGGGCAGCAGACGGGAACAACTTGAGCTGGGCAGCAGACGGGAACAACTTGAGCTGGGCAGCAGACGGGAACAACTTGAGCTGGGCAGCAGACGGGAACAACTTGAGCTGGGCAGCAGACGGGAACAACTTGAGCTGGGCAGCAGGCTCCGGGTCATCGAGCTGGGCAGCAGGCTCCGGGTCATCGAGCTGGGCAGCAGGCTCCGGGTCATCGAGCTGGGCAGCAGGCTCTGGGTCATCGAGCTGGGCAGCAGGCTCTGGGTCATCGAGCTGGGCAGCAGGCTCCGGGTCATCAAGCTGGGCAGCTGGCATGGGCACTTCAAGCTGGGCAGCTGGCATGGGCACTTCAAGCTGGGCAGCTGGCATGGGCACTTCAAGCTGGGCAGCTGGCATGGGCACTTCAAGCTGGGCAGCTGGCATGGGCACTTCAAGCTGGGCAGCTGGCATGGGCACTTCAAGCTGGGCAGCTGGCATGGGCACTTCAAGCTGGGCAGCTGGCATGGGCACTTCAAGCTGGGCAGCTGGCATGGGCACTTCAAGCTGGGCAGCTGGCATGGGCACTTCAAGCTGGGCAGCTGGCATGGGCACTTCAAGCTGGGCAGCTGGCATGGGCACTTCAAGCTGAGCAGCTGGCATGGGCACTTCAAGCTGAGCAGCTGGCATGGGCACTTCAAGCTGAGCAGCTGGCATGGGCACTTCAAGCTGAGCAGCTGGCATGGGCACTTCAAGCTGAGCAGCTGGCATGGGCACTTCAAGCTGAGCAGCTGGCATGGGCACTTCAAGCTGGGCAGCTGGCATGGGCACTTCAAGCTGGGCAGCTGGCATGGGCACTTCAAGCTGGGCAGCTGGCATGGGCACAGCTGGCACCGAGACATCAGGCTGGAGGGCAGACACCCGGACATCAGGCTGGAGGGCAGACACCCGGACATCAGGCTGGAGGGCAGACACCCGGACATCAGGCTGGAGGGCAGACACCCGGACATCAGGCTGGAGGGCAGACACCCAGACATCAGGCTGGAGGGCAGACACCCAGACATCAGGCTGGAGGGCAGACACCCGGTCATCAGGCTGGAGGGCAGACACCCGGACATCAGGCTGGAGGGCAGACACCCGGACATCAGGCTGGAGGGCAGACACCCGGACATCAGGCTGGTAGGTAGGCATCAAGACATCAGGCTGGGAGGCTGGCACATCCGACTGGGAGGCTGGCACATCCGACTGGGAAGCTGGCACATCCGACTGGGAAGCTGGCACATCCGACTGGGAAGCTGGCACATCCGACTGGGAAGCTGGCACATCCATCTGGGAAGCTGGCACATCCATCTGGGAAGCTGGCACATCAGACTGGGAAGTGGGAGCAGGTTGGGTTACTGGCAGGATTGTATGAGTAGGGAAGAACTTCCGTTTCTTCTTTGGCTTAACTGCTGGAGATCTGTAGGTGGCTGTAGGACTGTAGACAGGAGGTGAGGCATACTGAAAGGAAGGGCTGGGATATGGCAAGGAAGGGGGAACAGCAGCCAGAGGGAGTTCTTGTGGGAAAGTTGCAGGTATTAGAGAAGAGGCAGGTGGGTTAAAGGCAGGATAGGTACAGGAAGTAGAAACAGGGCATTGATACTTGGTGGGGAGCAGGGTATATTGGGCTGTAGCTGAGGTTGCCATGAGCGATGGGGGAATAGATTCTTGGGAAGGCAGGTGATTAATGGCAGGGCTGGGTTGTTGTGGCTTGGCTAAATTAAGGAGATCTGACCATGCCTGTAGCACAGGATGAACAAACATTGATTCACACACAGCCTGACTAACCAGCGATTGCACTGAATGGATGCAATCAGACAACACCTGCGGGGAACAAGAGGCATAATGTTCCTTGAAAAAGGCTGGGTCATCCTCTAATAACCACACCAGAGACTCAACCTGATCAAAACTGAAGGGGGGAGAAAAATCATCCCTGCCCTCTGGAGTACTGGACAAGGCTAGCTCTGCACACAGCTGGATCAGAGGCTGAACATTTTCAAATAGCAATCTACCCTGATCAACCAGAGAATGGGCCAGATGGATACACTCCAGGAGCTGATCCCTGGCCCACTCTTTCAATACCAGACGACAGTAATTGTTATCCTCCAACACCAGTGAGGCAAGGAGAACAACTGTTTCTGATTGCATTTTCATAGCACTACAATGGTTCCTTTGCGCAGTCACTTCTGGTCAGAGATGGCCTTGATTTACTGTCATGAACTGGTGTGACCAGAACCGTGTGATCTGCGACAGAGGACACCCAAACGTATATAAGTGAAAATATAATAATTTATTAAAGAAAGTGAGTAATATAATACAACCAACTCCAATATGACACAGTGCAATAACCAACCACAGACAGAGACCCACAAATAACAACAGATAGATAAGTGCAATAAATGGGAAATACCAGGTTCATAAACAATAGCCAGGCCAGGGTCATACACAGCAGATCAGCAGATGGACAAGGGATGTTCCAGAGACATAAACATAAGCCAGGCCAAGGTCGTACACAGGGAGGTCAGTCGATGGGGTAAGGAACACAGGACAGGGAGAGGATGGATGGGTCAGACTGCAGGCAGAGATACAAGGTAACAGGTGGGATAGGATAGTGTCCGGGACAGGATCAGGTTCAGGGCACAGGATCGGATTGCTAGCAGGTCAGGAGGCAATGAAGAAATCAAGGCAAACATGTGAATGCTTGCCGGGTATTTATAGGCCTATGATTGGCCTCAAGTGACACCTGATTGTAGGAGGTACTGTCTGCTCCACACTGCCAGGATCCATCCGCTGGTGGACGCCAGTACTGCGGCCCAAAGATGATATATTATAAACAGGGAAAAGCTCTCCTGACAGTTCCAAACTGCCAGGAGACACCTGCTGGTGGACCTCAGTACTGCATGCCAAATAACAGGTCTTACCAGCGGATGGAACATTTCCTGACAGTCAGGCTGCGACTGGTCCCAGGCTTCTCTTGGCTGACACTTAGCCCCGCCTCCTCCTGGCTGCCACTAATCCCCGCCTCCTCCAGACTGCCGCATTCCACAACCTCCTCCTGGCTGAGGTCTTCCTGTGTCTGAAAAAGGGACATAGTTTTAGTTTTTTATTCATCAATCACACACAATTTTCACCTTCTGACTGTTGCAACTTGAATGTTCACAAATATAACAGACTATCATTCTGAGCCCACCATTTTTCCTTCTTGTCTCAATTTTGGGTGCCCACTACTGTCTATTGATATGTAAAACACTTTTTTCAATCAGCAATTAGTGATCAATAATAACATCTAATAAACATATTTTATTTATTGCCCAGAAATCTGTAGAGGAATGCTATACCTGGCTCCAGCTGGGCTCCTCCACTTCTTCCTGGCTGGAAGGCCCAGGTTGGACATCGGAAGCCTCAGCTGGGGTGGAAGGAAGAGTGGAAGGAAGAGTAGAGAGGGATTCCCTGACTTCAGTGTGGTCTGACAGAAATCGCAGTCTCTCATAGTACCACAGCCTGGGGACATAAACGTCATCTGCTGCAGCTCCGGACCTCTGGGAATCTGTGACCTTCTTGCGCTCCCTAAGATAAGTGCTCCTCAGGCCACCAATTTTGGTTTTTAAATAGAGGGTGGTTGCTGTGGGGACCACCGGCTTCACCAACTCCAGCAGTTTCTCCAGCGCTGCCTGCCTCTTTTGTTTATTGTTGTAATGAGGATGTCTCACCTGCCACAGACAGGGCAGCTCCCTGTACTTGTCTATGAACAGGGGGAGGAAATTGTGGTCGTTGAACCCATCCATTTTCTCTGCAAGACACAACACAAGACAAACCCTAATGTCAGGCCAAACTCCCCTAATCTTGTTACAATATAGGCTCCAATTTCGAAGCAGTATATGCCCAAGTTTAGATCCTACCTTCATTATCATGATCGGCGCCTCCAATGCTCCTTCCTCCGCTCACAGATCGTACGTAAGACGCACGCGTGTTACGCTTTATACACACTGCGCATGCGTGTAACTCCGCCCGTCCCTGACGTTCTTTCTAGTCTATTCCCCGCCCCTTTTCATTCGGCGCAGTGGAGGAAGAGCACATGGCGGATACACAGCAGGATCGTGATAATTGTAGCAACGAGGAGGAGGAGGAGGAAAGCACGGATCCGGAAACGTCCCGATCCAGAAGGAGATTTAAGGCCTCAAATATGTCCTTTGGGGAGATGTTGGAGATGGTGGACATCCTGAAGAAGGCCGACTATGATGGAAAGTATGGACCCTACCCCAACCCCAATGTCAGAAAGGCCAAGATCATGGAGAAAGTGGTCAAGAGTCTGCACCGGAATTTCAGGGTACGACGATCGAAAGATCAGCTCAGGAAGTGGTGGTTGGACCTCAAATTAATGTTTAGTACGTTCGTGCTGCTCCATGTGCTTTTAGGAACTGTTGTACAGTTTAAAATGGCAACTTTCATGTTCATGGGCACATTATTCGTTTGTATCAAACATTTTTCTTTCAGACTATAAAATACTATTGTTTAGGCCATATGCATTTGGCCACCATTTTTACGCCCTATACTTGTCTTAAAAGAATTTGGTTGTGTAGATGGCTTTGTTACTAGAATGAAATGCAAACTAGATTCTGTGTAAGGAGAGGACACTCAGCAGCTGTTTTCACATCTGGACACTGGAGCACTAGTGTGGGACACAAGAACACCATTTTTATTAGGGGGCCACACAGGTGCTCCAGTGTATACTATAGGGGGGGGGCTACATCTGTGAAGCTTGTACCAAACAGGTAAAGTATTGCAGCTTGACAAAGGACACTGAAAATGCTACATTTTGGAACTCTGCTAAAATTGCCAATTGTACCCCACTTCCAAGCAATGTTTCCTATTTATAGTTCTAAAATATAAGAAAAAATACAGCGCTGTCAGAAAGGGTAATACGACATACATCAATTGATCTGCTGTCTATACCACAAATTGAATAAAAAGCTGCGGTAGCAAAAATGTGAGATACCCACAATACAAAATATTAAAGTAATAAAAGAAACCGCGCTAAATAAAATGAGTGTACATCAAATAAATGAGTCCATCAAAAACATCCAAACAGTGTCAATTGTTGTCCGGCAGGAGATCACCATAGGACACAGATCTTCATCCCCAACAAAAGTGACATCACACTCAAAATCACCGTAGAAAATAGTGTTGGAGATAGGACAGTCCTTCACCTTCAAAACAACTGCCTCTTACCAGCTCCCTTGATCTCTGGTCAGGAGATCAAATACGCCTTTTGGCTTGTAACCCAGCCACAGTCTCAAATTGGGATGGATGTAACGTCAAATCAGGTCCTCCTATTTGTCTTAAATGACCCCCAAACAGCTGTATAGATGATCCAGTTCCGTGACTTAATTAGAATTAATTCCAAAACATCATTATGATAGCCGAGGACCTAGCAGATATGTCGGACCTCAGATTATAGAGATCCTGTAGGCCAGGTGCATTAGCCTGCCAGCAACAAGGGTCTCCACCTCCACTTCAATCGAGAAAGAAGGATATCCTTGTCTGGTTTCAACGACCAGAGGACAGGTATTCCACAGCTCGAATCCTCACCTCTGCGACCACAGGCTCAGGTAAGAGATGGATGGCGGCATATTTTTGAGACCTATTTTTTTTTTGGGGTTCCTCTCTTTTTAGGTGATCTTGAAGTTGTGGATCCAGATCCTTTCACATCCGAAAGTGCCCAGATCCTGATCGGGGAGATCATGGGGTGTAATTTACAATTGGAAAACATCAAGAAAAACATCAATGATGTTATTCCAAAAAATAAAAACATCATTGATGCTTTGGGGCGAGTTTAAAGCCCCTCCAAAACCCTTTGTTTTTTGGTGTACTACAATGTGCAAAATGTTTTTGTGATTTTTCACAAAGCCAAATTTGGAGGATGCACACAGTGTGTCAACATGTGCTATCTGCCATCACGGGAGATCAATGGACGCGTTTTGGGGGTGCAACCCCTTCCTCAATAATAAAGTAGCTGAGAGGAAGGGGTTTCTCATCCCAAACACGTCCCTTGATCCCCCGTGATGGCAGGTTGCACATGTTGAAATTCGTAAATTGCTGTGCATCTTCCAAATTTGGCTTTTCCTGGGGGGACTTCACTCCATCTGAACGCAATATTAAACACAGTTCCTAAATACTCATGTCCGATATTGCCTTCAAGTTCTACCAAATGTGACGTTTGTAAGTTCAAGATTTGTGTCTTTCTTGTTGGTTTTACACATGCCTGTTTTATCGTAAATGGACATTTCTATTTTTGATAATGCTACCCCAAAAATTGTTATACAACAAACATGTTGGTTTGTTTGAAAAACCTTTGGTAAATGCACATGTGATTGTGCAGGTATAAAAAAGTTTGTTAATCAAGAATGTGTGGATTATTGTCTCAACGCTACAACACTTTTGGGGTGATGTCATTGCTGTTTTCAGAGAAAATGGGAGTTATTTACTAAGGGCAAATCCTCTTGGCACTACAAGTGCAGTTTCAGTGCAGTTGCAAGTGCACTTGTAGTGAAATGTGTCTTTGCATTTAGTAAATAACAGCCAACAGTGCTTTGTATAAGGTTACACAATCACGCCATTTTCTGGACTCAACACATTTCTGTCAGGGTCAGCTAAAACAAACACAACCATTAAATGTCCACAAAGAAAGTCTTTTTTTTGTTTTTTTATTATAAAAAGGCTTCACATATTTGCTGGCATATTGATGGCCCCCCTACCCGCAAAGAACTCCAGGTATCGTAACCGGACATCACGGGCACTCAGGGAGGGCAAGCCAGGATGGCCGCTTTCAAGCGCCGTCAGTGTGGTTTCATGTATCATTCCGGCCTCATGCCCAACTGAGCCAGCATAGTTGGCCGAATGTTTCCTTAAAAAGTTATGGAGAATACAGCACGCCAGTATAATATGGTTCAGTTTATACTCCGCCATATGGATAGGTGTCAGAAATAGGCGGAACCGGCTGGCCAGGATTCCAAATGTGTTCTCCACCACTCTTCGGGCTCTGGCCAGCCGGTAATTAAAAACCCTCTGTTCCGGGGTGAGTGTCCTCATCGGGAATGTCCGCATCAGGTGGTTCCCTAAGCGCAAACACTTCATCAGCAACGAACACGAATGGGAGTCCTTCCACATTGTCCTCTGGAGCTGGCAAGTCCAAGCTGCCATTCTGGAGACGCCTGTAGAACTCCGTCTGGGCGATGACTCCACCATCGGACATCCGGCCATTCTTCCCCACGTCCACATACAAGAAGTCGTAATTAGCGGACACCACCGCCAACATCACTATACTATTGAACCCCTTATAGTTGAAATAGTACGACCCCGAGCTGGGTGGTGGGACGATGTGGACGTGTTTCCCATCAATTGCCCCTCCGCAGTTAGGAAAGTCCCACCGCTGGGCAAAGTGGGAGGCCACAGTCTGCCATTCCTGTGGTGTGGAAGGAAACTGTAGAGGAAAAAAAAATTACTATTTTTGCACATAAACATGGCAAGCAGATTAGACACAAACATTCTGGGGCAACCTCCAGATAGCATTTATTAAGGGGAATTTAACACCAAAGTATAAGGTACACCTATCATATGCCCCCCCCTCTCATGGGCCATTTCTAACATTATGGGGTGTGTGGAAATCTTGGACAGGTAACCCTCTTCACTTCATTGAGAGATGAATGCCTAAATACAGGGTATTACTTGGAACAGCCGCTCCTTAGTTACACTATTGGCAGCCCACTGGACAGGTAAGAAGTGTCATAATACAAAGATATAAATACACATTGTACACATTTGAGGACATTTGGACATTCTGCTATTACCTGTCAAGATAATAATAGGATACAAAAACTTTGAACAGTACCATTAGAAAGTATACAGGCAGGCCCTTGCACTACATGCTTTGGGGAATTCATCCATAAATCAGAGCACAAAAGAGATGGGTATAGTGTGTATGGGTTTTGCAAAGTCAGCAGATAGATGATTGAAGATAGATAGAGAATTTGTATCAGCTGACTTAGCAGTTGGGGGAGGGAGGGTTACTAAAAATGATTTGGGGACACCACAAAAAATAAGCCTCTGCCACTCTGCCTGAATTTAAAGCTAAAATAACATTTTGAAACATTTTAGGGGGTGTTTGGGGTAAAGCACTAATATAGAGTTGAAAAAATACATTGTTTTAAGTGACTACATGCGGTGAATATAGGGCCCGTAGAGCATGCTGGGGAGGTTAGTGAAGGACAATCTGTATAAAGGACCTAAAAAATTTATTACATACAAATCCAGCATGCATGAGGACAAAGGGGACATTCACAGCATATTCCAATTATGATAATTAGGGAATGAGGAAAGAAATACAATATATTAGCAAACATTAAATACAATAAAATGTGATATTAAAGGATAAAAATCTTACCTTCATATACTCCTTCTGCAGGACCTGGATGATGGCAGAACAGGTCTCTGGGATGATGATACCCAGAGCCTGGGGGGAGATGCCTGTCGAGAACTTCAAGTCCTGCAGGCTTCTCCCTGTCACCAAATACCGCAGGGTAGCGACCAACCTCTGCTCCGGAGTGATGGCTTGCCTCATGCAGGTATCCTGTCTGCTGATATAAGGGGTCAGCGAAGCCAACAGACGGTGAAACACGGGGTCCGTCATCCTGAGAAAGTTCCTGAAATCATCAGCATTATTCTCACGGATCTCACGGAGCAAAGGCATATGAGAGAACTGGTCACGTTGAAGCAACCAATTCTTGGTCCATGAACTCCTCCCCACCCTGTTCATGGACTGGACTTGTGTCAAGGTCAGGACCCCAACACCAAGCCCCGGCACAGCATGAATTCTACGAGGAGTACGCATACGCAACATGGCTAGAAAACGGTCGGCTGCTCAGAACGAAGTAACAGAGCGCACTGAAGAACAGCAAGGCCTGTGAAGAGCGACCTGAAAAACAGTAACGAACGAACAAGAATACAATGACTACTTAAAGTCACACGGAACTTGCTTGCACGCACTGAAGAGCAGATACAAACCCACAAGCACAAACTGAATGGCAAAAATACAATCTGAAAACCACGAGTCTGAAAAAGCGAGAATCGTCTCTCACCAAACTTTTACTAACACGAGATTAGCAAAAGGAGCCCAAAGGGTGCCGCGCTTGGTTCTGAACTGGCCTTTTCTAGTCTCGTCGTACGTGCTTGACGTCACCGCGTTCTTGGCGATCAGAAATTCCGACAACTTTGTGCGACCGTGTGTACGCAAAACAAGTTTGAGCCAACATCCGTCGGAAAAAATCCTAGGATTTTGTTGTCGGAATGTCCGAACAAAATCCGACCGTGTGTACGGGCATTAGAGTGCACCAGATTGTATGTAAGATTCGTATCTGCCTGTGTGTGGTCAACTAGCTGGATTGGGGTGGAGTCTCCCTCTAGTGGTGGCCAAAGGTAGTGCAGGCTGTGAAAGTACCACAGCCAGTCTTACATGCTCGGTATAAGTTTCCCCTTATTACCTTAGTTCCTCATATACCCCTGTCACGGAACGCACAACGTGGTTAGCTAGTCGCCGTGGGCGTGCGTAACCTGTGACATTCTGGACCGCCGGGACTGTTGAATCCGGGATGAGATCAGGTAGGAAGGTTAGATGGAACCCGTAATTGGCGAAGAATGGAGACCGACCTGTAGCCGAATGATTAGCATTATTAAAGGCAAATTCTGCCAGGAGTAATAATGCTACCCAGTCATCTTGAACAAAGGAGGTAAAGCATCGGAGATATTGTTTGAGAATTTGATTCGTCCTCTCAGTTTGCCCATTGGTCTGAGGGTGATAGGACGAGGGCATGGACAGTTCAATCTTCAGAGCCTTGCACAAAGCCCTCCAGAAGCGAGAGGTGAACTGCACCCCTCTATCGGAAACAATGTCCGCAGGAACCACATGTAGCCTTACTATCTCTTTATTGTACACCTGGGCAGTTTCCATGGCAGAGGGTGTGCTCTTTAGTGGAACAAAGTGGGCCATTTTGGATAAACGGTCAACCACGACAAAAATGACTGAGCAACCTTCTGATGGGGGGAGTTCCACTATGAAATCCATGGCAATCATTTTCCAAGGATGGTCAGGGACTGGTAAGGGTCTGAGCAGACCCCAGGCCTTTCTTCTAGTGGTCTTGCTATGGATACAGGTAGCACAAGAGCTTATATATTCCCTGCAGTTCTTTTCAAGATCCGGCCACCAAAAGGTACGTTGAACCAGTTCCAAAGTTTTATGCATCCCAAAATGGCCTGCCAGGGGATGATCATGACACAAATTTAGCACTGTGACTCAGGCCTCTTCAGGCACAAAGATCTTGTAATTTCTCCACAGTAGTCAATCCTTGGGTAGCAGAGAAACTCCAGGAGGACCAGACACACCTGCAGAGGCTTGCTTCAAGCCGGACATTAGATCAGTTTGCAAAAGTAAGAAATTACCTTACGATAGAATGGTGTCTGGGGCTGGTACTTCCTTCGGGTCATCAAACATGCGGGAAAGAGACTCCGGTTTGGTGTTCTTGGAGCCAGGCCGGTAAGTTATGTGAAATGAAAACCTAGAGAAAAATGATGCCCATCGTGCCTGGCGTGGTCTCAGACTATTGGCAGCTCTCAGATACTCCAAGTTTTCGTGATCTGTATAAATGAGTATAGGGTGCGCTGCTCCTTCCAACAAATGCCTCCACTCCCTGTTCCCAACGTCATAGTTCTTCTTAGATGGGGTGAGCTTCCGGGAGAAGAAGGCTATGGGGTACATCAACTCCTTGAGACCCTGGCATTGGGAGATGACAGCTCCAACCGCTGTCTCTGAGGCATCTACCTCAAGCAGATAAGAAAGAGCAGGATCAGGATGACTCAGAATAGGAGCCGACTTGAAAAGTCCTTTTAAGCTTGTGAAGGCGGCCTGTGCCTCGGGAGTCCAATGAAACCAGGCATTTTGCTTGGTCAGCTGCGTAATTAGGGAAATAATAGCGGAGAAACCCTTGATGAACCTCCGATAAAAGTTTGCAAAGCCAACAAAGAGCTGCACCCCTTTCTTGTCCGAAGATGCAGGCCAATCCAGAATGACTGAATCTTTCTGAGGGTCCATTTTGAATCCCTCTCTTGAGATCATGAGGCCAAGGAACTGGATACTCTGTCGCTCGAATTCGCACTTTTCTGGTTTCGCGTATAGTCCATGTAGACGGAGGCGACAGAGTATGTTCTTAACATGTTCTCAATGCTGCTCAAGAGAAGTGGAGAAAATCAAAATACCATCTAGATAGACAACTACACAAATGTCCAGATAGTCTCTGAAAATGTCGTTAACCAGGTGCTGAAAGGTGGCAGGGGCGTTACATAATCCAAAAGGCATTACTAGGTATTCGTAATGGCCGAACCTGGCATGAAAAACAGTCTTCCATTCATCCCCTGCATGGAAGCGGACCAGGTTGTACGCCCCCCGCAGGTCTAATTTGATAAACACAGAGGAAGTTCTGAGTCTTTGAAATAGTTCAGGTACCAGGAGCAAAGGGTACTGGTTCTTAACCGTGATCTTATTCAACTCCCGATAGTCCACACAGGGCCGGAGAGAATGGTCCTTCTTCTCCACGAAAAAGATTCCTGCTCCTGTTGGAGAAGTGGAAGGGTGGATGAATCCCCTCTTGAGATTCTCATCAACGTATTCCTTCAGTACCCCTAGTTCCCGTTCAGATAAGGGAAAGATCCGTCCAAAAGGGATTTCAGCACCGGGAAGAAGCTTGATTGGACAATCGTATGGATGATGAGGCAGGAGAACTTCAGCCCCACGTTTACTAAAGACGTCCAAGAACTCATGGTATTGTTTGGGCACAGAAGAGCGTATCTCTGGATCTGGCTCCAGGCATAGCAAAGGTACCAGAGGTGCTGGGACATGATGGCATGCAGTGGTGCAGGCAGTAAGGTGACTGGAACTTAATACTTCCGGTTCCCCAATCGATCTGTGGATTGTGTGCCTGGAGCCAGGGTAGACCCAAGATGACTGGAAACAGGGGAGATGCAATAGCATTCAAGCTTAACAGTTCCTTATGATCCATTGAGGTGATTACAGGCAAAGGAGGGGTTTCCTGGGTCACAACTCCAGACTTGATGTGGGACCCATCTGCCAGGAAGATGGAAGGTCCCTGATGCCGCGTACACACGACCGGACTTTATGGCATACTTGTTCCGGCGGACCAGAGTCCGTCGGACAATTCGATCGTGTGTGGGCTCCAGTGGACTTTTTTCCCCAAAAGTTCGACGGACCTAGAAATTAAACATGTTTCAAATCTTTCCAACGGACTTGAGTCTGGTCGAAAAGTCAGCTCGTCTGTATGCTAGTCCGACGGACAAAAACCGACGCTAGGGCAGCTATTGGCTACTGCAGGGGTCCTCAAACTACGCCCCCCGGGCCGAATCCGGCCCTCCAGCATTTTTATATGGCCCGCGGACTGCCCCTTTAAAATTGCAGCACTCCTCCTGCCCTCTGCTCCCTCCATCACACAGGACGGGAAACATGACAGGCCGGACAAAGGACCTTCTGTGCTAAGAAGCAGGTGATTGGTTACTAGGCATCAGGGCGGTCCCAGGAACCAATCAACTGCCCCTCACATCCAAAGTCCCGCCCTCCGTCCGGACCTACCATGCCTCGTGTCCTGCGTGATACAGGTAAGAGTTGAGTGGGAGTGCTGTCATATTATAGGGGGCGGCAGTGTAATATTGATATGGTTGGATCTGTGACCCACGGGGGGAGTCTGTGCTATGGTGGGGATCTGTGATGTGGGGGACTCTGTGCTATGGTGGGGATCTGTGATGTAGGGGACTCTGTGCTATGGTTTGGATCTGTGATGTGGGGGACTCTGTGCTATGGTGGGGATCTGTGATGTGGGGGACTATGTGCTATGGTGGGGGGCTCTGTGCTATGGTGGGGGACTCTGTGCTATGGTGGGGGACTGATGTGGGGGACTCTGTGCTATGGCAGGGGACTGATGTGGGGGACTCTGTGCTATGGTGGGGGACTGATGTGGGGGACTCTGTGCTATGGTGGGGGGCTCTGTGCTATGGTGGGGGACTCTGTGCTATGGTGGGGGACTGATGTGGGGGACTCTGTGCTATGGTGGGGATCTGTGATGTGGGGGACTCTGTGCTATGGTGGGGATCTGTGATGTGGGGGACTCTGTGCTATGGTGGGGATCTGTGATGTGGGGGACTCTGTGCTATGGTGGGGATCTGTGATGTGGGGGACTCTGTGATGTGGGGGACTCTGTGCTATGGTGGGGGACTGATGTGGGGGACTCTGTGCTATGGTGGGGGACTGATGTGGGGGAATCTGTGCTATGGTGGGGGCTCTGTGCTATGGTGGGGGACTCTGTGCTATGGTGGGGGACTGATGTGGGGGACTCTGTGCTATAGTGGGGATCTGTGATGTGGGGGACTCTGTTACTATGGTGGGGATCTGTGATGTGGGGGACTCTGTGCCATGTGGGGGACTCTGTGCTATGTGGGGATCTGTGCTATGGTGGGGGACTGATGTGGGGGACTCTGTGCTATGGTGGGGGACTCTGTGCTATGGTGGGGGACTCTGTGCTATGGTGGGGGACTCTGTGCTATGGTGGCGAACTGATGTGGGGGACTCTGTGCTATGGTGGGGGACTCTGTGCTATGGTGGGGGACTCTGTGCTATGGTGGGGGACTGATGTGGGGGACTCTGTGCTATGGTTGGGGACTGATGTGGGGGACTCTGTGCTATGGTGGGGGACTGATGTGGGGGACTCTGTGCTATGGTGGGGGGCTCTGTGCTATGGTGGGGGACTCTGTGCTATGGTGGGGGACTGATGTGGGGGACTCTGTGCTATGGTGGGGATCTGTGATGTGGGGGACTCTGTGTTATGGTGGGGATCTGTGATGTGGGGGACTCTGTGCTATGGTTGGGATCTGTGATGTGGGGGACTCTGTGCTATGGTGGGGATCTGTGATGTGGGGGATCTGTGATGTGGGGGACTCTGTGCTATGGTGGGGGACTGATGTGGGGGACTCTGTGCTATGGTGGGGGACTGATGAGGGGGACTCTGTGCTATGGTGGGGGACTCTGTGCTATGGTGGGGGACTGATGTGGGGGACTCTGTGCTATGGTGGGGATCTGTGATGTGGGGGACTCTGTGCTATGGTGGGGGACTGATGTGGGGGACTCTGTGCTATGGTGGGGATCTGTGATGTGGGGGACTCTGTGCTATGGTGGGGGACTGATGTGGGGGACTCTGTGCTATGGTGGGGATCTGTGATGTGGGGGACTCTGTGCTATGGTGGGGATCTGTGATGTGGGGGACTCTGTGCTATGGTGGAGATCTGTGATGTGGGGGACTCTGTGCTATGGTGGGGATCTGTGATGTGGGGGACTCTGTTACTATGGTGGGGATCTGTGATGTGGAGGACTCTGTGCTATGTGGGGGACTCTGTGCTATGGTGGGGACTCTGTGCTATGGTGGGGATCTGTGATGTGGGGGACTCTGTGCTATGGTGGGGATCTGTGATGTGGGGGACTCTGTGCTATGGTGGAGATCTGTGATGTGGGGGACTCTGTGCTATAGTGGGGATCTGTGATGTGGGGGACTCTGTGCTATGGTGGGGATCTGTGATGTAGGGGACTCTGTGCTATGGTGGGGATCTGTGATGTGGGGGACTCTGTGCTATGGTGAGGATCTGTGATGTGGGGGACTCTGTGCTATGGTTGGGGTCTGTGATGTGGGGGACTCTGTGCTATGGTGGGGATCTGTGATGTGGGGGACTCTGTGCTATGGTGGGGGACTGATGTGGGGGGCTCTGTGCTATGGTGGGGATCTGTGATGTGGGGGACTCTGTGCTATGGTTGGGGTCTGTGATGTGGGGGACTCTGTGCTATGGTGGGGATCTGTGATGTGGGGGACTCTGTGCTATGGTGGGGGACTCTGTGCTATGGTGGGGGACTGATGTGGGGGACTCTGTGCTATGGTGGGGGACTGATGTGGGGGACTCTGTGCTATGGTGGGGGACTGATGTGGGGGACTATGTGCTATGGTGGGGGGCTCTGTGCTATGGTGGGGGACTCTGTGCTATGGTGGGGGACTGATGTGGGGGACTCTGTGCTATGGTGGGGATCTGTGATGTGGGGGACTCTGTGCTATGGTGGGGATCTGTGATGTGGGGGACTCTGTGCTATGGTGGGGATCTGTGATGTGGGGGACTCTGTGCTATGGTGGGGGACTGATGTGGGGGACTCTGTGCTATGGTGGGGGACTGATGTGGGGGACTCTGTGCTATGGTGGGGGACTGATGTGGGGGACTCTGTGCTATGGTGGGGGACTGATGTGGGGGACTCTGTGCTATGGTGGGGGACTCTGTGCTATGGTGGGGGACTGATGTGGGGGACTCTGTGCTATAGTGGGGATCTGTGATGTGGGGGACTCTGTTACTATGGTGGGGATCTGTGATGTGGGGGACTTTGTGCCATGTGGGGGACTATGTGCTATGTGGGGATCTGTGCTATGGTGGGGGACTCTGTGCTATGGTGGGGGACTCTGTGCTATGGTGGCGAACTGATGTGGGGGACTCTGTGCTATGGTGGGGATCTGTGCTATGGTGGGGGACTCTGTGCTATGGTGGGGGACTGATGTGGGGGACTCTGTGCTATGGTGGGGGACTGATGTGGGGGACTCTGTGCTATGGTGGGGGACTAATGTGGGGGACTCTGTGCTATGGTGGGGGACTGATGTGGGGGACTCTGTGCTATGGTGGGGGACTGATGTGGGGGACTCTGTGCTATGGTGGGGGACTCTGTGCTATGGTGGGGGACTGATGTGGGGGACTCTGTGCTATGGTGGGGGACTGATGTGGGGGACTCTGTGCTATGGTGGGGATCTGTGATGTGGGGGACTCTGTGTTATGGTGGGGATCTGTGATGTGGGGGACTCTGTGCTATGGTGGGGATCTGTGATGTGGGGGACTCTGTGCTATGGTTGGGATCTGTGATGTGGGGGACTCTGTGCTATGGTGGGGATCTGTGATGTGGGGGACTCTGTGCTATGGTGGGGGACTGATGTGGGGGACTCTGTGCTATGGTGGGGGACTGATGTGGGGGACTCTGTGCTATGGTTGGGGACTGATGAGGGCTACTCTGTGCTATGGTGGGTGGCTCTGTGCTATGGTGGGGGACTCTGTGTTATGGTGGGGGACTGATGTGGGGGACTCTGTGCTATGGTGGGGATCTGTGATGTGGGGGACCCTGTGCTATGGTGGGGATCTGTGATGTGGGGGACTCTGTGCTATGGTGGAGATCTGTGATGTGGGGGACTCTGTGCTATGGTGGGGATCTGTGATGTGGGGGACTCTGTTACTATGGTGGGGATCTGTGATGTGGAGGACTCTGTGCTATGTGGGGGACTCTGTGCTATGTGGGGGACTCTGTGCTATGGTGGGGACTCTGTGCTATGTGGGGGACTCTGTGATGTGGGGGACTCTGTGCTATGGTGGAGATCTGTGATGTGGGGGACTCTGTGCTATGGTGGGGATCTGTGATGTGGGGGACTCTGTGCTATGGTGGGGATCTGTGATGTAGGGGACTCTGTGCTATGGTGGGGATCTGTGATGTGGGGGACTCTGTGCTATGGTGGGGATCTGTGATGTGGGGGACTCTGTGCTATGGTGGGGATCTGTGATGTGGGGGACTCTGTGCTATGGTTGGGGTCTGTGATGTGGGGGACTCTGTGCTATGGTGGGGATCTGTGATGTGGGGGACTCTGTGCTATGGTGGGGGACTGATGTGGGGGACTCTGTACTCTGTGCTATGGTGGGGGACTGATGTGGGGGACTCTGTGCTATGGTGGGGATCTGTGATGTGGGGGACTCTGTGCTATGGTTGGGGTCTGTGATGTGGGGGACTCTGTGCTATGGTGGGGATCTGTGATGTGGGGGACTCTGTGCTATGGTGGGGGACTCTGTGCTATGGTGGGGGACTGATGTGGGGGACTCTGTGCTATGGTGGGGATCTGTGATGTGGGGGACTCTGTGCTATGGTGTCGATCTGTGATGTGGGGGACTCTGTGCTATGGTGGGGATCTGTGATGTGGGGGACTCTGTGCTATGGTGGGGGACTCTGTGCTATGGTGGGGGACTGATATGGGGGACTCTGTGCTATGGTGGGGGACTGATGTGGGGGACTCTGTGCTATGGTGGGGGACTGATGTGGGGGACTCTGTGCTATGGTGGGGGCTCTGTGCTATGGTGGGGGACTCTGTGCTATGGTGGGGGACTGATGTGGGGGACTCTGTGCTATAGTGGGGATCTGTGATGTGGGGGACTCTGTTACTATGGTGGGGATCTGTGATGTGGGGGACTTTGTGCCATGTGGGGGACTATGTGCTATGTGGGGATCTGTGCTATGGTGGGGGACTGATGTGGGGGACTCTGTGCTATGGTGGGGGACTCTGTGCTATGGTGGCAAACTGATGTGGGGGACTCTGTGCTATGGTGGGGATCTGTGCTATGGTGGGGGACTGATGTGGGGGACTCTGTGCTATGGTGGGGGACTAATGTGGGGGACTCTGTGCTATGGTGGGGGACTGATGTGGGGGACTCTGTGCTATGGTGGGGGACTGATGTGGGGGACTCTGTGCTATGGTGGGGGGCTCTGTGCTATGGTGGGGGACTCTGTGCTATCGTGGGGGACTGATGTGGGGGACTCTGTGCTATGGTGGGGATCTGTGATGTGGGGGACTCTGTGTTATGGTGGGGATCTGTGATGTGGGGGACTCTGTGCTATGGTGGGGATCTGTGATGTGGGGGACTCTGTGCTATGGTTGGGATCTGTGATGTGGGGGACTCTGTGCTATGGTGGGGATCTGTGATGTGGGGGACTCTGTGCTATGGTGGGGGACTGATGTGGGGGACTCTGTGCTTAGGGTGGCCACGTGTCCGGATTGCCCGGGATTGTCCCTTATTTGAGTTTTTTGTCCCGTGTCCCGGGTACCTTCATTCCGGGACAATACAGTGTCCCGGAATGAAAAAAAACACACACCGCCGGCTTGCACCAGTCCGACTGCCACCCTTATCATTTTACAGTGCAGTTTTCTTCCTTAAACACACACAGATATGGCAGCTTATTGGTTGCTAGGCTAGGGCCGCCCGCCCCGCGTCTAGCAACCAGTGACGTCACGTCAGCACTCACAGTCACGTGGGAGAGTCAGTGCAGTGGGATCCCGCACGGCGCACTCTAGACTCTACGGCTGAGCAGCGCGCCTGAGAGAGAGAGCAGCCGCCAGCCTGCCAGCAGAGCCAGACAGTCCTGTCCACGCTTACTAGCCTGCCCACAGTGCCCTGTGCCCAGCCCTAGTCAGTGGTTGTGCCTGGCACTGCCAGTCCCGGAGCCGCCGCCGAGCCGACTACAGCAGCCGCACATTGCCAGCAGCCAGCCAGCAGCGCAACCCGGGCCGACTCCGAGCTGCCCGCCTGCCCGCCGTGACTGAGTCCTGACTGAGCCGCCTCCTCGTCCGAGTCCTCCCTCCCTCCGGGCTCCGGCTCCCTCCCGCCCACGAGGTCCGCCCGCCAGAGTACTTCCTGAAAGGTTAGTGTAACTTCCACAGTCATGAGCAATGCATGCACACAGCACACTCCCTCTCTCAAATCTTCTGCTGTCCCCAGACCCCCACCCCCCTCAGTTCTGCTGCTGTGTCCCCCACACAGCCACACTCCCTCTCAGTTCTGCTGCTGTCCCCCACCCCCCTCAGATCTGCTGCTGTCCCCCACTCCCTCTCAGTTCTGCTGCTGTCCCCCCACTCCCCCTCAGTTCTGCTGCTCTCCCCCTCCATCTTTCCTCCATGTCCCCCTCCGTTCTGCTGCTGTCCCCCTCCATTCTTCCTCCGTGTCCCCCTCCGTTCTTCCTCTGTGTCCCCCTCCATTCTTCTTCTGTGTCCCCGTCCGTTCTTCTTCTGTGTCCCCCTCTGTTCTTCCTCCGTGTCCCCCTCCGTTCTTCCTCCGTGTCTTCCTCCGTGTCCCCCTCCGTTCTTCCTCCATGTCCCCCTCCGTTCTTCCTCCATGTCCCCCTCCGTTCTTCCTCCGTGTCCCCTCCGTTATGCTGCTGTCCCCCTCCGTTCTTCCTCCGTGTCCCCCTCCGTTCTTCCTCCGTGTCCCCCTCCGTTCTTCCTCCGTGTCCCCCTCCGTTCTTCCTCCGTGTCCCCCTCCGTTCTTCCTCCGTGTCCCCCTCCGTTATGCTGCTGTCCCCCTCCGTTCTTCCTCCGTGTCGCCCTCCATTCTGCTGATGTCCCCCTCCGCCCTGCTGTCCCCCTCCGTTCTTCCTCTGTGTCCCCTCCGTTCTTCCTCTGTGTCCCCCTCCGTTCTTCCTCTGTGTCCCCCTCCGTTCTTCCTCTGTGTCCCCCTCCGTTCTTCCTCTGTGTCCCCCTCCGTTCTTCCTCTGTGTCCCCCTCCGTTCTTCCTCTGTGTCCCCCTCCGTTCTTCCTCCGTGTCCCCCTCCGTTCTTCCTCCGTGTCCCCCTCCGTTCTTCCTCCGTGTCCCCCTCCGTTCTCCTCCGCAAAAAAAAGTATCAAAAACCATCCTTTTTTGGGCGGCGCGGGGGGGGGGGGTGTCCCTGAATGGCAGTTTGGAAATGTGGTCACCCTATCTGTGCTATGGTGGGGACTGATGAGGGCTACTCTGTGCTATGGTGGGTGGCTCTGTGCTATGGTGGGGGACTCTGTGTTATGGTGGGGGACTGATGTGGGGGACTCTGTGCTATGGTGGGGATCTGTGATGTGGGGGACCCTGTGCTATGGTGGGGATCTGTGATGTGGGGGACTCTGTGCTATGGTGGAGATCTGTGATGTGGGGGACTCTGTGCTATGGTGGGGATCTGTGATGTGGGGGACTCTGTTACTATGGTGGGGATCTGTGATGTGGAGGACTCTGTGCTATGTGGGGGACTCTGTGCTATGGTGGGGACTCTGTGCTATGGTGGGGATCTGTGATGTGGGGGACTCTGTGCTATGGTGGGGATCTGTGATGTGGGGGACTCTGTGCTATGGTGGAGATCTGTGATGTGGGGGACTCTGTGCTATGGTGGGGATCTGTGATGTGGGGGACTCTGTGCTATGGTGGGGATCTGTGATGTAGGGGACTCTGTGCTATGGTGGGGATCTGTGATGTGGGGGACTCTGTGCTATGGTGGGGATCTGTGATGTGGGGGACTCTGTGCTATGGTGGGGATCTGTGATGTGGGGGACTCTGTGCTATGGTGGGGATCTGTGATGTGGGGGACTCTGTGCTATGGTTGGGGTCTGTGATGTGGGGGACTCTGTGCTATGGTGGGGATCTGTGATGTGGGGGACTCTGTGCTATGGTGGAGATCTGTGATGTGGGGGACTCTGTGCTATGGTGGGGATCTGTGATGTGGGGGACTCTGTGCTATGGTGGGGATCTGTGATGTAGGGGACTCTGTGCTATGGTGGGGATCTGTGATGTGGGGGACTCTGTGCTATGGTGGGGATTTGTGATGTGGGGGACTCTGTGCTATGGTGGGGATCTGTGATGTGGGGGACTCTGTGCTATGGTTGGGGTCTGTGATGTGGGGGACTCTGTGCTATGGTGGGGATCTGTGATGTGGGGGACTCTGTGCTATGGTGGGGGACTGATGTGGGGGACTCTGTGCTATGGTGGGGATCTGTGATGTGGGGGACTCTGTGCTATGGTTGGGGTCTGTGATGTGGGGGACTCTGTGCTATGGTGGGGATCTGTGATGTGGGGGACTCTGTGCTATGGTGGGGGACTGATGTGGGGGACTCTGTGCTATGGTGGGTGGCTCTGTGCTATGGTGGGGGACTCTGTGCTATGGTGGGGGACTGATGTGGGGGACTCTGTGCTATGGTGGGGATCTGTGATGTGGGGGACTCTGTGCTATGGTGGGGATCTGTGATGTGGGGGACTCTGTGCTATGGTGGGGATCTGTGATGTGGGGGACTCTGTGCTATGGTGGGGATCTGTGATGTGGGGGACTCTGTGCTATGGTGGGGATCTGTGATGTGGGCGACTCTGCGCTATGGTGGGGATCTGTGATGTGGGGGACTCTGCGCTATGGTGGGGATCTGTGATGTGGGGGACTCTGTTACTATGGTGGGGATCTGTGATGTGGGGGACTCTGTGCTATGTGGGGGACTCTGTGCTATGTGGGGGACTCTATGCTATGGTGGGGATCTGTGATGTGGGGGACTCTGTGCTATGGTGGGGATCTGTGATGTGGGGGACTCTGTGCTATGGTGGGGATCTGTGATGTGGGGGACTCTGTGCTATGGTGGGGATCTGTGATGTGGGGGACTCTGTTACTATGGTGGGGATCTGTGATGTGGAGGACTCTGTGCTATGTGGGGGACTCTGTGCTATGTGGGGGACTCTGTGCTATGTGGGGGACTCTGTGCTATGGTGGGGATCTGTGATGTGGGGGACTCTGTGCTATGGTGGGGATCTGTGATGTGGGGGACTCTGTGCTATGGTGGGGATCTGTGATGTGGGGGACTCTGTGCTATGGTGGGGATCTGTGATGTGGGGGACTCTGTGCTATGGTGGGGATCTGTGATGTGGGGGACTCTGTGCTATGGTGGGGGACTCTGTGCTATGTGGGGGACTCTGTGCTATGGTGGGGATCTGTGATGTGGGGGACTCTGTGCTATGGTGGGGATCTGTGATGTGGGGGACTCTGTGCTATGGTGGGGATCTGTGATGTGGGGGACTCTGTGCTATGGTGGGGATCTGTGATGTGGGGGACTCTGTGCTATGGTGGAGATCTGTGATGTGGGGGACACTGTGCTATGGTGGGGATCTGTGATGTGGGGGACTCTGTGCTATGGTGGGGGACTCTGTGCTATGGTGGGGGACTGATGTGGGGGACTCTGTGCTATGGTGGGGGACTGATGTGGGGGACTCTGTGCTATGGTGGGGGACTGATGTGGGGGACTCTGTGCTATGGTGGGGGACTCTGTGCTATGGTGGGGACTGATGTGGGGGACTCTGTGCTATGGTGGGGATCTGTGATGTGGGGGACTCTGTGCTATGGTGGGGGACTGATGTGGGGGACTCTGTTACTATGGTGGGGATCTGTGATGTGGGGGACTCTGTGCTATGGTGGGGGACTGATGTGGGGGACTCTGTGCTATGGTGGGGGGCTCAGTGCTATGGTGGGGGACTCTGTGCTATGGTGGGGGACTGATGTGGGGGACTCTGTGCTATGGTGGGGATCTGTGATGTGGGGGGCTCTGTGCTATGGTGGGGATCTGTGATGTGGGGGACTCTCTGCTATGGTGGGGGACTGATGTGGGGGACTCTGTGCTATGGTGGGGGACTGATGTGGGGGACTCTGTGCTATGGTGGGGGGCTCTGTGCTATGGTGGGGGACTCTGTGCTATGGTGGGGGACTGATGTGGGGGACTCTGTGCTATGGTGGGGATCTGTGATGTGGGGGACTCTGTGCTATGGTGGGGATCTGTGATGTGGAGGACTCTGTGCTATGGTGGGGATCTGTGATGTGGGGGACTCTGTGCTATGGTGGGGGACTCTGTGCTATGTGGGGGACTCTGTGCTATGGTGGGGATCTGTGATGTGGGGGACTCTGTGCTATGGTGGGTATCTGTGATGTGGGGGACTCTGTGCTATGTTGGGGATCTGTGATGTGGGGGACTCTGTGCTATGGTGGGGATCTGTGATGTGGGGATCTGTGATGTGGGGGACTCTGTGCTATGGTGGGGATCTGTGATGTGGGGGACTCTGTTACTATGGTGGGGATCTGTGATGTGAGGGACTCTGTGCTATGGTGGGGATCTGTGATGTAGGGGACTCTGTGCTATGGTGGGGATCTGTGATGTAGGGGACTCTGTGCTATGGTGGGGATCTGTGATGTGGGGGACTCTGTGCTATGGTGGAGGACTGATGTGGGGGACTCTGTGCTATGGTGGGGGGCTCTGTGCTATGGTGGGGGACTGATGTGGGGGACTCTGTGCTATGGTGGGGATCTGTGATGTGGGGGACTCTGTGCTATGGTGGGGATCTGTGATGTGGAGGACTCTGTGCTATGGTGGGTATCTGTGATGTGGGGGACTCTGTGCTATGTTGGGGATCTGTGATGTGGGGGACTCTGTGCTATGGTGGGGATCTGTGATGTGGGGATCTGTGATGTGGGGGACTCTGTGCTATGGTGGGGATCTGTGATGTGGGGGACTCTGTTACTATGGTGGGGATCTGTGATGTGAGGGACTCTGTGCTATGGTGGGGATCTGTGATGTAGGGGACTCTGTGCTATGGTGGGGATCTGTGATGTGGGGGACTCTGTGCTATGGTGGGGATCTGTGATGTGGGGGACTCTGTGCTATGGGGATCTGTGATGTGGGGGACTCTGTGCTATGGTGGGGATCTGTGATGTGGGGGACTCTGTGCTATGGTGGGGATCTGTGATGTGGGGGACTCTGTGCTATGGTGGGGATCTGTGATGTGGGGGACTCTGTGCTATGGTGGGGATCTGTGATGTGGGGGACTCTGTGCTATGGTTGGGATCTGTGATGTGGGGGACTCTTTGCTATGGTGGGGATCTGTGATGTGGGGGACTCTGTGCTATGTGGGGGACTCTGTGCTATGGTGGGGATCTGTGATGTTGGGGACTCTGTGCTATGGTGGGGATCTGTGATGTGGGGGACTCTGTGCTATGGTGGGGATCTGTGATGTGGGAGACTCTGTGCTATGGTGGGGATCTGTGATGTGGGGGACTCTGTGCTATGGTGGGGATCTGTGATGTGGGGGACTCTGTGCTATGGTGGGGATCTGTGATGTGGGGGACTCTGTGCTATGGTGGGGGACTCTGTGCTATGGTGGGGGACTGATGTGGGGGACTCTGTGCTATGGTGGGGGACTGATGTGGGGGACTCTGTGCTATGGTGGGGGGCTCTGTGCTATGGTGGGGGACTGATGTGGGGGACTCTGTGCTATGGTGGGGATCTGTGATGTGCAGGACTCTGTGCTATGGTGGGGGACTGATGTGGGGGACTCTGTTACTATGGTGGGGATCTGTGATGTGGGGGACTCTGTGCTATGTGGGGGACTCTGTGCTATGGTGGGGATCTGTAATGTGGGGGACTCTGTGCTATGGTGGGGATCTGTGATGTGGGGGACTCTGTGCTATGGTGGGGATCTGTGATGTGGGGGACTATGTGCTATGGTGGGGATCTGTGATGTGGGGGACTATGTGCTATGGTGGGGATCTGTGATGTGGGGGACTCTGTGCTATGTGGGGGACTCTGTACTATGGTGGGAATCTGTGATGTGGGGGACTCTGTGCTATGGTGGGGATCTGTGATGTGGGGGACTCTATGCTATGGTGGGGATCTGTGATGTGGGGGACTCTGTGCTATGGTGGGGATCTGTGATGTGGGGGACTCTGTGCTATGGTGGGGATCTGTGATGTGGGGGACTCTGTGCTATGGTGGGGATCTGTGATGTGGGGGACTCTGTGCTATGGTGGGGATCTGTGCTATGGTGGGGATCTGTGCTATGGTGGGGGACTGATGTGGGGGACTCTGTGCTATGGTGGGGGACTGATGTGGGGGACTCTGTGCTATGGTGGGGGACTGATGTGGGGGACTCTGTGCTATGGTGGGGGACTCTGTGCTATGGTGGGGGATTCTGTGCTATGGGGGGGGACTCTGTGCTATGGTGGGGATCTGTGATGTGGGGGACTCTGTGCTATGGTGGGGATCTGTGATGTGGGGGACTCTGTGCTATGGTGGGGGACTCTGTGCTATGGTGGGGGACTGATGTGGGGGACTCTGTGCTATGGTGGGGGACTCTGTGCTATGGTGGGGGACTCTGTGCTATGGTGGAGGACTCTGTGCTATGGTGGGGGACTGATGTGGGGGACTCTGTGCTATGGTGGGGGACTGATGTGGGGGACTCTGTGCTATGGTGGGGGACTCTGTGCTATGTGGGGGACTCTGTGCTATGGTGGGGATCTGTGATGTGGGGGACTCTGTGCTATGGTGGGGATCTGTGATGTGGGGGACTCTGTGCTATGGTGGGGATCTGTGCTATGGTGGGGGACTGATGTGGGGGACTCTGTGCTATGGTGGGGGACTCTGTGCTATGGTGGGGAACTGATGTGGGGGACTCTGTGCTATGGTGGGGGACTCTGTGCTATGGTGGGGAACTGATGTGGGGGACTCTGTGCTATGGTGGGGGACTCTGTGCTATGGTGGGGAACTGATGTGGGGGACTCTGTGCTATGGTGGGGGACTCTGTGCTATGATGGGGGACTGATGTGGGGGACTCTGTGCTATGATGGGGGGCTCTGTGCTCTGATGGGGGACTGATGTGGGGGACTCTGTGCTATGATGGGGGGCTCTGTGCTATGGTGGGGGACTGATGTGGGGGACTCTGTGCTATGGTGGGGGACTCTGTGCTATGGTGGGGGACTGATGTGGGGGACTCTGTGCTATGGTGGGGGACTCTGTGCTATGGTGGAGGACTCTGTGCTATGGTGGGGGACTGATGTGGGGGACTCTGTGCTATGGTGGGGGACTGATGTGGGGGACTCTGTGCTATGGTGGGGGACTCTGTGCTATGGTGGGGAACTGATGTGGGGGACTCTGTGCTATGGTGGGGGACTCTGTGCTATGATGGGGGACTGATGTGGGGGACTCTGTGCTATGATGGGGGGCTCTGTGCTATGGTGGGGGACTGATGTGGGGGACTCTGTGCTATGGTGGGGGACTCTGTGCTATGGTGGGGGACTGATGTGGGGGACTCTGTGCTATGGTGGGGGACTCTGTGCTATGGTGGAGGACTCTGTGCTATGGTGGGGGACTGATGTGGGGGACTCTGTGCTATGGTGGGGGACTGATGTGGGGGACTCTGTGCTATGGTGGGGGACTCTGTGCTATGGTGGGGGACTGATGTGGAGGACTCTGTGCTATGGTGGAGGACTCTGTGCTATGGTGGGGGACTGATGTGGGGGACTCTGTGCTATGGTGGGGGACTGGTGTGGGGGACTCTGTGCTATGGTGGGGGACTGATGTGGGGGACTCTGTGCTATGGTGGGGGACTCTGTGCTATGTGCGGGACTCTGTGCTATGGTGGGGATCTGTGATGTGGGGGACTCTGTGCTATGGTGGGGATCTGTGATGTGGGGGACTCTGTGCTATGGTGGGGATCTGTGCTATGGTGGGGGACTGATGTGGGGGACTCTGTGCTATGGTGGGGGACTCTGTGCTATGGTGGGGAACTGATGTGGGGGACTCTGTGCTATGGTGGGGGACTCTGTGCTATGATGGGGGACTGATGTGGGGGACTCTGTGCTATGATGGGGGGCTCTGTGCTATGGTGGGGGACTGATGTGGGGGACTCTGTGCTATGGTGGGGGACTCTGTGCTATGGTGGGGGACTGATGTGGGGGACTCTGTGCTATGGTGGGGGACTCTGTGCTATGGTGGGGGACTCTGTGCTATGGTGGGGGACTCTGTGCTATGGTGGGGGACTGATGTGGGGGACTCTGTGCTATGGTGGGGGACTGATGTGGGGGACTCTGTGCTATGGTGGGGGACTCTGTGCTATGGTGGGGAACTGATGTGGGGGACTCTGTGCTATGGTGGGGGACTCTGTGCTATGATGGGGGACTGATGTGGGGGACTCTGTGCTATGATGGGGGGCTCTGTGCTCTGATGGGGGACTGATGTGGGGGACTCTGTGCTATGATGGGGGGCTCTGTGCTATGGTGGGGGACTGATGTGGGGGACTCTGTGCTATGGTGGGGGACTCTGTGCTATGGTGGGGGACTGATGTGGGGGACTCTGTGCTATGGTGGGGGACTCTGTGCTATGGTGGAGGACTCTGTGCTATGGTGGGGGACTGATGTGGGGGACTCTGTGCTATGGTGGGGGACTGATGTGGGGGACTCTGTGCTATGGTGGGGGACTCTGTGCTATGGTGGGGAACTGATGTGGGGGACTCTGTGCTATGGTGGGGGACTCTGTGCTATGATGGGGGACTGATGTGGGGGACTCTGTGCTATGATGGGGGGCTCTGTGCTATGGTGGGGGACTGATATGGGGGACTCTGTGCTATGGTGGGGGACTCTGTGCTATGGTGGGGGACTGATGTGGGGGACTCTGTGCTATGGTGGGGGACTCTGTGCTATGGTGGAGGACTCTGTGCTATGGTGGGGGACTGATGTGGGGGACTCTGTGCTATGGTGGGGGACTGATGTGGAGGACTCTGTGCTATGGTGGAGGACTCTGTGCTATGGTGGGGGACTGATGTGGGGGACTCTGTGCTATGGTGGGGGACTGGTGTGGGGGACTCTGTGCTATGGTGGGGGACTGGTGTGGGGGACTCTGTGCTATGGTGGGGGACTGATGTGGGGGACTCTGTGATGGGGGAAGTATGTGATTGGGAGTGGTTCTGTAATGAGGGGAGTCTGTGAAATACTGATAAGTTTATATTGATTACAATTGTTCTTTATTTTAAATATTGTGCTGTTTTTTTCCTGTGTTTTTTTTTTTTTTTTATTGCACTACAAATAAGATGTGTGCATAGGAATTAGTTCATATTTATTTTAAACTATAGTGCGGCCCCCCAACAGTCTGAGGGACCGTGAACTCGCCCCCTGTCTAAAAAGTTTGAGGACCCCTGGGCTACTGGCTATGAACTTCCTTGTTGTAGTCCGGTCGTACGTCATCACGTACGAATCCGTCAGACTTTGGTTGATCGTGTGTAGGCAAGTCCGTTCATTCGGAAAGTCCATTGTAAAGTCCGTTGAAAAGTCTCCCTGACAAAGTCTGCCGTAAAGTCCGCTCGTGTGTATTCGGCATGAGTCTTGGGTTGGAGAGGGATGCGTTGTTGAGCTGCAAAGTCTAAATCGATAAAACAACTGCATGCCCCTGAGTCGATTATCGCAGTCACTGGTATTGTCCTTCCTGGCAATTGGAATGAGATGGGTAGGGCCAGGTGAGTGGCTCTGGTAGAGGGAGGTGCGTGGTTGGGAGAAGAGGTAGCCAGGACCTTGCGCAGCTTAGCAGGACCAGAGGAGACATAGTGACCAGCTTCTCCACAGTACAGGCATAGATAGTTCGGCTGCCGACTAAGTCTTTCTTGGGCAGACTGGGAATGTTTCATCAATTCAAGCTGCTTTGGTTCAACGGAAGCAAAAGTCTGGTTAAGAGATGCGGTCTTGACTGGAACTGGACTGGTGCTGACGGAATGCACGGGAGCTGGCCTCCGGGGTAGCATCCAAGCTGGTGATGGGCTCAGGCCTGGGGCTCCCCCTGCAGCAAGGTGATAACAAAGCCTACTTTGGTAACTTCAGATTAGAAAGTCCGAGGTAGCAATGAGAAGTACAGTTCGCATGTGTTGGGAAACACCCAGAATTCGTTTAGATTCCCAGAGAACCTCTCAGGGACAGGCACCCTAAGCTCAGGAGGTGGTATCATTCCAGGGAAGGAAGTTGGAAAGAGAGGTGGGTCTGCCGAGATGGTCAAATCTTGTGTCCGCTTTTCCATTCGGACGAGGCTGTTTTGCAGAGACTCCATAACCTGAGTGAGGGCTGTGAGATGTTGACAGACAAAGTCCATAGGCAAGGTCCCTCCTTCAGGCTCAGACATGGCGATTTGATACTGTAACGTACCTGGGATGTGAGCCTGACATGCGGAGGGAGACCTCCCGTACCACCCTGGCTCGGAGACCACTGGAGTGGGAACAGTGGCGGTAAGAGCACAGTGAGGTAAAGGTGCCTGGGGAGTCCTTACTGCTTGGAGTGGTTTCGTCAAGTGGAAGCTGGAGTAGCGGGTGCAGGTCAGCAGATGCTGGTTTGCAGAGCAGCAGATGCAGGTCAGCAGATGCAGGTTTGCAGAGCAGCCGATGCAGGTCAGCAGGCAGGAGCAAAGTCAGACTAGCCGGGTCATACACATCGGGGAACACAGCAAAAACGGCAGGCAGGGAATAGTCAGAGTCCAGGCTGGGTCTTGGCAACAGGCAATCAGGCAGGTAACAGAGCAGGGTCAAACAAACTGAGGTCAGGATTGGAGACAGAAGCAAGGTCAGGAAGCCGGGTCAAACACAGGAACAGAGTACTGGTACAGAATCAGGAACACGGGGAACAGAAGCAGATTAAGCCGCAAGGGGCAGCATCACTGAGCGTATTTTATGGACTGTTGGGCGCCAAAGTGCGTCTAACGTGCGTGCATGCACATATTTGTGCGCGAAGTTCGTGACTCGCGCGTGCACATAGGCGCGCGCCTTCTGGAACGGGCAGTATGTCCCTAACACTGACCACCTGCATTGAGTTAGACGTGACTAGGGATGAGCCGAACACCCCCCTGTTCAGTTCTCACCAGAACATGCGAACAGGCTAAAAATTTGTTCGAACACGCGAACACCGTTAAAGTCTATGGGACACCAACATGAATAATCAAAAGTGCTAATTTTAAAGTCTTATATGCAAGTTATTGTCATAAAAAGTGTTTGGGGACCTGGGTCCTGCCCCAGGGGACATGGATCAATGTAAAAAAAACGTTTTAAAATGGCCGTTTTTTCGGGAGTAGTGATTTTAATAATGCTTAAAGTGAAACAATAAAAGTGTAATATTCCTTTAAATTTCATACCTGGGGGGTGTCTATAGTATGCCTGTAAAGGGGCGCATGTTTCCCGTGTTTACAACAGTCTGACAGCAAAATGACATTTCAAAGGAAAAAAAGTCATTTAAAACTACTTGCGGCTATTAACCACTTGCCGACCGCCTCACGCCTATATACGTGAGCAGAATGGCACGGGCAGGCAAAATCACGTACCTGGTACGTGATTGCCTTCCCGCGGGCGGGGGGTCCGATCGGATCCCCCCCGGTGCCAGCGGCGGTCGGCATTTGTCTGGCAGCGATCAAAGATGAGGGGGAGGCCATCCGATCGTGGCCCCCCCTTGCGATCGCTCCCAGCCAATGAGAAACATCCCCTGCCTCTGTATAGTACACAGAGGCAGAGGATGTGATGTCATCTCTCCTCGGCTCGGGAGTTTCCGTTCCAGCGCCGAGGAGAGAAGACATGTGAGTGAGTGCACAACACAGTAGAACATGCCAGGCACACTAAACACCCCGATCCCCCCCCCCGATCGCCCCCCGATCCCCCCCAATCACCCCCCCTGTCACAAACTGACACCAAGCAGGTTTTTTTTTTTCCTGATTACTGCATGGTGTCAGTTTGTGACAGTTAGAAGTGGTAGGGCAGTGAGTATTAGCCCCCTGTAGGTCTAGGGTACCCCCCTAACCCCCCCTAATAATAAAGTTTTAACCCCTTGATCACCCCCCGTCACCAGTGTCGCTAAGCGATCATTTTTCTGATCGCTGTATTAGTGTCGCTGGTGACGCTAGTTAGTGAGGAAAATATTTAGGTTCGCCGTCAGTGTTTTATAGCGTCAGGGACCCCCATATACTACCTAATAAATGTTTTAACCCCTTGATTGCCCCCTAGTTAACCCTTTCACCACTGATCACCGTATAAGTGTTATGGGTGACGCTGGTTAGTTTGTTTATTTTTTATAGTGTCAGGGCACCCGCCGTTTATTACCGAATAAAGGTTTAGCCCCCTGATCGCCCGGCCGTGATATGCGTCACCCCAGGCAGCGTCAGATTAGCGCCAGTTTCGCTAACACCCACGCACGCAGCATACGCCTCCCTTAGTAGTATAGTATCTGAACGCATCAATATCTGATCCGATCAGATCTATACTAGCGTCCCCAGCAGTTTAGGGTTCCCAAAAACGCAGTGTTAGCGGGATCAGCCCAGATACCTGCTAGCACCTGCGTTTTGCCCCTCCGCCCGGCCCAGCCCAGCCCACCCAAGTGCAGTATCGATCGATAACTGACACTTACAAAACACTAAACGCATAACTGCAGCGTTCGCAGAGTCAGGCCTGATCCCTGCGATCGCTAACAGTTTTTTTGGTAGCGTTTTGGTGAACTGGCAAGCACCAGCCCCAGGCAGCGTCAGGTTAGCGCCAGTACCGCTAACACCCACGCACGCACGCACGCACCGTACACCTCCCTTAGTGGTATAGTATCTGAACGGATCAATATCTGATCCGATCAGATCTATACTAGCGTCCCCAGCAGTTTAGGGTTCCCAAAAACGCAGTGTTAGCGGGATCAGCCCAGATACCTGCTAGCACCTGCGTTTTGCCCCTCCGCCCGGCCTAGCCCAGCCCACCCAAGTGCAGTATCGATCGATCACTGTCACTTACAAAACACTAAACGCATAACTGCAGCGTTCGCATAGTCAGGCCTGATCCCTGCGATCGCTAACAGATTTTTGGTAGCGTTTTGGTGAACTGGCAAGCGCCAGCGGCCTAGTACACCCAGGTCGTAGTCAAACCAGCACTGCAGTAACACTTGGTGACGTGGCGAGTCCCATAAGTGCAGTTCAAGCTGGTGAGGTGGCAAGCACAAGTAGTGTCCCGCTGCCACCAAGAAGACAAACACAGGCCCGTCGTGCCCATAGTGCCCTTCCTGCTGCATTCGCCAATCCTAATTGGGAACCCACCGCTTCTGCAGCGCCCGTACTCCCCCCATTCACATCCCCAACCAAATGCAGTCGGCTGCATGAGAGGCATTTTTATGTCCTCCCGAGTACCCCTACCCAGCGAATCCCCCCAAAAAAGATGTCGTGTCTGCAGCAAGCGCGGATATAGGCGTGACACCCGCTATTATTGTCCCTCCAGTCCTGACAATCCTGGTCTTTGCATTGGTGAATGTTTTGAACGCTACCATTCACTAGTTGAGTATTAGCGTAGGGTACAGCATTGCACAGACTAGGACACACTTTCACAGGATCTCCCAAGATGCCATCGCATTTTGAGAGACCCGAACCTGGAACCGGTTACCGTTATAAAAGTTACAAGTTTGCAAAAAAAACACAAAAAAAAAAAAATAGTTGTCGTTTTATTGTTCTCTCTCTCTCTATTCTCTCTCTATTGTTCTGCTCTTTTTTTACTGTGTTCTATTCTGCAATGTTTTATTGTTATTATGTTTTATCATGTTTGCTTTTCAGGTATGCAATTTTTTATACTTTACTGTTTACTGTGCTTTATTGTTAACCATTTTTTGTCTTCAGGTACGCCATTCACGACTTTGAGCGGTTATACCAGAATGATGCCTGCAGGTTTAGGTATCATCTTGGTATCATTCTTTTCAGCCAGCGGTCGGCTTTCATGTAAAAGCAATCCTAGCGGCTAATTAGCCTCTAGACTGCTTTTACAAGCAGTGGGAGGGAATGCCCCCCCCACCGTCTTCCGGGTTTTTCTCTGGCTCTCCTGTCTCAACAGGGAACCTGAGAATGCAGCCGGTGATACAGCCAGCTGACCATAGAGCTGATCAGAGACCAGAGTGGCTCCAAACATCTCTATGGCCTAAGAAACCGGAAGCTACGAGCATTTTATGACTTAGATTTTGCCGGATGTAAACAGCGCCATTGGGAAATTGGGGAAGCATTTTATCACACCGATCTTGGTGTGGTCAGATGCTTTGAGGGCAGAGGAGAAATCTAGGGTCTAATAGACCCCAATTTTTTCAAAAAAGAGTACCTGTCACTACCTATTGCTATCATAGGGGATATTTACATTCCCTGAGATAACAATAAAAATTATTTAAAAAAAAAAAATGAAAGGAACAGTTTAAAAATAAGATAAAAAAGCAAAAAAATTATAAAGAAAAAAAAAAAAAAAAAAAGCACCCCTGTCCCCCCTGCTCTCGCGCTAAGGCGAACGCAAGCGTCGGTCTGGCGTCAAATGTAAACAGCAATTGCACCATGCATGTGAGGTATCACCGCGAAGGTCAGATCGAGGGCAGTATTTTTAGCAGTAGACCTCCTCTGTAAATCTAAAGTGGTAACCTGTAAAGGCTTTTAAAGGCTTTTAAAAATGTATTATTTTGTTGCCACTGCACGTTTGTGCGCAATTTTAAAGCATGTCATGTTTGGTATCCATGTACTCGGCTTAAGATCATCTTTTTTTATTCCATCAAACATTTGGGCAATATAGTGTGTTTTAGTGCATTAAGATTTAAAAAAGTGTGTTTTTTCCACAAAAAATGCGTTTGAAAAATCGCTGTGCAAATACCGTGTGAAAAAAAAATGAAACACCCACCATTTTAATCTGTAGGGCATTTGCTTTAAAAAATATATAATGTTTGGTGGTTCAAAGTAATTTTCTTGCAAAAAAAATAACTTTTTCATGTAAACAATAAGTGTCAGAAAGGGCTTTGTCTTCAAGTGGTTAGAAGAGTGGGTGATGTGTGACATAAGCTTCTAAATGTTGTGCATAAAATGCCAGGATAGTTCAAACCCCCCCCAAATGACCCCATTTTGGAAAGTAGACACCCCAAGCTATTTGCTGAGAGTCATGTCGAGTCCATGGAATATTTTATATTGTGACACAAGTTGCGGGAAAGAGCCAAATTTTTTTTTTTTTTTTGCACAAAGTTGTCACAAAATGATATATTGCTCAAACATGCCATGGGGATATGTGAAATTACACCCCAAAATACATTCTGCTGCTTCTCCTGAATATGGGGATACCACATGTGTGGGACTTTTTGAGAGCCTAGCCGCGCACGGGACCCCGAAAACCAAGCACCGCCTTCAGGCTTTCTAAGGGCGTAAATTTTTGATTTCACTCTTCACTGCCTATCACAGTTTCGGAGGCCATGGAATGCCCAGGTGGCACAAACCCCCCCCCAAATGACCCCATTTTGGAAAGTAGACACCCCAAGCTATTTTCTGAGAGGTATAGTGAATATTTTGCAGACCTCACTTTTTGTCACAAAGTTTTGAAAATTGAAAAAAGAAAAAAAAAATTTTTCTGGTCTTTCTTCATTTTCAAAAACAAATGAGAGCTGAAAATACTCACCATGCCTCTCAGCAAATAGCTTGGGGTGTCTACTTTCCAAAATGGGGTCATTTGGGGGGGTTTTGTGCCATCTTGGCATTTTATGGCCTTCAAAACTGTGATAGGTAGTGAGGAGTGAAATCAAAAATTTATGCCCTTAGAAATCCTGAAGGTGGTGCTTGGTTTTCGGGGCCCCGTACGCGATTAGGCTCCCAAAAAGTCCCACACATTTATTTTTTTTTGTCATTATTCAATCACTTGGGACAAAAAAAATAAATATTCAATGGGTTCAACATGCCTCTCCGCAATTTCCTTGGGGTGTCTACTTTCCAAAATGGGGTCATTTGGGGGGGGTTTGTACTGCCCTGCCATTTTAGCACCTCAAGAAATGACATAGGCAGTCATACATTAAAAGCTGTGTAAATTCCAGAAAATGTACCCTAGTTTGTAGACGCTATAACTTTTGCGCAAACCAATAAATATACGCTTATTGACATTTTTTTTACCAAAGACATGTGGCCGAATACATTTTGGCCTAAATGTATGACTAAAATTTAGTTTATTGGATTTTTTTTATAACAAAAAGTAGAAAATATCATTTTTTTTCAAAATTTTCGGTCTTTTTCCGTTTATAGCGCAAAAAATAAAAACGGCAGAGGTGACCAAATACCATCAAAAGAAAGCTCTATTTGTGGTAAGAAAAGGATGCAAATTTCGTTTGGGTACAGCATTGCATGACCGCGCAATTAGCAGTTAAAGCGACTCAGTGCCGAATTGTAAAAAGTGCTCTGGTCAGGAAGGGGGTAAAATCCTCCGGGGCTGAAGTGGTTAATGAGGTCCGACAATACACATAAAAGTTCATTGATAAAAACAGCATGGGAATTCCCCACAGTGGAACCCCAAACCAAAATTTCAAAAAAAATTACGTGGGGGTCCCCCTAAATTCCATACCAGGCCCTTCAGGTCTGGTATGGATATTAAGGGGAACCCCGGCCGAAATTTTTTTTAAAAATGGCATGGGGTCCCCCTCAAAATCTATACCAGACCCTTCAGATCTGGTATGGATTTTAAGGGGAACCCTGCACCAATTTTTTTTAAAAAAATGGCGTAGGGTCATACCAGACCCTTATCCTAACACACAACTTGGCAGGCCACAGGAAAAGAGGGGGGGACGAGAGAGCGCCCTCCCTCCTGAACCGTACCAGGCCACACGCCCTCAACATTGGGAGGATGCTTTGTGGTAGCCCCCCAAAACACCTTGTCCCCATGATGATGGGGACAAGGGCCTCATCCCCACAACCCTTGCCCGGTGGTTGTGGGGGTCTGCGGGTGGGGGGCTTATCAGAATCTGGAAGCCTCCTTTAACAAAGGGACCCCCAGATCCCGGCCCTCCCCCCTGTGTGAAATGGTAAGGGGGTACTTGTACCCCTACCATTTCACAAAAAAAGGGTCAGAAATGTTAAAAATGACAAGAGACAGTTTTTGACAATTCCTTTATTTAAATGCTTCTTCTATCTTCTTTCTTCTATCTTCCTTCGGTTTCTTCCTCCATCTTCTTCTGGTTCTTCTGGTTCTTCCTCCAAAGTTCTCGTCCGGCATCTTTCTCCACGGCGTCTTCTTCCCTTCTTCTTCTCGGGCCGCTCCGCATCCACCATGATGGGAGGCTCCCGCTGTGTGATGCTTCTCGTCTTCTGACGGTTCTTAAATAACGGAGGGCGGGACCCCGCCCCCCTCTGATGTCACGGGGAATGCCACAGGGAAGTCCCCATCAAGTCCCCGTGTGTCAGAGGGGGGCGGGGTCACCGGGTGGCCCCGCCCTCCATTATTTAAGAACCGTAAGAAGACAAGAAGCATCACACAGTGGGAGCCTCCCATCATGGTGGATGCGGAGCGGCCCGAGAAGAAGGGAAGAAGATGCCAGACGAGAACACCGGAGGAAGAACCAGAAGAACCAGAAGAAGAAGAAGATGGAGGAAGAAACTGAAGTAAGATAGAAGATAGAAGAAAGAAGATAGAAGATAGAAGAAGCATTTAAATAAAGGAATTGTCAAAAACTGTCTCTTGTCATTTTTAATATTTTTGACACTTTTTTGTGAAATGGTAGGGATACATTTGTACCCCCTTACCATTTCACACAGGGGGGAGGGCCGGGATCTGGGGTCCCTTGTTAAAGGGGGCTTCCAGATTCCGATAAGCCCCCCGCCCGCAGACCCCCACAACCACCGGCCAAGGGTTGTGGGGATGAGGCCCTTGTCCCTATCAACATGGGGACAAGGTGTTTTGGGGGGCTACCCAAAAGCACCCTCCCAATGTTGAGGGCATGTGGCCTGGTACAGTTCAGGAGGGGGGGCACTCTCGTCCCCCCCTCTTTTCCTGCAGCCTGCCAGGTTGCATACTGGGATAAGGGTCTGGTATATATTTTGAGGGGGACCCCACGCCATTTTTTTTCAAATTTTGGCCGGGGTTCCCCTTAATATCCATACCAGACCTCAAGGGCCTGTATGGAATTTTGGGGGACACCTCCACGTCATTTTTTTTTTAAAATTTTGGATCAGGGTTCCCCTGTGGGGAATCCCCATGCCGTTTTTATTAATGAACTTTTATGTGACCTGCAATTCATTAATAGCCGCGAGTAGTTTTAAATGACTTTTTTTCATTTGAAATGTCATTTTGCTGTCAGACTGTTCTAAACACGGGAAACATGCGCCCATTTACAGGCATACTATAGACACCCCCCAGGTACGAAATTTAAAGTAATATTACACTTTTATTGTTTTACTTTAAGCATTATTAAAATCACTGCTCCCGAAAAAACGGCCTGCCCCATGTCCCCTGGGGCAGGACCCAGGTCCCCAAACACATTTTATGACAATACCATGCATATAAGCCTTTAAAATTAGCACTTTTGATTTCTCCCATAGACTTTTAAAGGGTGTTCCGCGGCTTTCGAATTTGTCGCAAACACCCCAAATTGTTCACTGTTCGGCGAACTGACGAACAGCCGATGTTCGAGTTGAACATGAGTTCGACTCGAACTCGAAGCTCATACCTAGACGGGACATTCTGATTACAGAATCCCTTATTACCTACCAACTGTCTAGGCCTACCTGCACTACCCTCACCACCTCTACTAGATGGGCTGCTCTTTCAGGTGTTTTGAGTAATAGTGACATCTAGGGCAGCCACCTCTGAGTTTGCTACCTCCAAATCTTCACCCATCTTGGCAAATTTGTTTTGGTGCTCAAACACAGGATTGGTTTCCTTTTTGTTAGCCCCTACCACTCCCTCTAACTACATTAGCCCATCTTCCTACCCGAACATCCAGACTTACTCCTCCACCCTCCACATCAACCTCATTAACTAGCTGCTCAGTGAGCTGAACAATCTCTTCAAGGTTGCCTGTGCTACTCAGTGTTGCAATGTGGTCCTCCCGATCTCTAATGTGAGCTTCCAGAAGGTCAACCTACTCACATCTGTCACAGCAGTAATCATCCTGGAGCTAATGGTCTATTATTGTATTCGTGTGACAAAAACCTTTAATGTTGCTAGCACTCATTAACACAGCTACAATATTATTAGGAAGAGGATGATGGGATTTTTTAGGGTGCCAGGAATTAACCAACAACAAACCAATATATAAAAATATCAAATTTATTTATACATAAAAACATCAGGATATCACCATACAGTAACCATATTGTAGATAAACAGCAGTATTTTCTTGTTCTACATGTTTTCCCATACAATGGCTTCCTCAGGAGATAAGTACTGCAAGTATGGTCACTATGAATTGAAAACAGTATATTAGAAACATACAAAATTGATGTATATAAATATCACATCTCAATACAAACAATATATACATAAGAAAATTCTAAAAAAGCATAAAACCAGAAAACAAAAAACAAATTCAGCATAAACCTACCTGATATAATAGATATCCTATCAATAAAGTTTAGTGGCTCAGATGTCTAGAGGAGATTGATAATGAGGAGATATCTGGTACACCACAGATGAGGATATACGATGGCAATAGGCCTGTGAATATGGGAAGATATTATTTGAAAGGTCATCATACACTATATAGATATTAGGAACAGATTGGCAAACATATATACATGTGCATATATGCACATACACATAATGTAACCAATAAGTTAAACCCACCAGAAAATCCATAATCTATAACTCAATGTTCTGAAATGTTCATCCCAAAAAAGAAGACTCTCAGTTGTCTCATGTTGAAAAAATTGAACTTCCCAAATGAAATTCAAAAGCTGGTAATAGTCCTATATTAACAATGTATAAGAGAAGGAACAGTTCAGCAGTGTACAATTAACTCCACCCTCAATCAGAAAGAGGGAGGACTGAAACAATAACAAACATTTTCCTTTACCTTCACAGAATGGTGCCATACATATATCTTCCCTCCAGTATCAGGCAAAAATAGTAGGCTAAGGGGTTCTTTTATACCCTTTCCACTTCCTCAAGAATCTAATGGCGCTGAGGGAAGCGCAGACACCTTGAATCACCACTGCACGTGCGCGAGCTGCGGCAGAAGTGACATCAAGGTGCCATGTAAGAAAATTTGCCCAGAGCAGGGAGTGGCTTCAGGCTATACTGTATAGCCTGAAGCCACTCCCTGTGGGTGCACGAGTGCTGCGAGTGCACGTGAACTGTGAGTATATGAGTGCTGCAAGTGCACGTGGGCTGTATTGAGTATTATTGTCAGGTAGTACCTGAGTATTGTGAGTGTTGGGAGTACCTGTGTATTGTGAGTACCTGAGTGTTATCTGAGTAGCATGTGTGGATCGTTAGTACCTGTGTATTGTGTACACTTGTGCAATGTGTGTACCTGTGAATTGTCACGTAGGCAGTGAGTGCACAAGTGCTGCAAATGCACGTGGTCTGCGAGTGAACGTGGTCTGCGACTGCACGTAGGCTGCAAGTGAACGTGGTCTGCGAGTGTATGTAGGCTGCAAGTGCACGTGGTCCGCGAATGCACGTAGGCTGCGAGTGCACGTGTTCTGCGAGTGCATGTTGGCTGTGAGGGCACATGAACTGCGAGTGCACGTGGGCGGTGAGTACCTGTGTATTGTCTTGTTGAGTACCTGTGTATTGTATTGTTGAGTATTAGTGACAGGAAGCTAGTTCTTAGGTAATTTGGACAGGATATATTCCCCAATCCTCAATAAATTAGTAGGTATGATGCCTGGCGGGTGTGGAGATGTGACTCGGTGTATATCTTGCAGCATGTATGTGTTATTTTGCAAAATTTAAGCACATTGTTTCCCTGGAAGCCTAGGTTAAGAATCTAGGGA
The DNA here is from genome assembly GCA_037952835.1 of Lithobates septentrionalis. Lineage (NCBI taxonomy): Eukaryota > Metazoa > Chordata > Amphibia > Anura > Ranidae > Lithobates > Lithobates septentrionalis. The sequence goes on from JBBDGP010002541.1 coordinate 304,393, forward strand.
AGCAACTGTCAGCACTAAGAAGACCCTTCATACTAAAGGAGAGCCAGGAACGTACCCGGCAGGTGCCGGAAGATGCCAGCGCAGAGGCGGGTGGAGACAATGAGGTGCAGACACTAGAAAATGAGTAGATGGGTGACAGTCAGGAAGGATAGAGGGGGAAGTGCCAGGGAGGCCGATCCTGGGCTGGAGCATCCCAAAAAGTATGCTTCATTGAGTGACATTGGTGAAACTGGTCAGAGATCAGCACTGCTGGAGCTGAGGGACTCTCCTAGCTGCTAGGGGAAGAACTCCTCCAGTGAGAGTGGGGGGGAAGTGAAGGGAAAGGATAGACAGATTCTGGTGGTAGGAGACTCAATTCTTAGGACAGGGAGGGCAATCTGTGACAAAGACCTGAAGTGCCAAACTGTATGCTGTCTACCCGGCACTACCCGAATTGACACATCACAGATCTGGTGGACAGATTACTGGGAGGGGCTGGGGAAGACCCGGCTGTCATGGTGCACGTTGGCACCAATGACAAAGTCAGAGGCAGATGGAGTGTCCTAAAGAACGATTTTAGGGACTTGGGAGCTAAATTGAGGAAAAGGACCTGCAAGGTAGTATTCTCAGGAATACTACCGGTACCTCGAGCCACACCAGAAAGGCAGAGGGAGATTAGAGAAGTAAACAAGTGGCTGAGGAGTTGGTGTAGTAAGGAGGGGGTTTGAGTTCCTGGAGAACTGAGCCGACTTCCCAGTCATCACCAGTTCTATAGAAGGGACGGACTGCACCTGAATGAGGAGGGTGCAGATCTGCTGGGAGGCAACGGGGGGGGGGTCCAGAAGTAGAGATAGTCAGCAATAAACATATTCCAGAGGGTAGTATTGGGGGCATTAGTGGTAGGTTGACTAAAGCACATAAACCCAAGGTAAGTATAGTAACAAGTCCTATTTGCAATCTCGGAACACCAAATAAGAGGACAGTATGAGACCGGTCTAAATTACGTAGCATGTTCACCAGTGTCAGGAGCCTGGTGAACAAGATGGGTAAACTAGAGATACTGTTGAACGAGGAGGATTTAGATTTTGTGGGATTTTCAGAGACCTGCTTCAACAGCTCTCATGATTGGCTGGAAACTATTCAAGGATATTCCCTTTATTGCAGGAATAGAGAGGGTAAAAAAGGGGGAGGGGTATGCATGTATATCAAGAATAATGTACAAGTGAATGTGAGAGATAACATCAATAAGGGAGCTAGGGAGGAGGTGAAATCCTTATGGGTAGAGCTCCAAAGGGATGAAGCTAAGGGGAAAATAATACTGGGAGTATGCTATAGGCCCCCTAACCTGAGGGAGGAGGGGGAGACGGTACTCCTATCACAATTTGGATTAGCAGCAAGGATGGGAAGTGTTATCATAATGGGAGATGTTAATTATCCAGACATAGACTGGGAGGAGGGAACCACGCTTTCTTCTAATGGGGCGTACACACGGTCGGACTTTTCAGCTATAAAAGTCAGACAGCCTGTCCGACAGACTTCCGGCGGACTTTCGGCGGACTTGCGGCAGACTTTCTAATGAACTGACTTGCCTAAACACGACCACACAAGTTTGACAGCCTAGTACGCGGTGACGTACACCAAGTCCGGCGAGACTATAAAACGGAAGTTCAATAGCCCGTACGACACCCTTTGGGCTCCTGCTAATCTCGTGTTTATCTCGTGTTAGTAGAAGTTTAGTGAGAGACGATTCGCGCTTGTGAGACTCGTATTTTTCAGTTCGTTTTAACTGTTGTTCAGTCTGTGCTTGTGAGGTTTGTATCTGCTTTTCAGTGCGTTTGGTCAGTTGGCATTGAGAAATCTTTGTTTTATTGTCCGCTCGTTCCTGATTTTCAGGTCGTTCTTCACAGGCCTTGCTGTTTTTCAGTGAGTTCTGTTAAGTGCGTTCTGACCAGCCGACCGTTTTGAAGCCATTTTACCTGTACGTACTCGTCGTCGAGCTCGTGCATTGTATGTGTTTGTTAGTTTATTCTTCAGACCAAGACCAGTCCATGAACAGGGCGAGGAGGAGTTCATGGACCAAGAATTGGTTGCTCCAGCGTGACCAGTTCTGTCACATGCCATTGCTCCATGAGATCCGTGAGAATAATCCTGAGGATTTCAGGAACTTTCTCCGGATGACAGAACCCGTTTTTGACCGTTTGGTGGCTTTGCTGACCCCCTATATCAGCAGGCAGGATACCTGCATGAGGCAAGCCATCACTCTGGAGCAGAGGCTAGTTGCCACGTTGCAGTACTTGGCGACAGGGAGAAGCCTGCAAGACCTCAAGTTCTCGACAGGCATCTCCCCCCAGGCTCTGGGGATCATTATCCCAGAGACCTGTTCTGCCATCATCCAGGTCCTGCAGAAGGACTATATTAAGGTAAGATTTTTTTCTTTTATTAGCATCACATGTTCTTTTATTTAATCTTTGATAATGTAATGTATTTCTTAGCTCAAACACTACTTACCATCATTGCAATATAGTGTGAATGTCCCCTTTTTCTCCTCACGCATGCTGGATTTTTTTTCCTGTTCTTTTTTGTCATGCATGTATATTTGCCTTCAATAACCTCCCCAGCATACAATGCTGGGCACATATCCACCTAGTCTACTCAGTTTGAATGTATTTAGTCAGCTGCATTGTATTTTGTTTCCCCTAAATTCCATCCAAATAGTGTGCATGTAATTAGCTTGATTTCCCAACCCCCTCCCCCCACCTAAACTATCCAAATAGTGTGCTTATAATTATCAATTAGCTTGATTTCCCAACCCCCTCCCCCCACCTAAACTCTATCCAAATGGTGTGCTTATAATTAGCAATTAGCTTGATTTCCCACCCCCCCCCACCTAAACTCTATCCAAATATTGTGCTTATAATTAGCTTGATTTCAAACCACCCCCCCCCCTAATAATTTGCTAGAATCTTCTGTGGTGTTGATTTTTAAAAAGCAAATATATGTTGCACTTTGCAAAATGCATGTGCACTCTACAAGTGCATTTGCTCCAGTGCTTTAGTAAATGAGCAGAAGCTCTGCTGATTTCCATCATCAAATCATATGCAAGCCACAAAGTGTTTTCATTAATTGCCCTTGCATGTGATTGTGTACTACTTGCAACATGAAAGCCTTTTTACCTTACCTCATTTACTTTAAGCTGGGGAGCAACTGCACTTGCAGAGTGCGACAACTACACAGTCTTGTAGCTAGGGATGAGCCGAACACCCCCCGGTTCGGTTCGCACCAGAACCCGCGAACGGACCGCAAGTTCGCACGAACGTTAGAACCCCATTGACGTCTATGGGACTCGAACGTTCGAAATCAAAAGTGCTCATTTTAAAGGCTAATTTGCATGGTATTGTCCTAAAAAGGGTGTGGGGACCCGGGTCCTACCCCAGGGGACATGTATCAATGCAAAAAAAACTTTTAAAAACGGCCGTTTTTTCGGGAGCAGTGATTTTAATGATGCTTAAAGTAAAAAAAAAAAAGTGAAATATTCCTTTAAATATCGTACCTGGGGGGTGTCTATAGTATGCCTGTAAAGTGATGCGTGTTTCCCATGTTTAGAACAGTCCCTGCACCAAATGTCATTTTTAAAGGAAAAAATCTCATTTAAAACTGCTTGCGGGTTTAATGTCATGTCGGGTCCTGGCAATATGGATGAAAATCAGTGAGACAAACGGCATGGGTACCCCCCAGTCCATTACCAGGCCCTTTGGGTCTTGTATGGATATTAAGGGGAACCCCGCACCCAAATTAAAATAAGGAAAGGTCCCTATATACTCTGAACAGCAGTATACAGGCGGTGCAAACAAGACAGGGACTGTAGGTTTGTTGTTAAGTAGAATCTGTTTGTAATTTTGAACATTTTTAACGTGTTTAGCTCCAGCCAAAAAATCTTTTCTAAGCTTTTTGGAAAACATAGGGAAGGGTTATCACCCCTGTGACATTTGTTTTGCGTCTTTCCTCCTCTTCAGAAGATTTCACCTCACTTTTTTGTCCCAATGAAAAATGTTTTTTGAAAATTTGGGTTTTTTTGTGGAACAAGGATTGGAAAGCATCAGTGGAAAGGAGAAATTGTTTTCCCATATTAACTCTTACATGAGAGAATTTCCCTTCCTAGGGGTAGATTTCATCTCACTTCCTGTTGTCTCCTTCCGTTTGCAAGTAGGAGTCGTTTGTAAGTTAGATGTTTGAAAGTAGGGTCCTGCCCTATATACTCAGCAGAAATTTGGGCCTTAGGTGTTGCTGTGGCCAAAACACTGTAAGCCCTCACAGGGCCCTGCTGTGAAATATTAGATCAAGAATTGTAATTACATGCCCCTGTTGAACAGGAGCTGAAAAATTAGGCCTTAGGCACTGGTGCTGGTGCCACAACACTGCAACCCCTCACAGACACTCTAGTTGGAACGCAGGAACGAGCCCTGCTGCAAAGTATTGCATCAAAAATTGTAATTACACGCCCCTGTTAGACAGGGGCAGAAAAATTGGGCCTTAGGCACTGGTGCTGGTGCCACAACACTGCAACCCCTCACAGACACTCTAGTTGGAATGCAGGAACGAGCCCTGCTGCAAAGTATTACATCAAAAATTGTAATTACACGCCCCTGTTATACAGGGGCTGAAAAATTGTGCCTTAGGCACTGGTGGTGGCGCCCAGAACTAAAAATGTTCTTACAAGCTATCAGCGTGATGATTGAGGAGGAAGAGGATAATTACTCAGGGATAGTCACTCAGCATCAGCATAGGCAGTCTTTGAAGGGATCTGAAAAAAATTATTCAGTTACATCAGCATCAGGTGCTTGGTAGCTGGTGGTGATCCAAGACTGATTCATTTTTATGAAGGTCAGCCGATCGACCGAGTCAGTGGACAGACGCACCCTGTGATCGGTTACCACGCCTCCAGCAGCACTGAATGTGCGTTCCGAAAGAACGCTGGATGCAGGACAGGCCAGTAGCTCAATTGCATACTGTGCAAGCTCTGGCCAGTGATCCATCCTCAAGACCCAGTAACCCAGAGGATTTTCGGTGGGAAAGGTGTCCAAGTCTGATCTTGCCCCTAGGTATTCCTGCACCATGTAAAACAGACGCTGGCGATGGTTGCTGGAACCGATCATACCTTGGGGCTGCGGACCAAAAAATTGTCTGAACGCATCGGTCAGACGGCCACCTTCTCCACCGCTCCTTCTTTGACTGACCGAAGCCTCAGCAACACGTTGTCCAGAAACAGGAGTTTGTAACCTCCCAGTCTCTGGGAACGCGTTGCACAGACCTTTCTGCAAGGCCTCCCGAAGATGTTTCATCCTCTGCTCCCTCTGCGATGGCAAGATAAGGTCCGCAACCTTACCCTTGTAACGTGGATCAAGGAGGGTTGCCAGCCAGTATTGGTCCTTCTCCTTGATACCACGAATACGAGGATCCTTACGCAGGCTTTGCAGGATCAGGGAGGCCATGCAGCGTAGGTTTGCTGAGGCATTCGGTCCGGAGTCCTCTGGGTCACTAAGGACAACAACGTCCGCAGCCACCTCCTCCCAGCCACGTACAAGTCCATGTGTTCCTTGGGACTGATCCCTTAAAGACTGCTGATGCTGAGTGCCAGGCTCCACCTCCATACTGACACAATCTTCCTCCTCCTCCTCCTCCTCCTCCTCGTCCTCTTCCTGTGTGATCGGCGGGCACGCAGGAACACTGTCTGGATAAAGGGGGCCTTGAGAGCTAAGGAAGTCCTCCTCTTCCTGCCTCTGTTCTGCCTCAAGTGCCCTGTCCATTATTCCACGCAGCGTGTGCTCCAACAGGTGGACAAGGGGGACAGTGTCACTGATGCATGCACTGTCAGTGCTCACCATCCTCGTGGCCTCCTCGAATGGTGACAGGACAGTGCATGCATCCCTGATCATGGCCCACTGGCGTGGGGAAAAAAAAACAAGGTCCCCTGACCCTGTCCTGGTGCCATAGTCGCACAGGTACTCATTTATGGCCCTCTGCTGCGTGTGCAGCCGCTGCAGCATGGCCAATGTCGAGTTCCACCTGGTGGGCATGTCACAGATTAGGCGATTCTTGGGCAGGTTAAACTCCTTTTGGAGGTCCGTCAGCCGAGCACTGGCATTATATGACCGGCGGAAATGCACACAGACTTTCCTGGCCTGCCTCAGGACATCCTGTAAGCCCGGGTACCTGCCCAAGAACCGCTGCACCACCAAGTTAAGGACGTGAGCCAAACAGGGCACATGGGTCAGTTGTCCCTGTCGGAGGGCAGAGAGGAGGTTGGTGCCATTGTCGCAAACCACCATTCCTGCCTTAAGTTGGCGTGGCGTCAACCACCTCTGAACCTGCCCCTGCAGAGCTGACAGAACCTCTGCCCCAGTGTGGCTCCTGTCCCCCAAGCACACCAGCTCAAGCACCGCATGGCATCTTTTGGCCTGCGTACTTGCGTAGCCCCTTGAACGCCTACGGAGCACCGCTGGTTCCGAGGAAGAGGCCATGGAGGAAGAAGAAGAGGAGGGGGTGGAGGAGAGAGGTGTGTCACAATCAGCATTTTGGAGGCGTGGTGGCGGAACAACCTCCAACACTACTGCACCTTGTCCTGCATCCTTCCCAGCTGCCAGCAGAGTCACCCAATGCGCCGTGAAACTTAAGTAACGTCCCTGTCCATGCCTGCTGGACCATGAGTCAGCGGTAATATGCACCTTACCGCTGACCGCCCTGTCCAGCGAGGCATGGACATTGCCTTCCACATGCCGGTAGAGAGCTGGAATCGCCTTCCGTGAGAAAAAGTGGCGTTTGGGTACCTGCCACTGAGGAACCGCACATTCCACAAACTCACGGAAGGGGGCAGAGTCTACCAACTGAAAAGGCAGCAGTTGAAGTGCTAGCAATTTTGCCAAGCTAGCATTCAACCGCTGGGCATGTGGATGGCTGGGAGCAAACTTCTTTCGGCGGTGCAGCAGCTGGGGCAGGGAAATTTGCCTGGTACAATCTGGCGTCGGTGTACCAAAAGCAGATTGCCCACAAGTACTTGGCTGTGACACACCTAATTCTACACCTTCATTCCTCTCACTGCAGGTCTCAGAGAGGACTGAAGGTCTAGTGGGGTTGGAAATCTCAGCTGATGAGGAGCAAGGAGAGATCCTCTTTGTTCTTTGGTGTGGGTCTTTTAGATATGCTTGCCAACGAACTGCATGGCAGGTCAACATATGTCTGGTCAAGCATGTGGTACCCAAGCGGGAGATGTTTTGGCCACGCGAGATACGCTTGAGACATATGTTGCAAATAGCAGCGGTGCGATCTGATGCACTCGTCTCAAAAAAGGCCCACACCAAAGAACTTTTTGAATAACGCGCAGAGACTGCAGCGCCCTGCACATGTGGAGCTTTGGGGTGTGATGCAGTCAATGTGCTGCCCTTAGGCTGGCCCCTGGAGGGCATCCTGCCTCGTTGGTGATGTGCCGCCTCCTCCTCCTCCTCCTCCTCCTCCTCTCTCCTATCAGGCACCCACGTTGAGTCAGTGACCTCATCATCCCCTCCCTCCTCATCACTGGAGCAAACCTGGCAGTATGCTGCAGCAGGGGGAGCATGACTGCCAGATTGCTGTCCTTCTTGGGCACCCCCTCTGTCCGTGCTCATGTTACTGCCTTCATCGAGCTCAGTATCATCATCAGAGCCTTCCAAACGCTGGGCATCCTCCTGGAGCATGTACCCAACACTGTGGTCAAACAGTTCGAGGGAATCCTCATGAGGACATGGTGGAGCTAGGGAAGGAGTCACTGATGACATTGAGCTGAGGGAAGAGGCCGCTGCTTTGCCAGACAAAGCACCCTGGGCATGGGTGAGAGAGGATGAGGAGGATGAGGACGGCTTGGTCATCCACTCGACCAAGTTTTCTGCATGTTGCGGCTCAACACGGCCAGCTGCCGAAAAAAAGGCCAAGCGTGTCCCATGGCCACGTGCTGATGAGGATGCACCGTCTCCACGACCAGCACTAGACACAGAGCCTGCTTGCCCTCTCTTATTGGCTTGTGACTGTCTGCCTCTCCTTCTTGGCCTTCCAGACATACTAATGGCCTGTAGCTGCACTAAGCTGGGATAGAACACCTGTAATTTTCTTCAGGTAGCTTTATATACTGTAACCAGACAAGCCTGCCTGTCAGTAGGAAGATAACAGGAACGGATCTAGCTGAACACTGTGAGCAGGACGCACTGCACTAAATGTAAATAGCAGGAACGGATCTAGCTGAACACTGTGAGCAGGACGCACTGACTGCACTAAATGTAAATAGCAGGAACGGATCTAGCTGAACACTGTGAGCAGGACGCACTGCACTAAATGTAAATAGCAGGAACAGATCTAGCTGAACACTGTGAGCAGGACGCACTGCACTAAATGTAAATAGCAGGAACGGATCTAGCTGAACACTGTGAGCAGGACGCACTGACTGCACTAAATGTAAATAGCAGGAACAGATCTAGCTGAACACTGTGAGCAGGACGCACTGCACTAAATGTAAATAGCAGGAACGGATCTAGCTGAACACTGTGAGCAGGACGCACTGACTGCACTAAATGTAAATAGCAGGAACAGATCTAGCTGAACACTGTGAGCAGGACGCACTGCACTAAATGTAAATAGCAGGAACAGATCTAGCTGAACACTGTGAGCAGGACGCACTGCACTAAATGTAAATAGCAGGAACGGATCTAGCTGAACACTGTGAGCAGGACGCACTGACTGCACTAAATGTAAATAGCAGGAACAGATCTAGCTGAACACTGTGAGCAGGACGCACTGCACTAAATGTAAATAGCAGGAACAGATCTAGCTGAACACTGTGAGCAGGACGCACTGCACTAAATGTAAATAGCAGGAACGGATCTAGCTGAACACTGTGAGCAGGACGCACTGCACTAAATGTAAATAGCAGGAACGGATCTAGCTGAACACTGTGAGCAGAACGCACTGCACTAAATGTAAATAGCAGGAACGGATCTAGCTGAACACTGTGAGCAGGACGCACTGCACTAAATGTAAATAGCAGGAACGGATCTAGCTGAACACTGTGAGCAGGACGCACTGACTGCATAAATGTAAATAGCAGGAACGGATCTAGCTGAACACTGTGAGCAGGACGCACTGCACTAAATGTAAATAGCAGGAACGGATCTAGCTGAACACTGTGAGCAGGACGCACTGCACTAAATGTAAATAGCAGGAACGGATCTAGCTGAACACTGTGAGCAGGACGCACTGACTGCACTAAATGTAAATAGCAGGAACGGATCTAGCTGAACACTGTGAGCAGGACGCACTGACTGCACTAAATGTAAATAGCAGGAACGGATCTAGCTGAACACTGTGAGCAGGACGCACTGACTGCACTAAATGTAAATAGCAGGAACGGATCTAGCTGAACACTGTGAGCAGGATGCACTGCACTAAATGTAAATAGCAGGAACAGATCTAGCTGAACACTGTGAGCAGGACGCACTGACTGCACTAAATGTAAATAGCAGGAACAGATCTAGCTGAACACTGTGAGCAGGACGCACTGCACTAAATGTAAATAGCAGGAACGGATCTAGCTGAACACTGTGAGCAGGACGCACTGCACTAAATGTAAAGAGCAGGAACAGATCTAGCTGAACACTGTGAGCAGGACGCACTGCACTAAATGTAAAGAGCAGGAACAGATCTAGCCTAATCTAGCTCTCAAATCAAATGACACTGTCTGTCTCTCTCTCTATCAGCACACCGGAACACACTACACAGGGCCGCCGTGCAGGCGGCCTTATATAGTGTGGGGCGTGTACTAAATCCCCTGAGCCATAATTGGCCAAAGCCACCCTGGCTTTGGCCAATTACAGCTCTCTCTACTGACGGCGCTGTGATTGGCCAAGCATGCGGGTCATAGTGCATGCTTGGCCAATCATCAGCCAGCAATGCACTGCGATGCCGCAGTGAATTATGGGCCGTGACGCGCCACACGAATTTGGCGCGAACGGCCCATAACGTTCGCAATTCGACGGACGGTCGAACAGCCGATGTTCGAGTCGAACATGGGTTCGACTCGAACACGAAGCTCATCCCTACTTGTAGCCTTTTTAGTCCATAAATCCCTGCGTGTCCTAAAATTAATATTTTTTTGGAATTTCACCACCCCCTAAAATGTAATCAATGTTCCATCAGAGGGGGTGAGCAATCTGATAAGTGTGCCTTTCCATATTATTTCTTCCAGAAGATTTAAATTATTTAATGTTATACTGATGCTGGGGAATAATGTTTTTAATTGTATAATTTTCTTGCAATGTTATATTCAAAATTACTGATTTTTGTTTTCTTGTTTGATTCCCCAGTTTCCTTCAACGCCACAGGAATGGCAGACTGTGGCATCCCATTTTGCCACCCGTTGGGACTTTCCCAATTGTGGAGGGGCTATAGATGGGAAACATGTCCACATCGTGCCACCACCCCATTCGGGATCATACTATTTTAATTATAAGGGGTTCCACAGTATTGTTTTAATGGCGGTGGTGTCGGCACACTATGAATTTCTATATGTGGACGTGGGGAAGAATGGCCGGATGTCGGATGGAGGAGTATTTGCCCAGACGGAGTTCTGCCAGCGTCTCCAGAGTGGTGGCCTGGGATTGCCACCTGATGCGGATAACGTGGAAGGACTCCCCTTTGTCTTCATTGCCGATGAAGCCTTCACTCTGAGCAAGCACCTCATGAGGCCATTCCCCCAAAGAACCCTCACCCCAGAGAGGAGGGTTTTTAATTTCCGGCTGGCCAGAGCTAGAAGAGTGGTTGAGAATGCGTTTGGGATTCTGGCCAGCCGGTTCCGCCTGTTTCAAACCTCCATTAATTTGGCGGAATACAAACTTAATTTTATCATTTTATCGTGCTGCATCCTGCACAACTTTTTGCACAAACATTCTCCAAATTATATGGTGCCAGTGGGGCCTGAGGCTGGACTTATCGGTGACAATCTTACGGGCCTGGATACTGTCCGTACTGGCTTGGCCCCCCAAAGTGCCCGTCAAGTTAGACAGCAATATGTTAATTATTTTATGGGTAGGGGGGCCATTGCAATGGGCCAGGATATCTAAAGATTTAAAATAAAAACAAGCTTGATGAAATCTTGAATTATATTTATTGCTTGCCTTTCTTTTGGGCTTTCTCCTCGGTTATGGTCTAGCAGTTGTAGTGCCAACTGTATTTTCCTTGTAAATTTCTAAATAAGCTCCATTGCCACTGTAAACAACTTTTTTTAAATTTATAAACAAACTGATACTGAGCATTGAAATAACAAACCACACATTTATTTGATTCCTAAGCAGATGTTTTTAATCTTTGATATCCATTCAGTTATGCATTTAGTATAAAATGTTCCTAGCCAAAAATATAATGATATATTCTTAAATTTAGAATAATATAATTATAATTAAAGATTTTTAGATAATCAAAAATAAAATTTGTTGGGCATTTTGATTTTAGCAAATAGGCCTTTATTTTATTTTTTTTTTGGTTTTTTAAAATCCTTCTTCTTTTTTTTTTTTTAAATCCTTTTTTTATTTTTTTTTTTTTTTTTAAAACAGGCCTCCTTTTTTAAATGTTGTTAAACAGGCATATCATTTAACAGAAAATAATAAAGAGAAGGCCCAGAATGGGGTCAGCAAACCAGGAAATGAAACACATGATCGATGTTTTGGGGTTTCAAAAAGGGCATTTAGATTCGACCCAAAACATCAATCATGTCCTTCATTTCCTGCGATCCAGCCGATTCCGCATTTGATCTATCCCCCCATTCCAGGCCATTATTTGAGCAATTAGCCGTTGGGCACTGTCTGTGGTGAAATAGTTACTTGGACCTAAAGTGGAATAAAAAAAAAAAAATGTGTTTAGAAATATGCACACATACATAGTTTACCTTACCATAAAGCTGGTGTCTCAGACACTGACCTGGTGGGGTGCCCATGTCGCATACTTCATGAACATCCTCGGGGGTGGCGCTGTTGCTTGACTCAAGCACAACCAGATCACCTAAAATAGAGTAGAAAAATTACATAAAATAAAAGGCAGCCATGCATAGATTACCGTAAGCTGTTGTGTGAGACACTCACCTGGTGGGGTGCCCATGTCGCCCACCTCTCCTTCCTCCACATCCTCAGTGGGGCTTGGGCTGATTTCCCAAGTACGTTCTTTTGCTTGGGGGGGACTGGGTTCTTCTTGTTGGCTGAGTGATTTTTCCCCTATGTGAAGCAAAAAATTAATATACTTAGCACACAGATATTTTAGTACATACTAATCTTCAAACATTTGTAGTGAAGTGGTGTACAAATTGTCTGTTTGTGTAGAGTTCCTAGTTGACTTAAAGATTTTAATCTCTGAAGACATATCGAGATATATTTAGATATTGATATCGAGATATCTATCTACCGTATATACTCGAGTATAAGTCGTTCCGAGTATAAGTCGAGGCCCTAATTTACCACAAAAAAATGGGAAAAACTTATTGACCCGAGTATAAGACGAGGGTGAGAAATGCACAGCTACTGTAAGTGGAAAAGAGGGTCAACAATGCCCACTTCCAGCATCATTGTGCCCATTTGCATGCCTTACTGTGCCCATTTGCAGCCATAGGTCCCCTGAACTTCAAACTCAGTAGTTAAGGGTTCCTAGATGCCCCCTAGCTGCAGCCAAAATTTGGGGTCTCTGAACCCAAAGGGTCCCGAAATGACATTGCTGCAGATGGACACAGTTGACCGAATTTGGGGCCCCGTACCTCGGGGCCACTTAGTGCTAGGAATCCCAAATTTGGAGTGCAAACCCAGTGGAACTAGCACCATAAAATTTCCAAAGCTGGGGTTTCTAGCACTAAGTGGCCCCGAGATACAGGGCCCCAAATATCAGTTTAGAAAATGTCAAGCACTTTTCTGCAGCAGAGAATGACATTTTCCGAACCGATTTTGGGGCCCCGTATCTCGGGGTCGCTTAGTGCTAGGAACACCATCTTTGGATATGTTGTGGTACCAGTTCTACTGGGTTTGCACACCAAATTTGGGGTTCCTAGCACCAAGTGGCCCTGAGATACGGGGCCCCAAAGTCGGTTCGGAAAATGAAATTTTTTGCTGCAGAAAAGTGCTTGACTCAAGTATAAGTCGAGGGGGGCACTTTCAACACAAAAAAATGTGCTGAAAAATTCGACTTATACTCGAGTATATACGGTATCTAAAAATCTTTTGATCTCTCTCTCTCTATATCTATAACTAAATATAAATCTAAATATCAAACAAAATCTAAATATAAAAATATATATTAATTTAAATATTAAAAAACAATTAAATACATTTCTATATCTATATCTACCTATATATATATATATATATATATATATATATATATATATATATATACACATACATACAGTGCCTTGCGAAAGTATTCGGCCCCCTTGAACTTTTCAACCTTTTGCCACATTTCAGGCTTCAAACATAAAGATATAAAAAATTTTATTTTTTGTGCAGAATCACCAACAAGTGGGACACAATTGTGAAGTGGAACGAAATCTATTGGATTGTTGAAACGTTTTTAACTAATAAAAAAATGAAAAGTGGGGCGTGCAAAATTATTCGGCCCCCTTACGTTAATACTTTGTAGAGCCACCTTTTGCTGCGATTACAGCTGCAAGTCGCGTGGGGTATGTCTCTATCAGTTTTGCACATCGAGAGACTGAAATTCTTGCCCACTCTTCCTTGCAAAACAGCTCGAGCTCAGTGAGGTTGGATGGAGAGCGTTTGTGAACAGCAGTTTTCAGCTCTTTCCACAGATTCTCGATTGGATTCAGGTCTGGACTTTGACTTGGCCATTCTAACACATGGATACGTTTATTTGTGAACCATTCCTTTGTAGATTTTGCTGTATGTTTGGGATCATTGTCTTGTTGGAAGATAAATCTCCGTCCCAGTTTCAGGTCTTTTGCAGACTCCAACAGGTTTTCATCCAGAATGGTCCTGTATTTGGCTGCATCCATCTTCCCCTCAATTTTAACCATCTTCCCTGTCCCTGCTGAAGAAAAGCAGGCCCAAACCATGATGCTGCCACCACCATGTTTGACAGTGGGGATGGTGTGTTGAGTGTGATGAGCTGTGTTGCTTTTACGCCAAACATATCGTTTTGCATTGTGGCCAAAAAGTTCGATTTTGGTTTCATCGGACCAGAGCACCTTCTTCCACATGTTTGGTGTGTCTCCCAGGTGGCTTGTGGCAAACTTTAGACGAGACTTTTTATGGATATCTTTGAGAAATGGCTTTCTTCTTGCCACTCTTTCATGAAGGCCAGATTTGTGCAGTGTACGACTGATTGTTGTCCTATGGACAGACTCTCCCACCTCAGCTGTAGTTCTCTGCAGTTCATCCAGAGTGATCATGGGCCTCTTGGCTGCATCTCTGATCAGTCTTCTCCTTGTCTGAGCTGAAAGTTTAGAGGGACAGCCAGGTCTTGGTAGATTTGCAGTGGTCTGATACTCCTTCCATTTCAAAATGATCGCTTGCACAGTGCTTCTTGGGATGTTTAAAGCTTGGGAAATCTTTTTGTATCCAAATCCGGCTTTAAAGTTCTCCACAACAGTATTACGGACCTGCCTGGTGTGTTCCTTGGTCTTTATGATGCTCTGTGCGCTTTCAACAGAACCCTGAGACTATCACAGAGCAAGTGCATTTATACAGAGACTTGATTACACACAGGTGGATTCTATTTATCACCATCAGTCATTTAGGACAACATTGGATCATTCAGAGATCCTCGCTGAACTTCTGGAGTGAGTTTTCTGCACTGAAAGTAAAGGGGCCGAATAATTTTGCACGCACCACTTTTCAGTTTTTTATTTGCTAAAAAAGTTTAAAATATCCAATAGATTTCATTCCACTTCACAATTGTGTCCCACTTGTTGGTGATTCTTCACAAAAAATTTAAATTTTATATCTTTATGTTTGAAGCCTGAAATGTGGCAAAAAGTTGAAAAGTTCAAGGGGCCGAATACTTTTGCAAGGCACTGTACATACATACATACATACATACACACACACACATATGTGTATATATATATATATATATATATATATATATATATATATATATATATATATATATATACATATCTATATCTATAGATATCTATATCTATAGATATGTAACGAGGTTTATTAAAAGATCGTTTCAAACGATGCAAAAAATCGTATAGGAATGAAAAGCACATGGAGCAGTATACAAGGTAATCAACACAAGATGAAAACACAAGTACTTACTTTTTTTCAGCACTTTACGCATCCGTCTGTACTGATCCGGCTCCCTGAGTTTGAGGTCGGACCATCTTTTTCTAATTTGATCCATGGAGCGCTGTACCCCAAAATAAGCCTGTAAAGTCTTCACCACCTTCGCTATTATTTTGGCTTTGCGCAAATTTGGCCGGGCGTACGGCCCATACTTCCCATCATAGTCCTTTTTTTAAGAATGGCCACCATTTCCACCATCTCTTTAAAGGACATATTGGAGGCCTTAAATCTAGGCCTCACAGATCTTGACGTTCCGGCCTCCGGGCTTTCTTCGCTACCTGAGGTAGTACACACCTGATGTGTCTCCGCCATTATTGATCCCACTACGCACCGTAAATAAAAATGGGCGGAGAACATGAGTTAAAATCGAACGTCAGGGGCGGGCGACGCAGGCGGAGTTTCACACATGCGTAGTGTAAAAAGAGGGGCCTTGTGCACGTGTCGTATGTACGTTCTGTGCGTAGAATTAAGGGGCGGAGAACATGAGTTAAAATTGAACGTCAGGGGCGGCCGACGCAGGCGGAGTTTCACACATGCGTAGTGTATAAAGAGGGGCCTTGTGCACGTGTCGTATGTAAGTTCTGTGCGTAGAATTAAGGGGCGGAGAACATGAGTTAAAATTGAACGTCAGGGGCGGGCGACGCAGGCGGAGTTTCACACATGCGTAGTGTATAAAGAGGGGCCTTGTGCACGTGTCGTACGTACGTTCTGTGCGTAGAGTCAAGGGCGGGTTATATGCGTAAACAAAAAGAATGTCAGGGGCGGGCCAAGTAGGCGTAGTATTACGCATGTGCAGTGTATAAAGCGCTGTTACGTATTGTGTCGTACGTACGTTCTGTGCGTAGGTGATAGTGGACCGGGACGCTACTAAACAAAGGTAATTTTAAATTTATACTTTTGGTCAAGACTTTGTAGCAAGCGGCCTATATGGCTTGACAGATTGATGAGGCCTACATAGGGATAAGATGATGAGGGTTTAGCAGAAACCTAATAAGTGTTTTTTGTCTTGTGACTTTATCTTTTACAGACATTATGAATCCCCTATTTAAGGATCCAGAGTTCCTTACTGCTTTTATTTCTAAATATAGAGAGATGAGGAATTTGTGGGAGGTGAAACACCCTCAGTATTATGCAAAGCTTGTCAGGAAGTCAACGCTGGAGAGACTTCTGTCCTTTGTCTAGGTGACCATCCCGGAAGCAACAATGGAGACATTGCTCAAGAAAATTGGGGTCTTGAGGAACATGTATAAGAGGGAGCATAAGAAGATCCAGGAATCAATGAGATCAGGAGCATCAGCAGATGATGTTTATGTACCCAGGCTGTGGTACTACAATCAACTCCGTTTTCTTGATGACCAGACTGAAGCCAGGGAATCACTTTCAACCCTTCCCTCCACCCTTCCCTCCACCCCAGCAGAGGCTGATGAGGAGCAAGCTGGGTCTTCCATCCTGGATGAACCGGATATGACCATCTGGAGTCAGGTAAATTATTTTAACAAATATTTACTGTACTAATATTAATGATGTTAACTGGATGTTATAATTGTCTAAAATAATTTTGCCCTCAAAATTGTGTATACATATCAATTGACAGTAGTGGCTAAATATGTTTGGCACCTGCTTGAAAAAATTAGGGTGTCTGATTAGACTCTTTTATTAAAGAGATGTATTCACATTGAATTTGCTAGTCATGAGAAGCAAATTGTGTGTCATTGATGAACCCAAAAAAATATACTAAAACTATGTCCTTTTTTTATACACAGGATGAGTCCATCCAGGAGGAATGTGTGGAAAGTGGCAGGCAGGAGGAGACTGGGCCCATGGACAGCCTGGAGGAGGCCGGATTCACCATCATCCTGGAGGAGGCTGGGCCCAGTGTCAGGCAGGAGGTGGCTGGTCCCAGTGAGGTGGCTGGGCCAAGTGAGGTGGCTGGGCCCAGAAGGAGCCTGACCGAATCCCAAGTGCCTCCCCTCCGCCTTCCCAAAAAAAAAAAGGGCCATGAAGGGGACGGTCACACAGGAGGCATCCCTGCGCCTCATGCAAGAGGCCACCCGTTTTTTAAGGAGCCCCCCCGAAGCGGAAGAGTCCTATGGCTGCTACTTAGCCAGCAGGCTTCTTCAAATGGATTGGGAGCAGCGCCTCATTTGTGAGCGACTATTTGGGGAAACAATCCAGAAGGGGCTGCAGGGCACGCTAACATGAAACACCCAACTACATGAGGCAGCCCCCCTCCTCCTCCTGCCACAACTGAAACACCAGAGCCACAGCCTCCAAAGAAGGCTACAGGGAAGGCTGCAGGAAAGGCTGCAGGGAAGAGAAGAAAGTGATGACCTGGGTTCAGTCTGGTCTGACAGAAGACGCAGGCTGTTGTAGTACCACAGTCTGGGGACATCTATATCATCTGCTGGTGCTGTTGATCTCTGGGATTCTTGGACCAGATTGTGCTCCCTCTTATATGGACTCCTCAAGATCCCAATTTTCTTGTACACAGACTTTTTCCAGCGTTGACTTCCTCTTTATTTTATTTGGACCATGAATAAATGGATCTTTTTTGAGTTTATGAAAAGACTTTATGTGTTTTATTTTAAATAATTGATTTTAGACACAATGTTATATTAACAAGGGACAACAATCTCATTGAGTTTGCAAAAACACACCAAAAATACTTTAATAATGTTAATAATGTTCGAGTGGTAAGTCTTTAAAAAAAAAAAGATACATAACCAAAAATGGTTCTTTGGGTTAACTTTATATACAAAAAATAACAAATCACTATAAAAACTAAAATAATAAAGGGTTCTTTGTGGTAACTTTACAAACACCAAAAAAATAAACCCCAAAAATATAAAAATGGGTTCCCTGTGGTAACTTTACAAATACAAAAAAAAAAAAAAAATATATATAGATAAACAGAAAAAAAGTTCCACTACAATCATAAAATAAATATCTGGATAAAAATTACAAGAAAAGATGACTCCACCAAAAAAAAAAAAAGTGTAAAAAGTATTATTAGTATGGAAATATTGTTTTTAAAAAGCATACCATGTCATTCATGAGATCAAAGAGAAAAAGAATCCAGAAATCAGTTTGGGAGAACTCTGAATATGAACAGCAAAACATCTTCGTTCTTTATAACATTCGTAAAGAAGACATTCAATGCGCTGCATTCAACGATCACAGATTTTGCAGCATGAGGAATGTACTACTGTAACAAGGGGTTAAATTCTGTGTTACATTTATTCATAGATTCATTTATATATTTACCCTTTCAGATATGTGGTCAGTAAATGCAATGATTAAAACACACAAAACAAAGAATGTAATAAAAGAGATTTACTTAGCTTCGATTAAAGATGTATTACAGATGATACAATACAGGATAAATTCAGCATTCAATCCAGGGAACCCCTCAACTTCTAAATATTCAGATAGTTCTGGAAGCCGACAGCCTGTTCAAGATTTAGGACCTCTTACGTCCTCAGCAGAGTTCTCTGGCCTGCTCTATTGTCTGACTTTTTAAAGGCTAGATGGAAGACGCGAAAAGCTGGTTTAATCTGGTACTAACAACAGGCTAAACAGAGAATGGTCCAGATACAATGACCCTCTGTGAATGACCATCTGTTAGCTCAGAAACATACATTTTTACATATATAGAAATAATCACCTTAAAACTATCATAGTTAATAACTCATAATACCAAGTTCTTTGTAAATCAATTATGAATATAGGCCCGTAAATATAGACCCATACTACAGCTACCTACAATACGAACACTAGTTTTACTAGACCGAGTGCTTCCGTTTCGTTTTTGCTTATGAGCATGCGTCGTTTTTTTGTCCGTCGGACTAGCATACAGACGAGCGGATTTCTGGGTCCGTCGTAGTTACGACGTAAAGATTTGAAGCATGTTTCAAATCTAAAGTCCGTCGGATTTGAGGCTGAAAAAGTCCGCTATAAGTCCGGAGAAGCCCACACACGTTCGGATTACCAGCCAGCTTTAGTCCGTCGGCGTCCGTTGGACTTTTGTAGACGAAAAGTCCGACCGTGTGTACGCCCCATAAGGCTCACCAGTTCCTAAATGTCTTGCAGGATCTACTGATTACCAACAACAATACAGACCTGATCACGGATGTGGAAATATACGGCAATTTAGGAAACAGCGATCACAGGTCAATTGGCTTCAGTATAAATCACACAAAAGGGAAACACAAGGGGAACACATAGACACTGAATTTCAAAAGAGCCAACTTCCCTAAACTACAAACCTTGCTAGAAGATATAAATTGGGATAGAATCTTAGAAACAAAGAACACAGAGGAGAGATGGGTTTGCTTTAAGAGCATATTAAATAAGGGCAATAGACAATGTATCCCATTGGGAAATAAATTTAAAAGAGTGAACAAAAGTCCCAGATGGCCTAACTCTAATGTAAAAATGCATGTAAAAGCAAAGGAGAAGTCCTTCAAAAAATACAAGGCTGAGGGATCATCACCAGCATTCAGACTTTACAAAGAATTCAACAAGATATGTAAGGGTGCAATTAGATAGTTAGAACATGAAAGACACATAGCAAACAAAAATCCCAAGAAAGTATATAAAAAGTAAAAAAGGGAGGACAGACCATATCGGCCCTATAAAGAATGAAGAAGGACATCTGGTTACAAAGAATGGGGAGATGGCAAAGGTATTGAATTTATTTTTCTCCTCGGTCTTCAGGAGGAAATCGGGGGGCTTCAGTAACCAAAACTGCAGTGTTTGTCCTCATGACACATCACAGGAAGCATCCTCATGGCTAACAGAGGACAGAATTAGAAATAGACTTGGGAAACTTTACATTAACCACTTGCCGACCGCCTCACGCAGATATACTGCGTCAGAATGGCACGGTGCCCGAGGCGGTTGGCATCTGTCCCCGAGTGATCAGAGGTGAGGGGGAGGCCATCCATTCGTGGTCACCCCCTCGCGATCGCTCCCAGCCAATGAGAATCTTCCTCCTGTAATGTAAACAGAGGCAGAGGAAGTGATGTCATCGCACCTCGGCTCTGTATTTTCCGTTCCGGCGCAGAGGAGAGAAGACATCTGAGTAAGTGCACAACACACACACTTACAGTAAAACACACCAGGCACACTTTACAACCCCCATCACCCCCTGATCACCCCTAATCACCCCCCAGTCACAGTGACACCAAGCAGTTTTTTTTTTTTCTGATTACTGTATTGGTGTCAGTTTGTGACAGTTAGAAGTGGTAGGACAGTTAGTGTTAGCCCCCTTTAGGTCTAGGATACCCCCCAACTAATAAAGTTTTAACCCCTTGATCACCCCCCCCCCGTCACCAGTGTCACTAAGCGATCGTTTTTCTGATCGCTGTGTTAGTGTGACTGGTGACGCTAGTTAGGGAGGTAAATATATAGGTTTGCCGTCAGCTTTTTATAGCGTCAGGGAACCCTATATACTACCTAATAAAGGTTTTAACCCCCTGATTGCCCCCTAGTTAACCCTTTCACCAGTGATCACTGTATAACTGTTACAGGTGATGCTGGTTAGTTAGTTTACTTTTTATAGTGTGAGGGCACCCGCTGTTTATTACCTAATAAAGGTTTAGCCCCCTGATCGCCCGGAGGTGATATAACTTAGGTTTTAGGGTCAGATAGGGTCTGCGTTGCCCCAGGCAGTGTCAGGTTAGTGCTAGTACCGCTAACACCCAGGCACGCAGCATACACCTCCCTTAGTGGTATAGTATCTGAACGGATCAATATCTGATCTGATCAGAACTATACTAGCGTCCCCAGCAGTTTAGGGTTCCCAAAAACGCAGTGTTAGCGGGATCAGCCCAGATACCTGCTAGCACCTGCGTTTTGCCCCTCCGCCCTGCCCAGCCCAGCCCACCCAAGTGCAGTATCGAACGATTACTGTCACTTACAAAACACTAAACACACATAACTGCAGCGTTCGCAGAGTCAGGCCTGATCTCTGCGATCGCTAACAGTTTTTTTGGTAGTGTTTTGGTGAACTGGCAAGCACCAGCCCCAGGCAGCATCAGGTTAGTGCCAGTAGCGCTAACACCCATGCATGCACCGTACACCTCCCTTAGTGGTATAGTATCTGAACAGATCAATATCTGATCCAATCAGATCTATACTAGCGTCCCCAGCAGTTTAGGGTTCCCAAAAACGCAGTGTTAGTGGGATCAGCCCAGATACCTGCTAGCACTTGCGTTTTGCCCCTCCGCCCAGCCCAGCCCACCCAAGTGCAGTATCGATCGATCACTGTCACTTACAAAACACTAAACACATAACTGCAGCATTCGCAGAGTCAGGCCTGATCCCTGCGATCGCCAACAGTTTTTTTGGTAGCGTTTTGGTGAACTGGCAAGCACCAGTGGCCTAGTA
This sequence comes from Lithobates septentrionalis, assembly GCA_037952835.1. NCBI lineage: Eukaryota > Metazoa > Chordata > Amphibia > Anura > Ranidae > Lithobates > Lithobates septentrionalis. Next base: position 326,124 of record JBBDGP010002541.1, read on the forward strand.
CACCCCGGTCGTAGTCAAACCAGGACTGCAGTAACACTTGGTGACGTGGCGAGTCCCATAAGTGCAGTTCAAGCTGGTCAGGTGGCAAGCACAAGTATTGTCCCACTGCCACCAAGAAGAAGACAAACACAGGCCCATCATGCCCATCCAATCCTAATTGGGAACCCACCACTTCTGCAGCACCCGTACTTCCCCCATTCACATCCCCAACCAAATGTAGTCTGCTGCATGAGAGGCATTTTCTTTATGTCCTCCCGAGTACCCCTACTCAACGAACCCCCCCAAAAAACATGTTGTGTCTGCAGCAAGCGCGGATATAGGCGTGACACCCGCTATTATTGTCCCTCCTGTCCTGACAATCCTGGTCTTTGCATTGGTGAATGTTTTGAACGCTACCATACACTAGTTGAGTATTAGCGTAGGGTACAGCATTGCACAGACTAGTCACACTTTCACAGGATCTCCCAAGATGCCATCGCATTTTGAGAGACCCGAACCTGGAACCGGTTACAGTTATAAAAGTTACAGTTACAAAAAAATGTGTAAAAAAAAAACCACAAAAAAATATATAACATAAAAAAAAATAGTTGTCGTTTTATTGTTCTCTCTCTCCCTATTCTCTCTCTATTGTTCTGCTCTTTTTTTACTGTATTCTATTCTGCAATGTTTTATTGTTATTATGTTTTATCATGTTTGCTTTTCAGGTATGCAATTTTTTATACTTTACTGGGTTTTATTGTTAACCATTTTTTGGTCTTCAGGTACGCCATTCAGCTGCAGGGCAGATTTATTTATCTTGACAGCAACAGCATTTGCTCCCACGATATATAAAGCCGTGACTCTAGTGGAGGTGATATATGCCAAAGCATGGGGGCAGCAGGGGCGGAGGAGCAATTTGCTCCTAACTTTTGGGGCAGATGCCCCCATGCTTCGGCATATATAAATGGTGCATGTATGCCCATCATTAGAAGTGGGTTGATAAAGGAAGGTAAACTAATGGTGGGCATACCCACCGATCAATCTCTTTTTTTCGTTCAGCCCACAGGCTGCATAAAAAAAAAAAGATTTCAATATATGCCCAACAAGGACCAGCAACGTACTGGTATATTGCTGGATTTTGAGTGGTTATACTAGAATGATGCCTGCAGGTTTAGGTATCATCTTGGTATTATTCTTTTCAGCCAGAGGTCAGCTTTCATGTAAAAACAATCCTAGTGGCTAATTAGCCTCCAGACTGCTTTTACAAGCAGTGGGAAGGAATGCCCCCCCACCTTCTTCCATGTTTTTCTCTGGATCTCCTGTCCCAACAGGGAACCTGAGAATGCAGCTGGTGATTCAGCCAGCTGACCATAGAGCTGATCAGAGACCAGAGTGGCTCCAAACATCTCTATGGCCTAAGAAACTGGAAGTTACGAGCATTTCATGACTTAGATTTCGCCGGATGTACAAAGCCCCATTGGGAAATTGGGAAAGCATTTTATCACACCGATCTTGGTATGGTCAGATGCTTTGAGGGCATAGGAGAGATCTAGGTTAAAAAAAAAGTACCTGTCACTACCTATTGCTATCATAGGGGATATTTACATTTCCTGAGATAACAATAAAAATGATTTTAAAAAAAAGAAAGGAACAGTTTAAAAATAAGATAAAAAAGCAAAAAAATAATAAAGAAAAAAAAACAAGCACCGCCTTCGGTCTTTCTAGGGGCGTAAATTTTTTATTTTATTCTTCACTGCCTATCACAGTTTCGGAGGCCATGGAATGGCCTCTGCGAGTGCATGTTGTGGTGTCTACTTTCCAAAATGGGGTCATTTGGGGGGGGGGGGCTGGGTTATGCTATCTTGGCATTTTATGGCCTCCAAAACTGTGATAGGTAGTGAGGAGTGAATCAAAAATTTACGCCCTTAGAAATCCTGAAGGCGGTGATTGGTTTTCGGGGCCCCGTATGCAGCTAGGCTCCCAAAAAGTCCCACACATGTGGTATCCCCGTACTCAGGAGAAGCAGCAGAATGTATTTTGGGGTGTTATTCCACATATGCCCATGGCATGTTTGAGCAATATATCATTTAGTGACAACTTTGTGCAAAACAAAAAAAAATTGTCACTTTCCCGCAACTTGTGTCAAAATATAAAATATTCCATGGACTCAACATGCCTCTCAGCAAATAGCTTGGGGTGTCTACTTTCCAAAATGGGGTCATTTGGGGGGTTTTCTGCCATCTGGGCATTTTATGGCCTTCAAAACTGTGATAGGTAGTGAGGAGTGAAATCAAAAATTTACGCCTTTAGAAATCCTGAAGGCAGTGATTGGTTTTTGGGGCCCCGTGCGTGGCTAGGCTCCCAAAAAGTCCCACACATGTGGTATCCCCATACTCAGGAGAAGCAGATGTATTTTGGGATGCAATTCCACATATGCCCATGGCCTGTGTGAGCAATACATCATTTAGTGACAACTTTTTGTAATTTTTTTTTTTTGTCATTATTAATTTTTTTGTCCCAAGTGATTGAATATTCAATGGGCTCAACATGCCTCTCAGCAATTTCCTTGGGGTGTATACTTTCCAAAATGGGGTCATTTTGGGGGATTTTGTACTGCCCTGCCATTTTAGCACCTCAAGAAATGACATAGGCAGTCATAAACTAAAAGCTGTGTAAATTCCAGAAAATGTACCCTAGTTTGTAGACGCTATAACTTTTGCGCAAACCAATAAATATACGCTTATTGACATTTTTTTTACCAAAGACATGTGGCTGAATACATTTTGGCCTAAATGTATGACTAAAATTGAGTTTATTGGATTTTTTTTATAACAAAAAGTAGAAAATATAATTTTTTTCAAAATTTTCGGTCTTTTTCCGTTTATAGCGCAAAAAATAAAAGCCGCAGAGGTGATCAAATACCATCAAAAGAAAGCTCTATTTGTGGGAAGAAAAGGACGCAAATTTCGTTTGGGTACAGCATTGCATGACCGCGCAATTAGCAGTTAAAACGACGCAGTGCCAAATTGTAAAAAGTGTTCTGGTCAGGAAGGGGGTAAATCCTTCCGGGGCTGAAGTGGTTAATAAAGCACCCGTGGGTACTTAGGGAACTCAGTCAAGTAATTGCTAGACCATTGTTCCTTATTTTTACTGACAGTCTACTGACTGGAATGGTACCAGCGGATTGGAGAAAAGCCAATGTAGCACCAATATTTAAAAAAGGGCCAAAATACACCCCAGGGAATTACAGACCAGTTAGCCTAACATCAATAGAATGTAAACTCTTGGAGGGGATGATAAGGGACTATATACAAGATTTTAGTAATGAGAACGGTATCATTAGCAGTAATCAGCATGGATTCATGAAGAATCATTCTTGCCAAACCAATCTATTAACCTTCTATGAGGAGGCGAGCTGCCATCTAGCTAAAGGAGTAGACATGGTGTATCTGGATTTTGCAAAAGCTTTCGACACAGTTCCCCATAAACGTTTACTGTAGAAAGTAAGGTCCGTTGGCATGGACCATAGGGTAAGTACATGGATTGAAAACTGGCTACAAGGGCGAGTTCAGAGGGTGGTGATAAATGGGGAATACTAGGAATGGTCAGGGGTGGGAAGTGGGGTTCCCCAGGGTTCTGTGCTAGGAGCAATCCTGTTTAATTTGTTCATAAATGACCTGGAGGATGGGGTAAACAGCTCAATCTCTGTATTTGCGGACAACATTAAGCTAAGCAGGGCAATAACTTCTCTGCAGAATGTGGAAACCTTGCAAGAAGATCTGAACAAATGAATGGGGTGGGCAACTACATGGCAAATGTTTAATGGAGGTTTAATGTAGAAAAATGTAATATAATGTAAAATAATGCAAAATAATGCATTTGGGTGGCAAAAATATGAATGAAATCTACTCACTAGGGGGTGAAACTCTGGGGGAATCTAGGATGGAAAAGGACTTGTGGGTCCTAGTAGATGATAGGCCCAGTAATGGCATGCTGCTGCTAACAAAGCAAACAGAATGTTGGCATGCATTAAAAAGGGGATTAACTCCAGGGATAAAGCGATAATTCTCCTACTCTACAAGAGTTTGGTCCGGCCTCACCTGGAGTATGCTATCCAGTTCTGGGCACCAGTCCTCCTCAGGAAAGATGTACTGGAAATGGAGCGGGTACAAAGAAGGGCAACAAAGCTAATAAAGGATCTGGAGGATATTAGTTATGAAGAAAGGTTGCGAGCACTGAACTTATTCTCTCTGGAAAAAAGGCGCTTAAGAGGGGATATGATTTCAATTTACAAATACCATACTGGTGACCCCACAATAAGGATAAAGGGAGTTTAATAAGACACGTGGTCATTCACTAAAATTAGAAGAAAAGGGGTTTAACCTCTTTAACAGGTTTAACTGCGTAGAGGGTTCTTTACTGTAAGAGAGGTAAGGATATGAAATTCCCTTCCACAGGTGGTGGTTTCAGCGGGGGCATCGATAGTTTCAAAAAACTATTGGCTAAGCACCTGAATGACCACAACATACAGGGATATACAATGTAATACTGACATATAATCACACACATAGGTCGGATTTGATGGACTTGTTTCTTTTTTCAACCTCGCCTACTATGTAACTACGTGTATGTGCATATATGCACATGTATATATGTTTGTCAATCTGTTCTTAATATCTATATAGTGTATGATGGCCTTTCAAATAATATCTTTCCATATTCACAGGCCTATTGCCATCGGAGTTCCTATATCCTGTTACCGAAATTTGGCTGCACACAGAGCACACAGCCAATTCTCCTGTTTCTAATAATAATAACAATTTTGTCTAATGATATAAATGCATCTCACCTTCTGATCGTATGCAATCCTCTGGTGTAGCCCTCCTCTGGTGTGTGCCCTTTCCCCACAAACAGACACAACACATCCTTACGTTCTCAGCTCCAGCATCACTCTGCCAGCAAGACCCCCCTGCCGAGCAGTCTCCTGGCTCTTTATTAACATAACAGGAAGTCCCAAAACTCGAGGGTTGGGCTTCCAACAGCCAAACACCTCTTACAAAGCTTGTGACCTCACAGGAAATGAACACAGAATGTGACTGACCATATAAGGATTTAACAACACAACAAAATACAACCAAATGTCACCCCAAATATGTTGATCAGGCATACCGGGGTGACACGAGCAAACAACTGCTAAACCGATAATGTCTTTGCAGGGCGAACACACCCCCACCAGAGGATCGTTCTGTGCATTGCACAGGGGCCCTTTGCTGGTGGACATGTCTTCTCTCCGCAAACAACTCTCTCCAAACACCAGGAAGTTTTCCACTACCTAACAGGTCTCAACCAGCGTCAGTCTGCCCCAGTCACCTCTTTAGAGCGGGCTGCGAGAGAACAGACACTGGGAGACAATACATTAATATAAAATTTTCCACAACAGTCCCTCCTCTTGTCATATGATCCCATGTGTCCCTCGATGAATCCTGATCTTCTTTTTAGTCCATAAAAAGTAAAACACGGCTTGACATGTAGACTCTGTTGGAGATGACGTGGTGAGCTGTAGTAGTCGTCGGTCGTTCTGGGATCCTCTGTGTCTTGTACGTGGGTCGGGCTTCGGGGCATCTCATCAGGGAAGATGTGGTCATCTGCTCAGGCTCTGGTCACGCGTCCAATTAGGCAACAGGAGCACCTCATCATGGCATATAAAAGGAATAGAAACAAAAACAACATGAGTATATATACCCCTACTTACTTCACTATGATTTGCTGCAAAATAAAAATTAAATCCCCGATTCCCAAACCCTTAAAAAGGATTCCAATTTTCACTAGCTATAGCTCTGGCTTTGCCTTGTAGGGATCTAAACCTTATCCATATGGGCCAGAACTTTGTCACTACTATCCCCGATCCAGATATAACAATCTTTACTTATGAATTCCCAGAAACCCCCTTGGACTGTGGGAACTTCCTTGTAGCTTCAACAGTTACATGCAAGTGTTTCATAAGCTCAAGCCCCCACTGTGTACAAGCAATTCTCTTCCAGCTGTCCCTACCAGTCTTACCTTCTCTCGCGCCATCAGATCCTCACGATCGGCCGCGACATAAGATGCTGAGACGAGTTTCACCAGCACACATGTACCTCTTGCCTTACAGGAAATTACCTTATAAGCTGTAGATCCGCATTAATACCAAACTACAGTTGAAGCACACTTGTGGGCTACCTAGTTATCCCGTTACCAAAGCTGGCAAGAACCAGAGCTATTGTTAAAATTTTAACAAATTTTACCCTCTAGAAATGTTTTGTTAAGTTCCTTTGACAGGTGTCTGTTTGGATTTTACTAGTCTGTCAAAACTCCTCACACCAATATGAACGTCACATATAGCATGTACCGCCATCATCGCTGGGGCACTAATACCCGACCATGTGTCCTGTTCTCTTTCTTAGCTAGTTGGGATGCTTTTCTTCGTTACCCTTGCTAAAATGTATTAAACAAAAAAAATATAAATAAACGAAGATACTCCTCTACTCTTTGTGGTTGATCCGCTTCTTGCAGTGGCTGGCGTGGTCTCATCCCTCAAGCTTCTGTACAATGACCCATTCACCTGGTTGGAAAGAATGTGAACTGGTTATGGTGTCAGGGTCCAGGATGGACTCGTGAACCCTGTGGTGGACCTTTTGAAGTTAATGTTACAGTGATTGCACCTACCCCATCAGCTGAGAATATAGGTGGCAGCTAATAAGGAAAGTACAACTCTGTTTTTGGTTGACCTCCGAACAAACCTCATATGACAATAACCCAGACATCGGGACTGTGGTCACTGCATAACCTGTGCGTGACTTACCATCTGGGGTGTAATACCTGTAACCAGTGACAAAAAGGTTCTTAGCATCTGGGATGGGGGCCTACTTCAACAGACTGCTGCTTGCTGATTTAAATTCCATCAAAGAAAGACAGTCTTGGCACAAACTTGGTTAGAATTAGAGCGGTTAGTATTGTTGGTTTGAAAATGTGTCATTCTCACCATTATCATCCCCCTTTTCTTCCCTCCTCATTACAAGCTGGAGGAAGACATGAAGGGTTTAGAATGGTGCAGAACAAAACACCTGTACACACACTTTCAGAAACTCTTTGGACCTGAAAAGATTCTTATAAACAAAGGTTATTACTCTATCCTTCAAAGAATGGTAAACAATACAACATTCGTGTACCCTCTGTAAATCTTACTTTCACGTTTTTACTAAAATACAGCAGCCGCGACACGCAAGAGGGCTGTCGCGGTAGGTTCAAACATGTTACTACATACAAACAATGAGACAAACATTTAGATACAAATGTGGGGGAGATATTTCATAGTTCCCGAAAATGAAAAAAAAAAAAAAAATGACCAGATGGAGTGCTGCCTTCACTCTTTTAGCGATAAAAAAAGAATACAATTTGAAAAGCACGAGAGCATTTTGAAATCTTTGCATGGACCAGCCACACAAAGTTAAAAAACAGGCCTGTATATTTTTAATCACACAAATGTGTACTACGCATCCATCAACTCACTCAACATTACAGATTTCTGAAGCCGCAGTCACGCTACATCAACTCCAGAGAGATACCCAAAATAGTATCCTTGGACCACCTATGTCAATCTTTCTGGGGTTTAATGGTCTTTTCCTCAGAACTAGACTCCATGCTCTTGTGCATCCATTTGACTGTGGGAAGCCTCGCATTCCTTCCTTTGCACGGACTGCCATTGCCCATGGCGATTCGAATCGGCTTATCGTCTTACCCCTGCGTCCAGGGAAACCCTTGCACCCGTTTTGGAGACCACCGCCCGGTGTCTTCTTACACGGTGGATTGACGGACTACAACCACTATTAGTCACTCAACTAGAAACACTAAAACGAGGCATCAACTCTATGGCTTGTTGTCCCAACACTTTTGGCACAGAACTACAGAGTACCACTCTTTTAACAACCAAACTATTAACTATGCCAAATGATTCACCAACAACCGCAGATCAACCCCTGAATTAAGTCTCTACCCCTCACAGTGTGCATACACAAGCCCATTGCGCTGTACGAACATACACTGCATCGCCAGACGAATCTACACATAGCACTTTTGCCTGCTTCTTTTACAAAACACTGCGGCTTCTCTCTGTACCTTGATAACATGATGCCTCCTGTTTGCTCTCTACCGAAAACTGTATTACAGTATAAAACTAAAAAGACAGCTGGGAGATATTTAAAACACTTTCAAACGCCAGTATTTTCCCATTGTCCTTCCAAGCACAAATCTTGTTTGCTTGTGTGATAGGACCCCAAGCCCCCCCCCCCAACTTCCTGTGGGTACATAAAATGCTGAAAAGAGCTTCCTGTTGCATGCCCAGCTCTAAAACCCCTCGAACTGGTTTATTTACATATCAATGTACAGGAAAAGGGAGGGGAGGGTAAGCCTAGTTTCATATATTGCAGGCTATACAATACAACCCTCAGCTAAAGACGCAAAAACACAAAAAAAATAAAAATTAAACACACTGCTAAAAGTACAAAAACTCAGTTAAAGCTAGTCTTGTTACCCATTGAAATTCAGTGCAAAGTAGAGATTTCACTCAAAACCAATATTCAATACAAAAAACGCATTAGCTTCCTTGAAAAGTATGTAAACAGTACAAAAATAGAATTCACTTAAAAGGAAAACAAAATGGTGCCTAGAAGCCAGATGGTAGCTTATAGCACATGGCTATAGCCCAGAAGTCCGGACCTCTGCTGGCAAGAGAGCTACCTGAAGACAGCAGAGGAGCCGGCCGAAGAACTGGAACACCGGGAGAAGAGAGCGGAGAAGAACCAACCGGACGCCGGGAGAAGATGAAGCGGAGGGACCCCCGAAGCCGGAAGAAGACCCCCGAAGCCGGAGGAAGACCCCCACCCCCGGAGCTGTTTAATAAAATATTTTAAAAACCTGTGTAGTGTGTTTTATTACTTACAATTTTTCCCTAGGTGAATGGGTAGGGGTACCATGTACCCCATACTCATTCACATAGGGTGGGGTGCCGGGATCTGGGGGCCCCCTTATTAAAGGGGGCTCCCAGATTCCGATAAGCCCCCCGCCCGCAGACCCCGACAACCAACGGCCAGGGTTGTCGAGAAGAGGCCCTTGTCCTCATCAACATGGGGACAAGGTGCTTTGGGGTGGGGGGGCCCCGCAGGGCGCCCCCCTCCCCCAAAGCACCCACCCCCCATGTTGAGGGCATGTGGCCTGGTACGGCTCAGGAGGGGGGGGCGCTCGCTCGTCCCCACCCCCTTTCCTGACCGGCCAGGCTGCGTGCTCGGATCGGGGTCTGGTATGGATTTTAGGGGGGACCCCACGCCGTTTTTTCGGCGTAGGGGCTTCCCTTTATAATCCATACCAGACCTAAGGGCCTGGTATGCCCCGCAACGGGGCTCGCAAGGTGTCAATCTCGCCGATAAAAGCGGCAAGATTGACATCCTTTGCTAGTCCCGTCGCACCTGAGTCATGTTCAAAATGAACGGACTTGGCCGTGTGTGGGCAAGTCCGTTCATTCTGAAAGTCCGCCGGAACTGCGGCGAAAGTCCGTCGGAAAGACGGGCAGACTTAGCCCGCCGGAAAGTCCCGGCGTGTGTGGGCAAGTCCGTCCGTTTTAAAGTCCGGCGCACCTGGCGGACAAAGTCCGTCGGAAAGTGTGCCGGACCAAGTAGGATAGAAAGTCCGACCGTGTGTACGCGGCATTAGACAGGCATTTAAAAGTGTTAGAAGTTATGAAAAAGCACAACTTAGGAACACATGCTATCCAATGAAACAACCAAGCCACATAGCCCACAATCACACGGCTGAAACATACCCTCTCTTCTCAAACTCAGTTCACATCAGCTTTCACAGGAACAAGACATTGAGAGATACAACCAGCGATGCTTGCCTGTTTTTTTCATCTCATAGCAAAACCTTTCTATTGCCCACAGGGAGCAGCCAACTTTCACCATTGTAAAATGCTTGGCTGCCCCTCCCCCAGGCCATATGCCCACTTGAAAATGCAGCAGCCATCTTCAACAAAGTCCACTAACCATCTGTGTCTTGAGACAATTAACCACTTGAGCCCCGGACCATTATGCTGCCTAAGGACCAGAGGTCTTTTTCCAATTTGGCACTGTGTCGCTTTAACTGCTAATTACGCGGTCATGCAATGCTGTACCCAAACGAAATTTGCGTTCTTTTCTTCACACAAATAGAGCTTTCTTTTGATGGTATTTGATCACCTCTGCAGTTTTTTTTTTTTTGCGCTATAAACGGAAAAAGACCGAAAGTTTTGAAAAAAAATGATATTTTCTACTTTTTGTTATAAAAAAATCCAACAAACTCAATTTTAGTCATACATTTAGGCCAAAATGTATTCGGCCACATGTCTTTGGTAAAAAAAATGTCAATAAGCGTATATTTATTGGTTTGCGCAAAAGTTATAGCGTCTACAAACTAGGGTACATTTTCTGGAATTTACACAGCTTTTAGTTTATGACTGCCTATGTCATTTCTTGAGGTGCTAAAATGGTAGGGCAGTACAAAACCCCCCCAAATGACCCCATTTTGGTAAGTAGACACCCCAAGGAAATTGCTGAGAGGCATGTTGAACCCATTGAATATTTATTTTTTTTGTCCCAAGTGATTGAATAATGACAAAAAAAAAAAAAAATATTTACAAAAAGTTGTCACTAAATGATATATTGCTCACACAGGCCATGGGCCTATGTGGAATTGCACCCCAAAATACATTCAGCTGCTTCTCCTGAGTATGGGGATACCACATGTGTGGGACTTTTTGGGAGCCAAGCCGCGTACGGGGCCCCGAAATCCAATCACCGCCTTCAGGATTTCTAAGGGTGTAAATGTTTGATTTCACTCTTCACTGCCTATCACAGTTTCGGAGGCCATGGAATGCCCAGGTGGCACAAACTCCCCCCAAATGACCCCATTTTGGAAAGTAGACACCCCAAGCTATTTTCTGAGAGGCATGTTGAGTCCATGGAATATTTTATATTTTGACACAAGTTGCGGGAAAGTGACACTTTTTTTTTTTTTTTTTTGCACAAAGTTGTCACTAAATGATATATTGCTCACACAGGCCATGGGCATATGTGGAATCGCACCCCAAAATACATTTAGCTGCTTCTCCTGAGTATGGGGATACCACATGTGTGGGACTTTTTGGGAGCCTAGCCGCGTACGGGGCCCCGAAAACCAATCACCGCCTTCAGGATTTCTAAGGGTGTAAATTTTTGATTTCACTCTTCACTGCCTATCACAGTTTCGGAGGCCATGGAATGCCCAGGTGGCACAAAACCCCCCCAAATGACCCCATTTTGGAAAGTAGACACCCCAAGCTATTTGCTGAGAGGCAGGAGAAGCAGCAGAATGTATTTTGGGGTGTAATTTCACATATTCCCATGGCATGTTTGAGCAATATATCATTTAGTGACAACTTTGTGCAAAAAAAAAAAAAAAATGTCTCTTTCCCGCAACTTGTGTCACAATATAAAATATTCCATGGACTCGACATGACTCTCAGCAAATAGCTTGGGGTGTCTACTTTCCAAAAAGGGGTCATTTGGGGGGGTTTGAACTGTCCTGGCATTTTATGCACAACATTTAGAAGCTTATGTCACACATCACCCACTCTTCTAACCACTTGAAGACAAAGCCCTATCTGACACTTTTTGTTTACATGAAAAAATTATTTTTTTTTGCAAGAAAATTACTTTGAACCCCCAAACATTATATATTTTTTAAAGCAAATGCCCTACAGATTAAAATGGTGGGTGTTTCATTTTTTTTTCCACACAGTATTTGCGCAGCGATTTTTCAAACACATTTTTTGGGGAAAAAACACACTTTTTTAAATTTTAATGCACTAAAACACACTATATTGCCCAAATGTTTGATGAAATAAAAAAGATGATCTTAGGCCGAGTACATGGATACCAAACATGACATGCTTTACAATTGCGCACAAACGTGAAGTGGCAACAAAATAAATACATTTTTAAAAGCCTTTAAAAGCCTTTACAGGTTACCACTTTAGATTTACAGAGGAGGTCTACTGCTAAAATTACTGCCCTCGATCTGACCTTCGCGGTGATACCTCACATGCATGGTGCAATTGCTGTTTACGTTTGACGACAGACCGCTGCTTGCGTTCGCCTTAGCGCGAGAGCAGGGGGCGACAGGGGTGCTTTTTTTTTTTTTTTGCTTTTTTATTTTTGCTATGATAGCACTAGGTAGTGACAGGTACTCTTTTTTGAAAAAATTGGGGTCTATTAGACCCTAGATCTCTCCTCTGCCCTCAAAGCATCTGACCACACCAAGATCGGTGTGATAAAATGCTTTCCCAATTTCCCAATGGCGCTGTTTACATCCGGCGAAATCTAAGTCATGAAATGCTCGTAGCTTCCGGTTTCTTAGGCCATAGAGATGTTTGGAGCCACTCTGGTCTCTGATCAGCTCTATGGTCAGCTGGCTGAATCACCGGCTGCATTCTCAGGTTCCCTGCTGAGACAGGAGAGCCAGAGAAAAACACGGAAGACGGTGGGGGGGCATTCCCTCCCACGGCTTTTAAAAGCAGTCTAGAGGTTAATTAGCCGCTAGGATTGCTTTTACATGAAAGCCGACCGCTGGCTGAAAAGAATGATACCAAGATGATACCTAAACCTGCAGGCATCATTCTGGTATAACCACTCAAAGTCGTGAATGGCGTACCTGAAGACAAAAAAATGGTTAACAATAAAGCACAGTAAACGGTAAAGTATAACAAATTGCATAACTGAAAAGCAAACATGATAAAACATAATAACAATAAAACATTGCAGAATAGAATACAGTAAAAAAGAGCAGAACAATAGAGAGAGAATATAGAGAGAGAGAACAATAAAACCACAACTATTTTTATATATATTTTTTTTTTACACTTTTTTTGTAACTAACTTTTGTAACTGTAACTAGTTCCAGGTTCGGGTCTCTCAAAATGCGATGGCATCTTGGGAGACCCTGTGAAAGTTTGCCTAGTCTGTGCAATGCTGTACCCTACGCTAATACGCAACTAGTGAATGGTAGCGTTCAAAACATTCACCAATGCAAAGACCAGGATTGTCAGGACAGGAGGGACAATAATAGCGGGTGTCACGCCTATATCCGTGCTTGCTGCAGACACGACATCTTTTTTGAGGGGATTTGTTGGGTAGGGGTACTCGGGAGGACATAAAAATGCCTCTCATGCAGCCGACTGCATTTGGTTGGGGATGTGAATAGGGGAAGTACGGGCGCTGCAGAAGCGGTGGGTTCCCAATTAGAATTGGCGAATGCAGCAGGAAGGGCATTATGGGCACGACGGGCCTGTGTTTGTCTTTTTGGTGGCAGCGGGACACTCCTTGTGCTTGCCACCTCACCAGCTTGAACTGCACTTATGGGACTCGCCACGTCACCAAGTGTTACTGCAGTGCTGGTTTGACTATGACCGGGGTGTACTAGGCCGCTGGTGCTTGCCAGTTCACCAAAACGCTACCAAAAAAACTGTTAGCGATCGCAGGGATCAGGCCTGACTCTGCAAACGCTGGAGTTATGTGTTTAGTGTTTTGTAAATGACAGTGATCGATCGATACTGCACTTGGGTGGGCTGGGCTGGGCCGGGCGGAGGGGCAAAACGCAGGTGCTAGCAGGTATCTGGGCTGATCCCGCTAACACTGCGTTTTTGGGAACCCTAAACTGCTGGGGACGCTAGTAAAGATCTGATTGGATCAGATATTGATCCGTTCAGATACTATACCACTAAGGGAGGTGTACGGTGCGTGCGTGGGTGTTAGCAGTACTGGCGCTTCCCTGACGCTGCCTGGGGCTGGTGCTTGCCAGTTCACCAAAATGCTACCGAAAAAACTGTTAGCGATCGCAGCGATCAGGCCTGACTCTGCGAACGCTGCAGTTATGTGTTTAGTGTTTTGTAAGTGACAGTGATCGATCGATACTGCACTTGGGTGGGCTGGGCTGGGCCGGGCGGAGGGACAAAACGCAGGTTCTAGCAGGTATCTGGGCTGATCCCACTAACACTGCGTTTTTGGGAACCCTAAACTGCTGGGGACGCTAGTATAGATCTGATCGGATCAGATATTGATGCGTTCAGATACTATAGCATTAAGGGAGGCGCATGCTGCGTGCGTGGGTGTTAGCGGTACTGGCGCTAATCTGACGCTGCATGGGGCGACGCATATCACCGCCGGGCGATCAGGGGGCTAAACTTTTATTCGGTAATAAACGGCGGGTGCCCTGACACTATAAAAAATAAACGAACTAACCAGCATCACCCGTAACGGTTATACAGTGATCAGTGGTGAAAGGGTTAACTACGGGGCAATCAAGGGGTAAAACATTTATTAGGTAGTATATGGGGGTCCCTGTCACTATAAAACGCTGACGGTGAACCTAAATATTTACCTCCCTAACTATCGTCACCAGCGACACTAATACAGCGATCAGAAAAATGATTGCTTAGTGACACTGGTGACGGGGGGTGATCAAGGGGTTAAAACTTTATTAGGGTTAGCCCCCTGTAGGTCTAGGGTACCCCCCTAACCCCCCTAACTGTCCTAACACTGTAACTGTCACAAACTGACACCATGCAGTAATCAGAAAAAAAAAACAAAAAAAAACAAAATACTGCTTGGTGTCAGTGTGACAGGGAGGGGTGATTGGGGGGCGATCGAGGGGGGATCGGGGGGTAAAGAGGGGTGTATTGTGTGCCTGGCATGTTCTACTGTATGTGTGTGTGTTGTGCACTCACATAGATGTCTTCTCTCCTCGGCGCCGGAACGGAAAATACCGAGCCGAGGAGAGATGACATAATTTCCTTTGCTGCTGTTTAGCATACAGCAGCAAAGGAAGATTCTGATTGGTCGGCGGCGATCGTGAGGGGGGGCCACGAACGGATGGCCTCCCCCTCATCTCCGATCGTCGGGGGACAAAAGAGGACCGCCTCGGGCACCGGGGGGGGTCCGATCGGACCCCCCACCCGCGGGAGGCAGATCACGTACATCTACGTGATTTTGCCTGCCCGTGCCGCCTTGCCGACGTATATCGGCGTGAGGCGGTCCTTAAGTGGTTAAACACTCTAGAAGACTCATGCAATCTACTTGTCCCATACATAAGTAATAATTACAATTCATCCATTTCTCACATGCATTACAAACTGGTTACACAGCATCAGTCACACCCACATTGCAGACTGCAAATAATCATACATTTCTATTTCTCATATATTTATTACACAACATACAGTTACTTACACATACACACAGTCTCCTTACACAAACATTCGAGATACAAATCACGCACACACACGCAGGCACACACCAGACATACGATCAAACTTCCAGCATTATCTCAAAAGACGAAAAATTAGCTCTTTTGCAGAGCAGAGGCTCCCCAACACATCGGAAAGAGATGTCCTAGACTCGGATCAGTTCTCCCCCCTTTCTTGTCGATGTGGAGGGGGGTTCTGTCTGCTCCATAAAGTATATGGCTCGCCATTCTGTTACCGAAATTTGGCTGCACACAGAGCACACAGCCAAATCTCCTGTTTCTAATAATAATAACAATTTTGTCTAATGATATACAGTGGCTTGCAAAAGTATTCGGCCCCCTTGAACTTTTCAACCTTTTGCCACATTTCAGGCTTCAAACATAAAGATATAAAATTTTAATTTTTTGTGAAGAATCACCAACAAGTGGGACACAATTGTGAAGTGGAACAAAATCTATTGGATATTTTAAACTTTTTTAGCAATTAAAAAACTGAAAAGTGGTGCGTGCAAAATTATTCGGCCCCTTTACTTTCAGTGCAGCAAACTCACTCCAGAAGTTCAGCGAGGATCTCTGAATGATCCAATGTTGTCCTAAATGACTGATAGTGATAAATAGAATCCACCTGTGTGTAATCAAGTCTCTGTATAAATGCACCTGCTCTGTGATAGTCTCAGGGTTCTGTTGAAAGCGCAGAGAGCATCATGAAGACCAAGGAACACACCAGGCAGGTCCGTAATACTGTTGTGGAGAAGTTTAAAGCCGGATTTGGATACAAAAAGATTTCCCAAGCTTTAAACATCCCAAGGAGCACTGTGCAAGCGATCATTTTGAAATGGAAGGAGTATCAGACCACTGCAAATCTACCAAGACCTGGCTGTCCCTCTAAACTTTCAGCTCAGACAAGGAGAAGACTGATCAGAGATGCAGCCAAGAGGCCCATGATCACTCTGGATGAACTGCAGAGAACTACAGCTGAGGTGGGAGAGTCTGTCCATAGGACAACAATCAGTCGTACACTGCACAAATCTGGTCTTTATGGAAGAGTGGCAAGAAGAAAGCCATTTCTCAAAGATATCCATAAAAAGTCTCGTCTAAAGTTTGCCACAAGCCACCTGGGAGACACACCAAACATGTGGAAGAAGGTGCTCTGGTCCGATGAAACCAAAATCGAACTTTTTGGCTACAATGCAAAACGATATGTTTGGCTTAAAAGCAACACAGCTCATCACACTCAACACACCATCCCCACTGTCAAACATGGTGGTGGCAGCATCATGGTTTGGGCCTGCTTTTCTTCAGCAGGGACAGGGAAGATGGTTAAAATTGAGGGGAAGATGGATGCAGCCAAATACAGGACCATTCTGGATGAAAACCTGTTGGAGTCTGCAAAAGACCTGAAACTGGGACGGAGATTTAGCTTCCAACAAGACAATGATCCCAAACATACAGCAAAATCTACAAAGGAATGGTTCACAAATAAACGTATCCAGGTGTTAGAATGACCAAGTCAAAGTCCAGACCTGAATCCAATCGAGAATCTGTGGAAAGAGCTGAAAACTGCTGTTCACAAACGCTCTCCATCCAACCTCACTGAGCTCGAGCTGTTTTGCAAGGAAGAATGGGCAAGAATTTCAGTCTCTCGATGTGCAAAACTGATAGAGACATACCCCAAGCGACTTGCAGCTGTAATCGCAGCAAAAGATGGCTCTACAAAGTATTAACGCAAGGGGGCCGAATAATTTTGCACGCCCCACTTTTCATTTTTTTATTAGTTAAAAAAGTTTCAAAAATCCAAAAGATTTCGTTCCACTTCACAATTGTGTCCCACTTGTTGGTGATTCTTCACAAAAAATAAAAATTTTATATCTTTATGTTTGAAGCCTAAAATGTGGCAAAAGGTTGAAAAGTTCAAGGGGGCCGAATACTTCCGCAAGCCACTGTAAATGCATATCACAATCTGATCGTATGCCATCCTCTGGTGTAGCCCTCCTCTGGTGTGTGCCCCTTCCCTACAAACAGACACAACACATCCTTACGTTTTCAGCTCCAGCATCACTCTGCCGGCAAGACCCCCCTGCCGAGCAGTCTCCTGGCTCTTTATTAACATAACAGGAAGTCCCAAAACTCGAGGGTTGGGCTTCCAACAGCCAAACACCTCTTACAAAGCTTGTGACCTCACAGGAAATGAACACAGGATGTGACTGACCATATAAGGATTTAACAACACAACAAAATGCAACCAAATGATGATGACTAGAGTTCCTCGTGCAGAAGGTGTACGTCTTGGCACCCCAAATATGTTGATCAGGCATACCAGGGTGACACGAGCAAACACAAGGAAGGGAGGCGCCTCTGGGTGTAGTATAAAAGGCCGTTTTTAATTTTAAAAGCAATATGCAAACAACTCACATTTTGGTAGTGTAAACAAAGCATATAAGAAGCCAGAGGAATGATCCATCATGGGGCAGTTCATCCAGTGAGTCACAGTGGTGCTGGCAGGTCTGCGTGTAGCTCCTGGTATACCGCTAATGCCGGCCGCAGTGATGATGGAAATCCAGGTGAGGCTTTGAACGCAGATGGAGGGCAAGCGCACAGGCTGTGACGTCAAAGGGCCGCGACGCGTTTCCTGAGCGTACGGGCTACGATGTTCTGGTAGCCGCGCTCCTTCATCAAGCTATGGATAGATAGTGAAACAAACCAACATGGCGGTAGCAAGCCAAGCGCTCACATCTGAAGGCCAAAGCCCTGCGTTCAAAGCCTCACCTGGATTTCCATCATCACCGTGGCCGGCATTAGCGGTATACCAGGAGCTACACGCAGACCTGCCAGCACCACTGTGACTCACTGGATGAACTGCCCCATGATGGATCATTCCTCTGGCTTCCTATATGCTTTGTTTACACTACCAAAATGTGAGTTGTTTGCATATTGCTTTTAAAATTAAAAACGGCCTTTTATACTACACCCAGAGGCGCCTCCCTTCCTTGTGTTTTTTCTATAGATTCTGGAGCTTGGTTTCAGTTCCCTGGAAGGCAGCCCTGCTTGTGGACTATACATTTATCCCTTTTTTACATAGACTTGTTACATGGACCTTTAATGGACTATTCATGTTGATTTTCCCTTTTACATTGCACATGTATCTTTTAAAATTGTAGTTTCTAAAATCGTTTGCTGCTTATTGTGATGTTGCTAAATATTTTCCAGTTTTTTTGCGCCTTTTCCTTGTACAGTTTGACACGAGCAAACAACCGCTAAACCGATAATGTCTTCTCTCCGCAAACACCTTTCTCTAAACACCAGGAAGTTTTCCACTACCTAACAGGTCTCAACCAGCGTCAGTCTGCCCCAGTCAGCTCTTTAGAGTGGGCTGCGAGAGAACAGACACTGGGAGACAATACATTAATATAAAGTTTTCCACCACAATCCCCCCCTGTGGTGTACCAGATATCTCCTAATTATCAATGTCCTCTAGACATCTGAGCTGCTAACCTTTATTGATAGGATATCTATTATATCAGGTAGGTTTATGCTAAATTTGGCTTTTTGGTTAGATGCTTTTTGAGAATTTTCTAATGTGTATATTGTTTGTACTGAGATGTTATATTTATATACATCAATTTTGTATGTCTCTAATCTACTGTTTTCAATTCATAGTGACCATACTTGCAGTACTTATCTCCTGAGGAAGCCATTGTTTGGCGAAACATGTAGAGCAAGAAAATACTGTTATTTATCTACAATATGGTTACTGTATGGTGATATCCTGATGTTTTTTATGTATAAATACATTTGATATTTTTATATATTGGTTTGTTCTTGGTTCATTCCTGGCACCCTAAAAATCCCGTCATCCTCTTCCTATCCATGTACTTTAATATAGGGTTGTGGTGCCATTGACTATCCAACATCCAGCAATTTATATAAAAAAATCCTACAATATTATTACTTTAAGGACATTTAACCACTTGCCACAAAATCAGGTACCTGTATGTAACTCTGCCCCCCTCTCCTGCTGCCACCCATCCGGTTCTCTCCCATCCCACCGGGAGGCCTAAGTGACCAGCTGTCATGTCCACTGGCTGGACAGAATCGGCTTTGATCGGGTCTCGGATCTAGAAAGACGGAAGCTGTTTACTTTCCTCATCAAAAATTTTTTTTGGAAGGGACAGTGTAAAAAACAAATAACTAACTAAATAAATAAATAAATAAATAAATAAGAGAAAAAATAATTTTTTTAAGTGCCCTATCCCTCCGCGCTTGCGTGCCAAAGTAAATGCATATGTAAGTTGCGAACGCAAATGTAAACAGTGTTCAAACCACATATGTGAGGTATCCCTGAGATCGTTAGGGTGAGAGCAATAAATATAGCACAAGACCCCCTCTGTTGCTCTGAACGGGTAACCACTTTTTTTTGAAAAATGTCACCCATGGAGATTTGTAAGTAGCATAGTTTGTCACCATTCCACGAGTGTGCGCAGTTTCAAAGCATGACATGTAAGGTATCTATTTACTTAACGTAACATCTTCTTTCACATTGTATTAAAAAAAGGGCTAAATTTACTTAGTTTGGTTTATTTTTTGGATAATTGAAGTGTAATTTTTCAAAAAAATACTAATTTTAACTAGTAAGCAACAAATTTCAGAAATAGGCCTGGTTTTCAAGTGGTTAATATGTTACTTACAGGTTAAAGGATAAGTTAAATAATATATATATATATATATATATATATATATATATATATATATATATGCACTTGTTTTGCTGGTGCCATGCAGGTCTCCTGCAGATTTGTCAGTGTACGAGGAAGCCGACACATTCTGACAGAAAGACTTGATGAACTACCACAGCACTCATAGCGCCGTGGTAGTTCATTGAAATCTACAAGCCGACAGCCACAAAGGCTGCCAGACCTTGTCGTTTTCCATTCATATTGAATTGTGGCAGCAGACACAGGGAAATAACCCCCGGGGGCCAGTACATTCATAACATGTTACATGTTAAACCCTGAATATGAGTGCAACATGTAACATGTTATGAAAGGTGAACTGATCCTTTAACCACTTGCCGGTCAGTTCTTCCCCCTGACAGTTAGAAACACCTCCCTAGGGAACACTTAACCCCTTGACCGCCCCCTAGTGTTAACCCCTTCTCTGCCAGTGCCATTCATACAGTGATCCATGCATTTTTATATCACTGATCACTGTATTGGAGTCACTGGTCACCAAAAAGTGCCACTTAGGGTCAGATTGGTCCACCGCAATGTCGCAGTCCCGCTAAAAAATGCTGATCCCCACCGTTACTAGCAAAAACAATTTTTAAAAAAGTCTCTAAATCTTTCCCCTTTTTTCTAGATGCTACAACGTTTGTGCAAACCAATCAATATACACTTATTGTGATTTTTTTTTTTTTTTTACCAAAAATATGTAGCAGAATACATATTGGTCTAAACTGGTGAATAAATTAGTTATTTTAGATGTTTTTTGGATACGTATTATAGCAGAAAGTAAAAAATATTGTTTTTTTTTTTTTTCAAAATTGTCAGTCGTTTTTTGTTTATAGCACAAAAAATAAAAACCACAGAGGTGAACAAATACCACCAAAAGAAGTCTCTATTTGTGGGAAAAAAAAGGACATTAATTTTGTTTGGGTACAACGTTGCATGGCCGCACAATTGTCAGTGCCGTATTGCAAAAAATGGCCTGGTCATTAACCACTTCCCACCCGGCCTATATCAGATTGATGGCCCGGGTGGTGGTTCTGTTATCCTGACTGGGCGTCATATGATGTCCAGCAGGATAACATCCCAGCAGCGCGGCGATCGCTGGTGCGGCGTGTCAGTCTGACACACTGCATCTCTGATTATGGTAAGAAGCCTCTGACAGAAGCTTCTTACCATGTGATCAGCTGTGACCAATCACAGCTGATCATCTCATGAACCAGGAAGTGGTGGTAAACGGCATTCCTCAGTTTGAGCTGACAGGGAGAGCCGATCGGCAACTCTCTCTGTCAGAGGGGGGTCTTTACTAATAATCAGCACAGCCCTCATCAGCTGTGCCCATCAGCTGCCAAACAGTTCCCAACAGCTGCTAGCCAGTGCCCCATTAATATTGTCTGTCAGTGCCAAAGTACCAATCAGTGCCCACCACAGTGCCAATCAGAGCCCACCACAGTGCCAATCAGTGCCCAGCAGTAACACCTGTCAGTACCTCATCATCAGTGTTGCCAATCAATGCCATTTATTAGTGTCCATCAGTGCCACTTGTCAGTACCAATCAGTGCCACCTATTAGTGCCAATCAGTGGCACCTTTCAGTGCCCATCAGTGCTGCCAGTCAGAGCCCATCCATGGTGCCTGTCAGTGCCCATCAGTGCCACCTATCAGTGCCAAGTGCCACCGGTCAGAGCCCACCTGTGCTGCCTGTCAGTGCCCATCAGTGCCGCCAGTTAGTGCCCATCAGTGCTGCCTGGTAGTGCCCATCAGTGCCGCCTATCAGTGCCCATCAGTGCTGCATATCAGTGCCGCCTATCGGTGCCCATCAGTGCTGCATATCAGTGCCGCCTATCAGTGCCCATAAATTCTACTTATCAGTGCCAACTTATCAGTGCCAACTCTTCAGTGCCCATCAGTGCCACCTCATCAGTGCCCATCAGTTCTTTTTTTTTAAATATGTTTATTTATTTTATGAAAAGAGACAATAGTACAATGATTAAGCAAAGTTTTCGGAGAGAGGCATAACGCCTTCACTGTACAAAACAAACAAAGGCAGAAGAAAACATTTTCATACCCTAGGCCGAAATATGTCACACAGCAGAATAATTACTATCCTAGGATAAATACAAATAAACAGGATCTACCAATAGGACCTGAGGAGTGGAAGTGGATAAGTTAGCAACCAGATAAATTAAACTGTCAGAAACCATGAACCAGACCGAGACAGAAGTACAGTTAAATCACACTTGTTTATTAATAAAAATAAAAAGGTAAAAAGAGTAAGCGTGGTCAAAGCATAGCCAGAGTCCAGTAACTGGATCGGGTAGTCAGGCAAGCCAGAGTTCAGTAACCAGATCGGGTAATCAGCCAGGCCAGAAGTCAGGGATCCAAGTGGAGGAACAGCAAGCAGGATAAGGAGCCAGAAGGGATGTCAGCAAGCCAGCCTTTAAACAGGAACGCAGGAGATGGTTTCTTGTGATGTAACCAAGGTGAAGGCAGGAAAGAAGTGAGCTGGTCTCTTTAAGTAGGCAGGACTGACAAGCAGATCCACAACAGCTGGTTAACTGTGGAGAGAGAAGCGAGTTGGCAATTAGCCGACAGCTGAGCGGCCAGCACAGAGAAGGAAGGGCTGAGCCAGCCCTGACAGAAACAAACAGATAACAAACACAATACTAAGGTTTGGAATGTCTAAGAGGGGTAGAAGTGGGGGCCAGAGACTCAGGGGGTCTCGTATTTTTAGTTTGCCCAGTGAGTTAGCCAGATCCGCTCACAGATACCAGTCAGTGCAGCGGAAAGGCTTCATATGAGTAGAAAAGGAGCTTTCCATGTAGCGGCACCACCTGGTGATGAAGCGATTCATGGGTATGTAGTTTTGGGTGATAGTGTCCAGCTTCTCTATAAAAAACAAACCAGGAGACATAAATGGGCCCGTTGAGGGAGATTTTTAAGAGTGGAGGTTGGTGGAGAAGGCATCGAGGTGTCACATCCAAAGACACAGAGCATAGGATCTTTAGGTACAGTGATTTGATATAATTTAAAACCTGGTTCCAGAAGGAGGAGGTTGCTGGGCAGTCCAAGAGCGGATGGAATAGAGTTGATCTGGAGATAGCACACCATGGGAAGGAGGAATGAGAAGAGTCTATTGGATTGTGGTAGAAAGGATAGTAGGCTCGGTGAGCAATCTTGAATTGAGTCTCTCTTCATGACTCACAAATTACCAGTGATCGGACTTTCTAGTATCCTGCTAGAATCATTTCTGGGGCATCTTCCTTAGCTAGGACTGATATCCGGGGTTTAAATGGAGCAAGGCGGTATTTAGAGGTTTAATGGTGCAAATCACACTGATCTGTGGTTTTCAAATCGCACTAAAGCAGCACAAATTCAAAGCCGCACTGCTGTGAACCAGGGCTCAAGGAAAAAAATGCTGTTTAAAAAAGGGAGGCAGAAATAAGAGGGAAAAAAATACAAAAAAGTGTTTTTAAAACTGAAATTAAAGTACACAAAGAAGGGGAAAAAACACTTGTAACCACAAGCAGTCAAAAGCAGAACTCATGGTTTTTAACCTACCACTTTTGTCAAAATTCTACTACTGTTCACAAATTCCACACGTAAGCCACCATCAAATATGAGCAACAATTTGTTTCATCTGTTTAGCAACAATGACTATGGTTAGCAAATCATAGATATTGTAACATGACTTAGTTTAATGAGGTGACTGCTGGCAAGGGTAGTAAATCTCTCAATATCATGAGGTTAAATCAGGACACTAGCCAAAAGTAACAATATAAAAATGAAGCATCCATTAAGAGATAGTAAACAAAGCAACAAAAGATGGTTTTGTTATTTTAATTAATTCATGTTTCTTTTCATACATCACGGGACACAGAGGCTTGGTAATTACTTAGTGGGTTAGATAGTACCTTCAGGTGATTGGACACTGGTAACCCTAATTACAAGATAAGTTCCTCCCCTATATAACCCCTCCCATATGGAGAGTACCTCCGTTTTTTCGCCTGTGTCTAAGGTGGTTGGTCACATTGAAGATGTGCTAAGAAGAAAGCTCTGTTTGATGGTCTCTGCGAGGACCTAGGAGCTATACAACCGGATTTATACCTCGGGCCAATACTAAAACGCCTAAGATGGATGGTACTCGGGCCTCGTGATAAGAAGAAATGAGGTTTTGCCTGTAATGTCTCTCCTTGGAGGTCTGGGCTCTGGGATCCAGGCTTTGGTGTACTAATATAACAGTGGCACGAAAAGTTTCTGGCAGAGTCTTCTACAGGTCCAGGGAAGAGGATCCTGTGAGCAGGAACGCAGAACCCTGAAGGTTGGCACAACGCTACCCGCTGTGATGGGTGAAGGCTGGAATCTGTCTGTTCTCAGCAGTTCCTCCTGTGGGGATAAGGTAAGTGAAGACAATCCTAAGGTTTACACATTATGGATTATCTTTTGTGAGTAGTTTGTATGTCTTACCTGGTTTCCGCCACTAGAGGGACTAAGAGACATACCTGGTGTTTACTTACATGACTTCCAGGATATACGGCCAGTGTAGCTGGTCTAAGAAGCCGCTTATCTCCTCCACTGCAGACTCTGCCACATAAACTGAAAGGACCCAGTCCGGGGGTCCCACGCAGTCCTCAGGGGGTCTCCTTTGCTCCCCCCTTGCCCCGGCCGCTGCCATGATGTGCCTTTTTCGGCAGGTCCAGCGGGGAAGGAGGGGGGCATGGTTGTGGGGCTGAGCACATGTGGCATGCACGGCGTGCCAGTGCGCAGGCGCAAAGTGGCTGTTTTTTTAAGGACCAAGGCACCAGAGCTCCTGTAAGTGGTGGGACACAGAGCTGTGGGCAGTAAGCATCTCAGTGGATCAGATCCAGGCAAACCTAAGACACCTACTCGGCATCAAGTTGTGCAGTTTGTAGCTAATGTTTATATTGTAAGACTATAGCAAAACAGTGATTGCACTTTACACTAGTACCTCTGCTTTGCAGCTTAGGACTATGTCTCCTCATAAGAGGGCTTCAGGGGGAGGTAAAAGAGGCACCAGAAAATCACTGCCTACATCTAGGGGTTCTGGACATGCCTGCAGGATGCTATCCCCTCCTGCGAGACTGGAGGCAGCCTCACAGGATGAGTCTATACCCCTGTCAGGTTTTGCAGCCTCTCCCAATGTTTCAGTCCCTGTTTATGTCACAGAAGATGCTTTGAAGGCTGCATTGTATGGTTTAGAAGGAAGGATTACTACCTTTGTCACAGCTTCCTTAAAAAATAGCAGAAAAAGAGGTAGTTCCCCTCCCTCTGCTTTGGGTTCCCTATCGGATGAGCATTCTGATAATGAGGAAATATCCCTATCTGAGGATAGGAATCAGGTGCAGTCGGACAAATCTGGGGAAGAGAAGTTCTCTTCTACCTCCCAGGTGCTCAAAGCTCAGGTGCAATACTATACTGAATTGGTGCATTCCACATACAGATTGCCCTATGCTGAGGCTGCCACTTCCCCTGTTTCCTCCCTGGGGTCCCGGAAATCCCCACAGGCTGCGTACACCTTCCCAACTCATCCTTTACTAGATGAATTGTTGTATGAGGACTGGGGTCACCCAGATAAACTATTTTCTCCTCCTAAAATATTTTCTATGCTTCATCCGGTGGAGGAAAGTTTCACCAAGAAATAGGGAGTTCCAGCCATAGATACGGCTGTATCTTGTGTGAATAAGAGCCTGACCTGTCCTGTTAACATTGCTCAAGGGTTTAAGGATCTAACTGACAAAAATCTGGAAACTTTATTTAAAGCCTCTTTCTATGTGGCAGGCGCTGTGGCCCAGCCTATGGTCGCAGCAATTGGCATGTGCCAGTTCCTCAAGGAACAAATGAAGCAGGTACTTAGCCTCCTTTCCAATGAGGAGACTGAGGTTTATGCAGACCTTCCTAAAGCTTTGTGTTTTATGGTTGATGCAATTATGGATTCTGCTCAGCAAGCATCTTGCCTCACTCTCCTGATGCAAAAAATATTTAACTGGGTTCCCGTTTCGTGGAGAACGCCTGTTTGGGGATGATCTGGACGAATATATCCAGGAGATTACCGGGGGTAAAACCTTGTTGTTACTGGTCAAAAGGAAGAGTAAACGTCCTTCATTTAGACGTTCTCTGTCCCCAGCTCCTGGAGCCTCATCCTCCAGGCAGTGGTGATGGCCCCCCCAATCAAATACTAGGGGAAAGGTCCAAAGTCAAGTCCAAAGGCAAAAGAAACCTTGGGGTCCAAGATCTGGTAAACAGAACCCCAAAGCTTCCCTATGAAGGAGAGCCCCCGCTCGGCCGAGTGGGGGGAAGGCTGCTGCAGTTTGCAGGCGCCTGGTGGGAAGAGATTCAGGACAGATGTTTAGCCTCCACAGTGTCTCTGGGCTACAAGCTAGAGTTCCCGGAGCTTCCGCCATCTCATTCCCTAAGGTCAAGAGTTTCCAGGGATCCAGAAAAAAGAAGGCCCTTACTTCTGGCCTTAGAACCAAGGGGTAAATATAGAGACTCAGGGTTCTACTCAAACGGTTCCAAAACCAAACGGAGATGTCAGACCTATTCTGGATCTAAAAGACCTGAATCAATTCCTAGACATTCGTCCTTTCCGCATGGAGTCTATCCGCTCAGTAGTCTCCACTCTTCAGGGGGGAGAATTCCTGGCATCAATAGACATAAAAGATGCATATTTGCATGTGCCAATATTTTCCACTCACCAAAGCTTCCTAACGTTTGCGGCGGATCAGCGCCACTTTCAATTTGTGGCCCTTCCTTTTGGTCTTGCTACCGCTCCTCGAGTGTTCACAAAAGTTCTAGCCCCGCCCCTGGCAAATCTAAGGGCCCAGGGCATGACTGTGACAGCTTATCTGGATGATTTGCTACTCATAGAACAGTCCTTAACACGCCTAAGCCACAATGTGCTCTGCACTGTAAAGTACTTAGAGAACCTAGGCTGGGTCCTCAATCTAGGAAATCCTCCTGGCAGCCCCTAAAAAGGCTGGAGTATTTGGGCATGGTCATAGACACAGTCCAAAGCAGAGTGCTCTTTCCCAGATCAAAGATTTGGTCCGGGTAGTCACAGCAAGGAGAGATCAGTCCATCCGACTATGTATGAGACTATTGGGGAAAATGGTCGCCTCTTTCGAGGCTGCCCCTTACGCCCAGTTTCACTCGAGGCCTTTACAAAGCAGCATCCTCTCTGCCTGGAACAAGAGGGTTCAAGCCTTGGATCTTCCAATGTGCCTATCCCCAGGGGTGTGCCAGAGCCTCAATTGGTGGTTACTGACCAAGAATCTTCTAAAAGGAAAGTCCTTTGTCCCAGTTACTTGTAAAATCGTAACCACAGATGCCAGCCTAATAGGCTGGGGAGTAGTTCTGGAAGAAGCTTCCACCCAGGGAACATGGTCCAGAGCTGAAAGGCTCTTGCCCATCAACATTCTGGAAATTTGGGCAATTCGTCTAGCCCTCAAGGTCTGGACTTTCAGACTACAGGGTCATCCTGTCCGGATACAGTCTGACAATGCCATGGCTGTGGCTTATATCAATCACCAAGGAGGCACCAGGAGCCTGGATGCCAAAAGAGGAGGTGAATCACATTTTTTTCTGGGCAGAAAGGCATATTCCTTGCCTGTCTGCGGTCTTTATTCCAGGGGTAGAAAATTGTCAGGTGGATTTTCTAAGCCGCCAGCAGCTGTGTCCAGGAGAATGGTCTCTACACCCCAACATATTTCAGACCATATATCAAAATTGGAGTACCCCGGATGTAGACCTGTTTGCATCCAGGTTCAATGAAAAAACTGGACAGATTTGTGTCGAGAACAAAGGATCTGTTAGCACAAGGGTCAGATTCCTAAATGATTCCATAGGATTGGCACTCTCTGATCTATGCCTTTCCCCCAGTTCCGCTTCTTCCGCGGTTCTTTGGAGGGTCAAAAGGGAAGCAAAGTCGGTCATTCTGGTGGCCCCGACTAGGCCCAGATGACCTCGGTATGCAGAGATCATAAAGATAGCAGTGGGAAGACCTTGGGTTCTTCCGCTGTGTCCAAATCTACTCTCACAAGTCCAATATTCCATCCTGCCTTACGAAGTCTGAATTTGACGGTTTGGCTGCTGAGACCCACATTCTAAAAAGTTGTGCACTCTTGGAATCAGTCCTTTTCGATCTGGTTAATGCTAGGAAGCCGGCCTCCAGGCTCATCTACTACAGAATCTGGAAGGCATATGTTTCCTGGTGTGAACCCGGGGGGGGGGCATCCGTTAGCAGGATTCTTGCTTTTCTTCAATTAGGCTTTGAAATGAGGCTGGCTTTAAGCACTATCAAGGTCCAGATCTCGGCTTTATCAGTATTCTTTCAAAGGCCACTTGCCTCACATTCCCTGGTCCGGGCCTTTGTTCAGGGGTCACTGCGCTTGAATCCGCCAGTCAAACCTTCTGTGTGCCCATGGGATCTGAATTTGGTTTTGTCCGTTTTGCAAGAACAACCCTTTGAACCATTGCACCATGCTTCTTTAGTTCTTCTGACAAAGAAACTGGTCTTTTTGGTAGCCATTTCCCCGGCTATAAGGGTAGCAGAATTAGCAGCTCGTCCTTGTAAAGAGCCTGTGTCCCGTAATGTATGAACAAGAAAATAGGATTTTGTAAAATCCTTTGTTTTGGGAATACATCATGGGACACAGAGCTCCCATCCCTCTTTGGGATTATACGTTGGGGTACTTATTGCTTTACTACAAAACTGAGGTACTCTCCATATGGGAGGGGTTATATAGGGGAGGAACTCATCTTGTAATTAGGGTTACCAGTGTCCAATCACCTGAAGGTACTATCTAACCCACTAAGCAATTACCAAGCCTCTGTGTTCCGAGATGTATTACCAAGAAAAGGATTTTACAGGTAAGCTGTATTTAAAAATCCTATTATTTCCCTCACCATATATTTTTGAACAAGGCAAAGGAGAATAGTGAAAAATACTGCCATGGTGTAGTAGTTTACTGATCCATTTATTAATAAAACTGTGAGACCCCTTTCACCTTTCACACCTTTTCACTCTTGGGCTAAAAATAGAAAAGAAAATAGAAAGAAAATAAAAAATATAACGCGTCTGAAAAATGCCTCCCCTGCAGCCCCAGTGTGACAGCCAGATTGCTTTCACACTGGGGCGGTGCGCTTGCAGAACGTTAGAAGAAGTCCTGCAAGCAGGATCTTTCGGGCAGTGTGGGAGCAGTGTATACACTGCTTCTCCACCGTCTCTGCCATTGAAATCATGGGCATTGCTGCCGAAGCACCTGCAAAGCAATTCAGCAGCTACGCCTTGCGGGTGCTTTGGACCCATTATTTAGCTGTTAGCAGGGGTTAAAAGCTCCCTGCTAGCAACCAAAAAGCGCACCTATAAACGGTGGTAAAGCACCGCTAAAATTAGAGACACTTTACGGCTAACGCCCCCCCCACCCCAGTGTGAGAGTAGCCTAAGTGTTAAAATACACTCATAAACAGAATCCCAGAGGGTGGAGTAGTATAGTGTGACAGATGATCACAGATAGTTGTTTGCTGCAGGAGAACAGCTGCCCTGGCCTCAAGCAGAGGACCCCCAGGCTGTATTAATGTGGTAAGAAAACCTTGTGATGTCATACCTGTCATACCATGTGTATGACAGGATGTGTTTTGCATTAGTCTCTAATGACTTGTCCACTAGATGTTGTCTGTCCACTAGATGTTGTCTGGAGCTTCCACTCCTCTCCTGTTTTTTTGAGTTGGCTGCACTATTTTCCATTAGCCTGCAAACAGACTACCTATGTCATATTATGTATATTATGTAAATCATGTATGTGTTATTATTTTGTATGATATCTTATATGTTACCTGCTATTTTTCCTAATTTTGTCCAATTCTGCCTTTCCTTTTCCCCCCTTTTTTAACCTGAATACCATAGAATATTTCCAAATTTTTCAAAGTACTTATTTTCAACCATTATCTGTACTCATTGTGATAGCCTGCATCATTCAACCCACTTACTCTGAGTCCAGGTCTTCCAGAACCACCCCACACTGGGAAAAGTGAAATGAGAAGAAGCACAGTAGGGGGCGCATGCGCGGAGTCTAGCGGAGCAGACATGCATTGCTAGAGCTCCGCACTGCTGAGGAGAGAAGAAAAGGACAAAGCGGAGACTGCAGGCTCAAAAGGTATTCATTTGAACCTCTTTGCCCCTGGGAACAAACTGAAAGTTTGGGCAGGAAAAATGGTACTGGGAGGAAACCGTGGCAGAAATAAAAATCACCTCACAAAGAGCTCACAGGCACTCACCGCAACCAAAGCGGCGCCAATCACCTCACCATATACAGCATCAGTGCGCTCTCACAGACAGAAAATGTCACAGCAACACTCTCCATTTGAGCCAGATACAGAGCAAATCATCTCACAAAATTCTCCACAAGCCTCCTCAGCATCCCCAGTGATATTATTACAATTTGAAAAGATGCTTCATAAGGCTTTAAAACAAACTTCAGACCAAATAACAAACAGCCTAACCAAAGAAATAAGAGAGCTGGGAAACCGCACCGCAGCCTTAGAAATAAAGATGGATGACATTGAAATTACAACCCAAGAAAATATAACAGAATTGGAACACTTAAAAGAAGAGAATTCAATACTTCCAACTAAGCTCGAAGATTACGAAAATAGAGCCAGACGTTCAAACTTGCGCATATGGGGAATACCTGAAACTGTGACAGACTTGCAATCTACTATTACTGCTCTATTACAAGAATTAAAACCAGAAATCCCTATTGAACGTTAAGAACTGGACAGAGTACATAGAGCCCTCACAGCCAAAAAGAAAGATGGACCCCCACGTGATATAATCACAAAATTCCATTATTACAGAACAAAAGAACAAATATTAATTGCTGCAAGAGAAAAAAAGGAACTTAATTTTCAAGGACACAATTATCAAATTTTTGCTGATCTATCCCAACTTACTATTACTAAAAGACGCTCCATGAAACCCCAATTAATGGAACTGCAACGCCACAATATTATGTATCAATGGGGTTTCCCCTTTTCAGTCAGATTTACTTACCAAGGTACAATTTACAGAAGCAGATCAGCAGATGAACTACAACAAACCCTTTTAAAATTAATCTGACAGCACCCACAAGCAGCAACTCTCCTACACGCAGAAGACTGGCGTCATCTTCACCTTCAGGCAGTACCCAGAAAATTTCAGAACAAAATGGGAATCATCATTCTCACAAAAGAGGCCGTTATGCCACATCATCCATGGACCAAGAAGATTCAATGGACTGACATCCTAATTCCTAATATCTCTTCATTTTAATATATTAAGAGATGGTTCTCTATAAAAAAAACCTGCATTTATAACTGAATGTAACTGCATTCTGATAATCACACACTGTGTGGGATCATGTTACATTCAAGTTATATCTCTTATTACTTCTGATTCCTATAGCTTTAGAATATATAAGTGAAATAAGGAAATTCTTGTTCAGTTATATATTTTCTGGTAATAACAATAGATATATTACTTTATAGGACAAATATGAACACTAATCCAGAAGTAATGGAAGCTTTTTCTTTCTTTCCTCAAAACAAATATATTACTACCTAACTAGTTCCTAGAACTATGTTTTGTTTATTCTAATCTGTTTCAATACAACCTCAAATCTATGAGTTAACATATTTAAACAGTTACATATGATTAAAATATGTAAATGTTTACTCTAATAGGGTTAAAATCCCAAAATAATTCAAACTATCTTCAATAATACCAAAGTTATTAACAGTACCTTTCTAACTGAATTATTTA
This sequence comes from Lithobates septentrionalis, assembly GCA_037952835.1. Taxonomy (NCBI): domain Eukaryota; kingdom Metazoa; phylum Chordata; class Amphibia; order Anura; family Ranidae; genus Lithobates; species Lithobates septentrionalis. Next base: position 357,986 of record JBBDGP010002541.1, read on the forward strand.
GCCTTGGGCAATACTAACCATATACAACCACCCTGGAATAAATCATTCTAACAAAAACTATATTCTGCACTCCAATTATTGAGTTATCATTTTGATGTTTTTTGACATAGCACTTCTCTCCTGTGAGCGGAAGATCCATGTACCCCCATTATCCCTCCTCATTCTCCCAACCATATTATGTGGGAGTGTGACGAAGGCACTTACTCCCCTGAGAGAGATATTTATTCTCTTTCACGGGTAAATTGTGATTACTTGCAAAAAATAATTTATACAATGTATCATCTAATCCCATATGTTTTTTGTTTACTCTTTACTCCAGAATTCACTGGATTCTTTTCTATCTTTTCATCTCTTCAATCCACACAGGTTGATCTGCGCAGTCAGCTTTGCATAACAAAAAGTAAGTCAAAACTATTTAATCTGATACCATGGCACCACTGAATATACTATCCCTGAATGTTCAGGGAATAAATGTTCCTCAAAAAAGGACCAAAGCCTTCCGTACTTTTCATAACAAGAAGGCTCACATACTGTGCCTCCAAGAAACACATTTCACCAAAGATTCTACACCAAAATATATATCCCCTTTTTATCCACAAATTTTCACGGCTTCAGCCTGTACCAAACAAAGGGGAACTCTAATTGCATTTCACCGATCCACACCATTCACCTTATCATCAGAAATGAAAGACCCAGAAGGTAGATACCTGATACTCATGGGTTATATAATGGATACAGCAATCACGGTGATTTCCTACTACGCTCCTAATAAACAACCTACACCATTCCTCTCACATATATTACAAGTGATTAATACACACAAAATGGGAACAGTGATAATGTGCGGGGATTCGAACCAGGTCCTCCTCCCATTTCTAGATAAATCACCTTTTACACCATCCAAAATAACCTCTAAATTACCTTATTCCCAACTTCTTTCCAAGTACAATCTGGTACATTCGTGGAGAGAATGTAACCCAATAAAAAAGAAATTCACTTATTTCTTGCACCCTCATCAAACCTTTACCAGAATAGATCATATTTTTCTAACAATAGGAATGATACCAGAAATTATTGCATCAGATATAATTCTGATTCCTTGGTCTGACCATAATGCAGTATACACTACTATAGCCTCAGCCATACCAAAAGCGCATGACCCAACTTGGTACCCACCAGACATAATGCTCAAACACCCACTTCATCAGATGGCCATTGAACAAGCTTTAAAGGAATACATATCAATTAATAATACAACAGACATTTCCCCGATAACACTGTGGGAAGCTCATAAGCCTGTCTTGTGTGGTGTATTACAAAGACAAATGGCACTATTTAAACGAAACGCAAAAATTTAGCAAAAAAGCTAGAACTAAATTTTAATGCTGCCTACATATCATTCCAAGATAATCCATCTCAGAGTACAAAATCTCATCTGGAAAAAACTAGATTGGAATACGATCTATTTCTCACAGAGTCAGTAGATAAATCCCTCAAGCACTCCAAAAACAATTTCTACATGAATACAAACAAACCAGGCACATATTTGGCTTGGGCATTAAATTCAACTAACAAATCTTTCAAACCTATACGTTTGAAATTATCAAAAGATGTTTATACTTGTAATCCAGTTAAAATAGTCCATAAATTTCACTCACATCTCGCAACTTTATACAAGACAAACAATGAATTTAGTCCTACAGAGGCTGAATCCTTTTTCTCAAAAATTACCTTACCTGAGTTGTCTCAGAATCAAAAAAACAGTTTGGATGAGCCTATAACTATAGATGAAGTTGCTAACGCCATAAAAGATCTAAAACTTAACAAAAGACCAGGCCCAGACGGCTACTCGGCCTTATATTATAAAACATTCTCAGAAATACTCTCTCCCATTCTCACTGAAACTTTTAACAAACTTCTAGAAGGACATTCTTTTCGGCAAGAAACACTAATGGCAATTGTTTGTATGATCCCAAAACCCCTTTCTGATGATACATCCTGCGTGAATTATCGGCCTATCTCTCTGTTAAACCTTGATATCAAATTATTAGCAAAAATAATAGCAAAACGCCTCAATAGTATTATAGAAAAATTAATACATAGAGATCAAGTAGGCTTCATGCCAAATAGACAGGCAGGCGATAATATACGCAGGGCAGTGTTATTGGCACATATTGCTAAAAAACGGAAAATCCCTTTATGTTTTCTATCTCTCGATATTAAGAGGGCATTTGACACAGTATCCTGGCAATATATGCAATATTCATTACAAAAATGGGGTTTTGGACCCCACTTTTTAACATGGATTAAAGCACTATATAATAAACCCAAAGCCTATATAAAATATGCTGGATACAAATCTGATGCTTTTAATATCGAAAGAGGTACCCGGCAGGGTTGCCCATTATCTCCCTTATTATTTGCCCTTATACTCAAACCCATGGCCCAATACATCAGAACAAACCAAACTATAACTGGCATTGAAGTAGGAGGTATTACACACAAAATATGTATATTTGCAGATGATAGATTACTTTTTCTATCATCGCCACAGGTTTCTGGTCCAAACTTAATGCCAGTTCTTGATGGATTTGCAGCCCTATCCGGCCTTATGATTAATCCTAAGAAATGCCTAGTACTCAATATTTCACTCACAAACATGGAACTGATCCCGGCTAGGGCTGCACTCCCATTCACATGGGCAGAAAAATCAATCCCATATCTTGGAATTCATTTAACAGCATATCATTCTGATTTATTCTCAACCAATTATCCTCCTGTATTAAGACAGATCACAAATCTATTAAAACACTGGTCGCAACTTCCTTTATCCTGGATAGGGAAGATTAATGCAATCAAAATGACTATTCTACCCAAATTACTTTATCTATTCAGAGTCCTCCCTATTCCAATTCCTTCCTATTTTCTGAGAATAGTACAAAAAAGAGCAACTTTGTTTATATGGGGCTCTTCTAAACCACGTATACCTATACACACACACTACATCTTCCCAAAAATAAAGGAGGACTGGGATACCCTAATTTTACTAACTACTACAGAGCAGCACATTTGGCCAGTCTCTCCAAATACCATGCAAAACAGGAAATCCCATTATGGGTATTTATAGAGGCTTCAGAAAATGACCCTCTATTAATATCAAACTTGCTATGGCTTGATCCTAAAGACCGCTCTAAAATTCATAATCCCATAACTAAACACTTTTTATCTCTCTGGGATAAACTAAAAACCAAATATCAATTACAATCTCCACACAATCCTCTCCTTTCTTTTATCAGAAATCCAGCCTTTTATCCAGCATGGATCTACCCAAATTCCTTTAAAGCTTGGACAACATCAGGTATTCAGACACTAAATGACTTCATAGCATCTAAATCATTCCTTTCATTTCCATCGCTTAGAGAAAAATATGATCTACCAAACTCTGAGATATTTAGATATCTCCGAATCAAAAATTTCTATACACCATTCCTAAATGTGGATATACCATTGTCCCAATTATCCATTTTTGAATCAATCTGTGCAAAAGATCCATTCGCTAAAGGAACAATTTCATCACTCTATAATCAACTATATGGAGTCATAAATCTTAATAAACCTTCTTACGTTCAGAGGTGGGAGGAGGACCTGGGACGAACTTTAGAAGACACGGACTGGTCTAATATATGGCTCACATCTAAGTCATCTTCACCCAATATCTTAGCACTGGAGACAAATTATAAAGTCCTAACTCGCTGGTACCTTGTACCCGCCAGAGTGGCTAAATATTCACCTAATGCCGCGTACACACGAGCGGACTTTACGGCGGACTTTGCCCCGCGGACTGGATTTCGTCGGACAATTCGATGTGTGTGGGCTCCAGCGGACTTTGTTTGCTCAAAAGTTGGACGGACTTAGATTTGAAACTTGTTTAAAATTTATCCGTTGAAATCGAGTCCGGTCGAAAAGTCCGCCGTCTGTATGCTAGTTCGACGGACAAAAAGCCACGCTAGGGCAGCTATTGGCTACTGGCTATGAACTTCCTAGTTTTAGTCCGGTCGTATGTCATCACGTACGAATTCGACGGACTTTGGTGGATTGTGTGTAGGCAAGTCCGTTCATTCAGAAAGTCCGTCGTAAAGTACGTCGAAAAATCCGCCGGGCAAAGTCCGCCGTAAAGTCCGCTCGTGTGTACGCGGCATAATACCTCAGCTCTTTGTTTTCGAGGGTGTCCAGACATAGGCACACATTTACACATATGGTGGACGTGCCCAGTAATCCAAACCTTCTGGAAGGAAATCTTCGTGATTGCATCTAAAATATTTAAAAGAATAATACAACCAGATCCATGTATAACTTTACTTAATCTAAAACCGGAATGGTTAACATTTTCTCAATTCAAACTTATGATCCAACTAATAATGGCTGCAAAACAAACAGTGGCCAAGGCATGGAAATCTCCTACATTGGTACTAGCAGAAACAATTCACAGAATGAATAATACAATGTCCCATACTAAGATGGTAGCTATTGATCAAAATCAAATTCCAAAATTTGAAAAACTTTGGCATCCTTGGATAAAACAACAGTTCCTGTCAAATTTCAATGACTCTGTCCTTTTGCCATGGTAGCAGATTAAATGACTTATAGAGACAACCATTCTAAGGCTTCAGAGAGAACTAAAAAGAATAATAAGCTGATGAGCGGGACAACCTTGTGGACCATATCTCTGTCTTTCTACCCTTTTTCTTCTTTCTCTTTCCTTTTCTCCACCTTACGATTAAAGCTCATTATCAGAATTTATTTGACCTATACACATTCTACCTGTAAATAATATGTTTAGTAGGTATAAATTATTTAAATACCTACAAAAGAAACTAATGAAATAATATATACCTTTATTTTAGGTTTACGTGAACCCAATGTTTAATATTTGAAATTTCATGATACTTACCTATACAAACCCTACTGTAAAACAATGAGCTTACTTTATAGATCCTTGTAAACTTACTTCATGTATCTTTATATTATTGTATACTCAATAAACTTCTTTTGACAAGGAGAAGAAGCACAGTAATGAACTCATCTATTTTTGTCTTTCTCTTCCTATCGGCATAATACTTGTCTGATTGGCTCCTTAGGCTCCTACTTCCTCTCACATTTCAACCCTGCAGTGCAGGGAATGCAAAAGGCCGACACTAGGTCAAATTAAGGTACTTGCACAGCTTGCATTTAAATAATACATTTGAAAATATATTAATAGTCACGGAGCTGCTTTACCACTTACTTACTGGGCACTTAAACCCCCTTCCTGCCCAGGCCAATTTTCAGCTTTCAGTGCTCTCACATTTTGAATGACAATTGTGCAGTCATGCAACACTGTATCTAAATGACATTTTTATAATTTTTTTCACACAAATAGAGCTTTCTTTTGGTAGTATTTAATCACTGCTGGGTTTTTTATTCTTTGTAAAAAAAAAAAACTGTTTCATAGTTTGGTATAAAATTTTGAAAACAGGTAATTTTTCTTCTTCATTGATGTGCGCTGATGAGGCAGCACTGATGGGCACTGATGCACATTGGTAGGCTGATAGGCTGCACTGATAAGGCGGCACTGATGGGCACTGATAGGTGGCACTGGTGGGCACTGATGGGTGGCACTGATGGGCACTGGTAGGCGATACTGATAGACAGCACTGATAGGTGGCACTGATGATGAGGCACTGATGGGCGCTGGTTTTCGCAGCACTGATGGGCACTGATAGGTGGCACTGGTGGGCATTTATAGGTGGCAATGGTGGGCACTGGTAGGTGGCACTGATATGCACCTGTAGGTGGCACTGGAGGGCACTGCATAGCAGCAGTGCCTCTCCCTGTTCAGGGACCAATGTCCCTCTGTCAGAATCCGGTGATCTGCTTTTCTTTTGAGCATGAGGGGAAATAAAGCCAATTACTGATCTTCTGTTTACATTACGTGATCAGCTGTCATTGGCTGACAGCTGATCACGTGGTGAAGGGCTGGGTTTATTGACTTAGTGATCACAGAGCATACCGCGCGCGCCAGGGGGCGCGCAGGCAGCTCATGCACGGGAAAATGTCTATTGACGGCCTTATTAAGGCCCACGCTGTACCTGTCATTTGACTATAGCGTGGGTGGGAGGTGGTTAATGTTTGTCTTTTATATCTGCTTGAAGTTCAGATCCATCCACCTTCTATAACAAAGTATTGATAATTAATTTAGAGCTGAGCTCTCAAACACCTGTTTTCCCCTCTTGCAATTATTAGATCAGACCTATTTACACTTTAGAGATATATTCTTGAAAACTACTCACAAATATACAATAGATTATACAATTGGGTTAAATTGGAATTTGACACCCTTATGATACCCTTATACATCCAAATGCTGCCGCATGGGTTTCTTCTTCTTAATTTGAGAACAAGGCTACTTGGCCTTTTGTCATAGTCATTGCCATATAATTATTTGGTTCTGGCATCTAAACCATTGTACTTTTTCCTTTTTTCCCTACCCAACCCTCTCACCTTCTTGACTGATAACCTGACATTTCCAGTTGTTCTTTACTTTCCTTCGATTTTTAGAGTTTTTACCACTCTCTACACGTGGGATCTGCTGTCCGTAGATCTTTGACAACTTTTGGAGATCTATGTGTATCTACTATACCCCTCAGCACACCACATCCTTATTGTATACACTAACTCTGGCTTCGGTATCTTCTTGACTCCCGACTTACATTAAAAAGTGGATTGCAGAATTAGAATTTTCTATTTTTAAAGAGGAGTAGGACAGAATATTTGTATGTATTCATAAATTACCTATGTGATGTAAGGTTCAGGAAAGGAGCTTCAAAATATTGTCAATGTGGAACTTGCCACCTTCTAGACCTAAATCAGTGTACCCTTCCCACTCTGATACTTTCTGGAGATGTCATGCTTGGCACTAACAATATTTTGTTGACCATTAACCTATACAACAAGGATCTATATTAAGATTTTTCATTTTTTTCTGCTCATTAGATATTGGACATCTTCCCTAGCAACTATGCTGGTTGAGTGGTTAGGGTATTTAATAATATAATGCTATGGAATAATTGGCGACTGCTAACTGAGAAAAAACTGAAAACTTTTGTGCTATTTGTGTGACCTGGATTGCCTATATAGAGCTCGAGGAATGTAAAGATTTCTTGACCCACCTCAATCCAGATGGGATTTGCTTTCACTCTAAAGGCCCGTACACACGATCTGACTTTTTGACAACAAACATGCAAATTAACTGTTTTAAGGCAACATCCGAACGTGTGTACGATCCATCGGACAAACTTTTTCGGTTTTCATCGGACTTTTGTTGGCTGTGCGAACGGACAAACTTTCCGGCAACAAAAGTCTGATAAGGCAAAGTCCGATCGTGTGTACACAAAACTATCGGACTTTCTAAAAACTACAAACACGCATGCTCAGAACCAATGCAAAAGATCAGACAACAATACAGAAGTTGACCAAAGGGTGGCACTGGAGAATTGAACGCCCTCTTTTTGAAGTGTCGTCAGTACATTGAAACGTCACTATGTTCGTGTTTGTTGCTGAAAAAGTCCTGCCGTGTGTATGCTTAATTAGTTTACGGCCAATGCCCTTTGTACAAAAATCCACTGAAAAGTTTGTACAAAGTCTAATCGTGTGTATGAGGCTTTAGATCTTCCTTTGCCCCTGGTGTCACCTGTTTAACTGTTTCTTGGCCCCTCCTTAACTGCAGTTTCAAATTGCCTAAAGTTGATACTGCATTCCTGAATTGCCCTGGAGAGATATTTTCTCTTTTGAATTCTCTCTTCTTCTGTTCCTATTAAATTACTCATATTTACTTTATTTTTCACCTACTTGAAGACTCCTAATTTGCCTTCCTTTATTTGCCCTTGTTTCCAATTCACTTCCTCATTTTTTGCTGATATAGGAATGGTAAGTATGTTGTCTTTGCCTATTCAGCAAGTTTGTCACATTCTTCTCAGTCCTACCATTGTGGTCTTTTTTGTAAAAATTACTTATGGTAAATACAAGCTATCTTGAAACTTCTGCTGTTGGATATGCATAGTTTTGATGCTACATCACCCAGGTTATAAATATGATCTCACTGTGCTTCCTCAATTAAAGTCAATTTGAAAGACAACTAATGACTCCTCTCTGGGGGCAAGACATCATACAGATGGTTTAAATTTACCTGTGATGTTCTGCAGAAGAAGTGTAATGACTGAAATAAGTAACAGATGTACACACTGTTGCATACATCAAACTGTGTTACGTACAATTCTTGTTGTCATGCCACTGCAGTATCTATTGTGTGAAACCATTTGTCTTATTTAAAATATAAAAACTGATAATTTAACCAAGAATGTATTGTTTTACTAATTGACTGTCTTTTTTTATTTCCAAAACAAAAGTGAAAGTTATGGAAGAGCACCATGCATTTTAAAAACTAGATATCAGAGGCATGTTAATGCAACCATTGCAGCTCTATGACAATCTCTCAGTCTATTTTGTGGAAGGACAGATTGTCTTAAAGTGGTAGAAAACTAACAATCCATAAATGCGTTTGTTATAATCAGTGTGCTTTAACTTACTAGCCCATGTCCTTTATGCCTATCTCACTGGAGTCCATTAGTAGCTGTAGCCTGATTTCTTAATTAGTGATGTCACTGGAGCTGTTCTATCATCATCAGCACTCATGACATTGCAGTGCAATATCGGAAGAGTGCTGATCCTCGACTGAGTTCCTGAAACACCCCATGTGACTAGTCACGGCACAGGGGTGTTATTAAGGCCATCATCATAGAAAGAGGGCGGAAGCATTAGCAGGCTGGATGCAGAAGAGGAGACCCTATATGGTGCCAGCTTCTCCTGGCATACAAAGAAAATTGTCTCTGTCAGGGGTCAGGCTTAGAGACCAGTAGCTACAGCAGTAGAGGGACTCCCACCAACCAGAAGGATAGGTATACAAGCAAATAATGCAGGCTCACCTGAGGTGCGGAGTCTAAGTACTAACCAGTGTTTACCAGAGCTCCTTATGGTGGAGATGGGTTTAGCTGCGTGTTTGTACCAGGTCGCGGTCCTCAGGATCACCCCACCAGGAGGTGAGTAGGGATGGTCCCGATGTTTGAGTCAAACAAATGAACATATGGAGTGTTTGTGGCAAATTTGAGCACTGTGGAGTGCCACGTAATTCACTGCGAGATCACTGACATTGACGGCCGCTGATTGGCCAAAGCATGCACCTGACCTGCATGCTTTGGCCAATCACAGCACAATCTGCTGTGAGAGCCATGATTGGCCTAAGGCAGGGTGCCTTTAGCCAATCATGACTCAGGGGGGCTAAGTCCACACCCCACAATATATATGACTGCTTACAAGGCGGCCATATGTAGTGTGATGTAGTGTGACGTGGAGATTGAGACTAGAGAGAACTTGGGCTAGATTAGGCGGGTTAGTTAGTGCCGTGCAGGCAGTTTAGTATATGTCTGTGTGCGCATATGTATGTATATATATGTATGTATATATATATATATATATATATATATATATATATATATATATATATATATATATATATATATATATATAGTGTAGATACAGTGCAGGCAGTGTGTTCATACATATATATATGTATGTATATATATATGTATGTATATATATATATATATATATATATATATATATATATATATATATATATATATATATATACTCTGCATTCAGTGTAGGCTATATAAACAGTGCAGGCAGTCTAGTATACACAGTGCTGGCAGTGTACAGTATATATTACAGTGCAGGCGGTGTACAGTATATATTACGGTGCAGTCGGTGGACAGTATATAATACAATGCAGGTCATGTACACAGTATATAATACAGTGTGTACATAATATAATACACTTCAGGTGGTGTACAGTATCTAATACAGTGCAGGTGGTGTACACAATATATAACACAGTGTGTACAGTATATTATTATTATTATTCAGGATTTATATAGCGCCAACAGTTTATGCAGCGCTTTACAATATAAAAGGGAGACAATACAGTTATAATACAATAAAAGAGGCTTAAGAGGGCCCTGCTCAGAAGAGCTTACAATCTAATATAATACACTTCAGGCCAAGTACAGTATCTAATACAGTGCAGGAGGTGTACAGTATAGAATACAGTGCAGACGGTGTGCACAGTATATAATACAGTCTGTACAGTATATAATACACTTCAGGCCATGTACAGTATATAATGCGGTGCAGTCGGTGTACAGTATATAATACAGTGAAGGGGGTGTACACAGTAAATATTACAGTGTAGTGCGGTGTAAAAAAAAATCCCCATTATGTCCGGAAGGCCACCAAGGAGAGGCAGACGCTCACAGGCCACTAAAAGAGGGCAAGCAGCCTTTGTGTCTACAGTGAAAATTGGTGGTCACGGACATGGTGCATCCTCTGCAGGACACTTGTCCTTTTTTTCTGCTGCTCGCTATGTTATTGAGCCACAACATGCAGAAGAGTTGGTGGAGTGGAGAACTAAGCCGTCCTCATCCTCCTCATCCTCTGTCACCCAGGCTCATTTTAGTTTGCCTTCCAACACAGCTGCCAATGCCGCCTATTCCACCGGCTCCTAGTCCACAGTTACTCCTTCTGTAGCCCCACCATCATGCACGGAGGAGTCACCAGAATTATTCGACCATAGTGTCGGGTATATGCTGTTGGAGGATGCGCAGCAATTTGAAAGCTTCAATGTTGGTTCCCAGGTTGAGGAAGGGAGTAACGTGAGCCTAGAGAGAGAGGGTGCCACAGAAGGACAAGAAACTAGCAGTCATGTTCCCCTAGCTGCAGCATATTGCCAAATTTGCTCCAGTGATGAGGAGGGAGGGGATGATGAGGTCACTGATTGTATTTGGGTGCCTGAGAGAAGAGAGGAGGAAAGTGAGGAGGAGGAGGCACAACTCTAACAAGGCAGAATGTCCTCCATGGGCTAGCTTAAGGGCAGCCACCCTATTGCATCATACCACAGAGCTCCACAGGTGCAGGGCGCTGCTGACTCCTCGCTGACTTCCAAAAGTTCATTGGTGTGGGCTTTTTTCGACACATGTGCAGTAGATCGCATCATTGCTATTTGCAATCTATGTCAGAAGCATATCAAGCCAGAACAGCACCCGCTTGGGCACCACATGCTTGACAAGACATATGATGACCTGCCATGCAGTCCGTTGGCAACAGCACCTGAAAGACCCACATAATAAAAAAAGGCAGACTTCTCCTTGCTCCTCAGCTGGGATCTCAACCCTTACTATACCTCCAGTCCTCTCAAAAACCTGCACTGAGATGAATGAAGATATAGCAATAGGTGTCCTAAGTGCTTGCAGCCAATCTGCTAGCATTACAACACCAGTTGATTTCAGCAGGCAAATTTCGCTACCCCAGTCGTTTAAACACAAAAAATAATTACATGCTTAGCATCTAAATGATAGCTTGAGGAAATGTTTTGTATTGGGGCCATAGTGGACTTTAATGGTACCATACAGACTCTTGAAAAGCAGGTAATAAGTAAAAATCGTTTTTTATTCAATTTAACACTATATTAAAAAACACACATAGTTTATCTATAAATAAAAGGCTCTGTAGAATATCTTGGGTGCAACTGTAGGTATTAACTTTACCAGTTCACCTGGTATGGACTGTATTTAGTGTGCTCAACAATACACCGCTTCTTCAGGAGCTTATTGTATATGTACAATTTTTACATAGCAAATTTTGAGATATCATACTAAGAATAAAAGAAAAACACAAATTAGTCATAACAAAAATGAAATAGTATATATAGAGTCATTTTACAAAAAAAAAAAATAACAAAAACCAATAATATAACATGTGTGGTGTCCCCCCCATGTATTATGTATTTTTAGGCACTCCATTTAACTGAATGCTATCTTGGCCAAATTGCTAGCACTCCAACTGCTGCCTTTTAAGCTGGTAGACTCTGCCCCCTTTTGTAAATGTATGGAATGTGCTGTACCACAGTGGCAGGTTCCGAAAAGACAATAAATTTTACGTAAGGCTATTCCAGCTCTCTACCGTCGTGTGGAAAGCAATGTTTTGGCCTCGTCGGGGAGGACGGTCAGCAGCAAGGTTCATATTACCGCTGACTCATGGTACAGCAGGCATGGGCAGGGATGTTACCTTTCCTTCACAGTGCACTGGGTAACTCTGCTGGCAGCTGGGAAGGATAAGGGACAATGTTCAGTGTTGGAGCTTGTTTTTTCGCCACCACGCCTCCAAAAAGCTGGTGGTGAATCTGCCACATCTCTCTGCTCTACCTCCACCTCTTCTTCTTCCTCTATGGCCTCTTCTGCAGAATTGTCCTCTGAACCAGCAGTGCTCCGTAAGTGTTCAAGGGGCTCTGCAATCAGTCAGGCTAAAAGATGCCATGTGGTGCTTCAATTGGTCTATCTAGGGGACAGGAGCCACACTGGGGCAGGCTCAGAGGTGGTTGACGCCATGGCAGCTTGAGCCAGGAATGGTTGTATGGGACAATGACACCAACCTTCTCTCCACCTTCTCTGACTCTGCACCAGTCTATTCAACCCCACCAGCCTGCATCATCCCTGCATCCGCAGCACCTGGCACCTGCCTCATTCCTGCATCTGCAGTACACCTGCATCTGCAGCACCCGACACCTGCCTCATCCCTGCATCTGCAGCACACCTGCATCCTCAGCACCTGGCATCTGCATCATCTCTGCATCTGAGTCAACCATCACCTGCTGCTACTGCTGCTACTGCCTCTCCTATATATCTACTAACAGAGAACACTACAGGCACTCCTACCCCACTGCGCTCTCACATCGGCTGTTGCAACCTCAGTGGTCCTTGAACCAGGGCTGTACGAGAGGCCTTCCTCTGCTCGTCAGGCTCTATCTGAAGGTATGTGACACTGACATTCAGCTATAAAATGATCCATTAAAGTGAGATGGTCGACAACTACCAAGGTGGTGGTCATTACTTTTGAGGGAGGTAAATCAACCACATAGTCTTGATGGAAAAGGGAGTGGCTGGAGCAGGCCCAAAGGAGAAGCTTGGAGTGTCTTATTGCGTGCACAGATCAGGCACAAGGCTACATAGCTTCTGACACCTTTCTTTTAACCAGGCCACCAAAAGGAATGTGACAAAAGTTCTTCTGTCTTAGAAATCCCAAAATGCCCTGCAAAATGCCCTGCATGTTTAGAGTTATGAACTAACCCGAGCGCTGTAGCCTCCCTGGCGGTATGATTATGTCAGATTTTTGCGTCTCAAAGCGGTACAATTATTTTGCATAGAAATTTGGCGTTTTATATTTTATATTTTAGGCCTGTAATTCTTAGCAATAACACACTTTAATCTGTCCAAACAAGAGTCTAATAGATATCCTGGGTATGATGAAGTTTGAAACACAAAATCATAAATTATAATATAATTAATAAATATAAATAATTATAAAAAAAATAATATAATAATAATAAAATTAATTTCCCCACGATTCACTATCACTCAAATCTGCAAGTGTTCTAATTTACTATCCCTGTTTTCTAGCTGGTCTAAAACCACTTTTGATGTAAAGGGACACTTTTTGGTTGCTATGGACAATCTCCAGTTTCCAGGCAGAAAGAAGAGTATATATTAAATAAAACTGCATGCAGGGCATTGGACAAAGCACTGGGGACAAAAGGGATGTGAAATAATTTCATACAGCAATGTAATCTGTAAGATTACAATGTACTGTATGAATTATGATTTTTCACTTTTTTGAATTTCAATCCCGAGTGTGGTTCGGGGTTACCGCTAATGGTGCTGAAATTTAACCCTGAGCCACACTCGGGAAAACCGCCAGGGAGGTTAACCTGAGCAGATTCAGGTACATAGAGATGATATGCTTGAGTCCAAAAGCCGTTCTTGCATTCAAGGTTAATGGCCTTAGGAGGATGATTGAGGAGTGGGTCATTCTCATACCCCTCTTTGAGGAGGCTCAAAAATGTCTTGGAACTCGTGGCCCCTAGGAAGTTCTTTTGAGGTAGGATTGTACATTCAGAATTGCTTTCCTGGAGAGGCTCAGACAACATCCTTAATAGGGCATCAGCCTTACATTCCTTGATCCAGGTCGATACGAGAGAATAAAATTTAACCTGGAAAAGAATAGAGACCAATGTGCTTGTCTAGAAGACAATCTCTTGGCAGAATGGATGAATTCAAATTTTTATGATCAGTGAGAACAGTTACAGCATGATTAGTCCCTTCCAGCAGATGCTTCCATTTAGAAAAGGCTTCCTTAATTGCCAGCAACTCTTTATTCGGAATGCTATAATTCCTTTTGGCTGAAGACATTAAAAAAGAGAAGTAAGCGCAAGGATGAAGCTGCATCTCTACTCTGCTTCTCAGAGAAAGGATAGCTCCCACGGCAGAGTCTGAAGCATCCACTTCCATGATAAAAGGTAGTTCGGGAACAGGATGTATCAATACTGGTGCAGAAGTGAAGAGTCTTTAGCTTGTCTGTACCTCAGCTGACCACACAAAGGCTACCCCTTTCAGCTGTGTGATTGGTGCTATCACCTTAGAGAATTTTTTTATCAATTTTCTGTAGAAGATTGCAAACCCAACAAATAGTTGTATCTCCTTAACGTTTTATAGGGGAAGGCCAATTCACTACTGCTTTGATCTTCTCGGGATCCATGCTCACTCCTTCTGGAAAAATAATATCCCAAGAACTGGATCTTGGTTCATTCAAATTCATATTCCTCCAGTTTGATCTAAAGGCGATTCTTCCTTAACCGCTTCAGCCCTGGAAGATTTTACCCCCTTCCTGACCAGAGCACTTTTTGCAATTTGCCACTGCATCACTTTAAATAACAATTGCACAATCGTGGGACACTGTATCCAAATAAAATTTGCTTCCTTTTTTTCCAACAAATTGAGCTTTCTTTTGGTGGTATTTGATTATCTCTGCGGTTTTTATTTTTTGCGCTATAAACAAAAGAAGAGTGACTATTTTTAAAACAACGCAATGGGGTTTATTTACTAAAGGCAAATCCACTTTGTACTACAGGTGCACTTGGAAGTGCAGTTACTGTAGATCTGAGGGGGACATGCAAGGAAAATAAAAAACAGCATTTTTGCTTATACACAATTGGATGATAAAATCAGCAGAGCTTCCCCTCAGTTCAGTTCTTCCCCTCAGATCTAAAGCGACTGCACTTTCAAGTGCACTTGTAGTGCAAAGTGGATTTTATTAGTAAACCAACTCCAATATCTTTTACTTTTTGCTATAATAAATACCTCACATTTTTTTTTCAAAAAAAAAAATTTTTTCCTCAGTTTAGGTCGATATGTATTCTTCTACATATTTTTGGTAAAAAAATTGCAATAAGCGTATATTGATTGGTTTGCACAAAAGTTATAGCATCTACAAAATAGGGGGTAGATTTATGGCATTTTTATTATTATTTTTTTTTACTAGTCATGGCGGCAATCTGCGATTTTTATCGGGACTGCGATATTGCGGCGGACAAATTGGACACTTTTGACACATTTTTGGGACCATTGACAATTATACAGCGATCAGTGCTATAAAAATGCACTGATTACTGTAAAAATGTCACTGGCAGGGAAGGGGTTAACACTAGGGGGCGATCAGGGGGTTAACTGTGTTCCCTCTCTGTGTTCTAACTGTAGGGGGGATGGGACTTGCTAGGGGAACAGAGAGATCAGTGTTCATACTTTGTATGACGTAACATAATGTCGCTTCACTCAGCCATGCCATTCTGCCGCAGTAAAATTGCGGCGCCTGGTCGGCAAGTGGTTAAAGTGGATGTAAACCCGATTTATAACATTTGACCTAGGCACATATATCTGTAGTGTTTACTTATCTTTCTCCAAAGCCCTGAGTCCTGTGTCTTTTTGCTGTTTCATTCCTCTGTTATCAGCATTAAAACTTAAAAATCAGCCTGAGATTTGTGTCGGGGTGGGTGCTATGAATAGATTAGCAGAGAGCTGGTCTTGTCACAGCACAGCTCTGGAAATATCTTCATTCTTCTGCCTATGTAGAGGGGGGGAGGTGCCTATCCTCCAATCAGCTGTCACACAGTGTAAGCCAAGACAACACTCCTACTGCTGAATGAGAAAGTAAATTTTCTAACATGATGTAAGAATTCTAAAGAATATAGCAAGCGGAAGACAGCAGATATGCATGTAAAACTTATGTAGGGAGATTTGTTTCATCTCTGTGTATCATCTGAGGCTGTTCATTTCACTGGGTGAAAGGGTTTAGATCCACTTTAATCTTTCGAAGACAGTGCAAACATGTGTGCGATGCTCCTCCAGGTTATCAGAAAAGATGAGAATATCATCCAGATAAGCAATCACAAACTGGTCCAACAGATCTAAAAAAATATTGTTGATGAAATTCAGGTGCACTGCAAACGCCAAAAGGCATAACCAAGGACTCAAAATGACAATATCTGGTTCTAAAGATGGTTTTCATCTCCTTGACAAATGCAGACATGGTTATATGCTCCCTGTATGTCTAGTTTTGTAAAGATTTTGCCAGAATGGAGGCTTTCCAACATTTCAGAGATCAAGGGTAGTGGATAACGGTTTTTAATAGTGACTTTATTGAAGTGCCTGTAATCGATGCACGGACGCAAGATGGGGCCTTTCTTTTCAACATAGAACAGGGCTGCTCCTGCAGGAGATGTTGAGCATCTGATAAAGCCCTTCTCTATAGTCTCATCAAGCCACACCCTGAGCACCTTTAATTTAGGTTCTGAATAGGCAGCTGAAGGGCATTGCTGCTCCTGGGAGCATGTCAATGGGACAAGCATATGGGCGATGAGGCGGTAATTGATTGGCATTATTTTTATCATGGACATCCCGGAACTCATAGTATTGTGGAGGCAAGTTGTCATATGACTGGGTAGTTACCACATCAACTTGTGATTCCTTGATCAGTAAAGAACTTGTTTTATTAGGTTTTCTACAATGTTCTTTGCAATGGGGGGGGGGGGGGGTGCAAAATTTATAGTCTGTGCTCCCCAATTGATGGGGGGATTGTGAATGGAAAACCAAGGAATGCCCAGGATGACAGGAAATTTGGGTGAGGTAATCAGCTGGAAGCTGATAGTCTCAGAATGGTCAGCCTCAAATTGCAGTACCAGAGGAAGCGTTTCATGGGTAACAGATCCTGACGCTAAAGGTGAACTAGTAACATTCTCCATATCAATAGGGGCAGATTTATTTGTTGTTTGAATATTATTGCTTTGGGTGAAGTCTATGTCCATAAAGTTCCCCCTGGTTTAATAGTGATGAAAAAATGAGACAGCAAAGAATTAACTTTATTTTCTTCATGAATCAATGGGGAGATAGACTGGATAATGGAATTTATTTGTTCAGGCACTACAACATCAGTTGCATAAATTATTCTTTTAACTTTGTTGGGACAATTAACTGCATAATGCCCAGAGTCCCCACACTGTAGACACAAGTTCTTAGAGCGTCTGCTCTCCTGCTCCTGGGTGGAAATGGATCTCTTAATAGCATCAACCTACATGGGTTTAGGAGTGTTAGATTCTGGAAAAACCTTTGGATCCCTCTGAACAAACTGACTAGCAGAGAAACGCATGTTACCATTACTTACATACATTCCAAGTCTCTCCTTTATTTTTGTAAGTCTCTGATCGATTTGGATACATAATTGAATGAAGGCCTCAAGATCATTAGGAGTCTCCACTCTGGCAAGCTCATCTTTTACCTGTCTAGAGAGTCCTTGGCAGGACTGACTGTTTTGCGCTGCTGGGTTTCAGGTGGTTTCTGTGATACAATGTCTAAATCAGTTGTGTACTCAGCAACATAGTGCCTACCCTGTTGCAAACTATGCAACTTCGCTTCAGCGGTAGCGCAGTATTGGGATTGTTAAACACCTGGTTCATTGTGGTTACAAAAGTCTTAAAATTATTCAGAGTGACAGTGCCACCAGGTGTGGAGAAGAGATCCCACACACTCAAAAACATAAGGAGATGCACCTGAGAAAATTTTGACTAGGCATCAGGGGACATGGTACCAAAGTGTGAATAGTTTGACGCTGGCCTCAATGAGGGAGATGTTCACTATTCCTTTGTAGGATCTTTAAAAAATGTTGTACTAAGTGTCCACCTCCAACAACTATATATTTATTACATAGAAAATAAAAAAATATATAAAAGTGGACATTTTTGAAAATATCTTTAAGTATCACATCACAAGAACACTGTGTTCTTCAGCAATGAAAAACTTTAAAATAAAACTTATGCTGCTTACACACGAGCGGACTTTTCGGCCGGACTGGTCCGATGGACCGAATCCGGGGGACAATCCAACCGTGTGTGGGCTTCATCGGACCCTCAGCGGACTTTTTCTGTCGAAAGTCTGACGGACTTTAGATTTGGAACATGCTTCAAATCTTTACATCATAACTCCGTCCAGTTCCTATCGAGAAATACGCTCGTCTGTATGCTAGTCCGACGGACAAAAAATGACGCATGCTCAGAAGTAAGTACTAGATGGAAGCGCTCGGTCTGGTAAAACTAGTGTTCGTATTGTAGCTAGCACATTCCTCATGCTGCAAATTCTGTGATCGTTGAATGCAGCGCATTAATTGTCTTCTTTATAATGCTAGAAGAACGAAGTTGTTTTGCTGCTCATATTCACACAGAGTTCTTACAAACTGATTTATTTCTCTTGATCTCATGAATGATATTGTATTATTTAAAAGCCTGATCTCCATACTATAATGTTTACACATTTGTTCTTTGGAGTCATCTTTTATTATTTTTTTTTAATCAAGATCATTTTTTAGGATTGTTACAAAAATATTTTCTAGTGATCTCTCTCTCTCTCTCTCTATACATATGTGTGTATATATATATATATATATATATATATATATATATATATATATATATAT
Organism: Lithobates septentrionalis; assembly: GCA_037952835.1. Lineage (NCBI taxonomy): Eukaryota > Metazoa > Chordata > Amphibia > Anura > Ranidae > Lithobates > Lithobates septentrionalis. Next base: position 376,988 of record JBBDGP010002541.1, read on the forward strand.
ATATATATATAATTTTTTTTTTATTATTATTTTTTTGTTGTAAAGTTACCACAAGAACCTTTTTTATTTTTTTTTTATTTTTTTTGGTGTAAAGTTACCACAAGAACATTATATATTTTTATTTTTTTGGAACCTCAAGGAGGTTGTTGTCCCCTGTTAATTTGACATTGTCTTTTAAAAATGTATTTTACTAAAAAAAACATAGGCAAGTATTTTCAGAAAATAAAACATCCATTTATTCTGGTTAATAAAATAAAGATGAAGTCAACGCTGGAGAAACTTTAGGAATTTGTGAAGCCTTTTGGCCCCAGGGCACATATCAAGTCTGTGGAAAAGAAAATTGGGATCTTGAGGAGTCCATATAATATAGGGAGCACAATCTGGTCCAGGAATCCCAGCGATCAAGTGCAGCAGCAGATGGCATATATGTCCCCAGGCTATAGTACTACACCAGCCTGCGTCTCTAGCTTCTCTCATAAGGCGCAGTGATACCTCCTCTGTCACTGTCCCCTTCCTAGGCCTTTTTGTATGAAGGCGGAGGGGAGGCACCTGTGATTGTGTGAGGCTCCTACTGGGCCCGGCCTCCTCCTGGCTGACACTAACCCCTGCCTCCTCCTGGCTGACACCACTCCCACCCACCTCCTGGCTGTCACTGGGCCTGGCCTCCTCCTGCCTGCCACTTTCCACACCTTCCTCCTGGCTGAGCTCATCCTGTCTATAAAAAAGGGACATAGTTTTAGTTTTTGGTTCATTAATCACACACAATTTTCAGCTTATGACTTGCAAATTCAATGTGGATTTTATCCAAAAAATGATGTCTACATATCAATTGACAGTAGTGGCCAAAAATAGTTGTCACCGGCTTGAAAAAATGCTGGTGTCAGAATGATACTCTTTTATATGTAATAGAACATCTAGTTAACATCATTAATATTAGGACACTAAATATGTCTAAAAATAATATCCCTGGCTCCAGATGGTCACATCCGGTTCTTCCAGGATGGAAGTCCCAGGTTGGTCCTCATCAGCCTCTGCTGGGGTATAGGGAAGGGTGGAGGGAAGGTTCGAAAGAGATTCCCTGGCTTCAGTCTGGTCATCAAGAAAACATAGTTTATTGTAGTACCACAGCCTGGGTCTAAATACATCATCTGCTGATGCTCCTGATCACAGGGAAGTCTGGATCTTGTTATGCTCCCTCCTGTACATATTCCTCAAGATCCCAATTTTCCTATCCACAATCTCCACGGTTGCTTCTGGGATGAAAGTCTGCACAAATGCCAGAAGTCTCTCCAGCGTTGACTTCTTTACTGTTTTAATGCAATATTGAGGGTGTTTGACCTCCCACAGATTCCTCGTCTCCCTGTACTTCTCAATAAATTGTGTGAGAAATTCAGGGTCCTTAAATTTAGTATTCATTTTTTCTGTAAAAGACAATAAACACTAATGTTAGGCTAAACTCTCATAATCTTATCCCAACATAGGCCTCAATCTTTAAGCAGTATAGGCTGCTACAAAGTTAATAAAATTTACCTTCGTATCTGACGCTCGAAACTTCAGTTCTGCTTTCCTCCGCGTATGTACGGCACATGCGTGATAGCTTTATATACACTGCGCATGCATGAAACTCTGCCTGCGTCGCCCGCCCCTGACGTTCTTTTTTAACAAATATTCTCCACCCCCTTCTCTCTACGGTGCGCAGTAGGAGCAACAATGGCGGAGACACAGCAGGTGTGTACTACTTCTTCAAGTAACGAGGAAAGCCTGGAGCCCGAAACGTCCCGATCCGGGAAGAGGAGATTTAAGGCCTCCAATATGCCTTTGAAGAGATGGTGGAGATGGTAGCTATTTTGCTAAAAAAAAGATTACGATGGGAAGCATGGACCGTACGCCCAGCCTAATTTAAGAAAGGCAAAAATAGTGTTGAAAGTGGTGAAGACCCTGCATCATCATTTTGGGGTACAGTGCTCTAAAGATCAGCTGAGGAAACGATGGTCTGACCTAAAACTCATGGAGCCGGATCAGTACAGACGAATCCAGTAAGTGCTGAAAAAAGTAAATACTTGTCGTGTGTTCCTATTCTGATTATTACCTTGCATGCTGCTACATGTGCTTTTCTTTACTGTACAATTTTAAATCATTAAATGTTCAGAGGAAACATCGTTCGTAGTAAACATCGATTGAAAAATATATACAATGTGTTTCGTTGATACAGGGTTTAAACTACATTTTGGTCTTGGTAATTTGTCTAATGAAGAGAAGTTTGGGACATTGTTGTCTAACTGTCTTTCAAACTAGAATGAATAGCAAACTTTATTCAGTGGAATGTAAGTAGAGGACACTCAGCAGCTGTTTACACATCTGGGCTCAGGAGCACTAGTGTGGGACACCAGAATACTTTTTTTGGGTAACCCACACAGGTGCTCCAGTGGATACTTGCTAGGGTGTCTCTATCTGTGAAACGTGGCCAAAAAAGATAAGTATTCCAGCTTGTTTCAAAGGGTATTTTAATCATGTCTTCAACTTGGAGCTCTGCCCAAACAGACAATTGTACACCACTTCAATACAATGTTTCATATTCCTATTCCTGAACTCAAATATCTGTGTGCCTTCTCATAGGGGAGAAAAGACTCAGACAACCTCATCCCAGGGACCCCCGACCTCGCCTGCCGGATTGGGAAATCAGCCCAAGCCCCACGGAGGATGTGGAGGAAGAAGAGGTGGAGGAAGTGGGCTACATGTGCACCCCACCAGGTGAGTGTCTGACACCCCAGCTTATGGTAATCTATGTATGCCTGCATATTTCTAAATACATATTTTTTTCAGCAATTTTAGGTGATGTGGAAGGGAAACCATTTAGCACGGACAGTGCACAAAGATTAATTGGACAGATCATGGCCTGGAATGGGGATATTGATGCCATGTGCACGAGCCTGGACCTAATGCGTAATCGGCTGGACAATATGCAGCAGAAAATGAAGAACATGATCGATGTTTTGGGGAGAATCTAACCCCTTTTTCACAAAAAAACATTGATCATGTTCTTCATTTCCTTTTTTGCTGACCTCATTCTGGGCTTTGACTTTAAATAATTTTATGCCTGTTTGTTAAAAAACGTTAAAAAAAATAGAGGCTTGTTTGTTAAAAAAAAATAAAAATATATATATAAAAAAATAGAAGCCTGTTTGTTAAAAAAAAAAATAAATAAAAGAGAGGTCTGTTTGTTATAAAAAAAATTATAAAAAAAAAAGAGGCCTACTAAATAATTTTTAAAAACAAAAAAATTATATTGTTTGATATATATTTTAAATAAAAAAATTTTAAGAAACGCACATGTGAATGTGCACAGATTAAAAATTCTGTTAATCAACAAGATCTGTGGCTTCTTCTTTCAATGCTCAATACCAGTTTTGTAAGTTATTTGGTGTTCACAGTGACATTGGGGCTTATTTACTAAAGGAAAACACACTTGGCACTACAAGTGCACTAGGATAACCTAGGAGACAGCCAAAAAGAAAGGCAAGCAATAAATACATTTATAGATTTTATCTGATCATTATTTTTTATTAAAACAAATTATAGATTGTCTGGCATTGCAATGGCCCCCCTACCCGTAAAAAAATCAACATATTTATCCCGAACTTGATGGACGCTTTGGGGGGCCAAGCCAGTACTGCCAGTAACCAGGCCCGTCAGAGGATTCTCTATAAGTCCGGGCTCAGGCCCAAGTGATGCAAGATAATTGCTTGAATGTTTGTGTAAATAATTGTGCAGGATGCAGCACGCTAGGACAAGGTGATTTAGTTTGTAGTCCGCCATGTGGATAGCTGTCTGAAACAGGCGGAACCGGCTGGCCATTATCCCGAAGGCATTCTCCACAACTCTTCTCAATCTGGCCAGCCGGAAGTTAAAAACCCTCCTCTCCGGGGTGAGAGTCCTTTGGGGGAATGGCCTCATCAGGTGATCGTCCAGACCGAAGGCTTCATCTGCAATGAAGACAAAGGGGAGTCCTTCCACGTTATCCGCATCAGGTGGCAATCCCAGGACACCACTCTGGAGACTCTGGTAGAACTCTGTCTGGGCAAAGACTCCTCCATCCGACATCAAGCTATTCTTCCCCATGTTTACATACAGAAATTCATATTGTGCCAACACCGCCACCATTAAGACAATACTATGAAACCCTTTATAATTAAAATAGTATGACCCCGAATGGGGTGGTGGCATGATGTGGATGTGTTTCCCATCTATAGCCCCTCCACAGTTGGGAAAGTCCCAACGGGTGGCAAAATGGGATGCCACAGTCTGCCATTCCTGTGGCATTGAAGGAAACTGGGGAGTCAAACAAGAAAATATATATATAAGTACTTTTGCTCATAACATTGCAAGCACATTACACAAAAAACATTATTGCCCAGCATCAGTATAACATTAATTGTAAGTATTATTTAAATAAAGACTAAAATATAAAGGCCCACTTATCAGATTCCTCACACCCTCTGATTGCCCATTGATAAATTTTAGGGGGGGATTCTAAATCAATTTATGGACACACATACCATTTGGAGACATTTTATGGGGGGGAGTGGATTCTAAAGCAATTTAAGGACACACAGACCATTTGGAGACTTTTTTTGGGGGCGGGATTCTAAAGCAATTTAAAGACACACAGACCATTTGGAGACATTTTAGGGGAATTCTAAAGCAATTTAAGGACACACAGACCATTTGGAGACATTTTAGGGGGGGGGGGATTCTAAAGTAATTTAAGGACACACGGACCATTTGGAGACATTTTAGGGTAAAGCACTACAATGGAGCTGAAAAAATACATTGTTAAGTGACTAGACTAGGTGGATAAGGGCCCAACATAGCATGCTGGGGAGGTTAGTGAATGCAAATATGCATGGAGGACAAAAAAGAGCATTAAAAAATTGCAGCATGCATGAGGACAAAGGGGACATTCACACTATATTGCAATCATGGTAATTAGTGTTTGAGTAAAGAATTACATTAGCAAACATTAAATACAATAAAATGTGATGTTAAAGGATAAAATTCTTACCTTAATATAGTCCATCTGCAGGACCTGGATGATGGCAGAACAGGTCTCTGGGATAATGATCCCCAGAGCCTGGGGGGAGATGCCTGTCGAGAACTTAAGGTCCTGCAGGCTTCTTCCCGTCGCCAAGTACTTCAACGTGGTGACTAGGGATGAGCTTCGAGTTCAAGTCGAACTCATGTTCGACTCGAACATTGGCTGTTCGCAAGTTCGCCGAACAGCGAACAATTTGGGGTGTTCGCGGCAAATTCGAATGCCGCGGAACACCCTTTAAAAGTCTATGGGAGAAATCAAAAGTGCTAATTTTAAAGGCTTATATGCAAGTTATTGTCATAAAAAGTGTTTGGGGACCTGGGTCCTGCCCCAGGGGACATGGAATAATGCAAAAAAAAGTTTTAAAAACGGCCGTTTTTTCAGGAGCGGTGATTTTAATAATGCTTAAAGTCAAACAATAAAAGTGTAATATCCCTTTAAATTTCGTACCTGGGGGGTGTCTATAGTATGCCTGTAAAGGGGCGCCTGTTTCCTGTGTTTAGAACAGTCTGACAGCAAAATGACATTTCGAAGGAAAAAAAGCCATTTAAAACTACCCGCGGCTATTGCATTGCCGACAATACACATAGAAGTTCATTGATAAAAAACGGCATGGGAATTCCCCACAGGGCAACCCCAAACCAAAATTAAAAAAAAAAAAATGACGTGGGAGACCCCCTAAATTCCATACCAGGCCCTTCAGGTCTGGTATGGATATTAAGGGGAACCCCGGCCAAAATTTAAAAAAAAAATGATGTGGGGTTCCCCCTAAATTCCATACCAGACCCTTCAGGTCTGGTATGGATTTTAAGGGGAACCCCACGCCAAAAAAAAAAAAAAATGGCGTTGCGTCCCCCCAAAAATCCATACCAGACCCTTATCCGAGCACGCAACCTGGCAGGCCGCAGGAAAAGAGGGGGGGATGAGAGTGCGCCCCCCCTCCTGAACCGTACCAGGCCACATGCCCTCAACATTGGGAGGGTGCTTTGGGGTAGCCCCCCAAAACACCTTGTCCCCATGTTGATGAGGACAAGGGCCTCATTCCCACAACCCTGGCCGGTGGTTGTGGGGGTCTGCCCAGATTCCGATAAGCCCCCTGCCTGCAGACCCCCACAACCACCGGCCAGGGTTGTGGGGATGAGGCCCTTGTCCTCATCAACATGGGGACAAGGTGTTTTGGGGGGCTACCCCAAAGCACCCTCCCAATGTTGAGGGCATGTGGCCTGGTATGGTTCAGGAGGGGGGGGGCGCACTCTCGCCCCCCCTCTTTTCCTGCGGCCTGCCAGGTTGCGTGCTCGGATAAGGGTCTGGTATGGATTTTTGGGGGAACCCCATGCTGTTTTTTTGTTTTTTTTGGTGCGGGGTTCCCCTTTAAAATCCATACCAGACCTGAAGGGTCTGGTATGAAATTTAGGGTAAACCCCACGTCATTTTTTTTTAAATTTTGGCCGGGGTTCCCCTTAATATCCATACCAGACCTAAAGGGCCTTGTATGGAATTTAGGGGGACTCCCACGTCATTTTTTTAAAAATTTTGGTTCGGGGTTTTCCTGTGGGGAATTCCCATGCCGTTTTTATCAATGAACTTCTATGTGTATTGTCGGCAATGCAATAGCCGCGGGTAGTTTTAAATGGCTTTTTTTCCTTCGAAATATCATTTTGCTGTCAGACTGTTCTAAACACAGGAAACATGCGCCCCTTTACAGGCATACTATAGACACCCCCCAGGTACGAAATTTAAAGGGATATTAAACTTTTATTGTTTGACTTTAAGCATTATTAAAATCACTGCTCCTGAAAAAACGTCAGTTTTTAAAACTTTTTTTTGCATTGATCCATGTCCCTTGGGGCAGGACCCGGGTCCCCAAACACTTTTTATGACAATAACTTGCATATTAGCCTTTAAAATTAGCACTTTTGATTATTCATGTTCGTGTCCCATAGACTTTAACGGTGTTCGCGTGTTCAAGCAAACTTTTTTCCTGTTCGCATGTTCTGGTGCGAACCGAACAGGGGGGTGTTCGGCTCATCCCTAGTGGTGACTAGCCTCTGCTCCACAGTTATGGCTTGCCTCATGCAGGTATCCTGCCTGCTGATACAAGGGGGCAGCAAAGCCAACAAACGGTCAAAAATGGGGTCCGTCATCCGGAGAAAATTCCTGAAATCCTCACGGTTATTCTCATGGATCTCACGGAGCAAAGGCATGTGAGAGAATTGGTCACGCTGGAGCAACCAATTCTTCATCCATGAACTCCTCCTCGCCCTGTTCATGGACTAGGCTTGGGCTGAAGAATGAACTACAGCACCAAGCACATACAATGCACAAGCTCTACGACAAGTACGTACACACAACATGGCTTCAAAACGGTCGGCTGGTCAGAAAGGACTTAACAGAACGCACTGAAGAATAGCTAGGCCTGTGAAGAACGAGCTGAAATCAGCAACGAGCGGACAATAACACACTGAATAAATCAATGCGAACTGACTACACGCACTGAAAAGCAGATACAAACCTCAGAAGCAAAAACTGAACAACAGTTAACCTCCCTGGCGTTATGATTAGTTCAGATTTTTGCGTCTCAAAGCGGTACAATTATTTTGCATAGAAATTTGGCGTTTAATATTGTAGGTCTGTAATTCTTAGCAATAACACACTTATATCTGTCCACCAAGAGTCTAGTAGATATACTGGGTATGATGAAGTCATAAATTATAATATAATAAATAAATATAAATAATTAAAAAAGATAATAATATAATAATAATAAAATACATTTCCCCACGATTCACTATCGCTCAATTCTGCAAGTGTTCTAATTTATTATCGCTATTTTCTAGCTGGTCTAAAGCCACTTTTGATGTAAAGGGACACTTTTTGGTTGCTATGGACAATCTCAAGTTTCCAGGCAGAAAGAACAGTACATATAATATAAAACTGCATGCAGGGTGTCAGGTACTCACCAAGGCCGAGTTGCTGAGAAAGGCTCCCCTTGCAGCTGGGCGCACGATACCCTCTGGAAGTGGCACAGCGGGTATTGGGCACGAAGAAGCACGGGTCGCCAGCAGGTAGTAGAGGAGCTGGGCGATTCTTCAAGCAGGGAAGAGATCCGTGTTGGGTAGCTGAGCCGGGTACTGAGGGTCAACCACAAGGCAGACGTCTGGAAGTAGGCCGAGGGTCAAACACCGGTATGCAAGTAGGCAAAAGTCCAACACTGGGTAAGGTTGAGACAAAGTCCAAGAACAGGCCGGGGGTCAAACACAGGTGGTCAGGCAGGCAGATAATCCACAGTAGGGTGAGGCAGAGGCAAGTTCAGGAGCAGGCCGAGGGTCAAACACAGGTAATCAGGCAGGCAGATAATCCACAGTAGGGTGAGGCAGAGGCAAGTCCAGGAGCAGGCCGAGGGTCAAACACAGGTAATCAGGCAGGCAGATAATCCACAGTAGGGTAAGGCAGAAGCAAGTCCAGGAGCAGGCCGAGGGTCAAACACAGGTAGTCAGGCAGGTAGCGAAGTCCAGAAGGCAGCCGAGGATCAAGCACAAGAGAGGTTCAAGCAGAGTCGGGGTTGGTCCTGGTCACAACGGGTAGGCACAGGTACACAGGATTCAGGAGCAGGTTACAGGAGCTGAAAAGACAAACCAGCAACAAAACACAGGCATAGCTGTCTTTATATAGGCCCGCCAGGGGAACGTCCCGATGTGCGTGCACGCGTTCGTAATGATGCGCTGCGTCGTGCACCCACGTGAGCTAATCCGTTCGGGACACGCGCTCGTACCCGCTGACTGTGAAACGGTGCGTGCCGATGTGCAATTCTACCACGCAGGCGCATGGGGAAATGCCTATACTGACAGGCCCTGATTCTGACACAGGGCATGGGCCAAAGCACTGGGGACAAAAGGGAAGTGAAATGATTTCATACAGATTACAGTACTGTATGTGTTATGATTTTGACATTTTTTTGAATTTGCCGCCAGGCTCCGCCCCGTGCGTCGCGACACTCGCAGGGAACGGAGCCTGGCACAGAGAGGCTTCAGGCAGAGGATGAGCCCACAGACAGTGCGGGGGGACTTCGCAGGATTCTGGGGACAAGGTAAGTAACCAGCACCAGGATCCTGAGATGTAATCCCGAACGTGGCTCGGGGTTACCGCTAATGGTGCTAAAATTTAACCTCGAGCCATACTCTAGAATACCGTCAGGGAGGTTAAATGATCTGAAAAAAACGAGTCTCACAAGCGCGAATCGTCTCTCACCAAACTTCTGCTAACACGAGATAAACACGAGATTAGCAGAAGGGGCCCAACGGGTGGCGCACAAGCTATTGAACTTCCATTTTATAGTCTCGTCGGACCTGGTGTACATCACCGCGTACTAGACGGTCGGACTTTGGTGTGAGCGTGTGTGCACAAGTCCGTTAGTTTGAAAGTCCGTCAGAAGTCCGTCAAAAGTCCGATGAAAGTCCGCCTGAATAACCGTCTGACTTTTGTTGTAGAAAAGTCTGCTCGTGTGTACGCGGCATTAGTTTTCTCATAAAACGCAATATAATGAACTAGCTGGTGCGCTAATGGTAAACACGAACATGTGGAGTTAGTCCAAAGTCCTAATAAATGTCTATTAGCAGCATTATGCACATTATTCCATCTTCAGGTCATACAGCTCTTTATACCAGCGGGAACCGGTAAATGTTAAAAAAAAAAAGAGAGAGAGAGCACATCAACCCTGGTGCAATTAAACCTTTATTATTGGATAAAAACATAGATGCCAATGCACTTACAACTAAAGCTCATTGAAAAAGTCCATAAAAAGGGAGCCATGCCCCTGAAATGCATAGTCATGGCAACTGTGACAGACTCACCCGGGATAGAGGCTTTTGGAGGGGACTGAATGCAAGCCTCTTGCCGACCGATTATGGGCCCTGGCATTTGGGGAAATGGTGCTCTTTGTGAGCTGTATGCCTGGGGACTCTTGAGGTGGTACTACTGTGGATTCGGGTCCTGGTCGCCCAGGACACACAAACTCTGGGGACCCTGTGTATGCCATATGGGAAATGGTGACTTGGAGGGTATGTCTTGGATTGCTTAAAATGGGACAGTTATATTTATCCCCAATATCTCCCAGGATATATATGTAAAGACTATTATTGGTTTGTTTGATTCTGAACTCAACATGTTAATTGAGTGAGCCTATCACATTGGCCTCCAGGACTGGCTAGGAGACGAACAGTCTACTCCTACTATAGTTTGTTGATGACTAGGCTGAGGAGGGGGGATTCCTCCAGCAGCCCCTGCTGATAAGACTGATTCATACTGTTGGGACACATGCTGTGAGGAGATGCTGGTGTCATCAACTCCAACTACCTGTCTTGTTGTCTGCTATAATGTGTTTAATGTAAATGAGTCTAGTCTGGCTTACCACAGGTTCTAAGGGTATTCCACACATTGTTGTTTGTTTTAATTAACCCTGTGTTGATGTTTATGGTAATGTGTATTGAATAGTCACCTAGTCTGGGTAAATGATTTAGTAAACTAGCTCATGTTAATTAGGTTACAGTTGTATTGTTAGAGGAGGTTCCAACGGCATATAAAGACTTGTAATTTTGATTCTAAATAAAGTCAGTCCATGTTAGCACTGAAACAAGTGTCGCCTTGTTTTGTGCTTATGAGCGGTTGGAATATCGGATTTCTGTATCCAGACTGGGAGGAAGTGGTATACTGACGGAAGCACTCAAGTGGAGTGTGGGACGTTCCGTGACAGCAACTACTAACAACCACTAGCCAATCGGTTTCCCATGGCTGGTGTCTTCAGCACACAGAGTGACGTGGCTCTTTCCATAGCTGTGCGTGTGCTCAGTGCTTGAGCTGGCAGCCTGTCAATGTGGGGAGCTGCCGCTGGAGGCACTCCTATGTTTCCAACCACCCTGCCCTGTCTAATGCCTTGTACACACGATCGGACATTGATCGGACATTCCGACAACAAAATCCATGGATTTTTTCCGACGGATGTTGGCTCAAACTTGTTTTGCATACACACGGTCACACAAAGTTGTCGGAAAATCTGATCGTTCTGAACGCGGTGACGTAAAACATGTACGTCGGGACTATAAACAGGGCACTAGCCAATAGCTTTCGTCTCTTAATTTATTCTGAGCATGCGTGGCACTTTGTGCATCAGATTGGTGTACACACGTTCGGAATTTCCGGCAACGGATTTTGTTGTCGGAAAATTTTATAGCAAGGTCTCAAACTTTGTGTGTCGGAAATTCCGATGGAAAATGTGTGATGGAGCCCACGGTCGGATTTTCCGACAACACGCTCCGATCGCACATTTTCCATCGGAAAATCTGACTGTGTGTACGGGGCATAAGGGAGAGGATTGTTGAGCTGACAGAGGATCCACCCGGCGTGTCCTAGGGACTGTGCTTACTTTGATAAGCAATATACCAGAGTTTTAATTGTAAGTGCATTGGCATTTATGCTTTTATCCATTATTAAAAGATTTAATTGCACTAGGTTTTGTGCTTCCTCTCTCTTCTTGGTTGTGTGGTGTTTTAATTTCTGTCAAAAGAATACTTTATTATGTAGACCAATGTAAGTAGATGTCCAGTCTTGTACCTGGACACGAGTGACCACTGACACACCTGGAACTTTTACATTTATTTATTGAAGAAAACAAAAGTACTGTAAAGGAAATAGGTGGGTCAGACCATCGTTTCTCAACTCCAGACCTCAAGGCGCCCCAACAGGTCATGTTTTTAGGATTTCCATTATTTTGCACAGGTGATTTAATCAGTTTCACCGCCTTAGTAATTACCACAGCCGTTTCGTCTGAGGGAAATCCTGAAAACATGACCTGTTGGGGCGCCCTGAGGACTGGAGCTGAGAAACACTGGGTCAGACAATAATGTGAATGGCAATATAGGTTCAATAACACAGGCAACAATTGTAGGTGTAACCCAGAAAATACTGTTCCCCACAGCTGTTTGTGAATATTTGTCTGGAATACACATTAGGCTGGCGCGAAGCAACGACACTTAACACAATACAGAAAAGTACCTTTCCTCAACACTGTAGAAGAGTATGCATGCAATGTCAATAATGGCAATACATACACCTGCAGCAATAGTAGTCCATCCTACCTAATATTTAAGGCCCTACTAAGCCACTGGCCAGTGGAACATGAACTCAGTTCTGCCAGAGTGGAGTAATTTTCTTCATTTCTTGCTGGTCCTGGAAATTCTCTCTCTCTTCATGCAGTGTGTTGGGCTAAAACATGGTAGCAGCCTGTAAACAATCACAAGTCCTTCTGGAACCCAACCAATCCAGTTTCCTCCTTTTTCCTGTTGCTAGGGGTGTGCATTCCTCTTCAGCTGCAACAACAGCCAATCAGAGTCACAGGCTGCAGTAGCAGACCTGTTGTACTGGAAAGGAACAAACGCAGATATGTTTGGGGTACCACACCACTGCTAAGAGGTCCAGACACAACTTTATTCCAATGAAAGTCAGGAGACAAGGCAAAAAGTAGCCAACACGTTTTCGGTGTCCAAGGGCTGCCAAACCAGCTGCGGACAAGGCCTGTGCTTGAAATCACACTAAAAAAAATAACATTAAGGTCTAGTTCACTTTTAGTCTATTCACATTGCTGCCAATCAAGTCCCGATGAAGGGGGCACTCTTGGACCCCTGGAATGCTTTGGTATTTTTTGGAATGTTGGCCTGACTTTTATTGGAATAAAAGTTGTATCTGGACCTATTAGCGATGGTGTGGTACTTCAATTTCATTTTTTTTTTTATTACACCACAAACCAAGAAGACTGTAGAGATATAGTTGCTCTAGTGTCTGCACAGGGAGACTTCTGTGTGCTTCATCATCTAGGCAAGTGAATTCTGCCTTTTCCATTGTTGTGTGTCCTAAGGAAGCGGAACAGCGAAATGCGTTGACACACAGGGGCTTATTCACTCAATACCATGTAACATCATTGCTGTAAATTGATGGATTACTTTGACCATTGTTTGTATTTAAAAACATATGTTCTTAATGGATGCATGTCTTTACATTATTACATTATTATTTTCTTATCAATTAATTAAATGATGGATTTTATATCAATTATGCATCCTAACTTGCCTCTTAAGTCCAGCCAATTTCTCTATTTTTCTTTTCTGAATCATATTTACGGATGTGGAATCGGAGTGATGTTGGTATTATTTTCTGTGGAGATCCTCTGGGGTGTATAAGCTGTCTGCCCAGGAACTAGATCATTTACATCACCATCAATACTTTGGACTAGCAATACCAGTGAGATAGCCCTATGGATCCAGTGCTATTTTTCCACTTTCCTCAACTGGTTGGCAACTATGACTTTATTCATATATACAGTAGAAGAGTGTGTGTGTTTACCCAGGGACAGAATTACCAGGTTAAAATAAAGGGGGAAAAGGTTGTGCTCAGGGCAGGCAGCAGGGAAAAGGGCATAATCCAAAAACTTACATAGTTACATAGTTAGTCAGGTTGAAAAAGACACATCCATCTAGTACAGCCAAAAACAAAATAACAATAATAAGAATATTCCATATACACAATCCTTCATCCACAGTTGATCCAGAGGAAGGCAAAAAACCCCAGCAACTTCTTGCCACTCTTCCATAAAGGCCAGATTTGTGGAGTGCACGACTAATAGTTGTCCTGTGGACATATTTTCCCATCTGAGCTGTGGATCTCTGCAGCTCCTAAAGATTTACCATGGGCCTCTTGGCTGCTTCTCTGATTAATACTCTCCTTGCTCGGCCTGTCAGTTTAGGTGGACGGCCATGTCTTGGTAGGTTTGCAGTTGTGCCATACTCTTTTCATTTTCGGATGATGGATTGAACAGTGCTCTGTGAGATGTTCAAAGCTTGGGATATTTATTTATAACCTAACCCTGCTTTTAAAGTGTTTGTTAACCTAGTCCTGTAAATCACTGTCAGTCCCTCCTATTATAGCAAAGCATACTGCACTGTATAAGTCTTTCATAAAAACAAGGTATGTAAATACCAATTTAGGGCAATCTTCAGGCCAGTCACATGACTCGCGGCTTCTGCAGGAGGGGCTGAGATCTCCCTCTGATGTCAGCTGGGGAGGTCACGTGGCTGCCCAGCCCCTCCTGCAGTAGCCCTGGAGACGCTGTGAGGCACGTGACCGGCTGAAGATTGCTCTAAACAGGTATTTACATGGCTTGTTTTTAGAAAAAAACTTTAACAGTGTGGTATGCTTTGCTATAATTGAGAAGCTTGCAGTGACAATGTCTAAACTTTTTATTCTTGCTAATCGCAGCAGAAAGAGGGGGGGGGACAGAGACACAGGAACTGACAGGCAGGGACTGAGGGGGTGAGGGGGAGAGATGAGAGCAGAGCAGACTGCGGATGATGGAGGGACGTACGCTGACCACGGTGGTCAGGGCTCAGCAGAGAGGGGGATACAGAAAGTGGCAGGTTCAGCCAGGTTTTTTACAGTTTCACAGTTTCACATAAAATCGCAATAAAATCCATTTACATATTTGGTTGTAACATGCCAAAATGTGGAAAATTTCAAGGGGTTTGAATAGTTTTTTCAAGGCACTGTAAACAGGTCCATCAAGGAATAGGCAGCACTACACCACTGCCTAGCAACAGATAAATTGTGTGGGAGGTTCACTGCCACCAACCAATGGGAGCAGAGGAGGCACCACCACTCAAGCTGGACTGCTAACCCAGTAATGGTGATGCTGGTCATGCTGAAGAAAGCAACCACCGCTTGCTAATAGAAACAGAGGTGTAGGATAGGACTGGCCATTGGTGAGTGGAGTAGCCTGAACCTGTCAAACATTCCTAACGTACCCCTTATGGAGCAGAGCAACTTTTACACTTCCACTATGGGCTCATCTATTTTGCAATAACTTTGTCATTAATTAGGTCAAAAAGGCAATACATACACTGTTTTTTTGTTTTGTTTTTGGAGTGGGGGTGACAAGCTAGACCATTCATTTGATAATGTTGTCTTACAAAAAATTATTTTAGTTTCTATATAACCTGTAGACAAAGTATGCGCATCGAAAGAGGTGAGTGGTATATAGGGCATTGCATCCTGAGTAGAAGTACTGTATATACCGTGTATATTATTTGAGAATGGACATTAGAGGGGTTCAAGGATAACAATGCATATTTATTAAAATGTCACCAAAGTTTGATACAAAAATATAAAAAAACGTGTTTCAGATGGCAAATATGTACTAAAAGCTTCCTGTCACCAATTAGTGTGTATAGGGGTGGAATATTCTCTCATATTGTCACATCCTACAGATATTCATTGCATCGTATCTACACGTTGAGGCAAAAGAGTCCACTTCTGGATATTTCTTCAAATGCAGGCAAAGAAAATCCAGCAGATCCCTTAGTAAAAACAGCACACAGTATACAAAAATACTAGTTAGGCACACATTTAACCCTTTGATTGCCTTAGATATTTAACCCCTTCCCTGCCAGTGTCATTAGTACAGTAATGCCCCGTACACACAGTCGGATTTTCCGATGGAAAATGTCAGATCGGAGCGTGTTGTCGGAAATTCGGACCGTGTGTGGGCTCCATCGGACATTTTCCATCGGATTTTCCGACACACAAAGTTGGAGAGCAGGAGATAAAATTTTCTGGCAACAAAATCTGATCGCGTCAATTCCGACCGTGTGTGGCCTGTTCCGACGCACAAAGTGCCACGCATGCTCAGAAGAAATTCCAAGACGGAACAGCTCGTTCTGGTAAACTTAGCGTTCGCAATGGATACAGTACTTTCGTCACGCTGCAATGTTCAAAATGGTTTAATACAGCGCACTCTCTTCATCTTTATAATGTGACAAGAATTAAGTATTTTTGCTGCTCATATTCACACACACTTCTCACAAACTTATTCAGTTACTATTTATCGCGATTCCCTCAATATATTTTGATTTCTCACATCTGACAACATATTTTTGTATATTTTTTATATATTTTTTGGCTTTAATGTAGATTCTTTTTTTGTATTTGTATTTTATTTTTATTTTTTTTGCGATTTTGATTTGTACTCCCGAAAATGTTTGTGTGTGTTTTTTGTGACAAGTTCCCACAACACCATTGATATGTTGTTCAATTTAATCTGTAGGAGATTGTTTGGTGTTGGTGTCCCTTGTTAATTTCACATTTTATGTTAGAAATGTACCTGAATCCTCACCAACAAACTGTCCTTTTTGGATGAAAACACACACAGGAGAGTATAATTTACCTAAAAAAATTTATTAAGGGTTCACAACTAAACAAAAAGGGAGGTAACGCTAGAGAAACTGCAGAAGTGGGCGAAGCCTTGGACCCCCAGGGCAGACATCAACTTTTTTTAAGCAAAATTGGTGGCCTGAGGAGTCCTTATCTAAGGGAAGGCAGTCTGGTCCAGAAGTCCCAGAGATCCGGAAAGCAGCAGATGACATCTGTGTCCCCAGGCTGTGGTCATACGAGAGACTGCATCTTCTGTCAGACCAGACTGAACCCAGGGTCATCACTCTCTGGTCTTCTTTCCACGCCTCCTTCCACGCGGTGGCTGTGGTGGTGGAGTTGTGGCAGCAGGAGGAGGAGGAGGAGGATGGTCCAACTCAACCACGTCGGTCTTGGGTGTTAGTTCCCCACTCACCCCCTTACGTAGGACTTTATAAAGCAGGTCCTCACAGAGCCTGCGTTGACCCTCCTGCATGCCCTGCAATTTGGTGGCAGCTATGCAGGCAAAGGCCTCTTCAGGAGTTGGTAAGGCTCTGAGGGACGCCGAAGCCTCCTGGATCAGCCTGAACGCTGAATCCTGCACGGGACTTGGAGTGGCCTTCCTGGCTCGTTTATATGGCAGGCGGAGGGGAGGGACCTGAGACTCAGTCAGGCTGCGACTGTTCCCAGGCTTCTCTTGGCTGACACTTAGCCCTGCCTCCTCCTGGCTGCCACTAACCCCCGCCTCCTCCTGACTGCCACATTCCACAACCTCCTCCTGGCTGAGGTCTTCCTGTGTATGAAAACGGGACATAGTTTTAGTATTTTTTCAATCAATCACACACAATTTTCACCTCCTGACTGCTGCAAATTGAATGTTAACAAATATAACAGACTATCCTTCTGAGCCCAGCATTTTTCATTCTTGTCCCAATTTTGGGTGCCCACTACTGTCTATTGATATGTAAAACACTTTTTTTAATCAGCAATTAGTGATCAATAATAGCATCTAGTAAACATCATTTATTTATTGACCAGAAATCTGTAGAAGAATGCTATACCTGACTCCAGCTGGGCTCCTCCACTTCTTCCTGGCTGGAAGGCCCAGGTTGGACATTGGAAGCCTCAGCTGGGGTGGAAGGAAGAGTGGAAGGAAGAGTGGAGAGGGATTCCCTGACTTCAGTGTGGTCTGACAGAAATCGCAGTCTCTCATAGTACCACAGCCTGGGGACATAAACGTCATCTGCTGCAGCCCCGGATCTCTGGGAATCTGTGACCTTCTTGCTCTCCCTAAGATATGTGCTCCTCAGGCCACCAATTTTGGCTTTTAAATAAGGGATGGTTGCTGTGGGGACCACCGGCTTCACCAACTCCAGCAGTTTCTCCAGCGCTGCCTGCCTCTTCTGTTTGTGATTATAGTGGGGGTGTCTCACTTGCCACAGACAGGGCAGCTCCCTGTACTTGTCTATGAACAGGGGCAGGAAATTGTGGTCGTTGAACCCATCCATTTTCTCTGCAAGACACAACACAAGACAAACCCTAATGTCAGGAAAAACTCCCCTAATCTTGTTACAATATAGGCTTCCATTGCAAAGCAGTATAGGCGCAAGTTTAGATCTTACCTTCGTTATCACGATCGGCGTCTCCGATGCTCCTTCCTCCGCTCACAGATCATACGTAATACGCATGTGTGTTACGCTTTATACACACTGCGCATGCGTATAACTCCGCCCGCCCCTGACGTTCTTTCTAGTCTATTCCCCGCCCCTTTTTGTTCGGCGCAGTGGGGGAAGAGCACATGGCGGATACACAGCAGGTGCGTGCTAATTGTAGCAACGAGGAGGAGGAGGAGGAGGAGGAGGAGGAATGGCCGGAGCCTGAAACGTCCCGATCCAGAAGGAGATTTAAGGACTCAAATATGTCCTTTGGGGAGATGTTGGAGATGGTGGACATCCTGAAGAAGGCCGACTATGATGGAAAGTATGGACCTTACCCCAACCCCAATATCAGAAAAGCCAAGATCATGGCGAAAGTGGTCAGGAGTCTGCACCGGAATTTCGGGGTACGACGATCGAAAGATCAGCTCAGGAAGCGGTGGTCGGACCTGAAATTACGAGAACATGAGCAGTACATAAAGATCCGGAGAGTGCTGCAAAAAAGTAAGTAGTTGTGCTGTGTTCCTATTCTTTTTGTGTTTATTACGTTCGTGCTGCTCCATGTGCTTTTAGGAACTGTTGTACAGTTTAAAATGGCAACTTTCATGTTCATGGGCACATTATTCGTTCGGATCAAACATTTTTCGTTCCAACTATAAAATACCATTGTTTAGCCCATATGCATTTGGCCACCATTTTGACGCCCTATACTTGTCTTCAAAGAATTGGGTTGTGTAGATGGCTTTGTTACTAGAATGAAATGCAAACTAGATTCTGTGTAAGGAGAGGACACTGAGCAGCTGTTTTCACATCTGGACACTGGAGCACTATAGTGTGGGACAAAAGAACACCATTTTTATTAGGGGGGCCACACAGGTGCTCCAGTGTATACTATAGGGGGGTCTCCATCTGTGAAGCTTGTACAAAACAGGTAAAGTATTGCAGGTTGACAAAGGACACTAAAAAAGCTACATCTTGAAACTCTGCTAAAATTGACAATTGTACCTCACTTCCAAGCAATGTTTCCTATTTATAGTTCTGACATTAAATATCTGTGTGCTAAGTATACCATTTTTGTTTTACATAGGGGATAAAAGACTCGGAGGACACCCCTCATCTGAGGAGACCCGAGCCCCCCCCCCCTCTGGAAGAAGGGGAAATCCCCCCAACACAAGTTGAGCAGGAGGATGAAGACGTGGTGGAACTAGTCACCACAACAGGTGAGTGTCTGCAACCACAGGCTCAGATAAGAGATGGATGGCGGCATTTTTTTAAACCAAATTTATTTTGGGGTTCCTCTCTTTTTAGGTGATTGTGATGTTGTGGATCCAGATCCTTTCACATCCGAAAGTGCCCAGATCCTGATCGGGGAGATCATGGGGTGTAATTTACAATTGGAAATCATCAAGCAAAACATCAATGATGTTATTCCAAAATATAAAAACATCATTGATGTTTTGGGGCGAGTTTAAAACCCCTCCAAATCACTTTCTTCTTTTGTGTGCTACAATGTGCTAAATGTTTTTGTGATTTTTCCCAAAGCCAAATTTGGAGGATGCACACAGTGTGTCAACATGTGCTATCTGCCATCACGGGAGATCAATGGACGCGTTTTGGGGGTGCAACCCCTTCCTCAATAATAAAGTAGCGGTGAGGAAGGGGTTTCTCCCCCAAAACACATCCCTTGATCCCCCGTGATGGCAGCTAGCACATGTTGACATTGGGAAATTTGTGTGCATCTTCCAAATTTGGCTTTTCCAGGGGTGATTTCCCCCCATCTGAACGCAATATCAAACACAGTTCCTAAATACTCATGTCTGATATTGCCTTTAAATTCGACCAAATGTGACGTTTATAAGTTCAAGATTTGTGTCTTTTCTTGTTGGTTTTACACGGTCCTGTTTTCTATAAAATGGACATTTTGATTTTGGATAATGCCACCACAAAAATTGTTATACAACAAACATGTTGGTTTGTTTGAAACACCTTTGGTAAATGCACATGTGATTGTGCAGGTATTAAAAAGATTGTTAATCAAGAATGTGTGGATTATTGTCTCAACGCTACAACACTTTTGGGGTGATGTAATTGTTGTTTTATGAGAAAATGGGGGTTATTTCCTAAGGGCAAATCCACTTTGCACTACAAGTGCAGTTTTAGTGCAGTTGCAAGTGCACTTGTAGTGAAATGTGTTTTTGCATTTAGTAAATAACAGCCAACAGTGCTTTGTATACGGTTACACAATCACGCCATTTTCTGCACTCAAAACATTTCTGTCAGGGTCAGCTAAAACAAACACAAGCAGTAAATGTCCACAAAGAATTTTTTTGTTTTTTTTATTATAAAAAGGCTTCACAGGTTGTCTGGCATATTGATAGCCCCCCTACCCGCAAAGAACTCCAGGTAGCGTAACCGGACATCACGGGCACTCAGGGAGGGCAAGCCAGGACGGCCACTTTCAAGCACCGTCAGAGTGGTTTGATGTATGATTCCGGCCTCAGGCCCAACTGAGCCAGCATAGTTGGCCGAATGTTTCCTTAAAAAGTTATGGAGAACACAGCACGCAAGTATAATATGGTTCAGTTTATACTCCGCCATATGGATGGGTGTCATAAATAGGCGGAACCGGCTGGCCAGGATTCCAAATGTGTTCTCCACCACTCTTCAGGCTCTGGCCAGCCGGTAATTAAAAACCCTCTGTTCCGGGGTGAGGGTCCTCATTGGGAATGGCCGCATCAGGTGGTCCCCCAGTGCAAACGCTTCATCAGCAACGAACACAAATGGGAGTCCTTCAACATTGTCCTCTGGAGCTGGCAAGTCCAAGCTGCCATTCTGGAGACGCCTGTAGAACTCCGTCTGGGCGATGACTCCACCATTGGACATCCGGCCATTCTTCCGCACGTCCACATACAAGAAGTCGTAATTAGCCGACACCACCGCCAACATCACTATACTATTGAACCCCTTGTAATTATAATAGTATGACCCCGAGTTGGGTGGTGGGACAATGTGGACGTGTTTCCCATCAATTGCCCCTCCGCAGTTAGGAAAGTCCCACCACTGGGCAAAGTGGGAGGCCACAGTCTGCCATTCCTGTGGCGTGGAAGGAAACTGTTGAGGAAAAAACAATAAACATTACTATTTTTTCACAGAAACATGGCAAGCAGATTAGACACAAACATTATGGGGCAACCTCCAGATAGCATTTAGTAAGGGGAATTTAACAAGGCCAAAGTATAAGGTACACCTATTATATTCCCCCTCCCCCCTCTCATGGACCATTTCTAACATTATAGGGGGGGGAGCTCTTGGACAGGCAACCCTCTTCACTTCATTGAGAGATGAATGCCTAAATAATGGGTATTACTTGGAACAGCCCCTCCTTAGTTACACTATTGGCAGCCCACGGGACAGGTAAGAAGTGTCATAATACAAAGATATAAATACACACTGTACACATTTGAGGACATTTGGACATTCTGCTATTACCTGTCAAGATAATAATAGGATACAAAAACTTTAAACAGTACCATTTGAAAGTATACAGGCAGGCCCTTTGCACTACATGCTTTGGGGAATTCATCCATAAATCTGACCAGTAAAGAGGTGGATATAGTGTGTATGGGTTTGGCAAAGTCAGCAGATAGATGATTGAGGATAGATAGAGAATTGGGATCAGCTGACTTAGCAGTTGGGGGAGGGAGGGTTACTAAAAATTATTTGGGGACACCACAAAAAAAGCCTCTGCCTGAATTTAAATCAAAAATAACATTTCCAAACATTTTAGGGGGTGTTTGGGGTAAAGCACTACTATGGAGCTGATAAAATACATTGTTAAGTGACTACATGAGGTGAATATAGGGCCAGGAGACACCATGCTGGGGAGGTTATTGAAGGGCAAATATGTATGAAGAACCTAAAATAATAATTACATAAAAATCCAGCATGCATGAGGACAAAGGGGACATTCACAGCATATTACAATCATGGTAATTAGGGAATGAGGAAAGAAATACAAGATATTAGCAAACATTCAATACAATAAAATGTGATATAAAAGGATAAAAATCTTACCTTTATATACTCCTTCTGCAGGACCTGGATGATGGCAGAACAGGTCTCTGGGATAATGATCCCCAGAGCCTGGGGGGAGATGCCTGTCGAGAACTTCAAGTCCTGCAGGCTTCTCCCCGTCGCCAAATACCGCAGGGTAGCGACCAACCTCTGCTCCGGAGTGATGGCTTGCCTCATGCAGGTATCCTGCCTGCTGATATAGGGGGTCAGCGAAGCCAACAAACGGTGAAACACGGGGTCCGTCATCCTGAGAAAGTTCCTGAAATCATCAGGATTATTCTCACAGATCTCACGGAGCAAAGGCATATGAGAGAACTGGTCACGCTGAAGCAACCAATTCTTGGTCCATGAACTCCTCCCCACCCTGTTCATGGACTGGACTTGTGTCAAGGTCAGGACCCCAAGACCAAGCCCCCGCACAGCATGAACTCTACGAGGAGTACGCATACGAAACATGGCTAGAAAACGGTCGGCTGCTCAGAACGAAGTAACAGAACGCACTGAAGAACAGCAAGGCCTGTGAAGAGCGAACTGAAAAACAGTAACGAACGAAAAAGAATACAATGACTACCTAAAGTCACGCGGAACTTGCTGCACGCACTGAAGAGCAGATACAAACCCACAAGCACAAACTGAATGGCAGAAAACGATCTGAAAGCCACGAGTCTGAAAAAGCGCGAATCGTCTCTCACCAAATTTTTACTAACACGAGATTAGCAAAAGGAGCCCAAAGGGTGCCACGCTTGGTTCTGAACCGACCTTTTTTAGTCTCTTTGTACGTGGTGTACGTGTCCGCGTGGTTGGCGATCGGAAATTCCGACAACTTTGTGCGACCGTGTGTAGACAAAAAAAGTTTGAGCCAACATCCGTTGGAAAAAATCCTAGGATTTTGTTGTCGGAATGTCCGAACAAAGTCCGACCGTGTGTACGCCCTATAAGAATGCTTATTTTTAGCACTGATCACTGTATTAGTGTCACTGGTTTCCACAAAGTGCCAAAAATGTCAGTTAGTGTCCAAATTGTCTGCCGCAATATGGCAGTCCCGCTATAGATTGCTGATCCACGCGATCATTTATTTCTGGGTAGGGAGCGCGTGCACTCTGGCCGACCCAGCTGTGCTGTCACTGGCTCCAGCACATGCAGATTGGCGGGTCCAGGCCAATGATTCATGGCTGGGACCCACTAATCAGTGGAGCATATGAGAGCTCTGTGTTGATAAACAGCTCAGATGTCCCTACTGACAGTGGGAAGGTGTTTGTGTCTCACTGTAAATCACATAGCAAACACTTTACACATACACAATTAACCCTTTGACTGCCCCAGATGTTGACCCCTTCCTGTTTTTTTTTTTTTCCACAAAAAGATTTTATTGAAAAAAGAATAAGAAAGCAGGTACAATACATCAAAAGGGTATCATAAAAAAATCATACAGTACACTCATTGGACAATGATACATCATAAAGATTATTGTTGTAACACGTTTGAATTTACATAGTGCACATGTAATGATTGAAGTATACACATACGAGAGGGCAACCTTAATAGCAGGAACTGCACCATTGTTGCTAATACTGTAGTGAAGATATTCCAGTGTCACTGGCACAGAAAGGTCCAATACCCGTCCTGTTCCTTGAGTAAATTGTATATAAGGAGACAGGTTCGAGTGTCTGTGGTGGGGGATTAGGCACGTTGTGACGGTCATACGTGGAGTATGACCTCAAATTCTGAAAAAATAAAGGGATGAGTGGAGAGGGATTGTTAAGGCAAAGGGTTAGGGGTTGGGGGGAGAGGTATAGAAGAAGGGGGGGGGGAAGAAAAGGTGGCAGATAAAGAGAAAAAGGCAGATGAAGAGAGAGAGAGGGGGAACCGCCCCTCGATCCAGGCCCCACGAGCGCCTCCACGGGTCATGAAGGTCATGGGTATTAGGCTAGAAAAAGGAGGGTGTTTAGAATGGAAAAAAGGATTTATAGTAATCAGTGGTTTTAAAATGGGACCAACAAGCCCATATGGCAGTAAATTTTTGGATACGGTCTTGGGATATGTAAATCAGTTCTTCCATCTCCTCGAACTTTGCAACCCTGGTTAACCATTCTATAATGGTCGGGGGAGTAATTGAGCGCCAGTGTGCGGGAATACACACTCTAGCGGCGTTCACCATGTGCATTGCTAATGATTTGTGGTAAACTTTTTTGGACAAGGTTGAATGATGGAGGAGATATTGGGCCGGGTTAAAATCTAAGGAATAGGTTGTTACATGTGTAATAATGGAGTGTACCTCTTTCCAAAATGGTTGAATTAATGGGCATTCCCACCAGATGTGTAACATGTTTCCTATTGCCTTATTGCATCTCCAGCAGATGTTGGGTAGGGATGAGCTTCGTGTTCGAGTCGAACCCATGTTCGCGCCAAATTCGTGTGGCGCGTCACGGCCCATAATTCACTGCGGCATCGCAGTGCATTGCTTGCTGATGATTGGCCAAGCATGCACTATGACCCGCATGCTTGGCCAATCACAGTGCCGCCTGAACAGAGAGCCGTAATTGGCCAAAGCCAAGGAGGATTTGGCCAATTATGGCTCAGGGGATTTAGTACACGCCCCACACTATATAAGGCCGCCTGCACGGCGGCCCTGTGCAGTGTGTTCCGGTGTGCTTAGAGAGAGAGAGAGACAGTGTCATTTCATTTGAGTTAGCTAGATTAGGCAGGACAGTCAGTCAGTTAGCTGCACTTAAAGTGTATTGTGTGTATATATGCATCCCAGGTGTTGCATATATATATATACACTGTATTCAGTTTAGCTAGATCCGTTCCTGTTATCTTCTAGACTATTTACATTTAGTGCAGTGCGTCCTGCTCACAGTGTTCAGCTAGATCCGTTCGTGTTATCTTCCTACTGACAGGCAGGCTTGTCTTGTTACAGTATATACAGCTACCTAAAGAAAATTACTGGTGTTCTTTTGATCCTATTAGCACCACGGTCAGGCAGCTAGACTATTTACATTTAGTACAGTGCGTCCTGCTCACAGTGTTCAGCTAGATCCGTTCCTGTTATCTTCCTACTGACAGGCAGGCTTGTCTTGTTACAGTATATAAAGCTACCTGAAGAAAATTACTGGTGTTCTTTTGATCCTATTAGTACCACGGTCAGGCAGCTAGACTATTTACATTTAGTGCAGTGCGTCCTGCTCACAGTGTTCAGCTAGATCCGTTCCTGTTATCTTCCTACTGACAGGCAGGCTTGTCTTGTTACAGTATATAAAGCTACCTGAAGAAAATTACTCGTGTTCTTTTGATCCTATTAGTACCACGGTCAGGCAGCTAGACTATTTACATTTAGTACAGTGCGTCCTGCTCACAGTGTTCAGCTAGATCCGTTCCTGTTATTTTCCTACTGACAGGCAGGCTTGTCTTGTTACAGTATATAAAGCTACCTGAATAAAATTACTGGTGTTCTTTTGATCCTATTAGTACCACGGTCAGGCAGCTAGACTATTTACATTTAGTGCAGTGCGTCCTGCTCACAGTGTTCAGCTAAACCTACAAGTTAGTGGGGTGCGTCCACCTCACAGTGTTCAGCTAAAGCTACCTGTAGAAGGTTGGTGGTGTTCTCATACTACAGGCAGGCAGTTGATTTTGCTAGCTGCAGTATCAGTACATATATATATATATATATATATATATATATATATATATATATATATATATATCCCAGCTTAGTGCAGCTACAGGCCATTAGTATGTCTGGAAGGCCAAGAAGGAGAGGCAGACAGTCACAAGCCAATAAGAGAGGGCAAGCAGGCTCTGTGTCTAGTGCTGGTCGTGGAGACAGTGCATCCTCATCAGCACGTGGCCATGGGACACGCTTGGCCTTTTTTGCGGCAGCTGGCGGCGTTGAGCCGCAACATGCGGAAGACTTGGTCGAGTGGATGACCAAGCCGTCCTCATCCTCCTCATCCTCTCTCACCCGTGCCCAGGGTGCTTTGTCTGGCAAAGCAGCGGCCTCTTCCCTCGGCTCAATGTCATCAGTGACTCCTTCCCTAGCTCCACCATGTCCTCCTGAGGAGTCCCTCGAACTGTTTGACCACAGTGTTGGGTACATGCTCCAGGAGGATGCCCAGCGTTTGGAAGGCTCTGATGATGATACTGAGCTCGATGAAGGCAGTAACATGAGCACGGACAGAGGGGGTGCCCAAGAAGGACAGCAATCTGGCAGTCATGCTCCCCCTGCTGCAGCATACTGCCAGGTCTGCTCCAGTGATGAGGAGGGAGGGGATGATGAGGTCACTGACTTAACGTGGGTGCCTGATAGGAGAGAGGAGGAGGAGGAGGAGGAGGAGGAGGAGGAGGCGGCACATCACCAACGAGGCAGGATGCCCTCCAGGGGCCAGCCTAAGGGCAGCACATTGACTGCATCACACCCCAAAGCTCCACATGTGCAGGGCGCTGCAGTCTCTGTGCGTTATTCAAAAAGTTCTTTGGTGTGGGCCTTTTTTGAGACGAGTGCATCAGATCGCACCGCTGCTATTTGCAACATATGTCTCAAGCGTATGTCACGTGGCCAAAACATCTCCCGCTTGGGTACCACATGCTTGACCAGACATATGTTGACCTGCCATGCAGTTCGTTGGCAAGCGTATCTAAAAGACCCACACCAAAGAACAAAGAGGACCTCTCCTTGCTCCTCATCAGCTGAGATTTCCTACCCCACTAGACCTCCAGTCCTCTCTGAGACCTGCAGTGAGAGGAATGAAGGTGTAGAATTAGGTGTGTCACAGCCAAGTACTTGTGGGCAATCTGCTTTTGGTACACCGACGTCAGATTGTACCAGGAAAATTTCCCTGCCCCAGCTGCTGCACCGCCGAAAGAAGTTTGCTCCCAGCCATCCACATGCCCAGCGGTTGAATGCTAGCTTGGCAAAATTGCTAGCACTTCAACTGCTGCCTTTTCAGTTGGTAGACTCTGCCCCCTTCCGTGAGTTTGTGGAATGTGCGGTTCCTCAGTGGCAGGTACCCAAACGCCACTTTTTCTCACGGAAGGCGATTCCGGCTCTCTACCGGCATGTGGAAGGCAATGTCCATGCCTCGCTGGACAGGGCGGTCAGCGGTAAGGTGCATATTACCGCTGACTCATGGTCCAGCAGGCATGGACAGGGACGTTACCTAAGTTTCACGGCGCATTGGGTGACTCTGCTGGCAGCTGGGAAGGATGCAGGACAAGGTGCAGTAGTGTTGGAGGTTGTTCCGCCACCACGCCTCCAAAATGCTAATGATTG
Source organism: Lithobates septentrionalis (assembly GCA_037952835.1). Lineage (NCBI taxonomy): Eukaryota > Metazoa > Chordata > Amphibia > Anura > Ranidae > Lithobates > Lithobates septentrionalis. The sequence continues at coordinate 404,307 of JBBDGP010002541.1, forward strand.
TGACACACCTCTCTCCTCCACCCCCTCCTCTTCTTCTTCCTCCATGGCCTCTTCCTCGGAACCAGCGGTGCTCCGTAGTCGTTTAAGGGGCTACGCAAGTACGCAGGCCAAAAGATGCCATGCGGTGCTTGAGCTGGTGTGCTTGGGGGACAGGAGCCACACTGGGGCAGAGGTTCTGTCAGCTCTGCAGGGGCAGGCTCAGAGGTGGTTGACGCCACGCCAACTTAAGGCAGGAATGGTGGTTTGCGACAATGGCACCAACCTCCTCTCTGCCCTCCGACAGGGACAAATGACCCATGTGCCCTGTTTGGCTCACGTCCTTAACTTGGTGGTGCAGCGGTTCTTGGGCAGGTACCCGGGCTTACAGGATGTCCTGAGGCAGGCCAGGAAAGTCTGTGTGCATTTCCGCCGGTCATATAATGCCAGTGCTCGGCTGACGGACCTCCAAAAGGAGTTTAACCTGCCCAAGAACCGCCTAATCTGTGACATGCCCACCAGGTGGAACTCAACGTTGGCCATGCTGCAGCGGCTGCACATGCAGCAGAGGGCCATCAATGAGTACCTGTGCGACTATGGCACCAGGACAGGGTCAGGGAAGCTTGTTTTTTTTCCCACGCCAGTGGGCCATGATCAGGGATGCATGCACTGTCCTGTCACCATTCGAGGAGGCCACGAGGATGGTGAGCAGTGACAGTGCATGCATCAGTGACACTGTCCCCCTTGTCCACCTGTTGGAGCACACGCTGCATGGAATAATGGACAGGGCACTTGAGGCAGAACAGAGGCAGGAAGAGGAGGACTTCCTTAGCTCTCAAGGCCCCCTTTATCCAGACAGTGTTCCTGCGTGCCCGCCGATCACACAGGAAGAGGACGAGGAGGAGGAGGAGGAGGAGGAGGAGGAGGAGGAAGATTGTGTCAGTATGGAGGTGGAGCCTGGCACTCAGCATCAGCAGCAGTCTTTAAGGGATCAGTCCCAAGAAACACATGGACTTGTACGTGGCTGGGAGGAGGTGGCTGCGGACGTTGTCGTCCTTAGTGACCCAGAGGACTCCGGACCGAATGCCTCAGCAAACCTACGCTGCATGGCCTCCCTGATCCTGCAAAGCCTGTGTAAGGATCCTGGTATTTGTGGTATCAAGGAGAAGGACCAATACTGGCTGGCAACCCTCCTTGATCCACGTTACAAGGGTAAGGTTGCGGACCTTATCTTGCCATTGCAGAGGGAGCAGAGGATGAAACATCTTCGGGAGGCCTTGCAGAAAGGTCTGTGCAACGCGTTCCCAGAGACTGGGAGGTTACAAACTCCTGTTTCTGGACAACGTGTTGCTGAGGCTTCAGTCAGTCAAAGAAGGAGCGGTGGAGTAGGTGGCCATCTGACCGATGCGTTCAGACAATTTTTTGGTCCGCAGCCCCAAGGTATGATTGGTTCCAGCAACCATTGGCAGCGTCTGTTTTACATGGTGCAGGAATACCTAGGGGCAAGATCTGACTTGGACACCTTTCCCACCGAAAATCCTCTGGGTTACTGGGTCTTGAGGATGGATCACTGGCCAGAGCTTGCACAGTATGCAATTGCACACTGGCCTGTCCTGCATCCAGCATTCTTTCGGAACGCACATTCAGTGCTGCTGGAGGCGTGGTAACCGATCACAGGGTGCGTCTGTCCACCGACTCAGTCGATCGACTGACCTTCATAAAAATTAATCAGTCTTGGATCACCACCAGCTACCAAGCACCTGATGCTGATGTAACTGAATATTTTTTTTTTAAATCTCAGATCCCTTCAAAGACTGCCTATGCTGATGCTGAGTGACTATCCCTGAGTAATTATCCTCTTCCTCCTCAATCATCACGCTGATAGCTTGTAAGAACATTTTTGGTTCTGGGCGCCACCACCAGTGCCTAAGGCACAATTTTTCAGCCCCTGTTTAACAGGGGCGTGTAATTACAATTTTTGATGTAATACTTTGCAGCAGGGCTCGTTCCTGCATTCCAACTAGAGTGTCTGTGAGGGGTTGCAGTGTTGTGGCACCAGCACCAGTGCCTAAGGCCCAATTTTTCTGCCCCTGTCTAACAGGGGCATGTAATTACAATTTTTGATGCAATACTTTGAAGCAGGGCTCGTTCCTGCGTTCCAACTAGAGTGTCTGTGAGGGGTTGCAGTGTTGTGGCACCAGCACCAGTGCCTAAGGCCCAATTTTTCTGCCCCTGTCTAACAGGGGCATGTAATTACAATTTTTGATGCAATACTTTGAAGCAGGGCTCGTTCCTGCGTTCCAACTAGAGTGTCTGTGAGGGGTTGCAGTGTTGTGGCACCAGCACCAGTGCCTAAGGCCCAATTTTTCAGCCCTTGTTTAACAGGGACGTGTAATTACAATTTTTGATGCAATACTTTGCAGCAGGGCTCGTTCCTGCGTTCCAACTAGAGTGTCTGTGAGGGGTTGCAGTGTTGTGGCACCAGCACCAGTGCCTAAGGCCTAATTTTTCAGCTCCTGTTCAACAGGGGCATGTAATTACAATTCTTGATCTAATATTTCACAGCAGGGCCCTGTGAGGGCTTACAGTGTTGTGGCCACAACAAGGCCCAAATTTCTGCTGAGTATATAGGGCAGGACCCTACTTTCAAACATCTAACTTACAAACGACTCCTACTTGCAAACGGAAGGAGACAACAGGAAGTGAGATGAAATCTACCCCTAGGAAGGGAAATTCTCTCCTGTAAGAGTTAATATGGGAAAAAAATGTCTCCTTTCCACTGATGCTTTCCAATCCTTGTTCCACAAAAAACCCAAATTTTCAAAAAACATTTTTCATTGGGACAAAAAGTGAGGTGAAATCTTCTGAAGAGGAGGAAAGACAGCAAAACAAATGTCACAGGGGTGATAACCCTTCCCTATGTTTTCCAAAAAGCTTAAAAAAGATTTTTTGGCTGGAGCTAAACGCGTTAAAAATGTACCCGTTCAAAATTACAAAGAGATTCTACTTAACAACAAACCTACAGTCCCTGTCTTGTTTGCACCGCCTGTATACTGCTGTTCAGAGTATATAGGGCCTGGTGGCCCCACACCTTTCCTTATTTTAATTTGGGTGCGGGGTTCCCCTTAATATCCATACAAGACCCAAAGGGCCTGGTAATGGACTGGGGGGTACCCATGCCGTTTGTCTCACTGATTTTCATCCATATTGCCATGACCCGACATTACATTAAACCCGCAAGCAGTTTTAAATGAGATTTTTTCCTTTGAAAATGACATTTGGTGCAGGGACTGTTCTAAACACGGGAAACACGCGTCACTTTACAGGCATACTATAGACACCCCCCAGGTACGATATTTAAAGGAATATTTCACTTTTTTTTTTCACTTTAAGCATCATTAAAATCACTGCTCCCGAAAAAACGGCCGTTTTTAAAAGTTTTTTTTGCATTGATACATGTCCCCTGGGGTAGGACCCGGGTCCCCAAACCCTTTTAGGACAATACCATGCAAATTAGCCTTTAAAATGAGCACTTTTGATTTCGAACGTTCGAGTCCCATAGACGTCAATGGGGTTCTAACGTTCGTGCGAACTTTCGGTCCGTTCGCAGGTTCTGGTGCGAACCGAACCGGGGGGTGTTCGGCTCATCCCTAATGTTGGGGATGGAGGGCGAAAATTGATGTAATCGAGCAGGAGTTCTATACCATTTAGTGGCAATTTTGTACCCATTCTCTTGAATTGCTACATTCAAAGAACCCTTATAGGCATATGTAAGGATAGTTTCCCAGTCGTCGTCAGAAAAATTGACTTGTAGGTCTTTCCCCCAAGATATTCTTGAGGTTTCCGTCTGTGGGCAAAGCGAGTCATCCTGGAGGAAGGAATAAATCATGGAAATTAAATGACCTTGTGGAATGGACTGAGAGTACATTGTTTCGAATGGAGTAAGTGGTCTTGTCCAAATGTCGTTTGTGTTGGTCGAAGTGAAAAAGTGTCTTAGCTGTCTGTATGACCAAAAGGGGAACTCTTTTGTGCGTGAGATGGATTTTAAATCGTTATATGTGCTGATCCTCCCGTCAACAAAAAAGTGACGAGTATAAATATTGTCATGTGGCCACTCTTGTATTAGGAAAGAATTTGATTCTCCAGGAGGAAACTCTGGGTTGGCCCGAAGAGGAGTGAACGGTCCTGGTGTTGAGGATATGTGGTATAAGTTCTTAGCCGTGGAGAAAGCTCGCAGTGATGGATATATGAGCGGGTGTGTTTTAACATCATGGGGGTAGTGTTTCATTGGAACCCATGTTAGGGTGTGCAGGGGTATAGTACTAAAGGCGTTTTCCAAAATGGTCCATAGTTTGCTTAGTTTGTGAGTTTTCCAGTTTACCACTCTAGAGAGGTGGCAAGCTAAGTAGTACTTATGTAAGTCTGGCAAAGCAATCCCCCCTTTCGTTTTGGCGCATGTCAGCTTCGTATATTTGATGCGAGGGGGACCGTTTTTCCAGATAAATTTTGAACAGGCTTTTTTATAGGCCATGAAGAAAGATGGGGGCAAGTGGATTGGGATCGTTTGCATGAGATACAGAAGACGGGGCAGAATTATCATCTTTATCAATGCCGAGCGACCAAACCAGGAAACATTTAGGGTACCCCAGTTTTGAAGGTCTGTTTGGATTTTCGTCAAAGCGTTGAAAAAGTTGTGGTCATAGAGCTCTGTTAGATGCCGGGGGATTCTAATGCCTAGGTAGGTGATATAGTCATTTTTCCACTGAAATGGGAACGAGGCTTGGCAATGGGTAACTTCTAATGGTGGGAGAGAGACATTAAGGGCCTGGGATTTAGAATAGTTAATTTTGAAGTTGGACAATGTTCCAAAGTGTTTGATATCTTTCAACAGATTAGGAAGAGATGTGCGTGGTGTTTTCAGTGATAGTAAGATGTCATCCGCAAAAGCGGCTACCTTAAATTCCTTGCGGTTTATAGAGATACCCTGAATATCGGGGTTGGCTCTTATTCTGTTGAGAAGGGGTTCAAGAGACAGGACAAAAATTAGGGGGGACAGAGGGCATCCCTGATGGGTACCGTTGCTGATGTGGAAGGCATTCGACAGGAGGCCATTTGCTTTAACTCTTGCAGTTGGATTGGTGTATAGAGCATTAATGTGTGCAAACATGCGTGGTAGAAGGCCAATCCCTTTGAGTACCTCTTGCATGTAGTCCCAGGCCACCCTGTCGAACGCCTTCTCAGCATCCAGGGATAACAGAAATCCCTTGGTATTAGATGTATTGAGCCAGTGGTGAAGGTTCAGGGTGCGGATGGTATTGTCTCTTGCCTCTCTACCCGGGATAAAACCTACTTGATCGGGCAAGACTAGATCTGGGATCAGGGGTAATAATCTATTTGCAATAATTTTGGCATACAATTTAATGTCTACATTGAGCAGCGATATGGGTCTATAATTGGAAACTAGCACTGGATCTTTGTCTGCTTTGGGTATCACTGCTATCTGGGCTTCTAACATGTGTCCAGATGTAGCGAGTGGGTTTGAAAGAAAATTAAAGGCCGACACCATTTTGGGTGCTAGCGCCTCTAAGAAAGTTTTGTAGTATATGAGAGGTAAGCCATCAGGGCCTGGGCTTTTGCCCGCCTTCGTTTGTTTAATGGCAAGTTTGAGTTATTCTATGGTCATAGGAAGTTCTAGTGCCTCAGCTTTTTGTGCTGGTATTGGCTTGGGGCAATATTGGGTCAGGAACTCTTGAATTTGTAAGGACCGGTCATGTGCGGAAGGAGAATCTGGTGTATTTTGAGGTAAGTTGTACAACTTAGAGTAAAACTCCTCAAAGTGTTTGGTTATTTCCTCATTTCTGGAGAGAAGTGTGCCTTTTGCAGTGCGGAGGTGATGTATAGTGGAGGATGTCTTAGCTGCCTGGATTGTGCCATGTTCATAGAACACTTTTTGACCTAGGATATATCTCCGCCTAGTGCATTTCCCCAGTTTGTCTAGCAAGGATGCTCTTGCCTGTGAGAGAGCTTGTAGTGTGGATTGAGAGATGGACTTTTTGTGAATTATTTCAAGTCTGTGAATTGTAGCGGTGAGGGCCTTGATCTGTTCCTGGTGTCTCTTTTTTTCCGCCGTGGCTAGGGCTATAAGTTTGCCTCTTATGTGCTTCCCATAGCGTCACCAGAGTGATACCTGGGGTTGAATTTTCCTGGAAGTATAGATGGATTTGGGCGTTCAGTTGTCGGATTGTTTCAGGATCTTTTAGGAGAGATGGGTTCAATCTCCAAGTTTTAGTAGTCTTTTGCGACTCTGGGAATGTAAGGGTTATCGTAATGGGATGGTGGTCGGATAGGAACATGGTCTCTATTGTAGCTTGCGAAAGATATGAGAGATCTGGTTGGGATAGAAATAGATAATCAATTCTAGAATATTTCTGGTGTGGGGGGGAGAAGTACGTGTAGTCTCTATCTGTCGGATATAAGGTGCGCCATGAGTCGTGTAGGGTGAGGTTTTGTAGTTGGAGTTTAATTTGTTTTAAGGCCCGGAATGGGAGTGTGGAAGTGCCAGTAGAGGAGCCAAGACAAGGGTTCAATGGAACATTAAAATCTTCTCCCAGTATCAGAATGCCTGTTTGGAAGGATGAAAGTAAGTCACAGATTTTCCGGAGGAATGAGACTTGATGGTCGTTTGGGCAGTAGATATTTGCTATTGTAATGGGTTTGGACGCATATGTGCCTTTAACGAATATGTATCTGCCTTCCTGGTCAATCAATGTATCGGATAATTGAAAGTCTGCAAGTTTGGAGATAAGTATAGAAACCCCTTTTGTCTTAGAAGATGGATTTGTAGAGTGTAAAGCCTGTTTGTATACATGGTTCGGCAGTTTAGGTATGGTTTTGGTTCGGAAGTGTGTCTCCTGCAGTAATAGGAAATGAGCTTTGTGTTTGTGAGTTCTGAGAGAACTTGAGATCTCTTTTCAGGGAGGTTTAGGCCTCTCACATTAAGTGACAGGCATTTGAGTGAGAGTTGATAGTTGCTGGTGGCACTCTTCTGCATGGTGTTAGTGTTACGAGTAATGAAAGAGGCTTATGTGGGTGCTAACCTGCATTCCAGTACTGTTTGCCTGATTGGGAGAGACCAAGGAGCGAAGACGGGGAGCAGGATGGAGGAGCGGCCCCCTCGTGAAAATAAAACAAAAGGAAGATAAGTATGAGAGGGGAGAAAAGGGAAAGAGAGAAAGGGGTGGGGTGAGGTGTTTGGGTGGGGGGAGTATGAAATGAGGGAAAAGAAAGAAAAGGAAGAAGACAAGAAGGGGGGAAAAAAAGGGGGGAAAACGGGAAGAGACACCAGTTAATGAACTGGGCGAGTCAGTTACCGGAGGTGGTCTTAGGCGTGCCTATCCACCTAGTAAAAATTCCGGGTTGGTAGCTCAAGTCCGTACGGACAGCTATGTGGGGTACGTAGGGTTGAGCGGGTGTGAGATCTGTTGCACTAGTGAGGACGAATGGAGAGATATGCCTTGGCTGCGTGGGGTGTACAAAAAACCATAGTAGTCCAAATTTCAGGAGGCAAAAGACTTATGGCATTTAAGTAGGGGGTATGGAGTATGGGCAGACCACTGTACCTAAAATGGCCGGAACTTAGGCACTATAGAAATGGATAAGGACCTGGGTCAATGTTGACTGAGAGCAACAGGGCTTCCTATACCAAAATTAACTGAGAGAAAACAAAAACATAAACATAAGCCTAACAATAACAGTAACGGTAACAGTCCGGACAGCATGGTGTAGACTCCCTCTCCAGCAAGGCTAATTTGCGTTATATAAGTGGGGACGGCGTATAGCGGTACCGCAATAAAGCATTATGTGAAACATTGTGTAAGTCTAACCCAAGACTCAGTTATAGTTGCTCTTTGAGAAGGAGAGCAAGCTGGCTTGTCTAGGGCAGTAGCCTTATATTATCTCATTAAAGGTTATTTTATCACTACAGGGGATTGATTAACTCCTAAAGTAAAAGACAGTGTGTTTTGGAAGCAGGTCTTTCGGGATCATGAGTAAAGTGCACAAGTTAGCTCAGTTTATCTGCAAGCGAGTGTCTTAGAGTATTCCTTGTCTGGGTTGGTAAGATTCAAAGTAAATGGGATTGGTTTGGTGATCCTCTAAGACCCTATGGATCCTCCACAAGAGTGGATACCCACGTTCCAAGAGGGCGACCAAAGTGAGATAGAGAAGTTATCTCCATCAGCATGTGTGCGTTTGCAAGTGAACAGTACCTGGATATAGGATGAGTAGGTTACATAAACATGAGTCCTTGTAAGGCTTCTCCTTCTTCCTGTAGGAGGTAAGAGGTGGAAAGTCCCAGGGATCTTCGTTGTTCTTCATCGGAGTCTGTGGGGTGCGGTAACTGAAAGTCAACATCTATGAAATAAGGCTAGATTGGTGCTGGAAAGAAAGAAAAAGTTAGTGCTGCCCGTGCATGCGTGGATAGATTGCTCAGGCGGTTACAATGCCAACGGGAGGTTCCGTCGCGGGGTGTCATGTCGCCCAGGGCTGTGTACAGGCATGTCTCAGCGTGATAGGCGGTCTCCAGGGGAGGTAGGATCCAACCTGCGGCGTCTCGAGTGTTGCCTTTGAGCTTTGGGGGAAGAACTAGTAGATACTGGCTTCCACGGTTCTGTGGGGAAATAGAACGAGTACCATTCAGGGATATCCATCAGTGGAATGTCCAGCTGCTCGCAGAAATTGGGTAGGTCTTCCGGGGTTCTTAGCAAGGCTGTACGACCTCTGGTTGATGCAGAAAGACAGAAGGGAAATTTCCATCTGTATTGAATATTGCGGAATCGAAGCACATCCAGCAGGGGGCGTAGGGTGCGTCTATTCTGCAGTGTGATTTGTGACAAGTCCTGAAATAATTTCACCTCAGTTCCATTAAAGGTCATACGTCCTTTTTCTCTCGCCTTCCTGAGAATTTCCTCTTTAAGAGGGAAATTGACAATGCAGCAAATAATGTCTCTGGGTGGTTCGTTGTCTCGAGGGGGGGGACGCAAGGCTTGGTGTAGACACTCCATTTCTATGGGGGAGTCTGCCGGGCGGTCAAGCAAGTCATTAAAGATGGTACTGACTGTTTGGGGAAGTGCGGCCTGGTCAATCCCCTCCGGGACCCCCCTCACCCGAATGTTATGCCTGCGTCCCCTGTTGTCTAAATCTTCCACCTGTCTGTGTAGCTCAGACATGTGAGGTAAGTGGAGATCGTACGTTTTTTGTACTTGCCTAATAGCTGAGGCTTGCAATCTGGCGTTCTCCTCCACATCATTGATCCGGTGAGTTATAGCATGAATGTCCTCTTTGAGATCGGAGATCGCTGACATCATGGTGTGCTTGATGTCCAAAGCGACCTTTTGGAGGTCTCTCTGGAGGTCCAGCAAGCTTGGGTGTGGATCAGTGTGGTCGCCGCTGTCCATTAGCGGGTCCGTGGCGCTCATAATCGAGTCCGGGGATGCGGCCTGTATGGCGTGCGCGGCCTGCGATGAGGCCTGTGACGCCTCTAGCAGTGCGGACTGGCGGGTCCGGAAAATGTCCGGGATACTACTGCTAAGTTGCGGTGTGGGTTCTTTCTGTGTGCGGGTTGTGGAGGTACTCCTGTTGGACTTTCCCATCGTGGGTTGAGTCGCAAATACCCCAGATTCAGCTTCTTTCGTCCTCACTGTGCAGGAGCTGTCTCTTCAAGCAGCCATCTCGGGTCACGTCCAGGCCACGCCCCCCGACCCCTTCCTGTTTAGTGTCATTAATACAGTGATAGTGCATATTATTAGCACTGATCACTGTATTGGTGTCACTGGACATGTCAGTAGCAGTTATGCCGCGTACACACGAGCGGACTTTACGGCGGACTTTGCCCGGCGGATTTTTCAACGTACTTTACGACGGACTTTCTGAATGAAAGGACTTGCCTACACACAATCCACCAAAGTCCGTCGAATTCGTACGTGATGACGTACGACCGGACTAAAACAAGGAAGTTCATAGCCAGTAGCCAATAGCTGCCCTAGCGTGGCTTTTTGTCTGTCGAACTAGCATACAGACGGCGGACTTTTCGACCGGACTCGATTTCAACGGATAAATTTTAAACAAGTTTCAAATCTAAGTCCGTCCAACTTTTGAGCAAACAAAGTCCGCTGGAGCCCACACACGATCGAATTGTCCGACGAAATCCAGTCCGCCGGGCAAAGTCCGCCGTAAAGTCCGCTCGTGTGTACGCGGCACTAGTCAGTTAGTCAGTTCCCACTCTGTGTCAGTTTTAGATTGCCTGCCACACTATCACAGTCTCACTATAAGTCACTCATCGCCACCATTACTAGTGTAAAAAAAAAAAAATAATAATCCTGTATACAGTAGATACCATCATTTGTAGACGCTATGACTTTCATGCAAACCAATTAATATACACTTATTGGAATTATTTTCAAAGCTATGTAGCAGAATACATTTTGGCCTAAATTTATAAAGACATTTTTATTTTTTTTAATAGATGTGTTTTATAGCAGAAAGTAAAAACAAAATGCCATGTTTTTCATTTATAGGGATGGAGACTTTATTGCTTAATCATGAATCATGAGAAGGTGTGAATTGTGTGTGTTATGTAAAGAGAGTGATGCTGTAAATAGTGAACTTGTTGGAGGTTTGGTGGTGTGTGGGACAAACAGTAGACTGAAGTCTTTCTAGAATAACTGTAGACTAACCAAGAGCTCACTGAAAATCAGGAAGGTGGGGTTTGATGTGACATATGGAAAAGATAGAAAGGGTGTGCATGTTGGGTTTAACTTTACTAGTGTGGAAGGTGAAGTTGGGTATAACTAATGTGTTAGTGGTGACTTACTGTAGTGAAGCGGAATGACAAGGGAGAGGGATTGGTAAGATTAAAGAAAATTGTACTGACAGCAGGAAATCCCATCCAAATCATTGAAAAGGGATAAATATAATAATAGCCACTTTCCTTTCAACTCCAAGCTGACTGGTCCTTTTTGATGCAGAGCTTGCCAATGATGCAGAACATGTTAACTTTTGGCATTCTATGCCTCAAATTGGCTATGTGAATGAACCCTTATACTTTTAAGCCCCTGATCTAGAGAAATATCACAAATGAGGCCACAAAGCCAAATTCTACAGTCACTGTATAAATCAGGGATATGCAATTATCGGACCTCCAGCTGTTGCAAAACTACAAGTCCCATCATGCCTCTGCCTCTGGGTGTCATGCTTGTGGCTGTCAGAGTCTTGCTATGCCTCATGGGACTTGTAGTTCTGCAACAGTTGTGCTCAGTTTGAAGCAGTGGAGCTTGGTGTAAGTGGAACTGAATTAAGTGGGAGTTAAACACAAGAGTTAGAGTATACAAGTCTTGGTGTTTGGTTGCTGTCTGCTGTCTGCTGTCTGTTGCTGTCTGCTGTCTGTTGCTGTCTGCTGTCTGTTGCTGTTTGCTGGGGTGCTTTTTGGGGGCTTTTCCATTGACTTTTGCTGTCACTTTTTAAATAGCTCTTTTTTTTTTTTGGTTTCATCAGTCTATCAATTAAGGGGTGTGGTTAATTGCTCACAGGTGACTATTTAACTGGTTGCAGGGCTCAGTGTGAGCGTGCTCAGTTTGAAGCAGTGGAGCTTGGTGTAAGTGGAACTGAATTAAGTGGGAGTTAAACACAAGAGTTTAAAACAGGAGGTTATAACAGGGGTCATAGTACCTGTGTAGTGTGAGTATCTGAGTGTTGTCTGAGTAGTGTGTGTGGATCGTTAGTACTGTGTATTGTGTACCTGTGTATTGTCTTGTTGTGTACCTGTGTATTGTCTTGAGTATTAGTGCCAGGAAGCTAGCTGTTAGGTAATTTGGACAGGGTAAAATTCCCCAATCCTCACTAAATTTAATAGGTACGATGCCCGGCGGGTGTGGAGAGGCGGCTCTTTGTACATCTTGCCGCATGTATGCGTTCCTTGATCATCCGATCGAGGGCGAATACTGCTGTGCAAAATGTAAGCACATTGTTTCCCTGGAAGCCCAGGTTCTGAATCTAGGGAAGCAACTGTCAGCACTGAGAAGTCCCTCCATACTAAAGGTGAGCCAGGAACGTACATGGCAGGTGCCGGCAGGGGCCAGCACAGAGGCGGGTGGAGACAAAGAGGTGCAGGCACTAGCAAAGAGTAGATGGGTGACAGTCAGGAGGGGTAGAGGGGGAAGTGCCAGAGAGGCCGTTCCAGGACTGGAGCATCCCAATAAGTACGCTCCATTGAGTGACATTGGTGAAACCAGTCAGGGACCAGCACTGCTGGAGATGAGGGACTCTCCTAGCTGCCAGGGGAAGAACTCCTCCAGTGAGAGTGGGGGGGCAGCAAAGGGAAAGGAAAGACAGATTCTGGTGGTAGGGGACTCAATTCTTAGAAGGACAGAGAGGGCAATCTGTAACCAAGACCTGAAGCGCCGAACAGTATGTTGTCTACCGGGCGCTCGGGTTCGGCACATCACGGATCTTGTGGACAGATTACTGGGAGGGGCTGGGGAAGACCCGGCTGTCACGGTGCACGTTGGCACCAATGACAAAGTCAGAGGCAGATGGAGTGTCCTAAAGAACGATTTTAGGGACTTAGGAGCTAAATTGAGGAAAAGGACCTCCAAGGTAGTGTTCTCAGGAATACTACCGGTACATCGAGCCACACCAGAAAGGCAGAGGGAGATTAGGGAAGTAAACAAGTGGCTGAAGAGCTGGTGTAGTAAGGAGGGGTTTGGGTTCCTGGAGGACTGGGCCGACTTCTCAGTCGGTAACCGGTACTATAGAAGGGACGGACTGCACCTAAATGAGGAGGGTGCAGATCTGCTGGGAATGAAGATGGCCAAAAAGTTAGAGGGGTTTTTAAACTAGGCGATGGGGGGGAGGGTCCAGAGACAGTGATAGCCAGCGCGGAAGATATTCCAGAGGGTAGTATTGGGGGCATTAGTGGTAGGTTAACCAAAGCACAAAAACGCAAGGTGAGTATAGTAGCAAGTCCTAGTTGCAATCTTGAAACACCCAATACGAGGACAATATGCGACCAGTCTAAACTATGTGGCATGTTCACCAATGCCAGGAGCATGGCGGACAAGATGGGTGAACTAGAGATACGGTTGTACAAGGAGGATTTGGATTTTGTGGGAATTTCAGAGACCTGGTTCAACAGCTCTCATGATTGGCTGGCAAACATTCAAGGGTATACCCTATACCGCAAGGATAGAGAAGGTAAAAAAGGGGGAGGGAGGGGTATGCCTATATATCAAGAATAATGTACAAGTGAGTGTGAGAGATGACATCACTGAGGGGGCTAGGGAGGAGGTGGAATCTTTATGGGTAGAGCTCCAAAGGGATGAAGCTAAGGGGAAAATAATACTGGGAGTATGCTATAGGCCCCCAAACCTGAGGGAGGAAGTGGAGACGGATCTCCTATCACAAATTGGATTAGCAGCAAGGATGGGAAGTGTTATCATAATGGGGGATTTTAATTATCCAGACATAGACTGGGCGGAGGGAACCGCGCATTCATTTAAGGCTCGCCAGTTCCTTAGTGTTTTGCAGGACAATTTTATGGGTCAGATGGTAGACGCACCAACTAGAAATAAAACATTATTAGATCTACTGATTACCAATAATACAGACCTGATAACAGATGTGGTAATACGGGGCAATTTAGGTAACAGCGATCACAGGTCAATTAGTTTCAGTATAAATCACACAAATAGGAAACATGAAGGGAACACAAAGACACTGAATTTCAAAAGAGCCAACTTCCCTAAACTACAAACCTTGCTAAAAGGCATAAATTGGGATAAAATATTAGGAACAAAGAATACGGAGGAGAGATGGGTTTGCTTTAAGAGCATATTAAATAAGGGCATTAGCCAATGTATCCCATTGGGTAATAAATTTAAAAGAGCGAACAAACATCCTGGATGGCTTAACTCCGATGTAAAAATGCATATAAAAGCAAAGGAGAAGGCCTTCAAAAAATACAAGGTTGAGGGATCATCCTCAGCATTCAGTATTTATAAAGAATGCAATAAGAAATGTAAGGGTGCAATTAGGATGGCTAAGATAGAACATGAAAGACACATAGCGGAGGAGAGCAAAAGAAATCCCAAGAAATTCTTTAAGTATGTAAACAGTAAAAAAGGGAGGACAGACCATATTGGCCCCATAAAGAATGAGGAAGGACATCTGGTTACAAAGGATGGGGAGATGGCAAAGGTATTGAATTTATTCTTCTCCTCAGTCTTCACAAGTGAATCGGGGGGCTTCAGTAACCAAAACTGCAGTGTTTATCCTCATGACACATCACAGGAAGCACCTCCATGGTTAACAGAGGACGGAATTAAAATTAGACTTGAGAAACTTAACATTAATAAATCACCGGGACCAGATGGCTTGCATCCGAGGGTACTTAGGGAACTCAGTCAGGTGATTGCCAGACCGTTGTTCCTAATATTTACAGACAGTCTATTGACTGGAATGGTACCAGCTGATTGGAGAAAAGCCAATGTAGCACCAATATTTAAAAAGGGCCCAAAAAACATCCCTGGGAACTACAGACCAGTTAGCCTAACATCAATAGTATGTAAACTCTTGGAGGGGATGATAAGGGACTATATACAAGATTTTAGTAATAAGAATGATTTCATTAGCAGTAATCAGCATGGATTCATGAAGAATCGTTCTTGCCAAACCAATCTATTAACCTTCTATGAGGAGGTGAGTTGCCATCTAGATAAAGGAAGGCCCGTAGACGTGGTGTATCTGGATTTTGCAAAAGCATTTGACACAGTTTCCCATAAACGTTTACTATACAAAATAAGGTGCGTTGGCATGGACCATAGGGTGAGTACATGGATTGAAAACTGGCTACAAGGGCGTGTTCAGAGGGTGGTGATAAATGGGGAGTACTCAGAATGGTCAGGGGTGGGTAGTGGGGTTCCCCAGGGTTCTGTGCTGGGACCAATCCTATTTAATTTGTTCATAAACGACCTGGAGGATGGGATAAAGAGTTCAATCTCTGTATTTGCAGACGATACTAAGCTAAGCAGGGCAATAACTTCTCTGCAGGATGTGGAAATCTTGCAAAAAGACCTGAACAAATTAATGGGGTGGGCGACTACATGGCAAATGAGGTTCAATGTAGAAAAATGTAAAATAATGCATTTGGGTGGCAAAAATATGAATGCAATCTATACACTGGGGGGAGAACCTCTGGGGGAATCTAGGATGGAAAAGGACCTGGGGGTCCTAGTGGATGATAGGCTCAGCAATGGCATGCAATGCCAAGCTGCTGCTAATAAAGCAAACAGAATATTGGCATGCATTAAAAGGGGGATCAACTGCAGAGATAAAACGATAATTCTCCCGCTCTACAAGACTCTGGTCCGGCCGCACCTGGAGTATGCTGTCCAGTTCTGGGCACCAGTCCTCAGGAGGGACGTACTGGAAATGGAGCGAGTACAAAGAAGGGCAACAAAGCTAATAAAGGGTCTGGAGGATCTTAGTTATGAGGAAAGGTTGCAAGCACTGAACTTATTCTCTCTGGAGAAGAGACGCTTGAGAGGGGATATGATTTCAATTTACAAATACTGTACTGGTGACCCCACAATAGGGATAAAACTTTTTCGCAGAAGAGAGTTTAATAAGACTCGTGGCCACTCATTACAATTAGAAGAAAAGAGGTTTAACCTTAAACTACGTAGAGGGTTCTTTACTGTAAGAACGGTAAGGATGTGGAATTCCCTTCCACAGGCGGTGGTCTCAGCGGGGAGCATTGATAGCTTCAAGAAACTATTAGATAATCACCTGAATGACCGCAATATACAGGGATATGTAATGTAATACTGACACATTATCACACACATAGGTTGGACTTGATGGACTTGTGTCTTTTTTCAACCTCACCTACTATGTAACTATGTAACTATGTAACAGCTGGAGGTCCGCTAATTGCATATCCCTGGTATAAATAAACACCCATTCGATAGTTATGTGTGAATCTGGACATAAGTATGATTGTTTGAATTTAACATATGGGGCTATTTACTAAAGAAAAATCCACTTTGCACTGCAAGTGCACTTGGAAGTAAAGTTGCTGTAGATCCGAGGGGGACATGAAAGGAAAATAAAAAACAGCATTTTAGCTTGCACATGATTGAATGATAAAATCAGCAGAGCTTCCACTCATTTCAGATCTACCCCTTAGATTTAGAGCGACTGCCCTTCCAAGTTCACTTGTAGTGCAAAGTGGATTTGCCTTTCATAAATAACCCCCACAGTATGCATTTATGTGAGAACACAGAAAAGATCTTTGCATAGGTACATACAGGTCTGAGACATTTAGAAATACAGCACTGAGACAAAATAATTAAAAATAGTAATCTAAATGACTTCCTCTGTCTATTTGGTAGCATAAGAAAAATAATTATGTAAGTAAATAACCAGACAAAATTCCCTAAGCCCACTTCCAGATTGCTTGTTTAAAGCTCTAGTTAGCAAGAAAAGTGAATAATTATATGAAGTCAAATCCCCTTGATCTCTAGAGCGTTAGGATCCTGATGTTTAATGAGATCCTGTACTAAATAGAATTTATAAGGTTTATGCCTAAAAAGAGCAATGTATTGATTAAAAGAAATCTATGGCAGATGTTGTGTCTGTTTCTAACACTAATTTTTTTAATAAGTTCTTAGTAGGGATGAGCCGAACACCCCCCTGTTCGGTTCGCACCAGAACATGCGAACAGGAAAAAAGTTCGCTCGAACACGCGAACACCGTTAAAGTCTATGGGACACGAACATGAATAATCAAAAGTGCTAATTTTAAAGGCTTATATGCAAGTTATTGTCATAAAAAGTGTTTGGGGACCTGGGTCCTGCCCCAGGGGACATGGATCAATGCAAAAAAAAGTTTTAAAAACGGCCGTTTTTTCAGGAGCAGTGATTTTAATAATGCTTAAAGTCAAACAATAAAAGTGTAATATCCCTTTAAATTTCGTACCTGGGGGGTGTCTATAGTATGCCTGTAAAGGGGCGCATGTTTCCCGTGTTTAGAACAGCCTGACAGCAAAATGACATTTGGAAGGAAAAAACTCATTTAAAACTACCCGCGGCTATTGCATTGCCGTCAATACACATAGAAGTTCATTGATAAAAACGGCATGGGAATTACCCACAGGGAAACCCCGAACCAAAATTAAAAAAAAAAAAATGAAGTGGGAGTCCCCCTAAATTCCATACCAGGCCCTTCAGGTCTGGTATGGATATTAAGGGGAACCCCGGCCAAAATAAAAAAAAAAAATGACGTGGGGTTCCCCCTAAATTCCATACCAGACCCTTCAGGTCTGGTATGGATTTTAAGGGGAACCCCGCGCCAAAAAAAAAAAACAACGGCGTGGGGTTCCCCCAAAAATCCATACCAGACCCTTATCCGAGCACGCAACCTGGCAGGCCGCAGGAAAAGAGGGGGGGACGAGCGTGCGCCCCCCCCCTCCTGAACCGTACCAGGCCACATGCCCTCAACATTGGGAGGGTGCTTTGGGGTAGCCCCCCAAAACACCTTGTCCCCATGTTGATGAGGACAAGGGCCTCATCCCCACAACCGTGGCCGGTGGTTGTGGGGGTCTGCGGGCGGGGGGCTTATCGGAATCTGGAAGCCCCCTTTAACAAGGGGACCCCCAGATCCCGGCCCCCCCCTGTGTGAAATGGTAAGGGGGTACTTACCCCTACCATTTCACTAAAAAAGTGTCAAAATAGTTAAAAATGACAAGAGACAGTTTTTGACAATTCCTTTATTTAAATGCTTCTTCTTTCTTCCTTCATCTTCTTCTTCTGGTTCTTCTGGCTCTTCTGGTTCTTCCTCCGGCGTTCTCGTCCAGCATCTCCTCCGCGGCGTCTTCTATCTTCTTCTCCTCGGGCCGCTCCGCACCCATGGCATTGGGGGGGAGGCTCCCGCTCTTCTCTTCATCTTCTTCTTCATCCTCTTCTCTTCTTCCTTCTTCTGTTCTTCTCTGTTTCTCTTCTTAATTTTCTTCTCCGGGCCGCTCCGCATCCATGCATGGAGGGAGGCTCCCGCTGTGTGACGGCGTCTCCTCATCTGACGGTTCTTAAATAACGGGGGGCGGGGCCACCCGGTGACCCCGCCCCCCTCTGACGCACGGGACATGACGGGACTTCCCTGTGGCATTCCCCGTGACGTCACAGGGAAGTCCCGTCAAGTCACCGTGCGTCAGAGGGGGGCGGGGTCACCGGGTGGCCCCGCCTCCCGTTATTTAAGAACCGTCAGATGAGGAGACGCCGTCACACAGCGGGAGCCTCCCTCCATGCATGGATGCGGAGCGGCCCGGAGAAGAAAATTAAGAAGAGAAACAGAGAAGAAGAGAAGAAGGAAGAAGAGAAGAGGATGAAGAAGAAGATGAAGAGAAGAGCGGGAGCCTCCCCCCCAATGCCATGGGTGCGGAGCGGCCCGAGGAGAAGAAGATAGAAGACGCCGCGGAGGAGATGCTGGACGAGAACGCCGGAGGAAGAAGAGCCAGAAGAACCAGAAGAAGAAGAAGATGAAGGAAGAAAGAAGAAGCATTTAAATAAAGGAATTGTCAAAAACTGTCTCTTGTCATTTTTAACTATTTTGACACTTTTTTAGTGAAATGGTAGGGGTAAGTACCCCCTTACCATTTCACACAGGGGGGGGCCGGGATCTGGGGGTCCCCTTGTTAAAGGGGGCTTCCAGATTCCGATAAGCCCCCCGCCCGCAGACCCCCACAACCACCGGCCACGGTTGTGGGGATGAGGCCCTTGTCCTCATCAACATGGGGACAAGGTGTTTTGGGGGGCTACCACAAAGCACCCTCCCAATGTTGAGGGCATGTGGCCTGGTACGGTTCAGGAGGGGGGGGGCGCACTCTCGCCCCCCTCTTTTCCTGCGGCCTGCCAGGTTGCGTGCTCGGATAAGGGTCTGGTATGGATTTTTGGGGGAACCCCACGCCGTTTTTTTTTTTTTTTTTGGCGCGGGGTTCCCCTTAAAATCCATACCAGACCAGAAGGGTCTGGTATGGAATTTAGGGGGAACCCCACGTCATTTTTTTTTTTAAATTTTGGCCGGGGTTCCCCTTAATATCCATACCAGACCTGAAGGGCCTGGTATGGAATTTAGGGGGACTCCCACTTCATTTTTTTTTTTTTTAATTTTGGTTCGGGGTTTCCCTGTGGGTAATTCCCATGCCGTTTTTATCAATGAACTTCTATGTGTATTGACGGCAATGCAATAGCCGCGGGTAGTTTTAAATGAGTTTTTTCCTTCCAAATGTCATTTTGCTGTCAGGCTGTTCTAAACACGGGAAACATGCGCCCCTTTACAGGCATACTATAGACACCCCCCAGGTACGAAATTTAAAGGGATATTACACTTTTATTGTTTGATTTTAAGCATTATTAAAATCACTGCTCCTGAAAAAACGGCCGTTTTTAAAACTTTTTTTTGCATTGATCCATGTCCCCTGGGGCAGGACCCAGGTCCCCAAACACTTTTTATGACAATAACTTGCATATAAGCCTTTAAAATTAGCACTTTTGATTTCTCCCATAGACTTTTAAAGGGTGTTCCGCGGCATTCGAATTTGCCACGAACACCCCAAATTGTTCGGTGTTCGGCGAACTTGCGAACAGCCAATGTTCGAGTCGAACATGAGTTCGACTCGAACTCGAAGCTCATCCCTATCTGAGACATGATGCGCATGTGTAAGGAGATAAGCCAGAGTGTGAACAAGACTCCGAGAGGGGGTAAAAGGAACACCCGACGTTCCTTAGGCTCCTCTCATACATAATTAGGGATGGAAGCCAACACCCATTGTTGCCTGGAAAAGTGAAAAGTGGAGTGGATACAAAGTGAAAGAAACCATACATTATAAAAGAGAATACAAAGGTGAAAATTGCCTGAAGATCATGCAGTTTCCCAAAGAGGGGAAGGGTGAGGAAAAACAAAAAGGTGTGTGATAATGGCGATAAAGAGGAAATCACAGGGATAGTTACCTGGTAATATTGCACAGAGATGTGCTCTGACACATTATGTGCATGTGTGAGGAGAAAGTCAGAGTGTGAACAAACTCCCAAGTAGACATGTGCAGTTTGTTTCATTCCGAATTGATATGCGGACACATTTTTTGTTATTCGGAGATTCGGATATATTCGAATACCCGAATTACAATGTAAACAAATTTTACTGAATGCTCCAAATAACGTAACTAAAGTCGTCTGAAAATTTTAGAAATACAGACTGAAAGTCGAATCGAATTTTACATTGAACTCCAGTCGAATTCCCACTACTAGGAATGAGCTTCGTGTTCGAGTCGAATGCATGTTTGACTCGAACATTGTGTGTTCGGTCGTTCGCCGAAATACGAACGTTATGGGCCATTCGCGACAAATTCGAGTGGCGTGTCATAGCCCATAATTCACTGCAGCATCGCAGTGCATTGCTGGCTGATGATTGGCCAAGCATGCACTATGACCCGCATGTTTGGCCAATCACAGCGCTGTGTGTACAGAGAGCCGTAATTGGCCAAAGCCAGGGAGGCTTTGGCCAATTATGGCTCAGGGGGTTTAGTACATGCCCCACACTATATAAGGCCGCCTGCACGTCGGCCCTGTGTAGTGTGTTGCGGTGGAGAGAGATAGATAGACAGAGAGACAGTGTCATTTGATTTAAGTTAGATAGAGTAGGCAGGTTGAGTCAGTTAGCTGCACTTGCAGTGTATTGTGTATATATATGCATCCCAGGTGTTGTGTGTGTGTGTGTGTATATATATATATATATATATATATATATATATATATATATATATATATATATATATATATATATACACTTTATTCAGTTTAGCTAGATCCGTTCCTGTTATTCTCTTCCTAATATACTGACAGGCAGGCAGGTTTTTTTACAGTATTTCCAGTTAGTGTACTGTGTAACCCTGCACAGTTGCACCTACAGTATAGCTACCTGAAGCCAGGTGCTTGTGTGCTTCTTCTGATATGATTAATAGCACAGGCAGGCTCTTGAAGTATTTCCAGTTAGTGTACTGTGTAACCCTGCACAGTTGCACCTACAGTATAGCTACCTGAAGCCAGGTGCTTGTGTGCTTCTTCTGATACTATTAATAGCACAGGCAGGCTCTTGAAGTATTTCCAGTTAGTGTACTGTGTAACCCTGCACAGTTGCACCTACAGTATAGCTACCTGAAGCCAGGTGCTTGTGTGCTTCTTCTGATACTATTAACAGCACAGGCATGCTCTTGAAGTATTTCCAGTTAGTGTACTGTGTAACCCTGCACAGTTGCACCTACAGTATAGCTACCTGAAGCCAGGTGCTTGTGTGCTTCTTCTGATACTATTAACAGCACAGGCAGGCTCTTGAAGTATTTCCAGTTAGTGTACTGTGTAACCCTGCACAGTTGCACCTACAGTATAGCTACCTGAAGCCAGGTGCTTGTGTGCTTCTTCTGATACTATTAATAGCACAGGCAGGCTCTTGAAGTATTTCCAGTTAGTGTACTGTGTAACCCTGCACAGTTGCACCTACAGTATAGCTACCTGAAGCCAGGTGCTTGTGTGTTTCTTCTGATACTATTAATAGCACAGGCAGGCTCTTGAAGTATTTCCAGTTAGTGTACTGTGTAACCCTGCACAGTTGCACCTACAGTATAGCTACCTGAAGCCATGTGCTTGTGTGCTTCTTCTGATACTATTAATAGCACAGGTAGGCTCTTGAAGTATTTCCAGTTAGTGTACTGTGTAACCCTGCACAGTTGCACCTACAGTATAGCTACCTGAAGCCAAGTGCAGGTGTTCTCATACTAATAATACTACAGGCAGGCAGTTGATTCTGCTAGCTGCAGTATAATCGGTATATATATACATCACAGTTTTGTGCAGCTACATCTCACTGCAGGCCAATAGTATGTCTGGAAGGCCAACAAGGAGAGGCAGACAGTCACAAGCCAATAAAAGAGGGCAAGCAGGCTCTGTGTCTAGAGGCAACAGTGCTGGTCATGTACACGGTGCATCCTCATCAGCACGTGGCCATTGGAACATGCTTGGCCTTTTTTTCAGCAGCTGGCCGTGTTGAGCCGCAACATGCGGAAGACTTGGTCGAGTGGATGACCAAGCCATCCTCATCCTCTCTCACCTAGGCTCAGTGTACTTTGTCTGGCAAAGCAGCTGCCAACGCGGCCTCTTCCCTCGGCTCAATGGCATCAGTCACTCCTTCCCTAGCCCCACCATGTCCTTCTGATGAGTCACCCGAACTGTTTGACCACAGTGTTGGGTACATGCTCCAGGAGGATGCCCAGCGTTTTGAAGGGTCCGATGATGGTACTCAGCTAGAGGAAGGCAGTAACTTGAGCCCAGACAGAGGGGGTGCCCAAGAAGGACAGCAATCTGGCAGTCATGTTCCCCTTGCTGCAGCATACTGCCAGGTTTTCTCCAGTGATGAGGGGGGAGGGGATGATGAGGTCACTGACTCCACGTGGGTGCCTGATAGGAGAGAGGAGGAGGAGGCACATCACCAATGAGGCAGGTTTGCCTCCAGGGGCCAGCTTAAGGGCAGCACACTGACTGCATCACACCGCAGAGCTTCGCATGTGCACGGTGCTGCTGTCTCTGCGCATTATTCCAAAAGTTCTTTGGTGTGGGCCTTTTTTGAGATGAGTGAATCAGATCGCACTGCTGCTATTTGCAACATATGTCTCAAGCGTATCTCGCGTGGCCAAAACATCTTCCGCTTGGGCACCACATGCTTGACCAGACATATGTTGACCTGCCATGCAGTTCGTTGGCAAGCGTACCTAAAAGACCCACACCAAAGAACAAAGAGGACCTCTCCTTGCTCCTCATCAGCTGGGATCTCCAACCCCACTATAGATTCAGTCCTCTCTGAGACCTGCACTGACAGGAATGAAGGTGTCGAATTAGGTGTGTCACAGCCAAGTACTTGCAGGCAATCTGCTATCGGTACACCGACATCAGATTGTACCAGGCAAATTTTCCTGCCCCAGCTGCTGCACCGCAGAAAGAAGTTCACTCCCAGTCATCCACATGCCCAGCGGTTGAATGCTAGCTTAGCAAAATTGCTAGCACTTCAATTGCTACCTTTTCAGTTGGTAGACTCTGCCCCCTTCCATGAGTTTGTGTAATGTGCGGTTCCTCAGTGGTAGGTTCTCAAACACCCCTTTTTCTCACCGAAGGCGATTCCGGCTCTCTACCGGCATGTGGAAGGCAATGTCTTGGCCTCGCTGGACATGGCGGTCAGCGGTAGGTTGCATATTACCACTGACTCATGGTCCAGCAGGTATGGACAGGGATGTTACCTAAGTTTCACGGCGCATTGGGTGACTCTGCTGGCAGCTGGGAAGGTGCAGTAGTGTTGGAGGTTGTTCAGCCACCACGCCTCCAAAATGCTACTACTGGTGATTCTGACACACCTCTCTCCTCCACCCCCTCCTCTTCTTCTTCCTCCATGGCCTCTTCTTGTGCTTTGTCCTCGGAATCAGCGGTGCTCTGTAGGCGTCAAGGGGCTACGCAAGTACGCAGGCCGAAAGATGCCATGCGGTGCTTGAGCTTGTGTACTTGGGGGACAGGAGCCACACTGGGCCAGGGATTCCATCAGCTCTGCAGGGGCAGGTTCCGAGGCAGTTGATGCCACGCCAACTTAAGGCAGGAATGGTGGTTTGCGACAATGGCACCAACCTCCTCTCCGCCCACCGACAGGGACAACTGACCCATGTGCCCTGTTTGGCTCACACCCTTAACTTGGTGGTGCAGCAGTTCTTGGGCAGGTACCCGGGCTTACAGGATTTCCTGAGGCAGGCCAGGAAAGTCTATGTGCATTTCTGACGGTCATATAATGCCAGTGCTCGGCTGGCTGACCTCCAAAAGGAATTTAACCTGCCCAAGAACCGCCTAATCTGTGACATTCCCACCAGGTGGAACTCAACGTTGGCCATGCTGCATCAGCTGCACAAACAGCAGAGGGCCATCAATGAGTACCTGTGCAAATATGGCACCGGGACAGGGTCAGGGGAGCTTGTTTTTTTTTCCCCACGCCAGTGGGCCATGATCAGGGATGCATGCACTGTCCTGTCACCATTTGAGGAGGCCACGAGGATGGTGAGCAGTGACAGTGCATGCATCAGTGACACTGTCCCCCTTTTCCGCCTGTTGGAGCACACGCTGCGTGGAATAATGGACAGTAGACATGTGCATTCGTTTTCGTCCGAATGCATTTTTGTCCGAATTTCAGGTTTTTTTGTTATCGTTTTAACAAATGATAACGAAAGTGCAGAATCCGAAAAACGAAACATCCGACATAAACAAATGCTTTATTTTCGTTTTCATTGCTACAACAGTTCGATATAGAGAGGAGATTCGACATGATGATGACACTAACAATCTGTGTTCATCAAACCTGTGGTCGAATGTGCCTAACCTTAACTCTTTTAGTCCAAGATTATTCTACATAGAGAGAAAAGATTCGACATAGGGGAGAAAGATTCGACGTAGGGGAGAAAAGATTTGACGTAGGGGAGAAAAGATTCCACGTAGGGGAGAAAAGATAAATAAAAATAATGATGATGATGAATGTTATTGGCTGATTGTAACCAAAGAGGAGGAGCAGTAAAATAGCTAGAACTAAGTACACAGGTACTTTGGCTTATGGTGTCTGTTGAAAGTTCTAAGAAGATTCGATGGAGCAGGTAAACTATACGGCGTCGTACAGTTTAGCTGCTCCGTCGAATCTTTTTTGAACATTCGACAGACACCATAAGCCTTCAATGACAGATTCAACCTTAATTTGGATTTTCGGACGAATGCAATTTTTAACGAAAAACAAAATAAATAAAAACGAATTTCGGGAGTAACTAAATAAATGTATTTTTTGGACGAAAACGAAATTCTGAAACGAAATATTTCAGTATGCACATGTCTAATGGACAGGGCACTTGAGGCAGAACAGAGGCAGGAAGAGGAAGACTTCCTTATCTCTCAAGGCCCCCTTTATCCAGACAGTGTTTCTGTGTGCCCGCCGATCACACAGGAAAAGGGGGAGGAGGAGGAGGGGGATTGTTTCAGCATGGAGGTGGAGCCTGGTACTCAGCATCAGCAGCAGTCTTTAAGGGATCATTTACAGTCCCAAGAAACCCATGGACTCTTACGTGGCTGGGAGGAGGTGGCGGCGGATCTTGTCGTCCTTAGTGACCCAGAGGACTCCGGACCGAATGCCTCAGCAAACCTACGCTGCATGGCCTCCCTGATCCTGCAAAGCCTGCGGAAGGATCCTCGTATTTGTGGTATCAAGGAGAGGGATGGTTACTGGCTGGCAACCCTCCTTGATCCATGTTACAAGGGTAAGGTTGCATCCATCGTTCTTTCAGAACGGACATGCAGTGCTGCTGGAGGTTTTGTAACCGATCACAGGGTGAGCCTGTCCACCGACTCGGTTGATCGACTGACCTTCATAAAAATGAATCAGTCTTGGATCACCACCAGATACCAAGCACCTGATGCTGATGTAACCGAATAACTTTTTTTGAAACGTCCGATTCCTTCAAGACTCCCTATGCTGAGGCTGAGTGACTATCCTGTTATTCTGAGTAACTATCCTCTTCCTCCTCAATGATCATGCTGATAGCTTGTAAGAATATTTTTGGTTCTGTGCGCCGCTACCAGTGCCTAAGGCCCAATTTTTCAGCCCCTGTTTAACAGGGACATGTAATTACAATTCTTGATCCAATATTTCACAGCAGGACCTGTTTCTGCACCCACCAAGAGTAACTGTGAGGACTTACAGTGTTGTGGCACCAGCACCACCAACACCACCACCAAAGGCCCAATTTTTTGCCCCTGTTTAACAGGTGCATGTAATTACAATTCTTGAACTAATATTTCACAGCAGGGCCCTGTGAGGGCTTACAGTGTTGTGGCAACACCAACACCTAAGGCCCCAATTTCTGCAGAGTATATAGGGTAGGCCCCTACTTTCAAACATCTAACTTACAAACGACTCCTACTTGCAAACGGAAGGAGACAACAGGAGGTGAAATGAAATCTACACTTAGGAAGGGAAATTCTCTCCTGTAAGAGTTAATTTGGGAAAAGCGTTTCTCCTTTCCACTGATGCTTTATCACCAATCCATGTTTCACTAAAAACCCCAAATTGTCAAAAAACTTTTGTCATTGGTACAGAAAGTGAGGTGAAATCTTCTGAAGAGGTGCACAGAGAGCAAAACAAATGTCACAGGGGTGATAACCCTTCCCTATGTTTTCCAAAAAGCTTAAAATTGATTTTTCGGCTGGAGCTACACTTTAAAAATGTACCAGTTCAAAATTACAAACAGATTCTACTTACCAACAAACCTACAGCCCCTGTCTTGTTTGCACCGCCTGTAAACTGCTGTTCAGAGTTTATAGGGACGGGAGCCCCACGCCTTTCCTTTTTTTAATTTGGGTGCAGGGTTCCCCTTAATATCCATACAAGACCCAAAGGGCCTGGTAATGGACTGGGGAGTGGGGGGTACCCATGCCGTTTGTCTCACTGATTTTCATCCATATTGCCGGGACCCGACTTTACATTAAAGCCGCAAGCAGTTTTAAATGACTTTTATTCCTTTAAAAATTTCATTTTGTGCAGGGACTGTTCTAAGCACGGGAAACAAGTGCCACTTTACAGGCATACTATAGACACCCCCCAGGTACGATATTTAAAGGAATTTTTCACTTTAAGCATCATTAAAATCACTGCTCCCGAAAAAACATCAGTTTTTAAAACTTATTTTTCATTGATACATGTCCCCTGGGGCAGTACCCAGGTCCCCAAACCCTTTTTAGGACAATACCATGCAAATTAGCCTTTAAAATTAGCACTTTTGATTTCGAACGTTCGAGTCCCATAGACTTCAATAGGGTTCTAACGTTCGTGCAAAGTTTTGGTCCGTCCGCAAATTCTGGTGCAAACGGAACTGGGGGGTGTTCGGCTCATCCCTTCCCACTACACATATTGCTGAAATCAAAGACTGTGTGTGTTATTAGAGTACCATTTTGAAATAATGTTGTTTTTGTTAAGCCAAAGGTGATTTTAAGAGTCATTGCAATCCTTTGATGAAGATTTTTCTTCTGTTTGTTCACTTTGCTGCATTCAAATCAAAAACAATATAACATTTTCGTTTCGACCGATTCGAAAATGTATCGATTTGATCGTTTTGAATTGAAAAACGGTAAATTCAAAGAAAATTCAAAAACTCCGAATTTGAATTCCGAATACGAATTTAACTAAACAAAATAACTAGATTAACGAATTAAAATGAAACAACATTTTTTCGTCATGCACATGTCTACTCCCAAGGGGGTATAAGTAACATCCGACACTCCCCGGGCTACTCCCAGCATCATGCTAAGCATGGAAGATCGAGGAGAGATGGCCTCGCCACAGCAGCAACAATGTCCGCTGATGGCGCCCAGCCTCTCCCCTCGTGTACCAGCTAGAAGATTAAGGCATCAGCGTCATGACGTCCGCCAGGACACACAACACATGGCGCAGGGCGTGGCACTGATGAATGTCAGGAAATCAATGCAAATGTGTTTTTTTTTTTTTAAGATTGCTTTTAAAGGTGCAGTGATTTTAATGATGCTTAAAGTGAAACAATTAAAATGAAAAGTTCCTTTAAATATAGTGCCTGGGGGGTCCCCTTAGCCTGCCTGTAAACTGATACATCTGTACCGTGCATAGAACCTGCTGCAGCAAAACTGACATATATAAAGACGACTTGGAGAGCCAGTCTGTATGATGAGACCACAATTTAGTGCACTCGGAACAAGATTCAAGATTTTTTGGATAAATTCTGTTTTCTCTTTGGCAGAGTTTGAATGGAAATAACAATTTTTGTTGCACCACGGTAAGCAAGCTTTATGTAAAGAAGCCAAAGTACAGTACACTCAGGCCAAGATAAAAAAAATTTTTAAATAAAGTCTGGTATCTCTTTCGCACACTTTGGATAGACTTAACAGGTGTGAAAAAATTGAGCTTTGGGTGTTGGTGGTGCCTTCATATCATAATCTTAGAGAGGTACTCCTGATGAAAGCAAGAATTGGCCTTCCTGTAAAAAAATTTAATTATATGCACCTGTCAAACTGGTGCAGAAAAATTGGTCCTTGGGTGTTAATGGTGCCCATGAAACCTATACCAAAAAATGACTTGAAGATAAAATCAACACCCACGAGGGCATGGCCTGACCTGGCATGAAGATGGCTGCTTAATCCCGTAGCTCCTGCTATCCATCGACCTGCTACTAGCTTACCGGAGGTTTTGAAACCCTGCACACGGCAAAACACATGGGGACGGCGTCTCGGAACACCTCGACCTCCCGGTCCTGATCACCCCGGGAACAACCGGGCACCACAGGTCACAATATCCCTGAAATGTTCCGAGCGGGCCGAGGCAACATGGCGCCTTCCCGCCACAGAAACTCTGAGGCCGCAGCTCCCTCTCAACTGGGAACATCATCCCCACCTCTCCCTCCCAGCCAGACGAATGGCACAGTAATGGAGGACCATCCCCTACCTCAGCTTAACATCCAGGATCTTCGGATGATAGCCGCGGACATCAAGGACACCCTCGCGGCGGCCATCTCTGAACTACGCATTGATATCAGGACCCTCTCTGACAGAGTTCAGGCGGCAGAACAAATGGCGGATCGCCAAGACCTACAGATTCGCAAAACTACCAGACATGTCGATACCCACACGCTGCAGATGAGGGAAATGCAAAGACACCTTGCAGATCTCGACAACCGTGGCAGACGCCATAACCTGAGGGTCAGGGGATTGCCTGAGATGATAGAGGGAGCCCAGGTTGCACAATCTGTAACTGCCCTGTTCAACGGCCTTCTCCATAGACCACTGCAGACGCCTATTGAGCTTGAAAGGATCCACCGCGCACTACGACCAAAAGGCAAAGACACAGATCCACCGAGGGATGTCATCTGTTGTCTGATGGACTTCAGGCTAAAGGAAGAGATACATAGACAGGCCAGAGGAATCCCACAAATAATTCACGAAGGGAAAAGCATTCAAATATACCAGGACCTGTCAGGCATAACCCTGCAACATCGCAGGGATTTGAAACCCCTGCTGGACACACTCCACGCTAAAAACATCACTTACAAATGGAAATTCCCTTTCTGCTTAGCCGCCACCTTACAGGGCCGCACGACTTACCTAAAAGTACCTGAGGATCTCCCCTTCTTCTGTGATACCCTAAACATCCCGAAGGTAGAGGTACCCAATTGGTATGCGGACTTCCGCCGCTCTGCAGTGCGCAAGATCACCCGCCTGAAGAACCAATGAAGGCTTCAAGACAGAGGAGAAGACGATCCCCGTCTATCACGCATAACGGCGCGCACCGCACCAACCACAACGATCCCAGCCCTCACTCTCCCAGCTCAAGGAGGGCCAGAAGGGATCGCTGACAACCTCCACTGGCACCTACTATTTTAGGGTTATTGGACCCCGTTGGTTGCCTAGTTCGGCCCCCACACCTACGGGCGTAGGTTTTGTTTCCCTTTATTGGAGTTTTATTTTTAGCTTTTTATCGTTGTTTATTTTTCTGGTTTGTACACCTGATAACACCTTTGGGGACAGCGTCTGGCCACCCACGGCAGGTGGGAACGTGCGGTGCTGTGTCTACAATACCGGGCATATAGAGAGGAAGCTTGTAGATGGCCACCACACCTCTGACTATTGCATCTAGCTTAGGTCTGTGAACACTACAATCCCCAAGATGCACAGCAACAGCTCCCCGGTATGACGCAACGTGTCTCTGGTGACACGCAGCCAACCCTCGGACCTCCCCTTCAGAGTCACCGACGCTGCGCCAATTGCGGAAGCAAATTGCAGGCCCACCCACCAGTGCCACAGATCTCCTCACCCTGTCGCTTCCAACATAACGTCACGGCGCACTGGGAACTTCGGCACCTCCAAGGAGACTCACTGTCTGGCTCTGCTGACCATCACCGCTGCCTCCGCCTCCGGACACTCACCCACGTTACCGGAAAACTTCTAGACGTACCGATTCTTGCTGGGGCGGGTATAGACTGGAGTCCCCCTGGCAACGTGACCCCTGGTCTCTCTTCTCAGGCCTTTGATCTTACGTTTCTGTACTATACCAGACTGGGACCGGAGATCCGCCCACGAGCCTGGCAACAGGATCATCCAACAGCATAGAGGACGGCCTCGCAAGGTTAAGGATGCCTGAAAACTTAGTGGCAACGGAACACGCACTCCTCAGACCCATCCACGCAAGACAACGGTGACAACGTCTGCATCCGAAGCGACATACGCCTCTCGGTGGTATACTGTACTGGACTGTTCTCCATACCCCGGTGAGTTCTCAACACTGCCTGCAGCCTCACTTCACAGCCTACTGATACAGACTCGGGGGGAAAGAACTCTATTGAATAGCAATCTTGCTTCACCTAAACTTAACTTTACAATGGTTCTTATTCCGCAGGTACTTAGTTTAGTTTTGTTGCTTTTAATAAGCAGTGCCTCACCTTAAGATTGTGCGGTTCTTATGGCTTTGTCTTGAAACGGTACACCTGTCACGCTTACCAGCTGTGCAATGGAAAGGGACAGGTAGAGAGACCTCCCTCTTACTCCAAGTGTCGCACGATGTTCAATACTTGCCTCGCTGTCTGGACCCACTGCCGCGACCTCAAGGGGTTGCGGCGGTGACTTCAGATGTCCGAGAATAGCCCTGTGTGGGCCTGGCCTGGCACCTATACCCCGGGTCACGCACACACAGGCAGGTTTTATACTCTATTGTTATGTTAACGATTTTCATACCAGTTTCACCTCAGAGATTTTAACCTTATGTTGGTGACCAGTTTCAGGGCCACTACCCTCCCCTAACCATCTTAAGCAACATAGACCTTCAAGCCGACAGCTCCTACCACCATTTTCAAACCTCCACGCATCTTGCTCCATAGTCACAGGATAGTAGGTTACTGACATATTTCCACCTTCTCACACCACAACCTTTCTTGTGACAGGTCTTGTCCAACCCCCACACAGCGGCGGTGAAGTGCACCAGACCGGACCCTACGGGCTGGAAGCTCTCACTGCGCTGTACGCTACCGATTTACATTTTATACAGAGACAGTTGGACTGATCAGTCCCATTGCTGCCTCATCGGTCCCCCTTTTGCGCCATATACACCTCACTCCTGCACTCCGACAAAAACCACTGGGGCGCACCTCCCCTGTACCTGATCCCCTGGTACATTACCCCACCCCGACCCCGACGGAGGTCATGGATCACACTGAGTCACCCAATGCCCAGATCCCACAGTACTCAGCACTCAATCTGCGCTCTTTGAATAAACGCGGCCTAAACACTCCGGAAAAACGTTCCCTTCTACTCGCCTCTCTGCACAAATCTAAAACCCACATCGCACTCATCCAAGAAACACACTTTAGAACAGACGCGATTCCCAACCTACAGAACAAAAACTTCCCAAAAGTATACCATGCAACCAATAGAGAAGCTAAATCGAAAGGGGTAAGCATCCTTATTTCGAAGCACTGCCCTTTCATCGTGACGGATGTACAACAGGACCCTCTGGGTAGATTCCTTTTCATTAAGGGTACTCTACACAATACCACATTTACCATTGCAAACCTTTACACTCCAAATACACAACAGGCATCTTTTTTCCGCACAACACTACAACTGCTCTTGACTTTCAGCATGGGCACGTTGATCGTCGGTGGCGACTTTAACGTCCCTCTTAATCCCTCCCTTGATACCTCCAATGGTACCTCATCCTCCACCTTTAGGGCCCTACGTGCGATCAAAACACAATTCCGCAATCTACTCCTACACGACACATGGCGTACGCTCCACCCAAATGGTAAAGATTTCACCTTCTTTTCCCCGATGCACTCCAAATACTCAAGAATAGACTACTTTTTTCTCTCCCAAAATGACCTGACTTTGCTTCAAAACTCCACAATTGAACCGATGATTCTCTCGGACCACAACCCCATTACTATGACCCTACTTGTTCCCACTGTGAGATCACGTTCTCGCATTTGGCGTCTAGACAACTCCCTCCTCACTGACGCAGGAGTCGCACATACCATTTCCCAACACCTTAGCACCTACTTTGCAGAAAACGGACAGGGCGAATCCCCCCCTGAAGTAGTCTGGGCCGCGCATAAATGCATCATAAGAGGTACTTTTCTGTCCCAAGCCGTGATCAGAAATAGACTAAAAAGAGCGGAATTGGAGGGACTGACTGACCGCATCTCCGAATTGGAACGAAAACATAAAGCTTCTCTAGCCTCTGACGCCCTGGCTGAATTGACACAACTGAGAAACGAACTCTTGGAGCTTTTGCACAAAAACATTAAGCGTAAATATATGCTCACACAAAAATGTTTCTATGAGTTCGGCAATAAGTCAGGGAAACTATTGGCCAGAGCGCTACAGGGTAAAAAAGTAACCCACACTATACACTCAATCACAGACCCTTCGGGTAAAACACTAGCCACGTCAGAGGACATAGCGAAAGAATTTGTTCGTTACTTTACGGACCTGTACAACCTCCACACCCCCCAGACGTCGCAAGACCCAGAGGTCAGGAAAGCAGCAATTCATTCCTTTCTCGCTAGATACTCACCTCCACCTCTCACAACTGACGAGGCTGCATCTCTAGACGCCCCCTTGATGAAGGATGAGATATTACTAGCGTTACAGCACATGAAACCGGGCAAGAGCCCTGGTCCCGACGGACTGACGGTCGGCTACTACAAGGCCTTCCCTGAAATACTGACGCCGCACTTAGTCGAGGCATTTAACAGTTTCTCGTCCACCAACATAGCTTCCAAAGATATACTAGAGGCCCACATTACCCTCATTCCAAAAACAGGGAAAGATGACAAGATAATCTCTAACTACCGTCCCATCAAACTGCGGGGAGGCTTACAGGTACCGGACATACAGACCTACTACCGGGTGCGCCATTTAGCCCGAATTGTGGACTGGCACTTACACGACAAAAACAAAGAGTGGGTACATACTGAAAACGCATTCACCTCGATTCCGCTACGACTTTTGCCCTGGCTGAACCCAAAACGAGTGCCTAAAGAAGCCACGGCAAATCCCATGATTAACTCCACCCTACTGAACTTCAAAGCGGCGTGCAAAGTTCTCCAGATCCGACCTACACCAGGCCCAATGACCCCTGTAGAAGACAATCCGGATTTTACACCGGGTGTGTCTTTACGCCACCCAATGAATGACCCCCATAGACCCCGTCTCAGAGTGCATCAATTGTTCCATCAAGGAAACCTTATGTCACACCAGGCCATGTCCGACAATTTCCCAGAATTGCATATCCCTTTCTACAAATATCTCCAGATTCGTCACTTCCTTCATAGTCTCCAACACAAAACAGACCTACGTAGGGAACTCACCCCTTTCGAACTCCTATGCATTAGTCCTGAACCTCAAAGACACCTCATCTCAACCATTCATGCTCTTTTCTATCCACCTCACGACATCAAGGAAGACAAATTAATCAGACAATGGGAAACTGATTTGAATCTCTCCCTTACCCCCGATGAGTGGAAAAACATACACAGCCACATTCACAAAGGCTCAATCAATGTAGTGACACAAGAATGCAGATACAAAATATTTACAAAATGGTACAGGACCCCCGACAAAATTAATAAATTTATACCGACCATATCTCCTAAATGCTGGAGATGTAACGCAGCCAGAGGCACTCTCCTACACATTTGGTGGGAATGCCCCCTCATCCAAACATATTGGACTGAAATCCACCAATTAATCACACATATAACGACTTTTACTCCGGATTATACTCCGGCTCAATTCCTACTCCACCACACCTCCATTCCTCAACGTGTATACAAGAAATCGCTAGTTTTACATCTCCTCAATGCAGCAAATCTGTGCATCCCAGTCCATTGGAGAAGCACGTCCCCTCCCTCGATCCCAGAATGGATCCGGAGAGTGGACAGACTCGCCGAGATAGAAAATCTGATACACCAATCCTTTGACACTCCATCTAAATACAGGGAAATTTGGTCTTGCTGGGCCCATTTTAAAGAATCGCAACAAACTCCTACCCCAACCAGTCGGTCACCCTCTGACTCTGAAGGCAATGAAAGGCCATGCACAACTGAGAACATAAATACATAAATCTATATATACCCAACCCTAACCCTCCGTCTCCCTCATTTCCCCCTCTCTCACACCTATAACTCCCAGTTGTACTTATACAGGTTGTCTCATCTCATCCTAGTAAATTCTCCGGTTAGACGAGAACCGTGTCTCTACAAGCACACCGAACCGACATTCCTAGCCAGAAGACGCCTGTATACACCCTCTCTGGGCACAGGCAGATCCCATTAGGGGTGCCCAGGACTGAGGGTTGAACTACCACGGTCGGCAAAGCTATACATTATACAAATTCAGCTATACAAGCTATACAAATTCATTACTGATCCCTTACTCTGACTAAGACTCATACCCCCAACAAGCGGGCTTTTATCCCCCAGTCATCTGCCAGATCTTTGGACGCTCATTTTGGATGCCGAGCTACACCTGCAGACACCGCCATTTACAGATGAGCCTGTTTTTATGCTATTTCCTGTAAGTGCATTACTTATTTTGCTAATAAATCGTATCTTATATACTACACTCAGGTTGGGACTTCCTGTGTATCTTCCTCTTCCTAAATTTGCTTACAGAGCTGGCTTTTCTCTGAGGACTGCTGGCTCCTGCCACCTCACCCTAAGAACGGTCGCTGTATGGACTATTGAGCCGCTATTGCTCTCATATTGCCTGCTATATTACTACATGTACACAAATATTTGCGCTTAAGGTTTGATGTATGTCTTCCTCTGCTTCAATGCCTCCAAAACTGCAAGAATCCTCTTCCTCCCTCTCCTTATGTGTGTTCTGTGGCATCGCAAGAATGGTGTCTGCATATAGCGGGCCTTGAGAGGAAAGGAAGTCCTCCTCCCACTGCTCTGCCTTGAGGGCCCTGTCCATAATGCCACACAGAGTATGCTCCAGCAGGAACACAAGAGGGATTGTGTCACTGATGCATGCATTTTCACGGCTCCCCATCCATGTTGCATCCTCAAATGGTAACAGCGCATGCATCCTTTATCAGCAGCTATTGGCGTGGGGAAAAATGTCAAGCTCCCCTGAGCCTGTCCTTATGCCATACTAACACATGTACTCATTGATGGCTCTCTGCTGCATGTGCAGCTGCTACAGAATTGCCAAAGTTTAGTTCCACGTGGTGGGCATGTCACAAATCAGGCATTTTACAGGCAGGTGGAATTCCCGCTGAATTTCAAACAGCCGAACACTGGCTGTGTATGATCACCTGAAATGGCTACAGACTCTTCTGGCCTGCTTTAGAAGATCTTGCAAACTTGGGTACCTGTTTAACCACTTGAGCCCCGGACCATTATGCTGCCTAAGGACCAGAGGTCTTTTTCCAATTTGGCACTGCGTCGCTTTAACTGCTAATTGCGCAGTCATGCAATGCTGTACCCAAACGAAATTTGCGTCCTTTTCTTCCCACAAATAGAGCTTTCTTTTGATGGTATTTGATCACCTCTGCGGTTTTTATTTTTTGCGCTATAAATGGAAAAAGACCGAAAATTTGGAAAAAAAATGATATTTTCTACTTTTTGTTATTAAAAAAATCCAATAAACTCAATTTTAGTCATACATTTAGGCCAAAATGTATTCGGCCACATGTTTTTGGTAAAAAAATGTCAATAAGCGTATATTTATTGGTTTGCGCAAAAGTTATAGCGTCTACAAACTAGGGTACATTTTCTGTAATTTACACAGCTTTTAGTTTATGACTGCCTATGTCATTTCTTGAGGTGCTAAAATGGCAGGACAGTACAAAACCCCCCCAAATGACCCCATTGTGGAAAGTAGACACCCCAAGGAAATTGCTGAGAGGCATGTTGAACCCATTGAATATTTATTTTTTTTGTCCCAAGTGATTGAATAATGACAAAGAAAAAAAAAAAAAATAATATTTACAAAAAGTTGTCACTAAATGATATATTGCTCACACAGGCCATGGGCCTATGTGGAATTGCACCCCAAAATACATTCTGATACTTCTCCTGAATATGGGGATACCACATGTGTGGGACTTTTTGGGAGCCTAGCCGCGTACGGGGCCCCGAAATCCAATCACCGCCTTCAGGATTTCTAAGGGCGTAAATTTATGATTTCACTCTTTACTGCCTATCACAGTTTCGGAGGCCATGGAATGCCCAGGTGGCACAAAACCCCCCCAAATGACCCCATTTTGGAAAGTAGACACCCCAAGCTATTTCCAGAGAGGCATATTGAGTCCATGGAATATTTTATATTTTGACACAAGTTGCGGGAAAGTGACACATTTTTTTTTTTTTTTGCACAAAGTTGTCACTAAATGATATATTGCTCACACAGGCCATGGGCATATGTGGACTTGCACCCCAAAATACATTTAGCTACTTCTCCTGAGTACGGGGATACCACATGTGTGGGGCTTTTTGGGAGCCTAGCCGTGTACGGGACCCCGAAAACCAATCACCGCCTTCAGGATTTCTAAGGGTGAAAATTTTTGATTTCACTCTTCACTGCCTATCACAGTTTCGGAGGCCATGGAATGCCCAGGTGGCACAAAACCCCCCCAAATGACCCCATTTTGGAAAGTAGACACCCCAAGCTATTTGCTGAGAGGCATGGTGAGTATTTTGCAGCTCTCATTTGTTTTTGAAAATGAAGAAAGACAAGAAAAAACTTTTTTTTTTTCTTTTTTCAATTTTCAAAACTTTGTGACAAAAAGTGAGGTCTGCAAAATACTCACTATACCTCTCATGAAATAGCTTGGGGTGTCTACTTTCCAAAATGGGGTCATTTGGGGGGGGGTTTGTGCCACCTGGGCATTCCATGGTCTCCGAAACTGTGATAAGCAGTCAAGAGAGAAATCAAAAATTCACGCCCTTAGAAAGCCTGAAGGCGGTGCTTGGTTTTCGGGGTTCCGTACGCGGCTAGGCTCCCAAAAAGTCTCACACATGTGGTATCCCCGTACTCAGGAGAAGCAGCAGAATGTATTTTGGGGTATAATTTCACATATTCCCATAGCATGTTTGAGCAATATATCATTTAGTGACAATTTTGTGCAAAAAAAAAAAAATTGTCTCTTTCCCGCAACTTGTGTCGCAATATAAAATATTCCATGGACTCGACATGCCTCTCAGCAAATAGCTTGGGGTGTCTACTTTCCAAAATGGGGTCATTTGGGGGGGTTTTGAACTGTCCTGGCATTTTATGCACAACATTTAGATAGCGTGATAGTCACACATCACCCACTCTTCTAACCACTTGAAGACAAAGCCCTTTCTGACACTTATTGTTTACATGAAAAAGTTTTTTTTTTTTTGCAAGAAAATTACTTTGAACCCCCAAACATTATATATTTTTTTAAAGCAAATGCCCTACAGATTAAAATGGTGGGTGTTTCATTTTTTTTTTTTCACACAGTATTTGCGCAGCGATTTTTCAAACGCATTTTTTGGGGAAAAAACACACTTTTTTAAATTTTAATGCACTAAAACACACTATATTGCCCAAATGTTTGATGAAATAAAAAAGATGATCTTAGGCCGAGTACATGGATACCAAACATGACATGCTTTACAATTGCGCACAAACGTGCAGTGGCAACAAAATAAATACATTTTTAAAAGCCTTTAAAAGCCTTTACAGGTTACCACTTTAGATTTACAGAGGAGGTCTACTGCAAAAATTACTGCCCTCGATCTAACCTTCGCGGTGATACCTCACATGCATGGTGCAATTGCTGTTTACATTTGACGACAGACCGCCGCTTGCGTTCGCCTTAGTGCGAGAGCAGGGGGCGACAGGGGTGCTTTTTTTTTTTTTTTTTTTTTTTCTTTATTATTTTTTTGCTTTTTTATCTTATTTTTAAACTGTTCCTTTCATTTTTATTTTTTTTTAATCATTTTTATTGTTATCTCGGGGAATGTAAATATCCCCTATGATAGCAATAGGTAGTGACAGGTACTCTTTTTTGAAAAAATTGGGGTCTATTAGACCCTAGATCTCTCCTCTGCCCTCAAAGCATCTGACCACACCAAGATCGGTGTGATAAAATGCTTCCCCAATTTCCCAATGGCGCTATTTACATCCAGCGAAATCTAAGTCATAAAATGCTCGTAGCTTCCGGTTTCTTAGGCCATAGAGATGTTTGGAGCCACTCTGGTCTCTGATCAGCTCTATGGCCAGCTGGCTGAATCACCGGCTGCATTTTCAGGTTCCCTGTTGAGACAGGAGAGCCAGAGAAAAACACGGAAGACGGTGGGGGGGGGGGCATTCCCTCCCACGGCTTGTAAAAGCAGTCTAGAGGCTAATTAGCCGCTAGGATTGCTTTTACATGAAAGCCGACCGCTGGCTGAAAAGAATGATACCAAGATGATACCTAAACCTGCAGGCATCATTCTGGTATAACCACTCAAAGTTGTGAATGGCGTACCTGAAGACAAAAAAATGGTTAACAATAAAGCACAGTAAACGGTAAAGTATAAAAAATTGCATACCTGAAAAGCAAACATGATAAAGCATAATAACAATAAAACATTGCAGAATAGAATACAGTAAAAAAGAGCAGAACAATAGAGAGAATAGAGAGAGAGAGAACAATAAAACGACAACTATTTTTTTTTATTTTATATATATATATATATATATTTTTTTTTTTACACTTTTTTTGTAACTAACTTTTATAACTGTAACCGGTTCCAGGTTTGGGTCTCTCAAAATGCGATGGCATCTTGGGAGACCCTGTGAAAGTGTGCCTAGTCTGTGCAATGCTGTACCCTACGCTAATACTCAACTAGTGTATGGTAGCGTTCAAAACATTCACCAATGCAAAGACCAGGATTGTCAGGACAGGAGGGACAATAATAGCGGGTGTCACGCCTATATCCGCGCTAGCTGCAGACACAATATCTTTTTTGGGGGCGTTCGCTGGGTAGGGGTACTCGGGAGGACGTAAAGAAAATGCCTCTCATGCAGCCGACTGCATTTGGTTGGGGATGTGAATGGGGGAAGTACGGGCGCTGCAGAAGCGGTGGGTTCCCAATTAGGATTGGCGAATGCAGTAGGAAGGGCACTATGGGCACGACGGGCCTGTGTTTGTCTTTTTGGTGGCAGCGGGACACTACTTGTGCTTGCCACCTCACCAGCTTGAACTGCACTTATGGGACTCGCCACGTCACCAAGTGTTACTGCAGTGCTGGTTTGACTACGACCGGGGTGTACTAGGCCGCTGGCGCTTGCCAGTTCACCAAAACGCTACCAAAAAATCTGTTAGCGATCGCAGGGATCAGGCCTGACTCTGCGAACGCTGCAGTTATGCGTTTTAGTCTTTTGTAAGTGACAGTGATCGATCGATACTGCACTTGGGTGGGCTGGGCTGGGCCGGGCGGAGGGGCAAAACACAGGTGCTAGCAGGTATCTGGGCTGATCCCACTAACACTGCGTTTGTGAGAACCCTAAACTGCTGGGGATGCTAGTATAGATCTGATCGGATCAGATATTGATCCGTTCAGATACTATACCACTAAGGGTGGTGTACAGTGCGTGCGTGGGTGTTAGCGGTACTGGCGCTAACCTGACACTGCCTGGGGCTGGTGCTTGCCAGTTCACCAAAATACTACCAAAAAAACTGTTAGCGATCGCAGGGATCAGGCCTGACTCTGTGAACGCTGCAGTTATGCATTTAGTGTTTTGTAAGTGTCAGTGATCGATCGATACTGCACTTGGGTGGGCTGGGCCGGGCGGAGGGGCAAAACGCAGGTGCTAGCAGGTATCTGGGCTGATTCCGCTAACACTGCGTTTTTGGGAACCCTAAACTGCTGGGGACACTAGTATAGATCTGATCGGATCAGATATTGATCCGTTCAGATACTATACCACTAAGGGAGGCGTATGCTGCGTGCGTGGGTGTTAGCGGTACTGGCGCTAACCTGACCCTGCCTGGGGCTGGTGCTTGCCAGTTCACCAAAATACTACCAAAAAAACTGTTAGCGATCGCAGGGATCAGGCCTGACTCTGCGAACGCTGCAGTTATGCGTTTAGTCTTTTGTAAGTGACAGTGATCGATCGATACTGCACTTGGGTGGGCTGGGCTGGGCCGGGCGGAGGGGCAAAACGCAGGTGCTAGCAGGTATCTGGGCTGATCCCGCTAACACTGCGTTTTTGGGAACCCTAAACTGCTGGGGACGCTAGTATAGATCTGATCGGATCAGATATTGATGCGTTCAGATACTATACCACTAAGGGAGGCGTATGCTGCGTGCGTGGGTGTTAGCGGTACTGGCGCTAATCTGACGCTGCCTGGGGCGACGCATATCACCGCCGGGCGATCAGGGGCTAAACCTTTATTCGGTAATAAACGGCGGGTGCCCTGACACTATAAAAAATAAACAAACTAACCAGCGTCACCCGTAACGGTTATACGGTGATCAGTGGTGAAAGGGTTAACTAGGGGGCAATCAAGGGGTTAAAACATTTATTCGGTAGTATATGGGGGTCCCTGACGCTATAAAACGCTGACGGCGAACCTAAATATTTATGTCCCTAACTAGCGTCACCAGCGACACTAATACAGCGATCAGAAAAATGATCGCTTAGTGACACTGGTGACAGGGGGTGATCAAGGGGTTAAAACTTTATTAGGGGGGGTTAGGGGGGTACCCTAGACCTAAAGGGGGGTAATACTCACTGTCCCAACACTAACTGTCACAAACTGACACCAATGCAGTAATCAGAAAAAAAAAAAAAAAAAAAACTGCTGGTGTCAGTTTGTGACAGGGGGGGGGGGTGATTGGGGGGGGATCGGGGGGCGATCGGGGGGGGGGGGGATCGGGGTGTTTTGTGTGCCTGGCATGTTCTACTGTGTGTGTGTGTGTTGGTGCACTCACATTGATGTCTTCTCTCCTCGGGCCGGAACGGAAAATACCGAGCCGAGGAGAGATGACATCAT
Source organism: Lithobates septentrionalis (assembly GCA_037952835.1). NCBI lineage: Eukaryota > Metazoa > Chordata > Amphibia > Anura > Ranidae > Lithobates > Lithobates septentrionalis. Next base: position 445,485 of record JBBDGP010002541.1, read on the forward strand.
TTCCTTTGCTGCTGTTTAGCATACAGCAGCAAAGGAATGATTCGATTGGCCGGCGGCGATCGCGAGGGGGGGGCCACGAACGGATGGTCTCCCCCTCACCACCGATCGCCGGGGCACAAAGGACGACCGCCTCGGGCACCGGGGGGGGTCCGATCGGACCCCCCACCCGCGGAAGGCAAATCACGTACACTGTACGTGATTTTGCCTGTACGTGCCACTTTGCCGACGTACATCGGTGTGAGGCGGTCGTCAAGTGGTTAAGAAATGCTGTATCACCAAGTTGAGCACATGTGCCAAGCATGGCACATTTGTCAACTTTCTCTGTCAAAGGGTGGACAGAAGGTTAGCGCTATTATCGCACATGACTATTCCTGGCTCAAGCTTCCATGGCATGAACCACCTCTGGGCCTGCCCCTGCAGAGCTGAAAGAATCTCTGCTCCAGTGTGGCTATTGTCCCCTAGACAGACCAGCAGAAGCACTGCATGGCATCTTTTAGCTTGACTAGTTGAATAGCCCCTTGGACACTTTGGGGTACTGGTGGTTTATAGGACAATTCAGCAGAGGAGGGCATGAGGAGGAGAAGGAGGAGGGGGTGGAGCTGACAGATTTTGCATCATCAGCACCAGCTGTATGGAGACATGGTGGCAGAACAAGCTCCAACACTGAGCTCTTTCCTGCATCCTTCCTTGTTCAAGCATGTGCTGTTAACTAAATATATTGTCCCTGACCATGTTTACTGGACCACATGTCTGCAGTAAAGTGGACCTTACTGCTGAGTGCCTTGCCCATTAATGCCAAAACATTGCAGGATGGGGTGTGGCTTGGCTCTGCTCTGTGATGGCTGCTTTAACAGAGCTCTTCTGCATGTTGGAGCTGTAATTTAGCAATATTTATAAGACGAGCACCACAGCCACCGCAACTATGGGGAAAAATGACCACACATCCCCGCCATCCCGCAGCCTCAAAGACCAGCTCTCGCAAACCATGGGTAACATCCCGGCATTGTTCCGTATAACCACTGGAGAAGGCCACGTGGCCTCCGAGATGGAGCAGGCCTGCTCTACAAACAACTGCTCGTCCACGCAACGAGATGGCAGGAGCTCATCCACCCCTGCTACAAACTCTTTATGCCTCACTGATCTCCAGGCAGTAGCATCTGATTTAAAACTGACGTTCACTCCATAGCTGCCCGGATGGGGATAATGGAACAATCAGTCACCCGCCATACGGACCTCATCAGGCAAGTACAACGCTTTTCAGACACAAACCTGTCCCATATTCTAGAAATCCACAGACATCTGGAGGACCTTAATAATCATTGCTGCCGCCATATTTGTATCAGAGGGATCCCAGACTTCTCCTAAATGGGACAGAAATCAAACTTTTCCAGGACCTTTCCACAATTACTCTTCAACATAGAAGAGCCTTATGCCCTCTGCTGGATCAGCTCCACACAAGAAGTATTCCATGTGGATGGAAATTTCCTTTTTGTCTGTCAGCCACATGGAGAGGCTTCACACACCAGATGACCTGCAGGCATTTTGCGACACACTGAATATGCCCTTAACTGAGGTTCCGGATTGGTACAGCTCATTCTCAATCTCTGAAACCTGGATCAAAGTCTCAAACAACAGTACCCCAAGAGCACAGAGACAGAGAGACTGAAGAAGCAGAAATTAATCTTTCTCCTTGGTACACACTCCAAACTGTAGAGGAGAGGACCCAAGGAGCCCGGGCCTATCACCACCTCGTAGAAGAGACCATATGGACGCCTAAAGTCAGCCTAAAAAAAAATCTTTTATTTCCTTGAAAGAAACCTGTTCTAACAGTTTTGCTTTATAGGCAAGACTTTCATTTTTTTTGCCCCCCGCTCTAACAGTCAACACAGAACGCCTCAGCAGCATTCAAAAAATTTTTCTTCTCCTCAAATACACCTTGCTGTTTACTGTCACTAACCCTTTGTTGTTCGTACAGATAATCACCTACAGGACCCGCAAGAAGAACACCCAACCCAAAAAGAACACTATAAACTTCCATGGACTACAAGATAATTCCTGCAACCCCTAAACATCTGAATCTGTACACCTCATTCCTGCAACAAGTATTTTTCTCATATCATTACTCATTCCTTGTTTCCTTTTTTTCTGTACAAAGGGTTAATTCATTAGCTGACATCCCGGTTGCACAACCATTATATTTACCATTTTGGTTAAGCACCCTCTTATATGAGAGACTTTCATTGTAGGCACTGACCATAAATCAACTCCTAATGATCACTTTTTCTGTGAATTAGTCCTTCTAGATACTCTAAGGTTATATCATAGGCTAATGCATTGTGTTTTGGGTTAATATTAATGCGTTTTTATAATGCAACTGCTGACAGTTATCGTTTATAAAAATGTTTTGTATTTTAATGGCTTATTAATTTTGACTAAGTCATTTAGACTTCAGAGGAGGTGAAGTGATAAACTTGCCCTAATACCTCAACTAGTCTAACACACTAAAGCTGGCCATACACCATACAATTTTCCTGTTCAATTTTCTTTAGATTTACCTTCAACTATGTAGTACAAGGGCCTGCCTGATTGCATCCAAATTGAAAGTGTTTAGGTTTGACCTCCTATTATATGGTTTTGGTAAATCTAAAGGAAAGTTGAACAGGAAAATTGAATAGTGTATGGCCAGCCTTAGTCAGGTTTTTTTTATCCCAGTGTTATTCTAACACAGTGTGGTTAGCTCACCTCAGCATTGCAAACCAATTATTTTGAGCTCTGACCTTACGTGAGCTCATTTGAGCAAAACCCGTTACAGCAACTTAGTGTTATGCCCCGTACACAGTCACACGGTCAGAATTTCTGACAGGAAAAGTCTGATGGGAGCTTTTCAGCGTATGTTTCGACCGTGTGTATGCCCCATCGGACTTTTTACATTGAATTCAGACAGACTTAGATAGAGAACATGTTCTATATTTTTCCGATAATTCCTATCGGGAAAACCGCTTGTCTGTATGCTGTTCTGACGTACTAAAAATGACGCATGCTCTGAAGCAAGTATGAGACGTCGTACGTGTTGTCCCGTCGTACGTGTTGTACATCACCGCGTTCTTGACGGTCAGAATTTGGTGTGATCGCATGTATGCAAGACAGCTTGAGCAGAATTCCATCGGCATTCCACCTATGCCTCCCCATCCACCTTATCTAAGACATGTTGTACACTGCCACCTATCTAAGTAACACAAAGGCCACTACTTAGACTTTACCTCCCCACTCAATCAATCTTACATATAAGCTAACCATATCACCCCCTGTATTTCCACCTCCATAAGCACAGCTCCAAAATAGCAGGACTCAGACATCCTTAGCACTCTAGTCAGACCACGAACCCAAGCAGAGAGATAACTTCATTTCATCTGACCTACCCAGATTAAATATACTTATCTGGAAGAATAGCTGGCCTATTTCTTCCTCTGATATATTAACCCCCACCCCCTCCTCATACACCTAACTAGTATTTATATTACTGTTTTCTCTCATACCCTCCCCCGTATCTCCCAAAACCCCCCCATTAATCCCCTTATCTTTTTTTAACCCTTTTTCTCCCTTCCCGCTCCGGACACCCCTCTCTCTCTCCAAAACTAAAAATCTACAATATATCCACAACTCCTGAGCTCGATACCAATCACCTTCGAACTAAGTTTCTGTCTCTATATCATTAACGAACCATCTAACCATCTTACATCATGTCTACACAAAACCTCCAAACCACTCCTCTTTTGCTGAAACTGGTCTCCATCAACGCCAAAGGTCTAAACATTCCTGAGAAGTGCTCGCAACATCTCAGAGAATGCCACAAGCTCAAAGCCAATATTGTTTGCATACAGGAAACTCACTTCTTATCAAATAAAACCCCTACACTTTCAGATAGAGAAAGTCTCTAGCAATCCATTCAATGAACAAAGAATCCAAAATAAAGGGTGTTTCTATCCTTATATCGAAACACATACCTTTCCAGATGACAGATTCCATGAATGAACAGGCAGTTAGATACATCTTCCTGAAAGGAACAGTAGGTTCTCGGCCGGTCACCATTGCCAACATTTATGCCCCCAATACCAAACAAGTTGCATTCTTCCGTCAAATTTGTGACCTTATGTCCTCTTTCTCAGCAGGGATTTTAATCCTTGGAGGAGATTTTAATGTTTCTCTTAACCCGCTTCTAGACACATCCTCAGGTACCTCAGCGATGTCCTACAGGAAGTTAAAACAGATCAAGTTACAACTTCAAGGTCTCTCGCTGCATGATATCTGGAGAACGCTGAACCCTCAAGGTAAAGATTACACATACTTCTCTCCCCTTCACCAAAAGTACTCTCAAATTGACTACGTTTTAATTTCCCAACCTCACATCCCTCTATTACAAAAAGCCACAATAGAACCCATGACTCTATCAGATCACCACCCGATCACTATCCTTTTCCCGAAAAAATCATGAGGACAAAAACCTGGAGACTTAACCCCTCCTTATTTAAAGATACAGTTAATATAGAAAAATTCACCTCTTGCATACGAGCGCAGAGCCCCCCCTGCCCCAAAGCACCCATCCCCCATGTTGAGGGCATGCAGCCTGGTATGGTTCAGGAGGGGTGGGGGCGCTCGCTCGTTCCCTCCCTTTCCTGACCTGCTGAGCTGCGTGCTCGGATAAGGGTCTGATATGGATTTTGGGGGGACCCCCACACCATTTTTTTGTTAAAATTTTGGCATGGGGGTCCCCTCCGAATCCATACTAGACCCAAGGGCCTGGTATGGACCTGGGGGGGACCCCACGCTGTTTTTTTTTCACAATTTTTTTTTTAGCGGGCATTTTTTTTTACATTGAGCGGGAAGTCAGCTGATGACTCATCGGTTGTTAAGGACACGGTGGCCAGCTTCCTGGCCCCCTCCTTAGCAACTGGCTATATACAGTGTAAAAAAAAACGCAAATCGCAAAAAAATTTCAGTAAAATCGCAGTAAAAACGCCAGTCCAAAAACACGGCAAGCACCACAAAAAGCACTGCAGAAACCCTCAAAAGCAACATGCATAGATGTGAATCGAGCCTTAGGGCCCTTTCACACTGGGGCAGTTTGCAGGTGCTATTGCGCTAATAATAGCGCCTGCAAACCGACCCGAAAGTGCCACTGCTTTGTATCCAGTGTGAAAGCCCCGAGGGCTTTCACACTGGAGTGGTGCACTAGCAGGATGGGAAAAAAAGTCCTGCTAGCAGCATCTTCAGAGCGGTGAAGGAGCGGAGTGTATACCGCTCCTTCACCGCTCCTGCCCATTGAAATCAATGGGACAGCACGGCTATACCACCAGCAAAGCGCCTCTGCAGAGGCGCTTTGCGGTGGTTTTTAACCCTTTCTCGGCCGCTAGCAGGGGGTAAAACCGCCCCGCTACTGGCCGAATACCGACGGTAAAGCACCGTTTACAATAGCGGCACTTTACCGCCGACGCCGCCCCAGTGTGAAAGGGCCCTTACTGTCCTGCTAGCGCACCGCTCCAGTGTGAAAGCCCGATTCACACTGGAGTGAATAGAGTCACTTCTTTGGGGCGTTTTTCAGGCGCTATTTTTAGCGCTATAGTGCCTGAAAAACACCCCAGTGTGAAAGGGGCCTTAGGCCCCTTTCTGTCACGTACCTGGTGGTGGAGCCCAGAATGCAAGGAGTAGCCTCTCGTGTGCCTCTGGTTCGAGAGCCCCTGATAGAGAAGACAGGGACTCAAGAGCGCAGGGGGCCACAAGTGCTTAGTAAGTGGCAGGTGTAGAGTTGATCCGGACCTCTGGTGCAGCAGCAGGAGGACTGTCAGGAACACTGGATCTACTGGCAGGAACTCAGGAACAACAGGCAACTGGGAGGTGTTCTGTAGTACAACTGAAGCACTGGAACAACTGGTAGATGAACCGGAAACCTTGGTAGGAACACTGGAACTGTTGACTGGATAGGAAAGCACTGTAGCTAGCAGACACCCACGAACCAGCAGGCAGCAGGGAGGTGTTCTGTAGTACCGCTGGAAGCACTAGCAAAGTCAGACAGGCCGGGTCAGACACAGGTAAGCAGAGCAGGTACAAAACGGAACCAGGAGAGTAGTCAGGGCACGGACCGGGTCGGCAACAGACAGGCAGGTAATAACTGAGGGATGAGGCAGGAGAATCGTCAGACAAGCCGAGGTCAGGGACTGGCAGCAAACAGGAGAAATCAGGAACAAGCCGGGTAACAGGAATCAGGTAAACAGGTATACTGGAAGCTTAGGGTCACAGGGAACGCTGTAGACCGGACAGCAAGGAAGCATGCTGACAGGCACCCTTAAATAGGCCTAATGGCGCCAAAAGCTGTCACACCGCACGTCTGTGCGCCGCCGCGTGCACACGTGAACGCCCGAGTACCGATCGTACGTGCCCGGTCGTCTCATCGTGTACCCGCGTACACCCGCTCGTATTAGCGCGCACCCGCATGCGTCCGTTCGCGTCAACGCGTCTCCGAACGTGTCCTCTGGCTCTACTGACAATAGTTCTGTTAACCGATCTTCCGCCGATGGCTGAACTAACAGGACGTCTTTCATGACATTGCCCCCCCCCAAGGGGCAGCCTCCGGATGCCCAACTGTGCCATCTTACTTGGATGAGATCTTTTAAAGGCAAGAATCAACCTCCTAGCATGGATGTTGGACTCCGGCTCCCAGGAGTTTTCCTCAGGCCCATACCCCTTCCATTTTACCAAGAACTGGACTTGATTACATCTCTTCCTACAATCCAGAATGGACTCGACCTCATATTCGGTTTCTCCGTCAATGATCACGGGTTCAGGGGGATTGACCCTCCGGTTGACAAAAGGATCAGGAACTGCAGGTTTGAGTAGGGCAACATGAAAGACCGGGTGAATCCGGAATGATTCTGGTAGCTTTAGTTCATAGGCCACATTATTAATTTTCCTTGTCACTGGAAAAGGACCCACAAACTTGGGACCCAAATTTTGGAAGGACAAGCCAATCTTAGATTCAAAGTAGATAGCCAAACCAAATCTCCAGGTTTAAGATCAAGCTCCCCCTTCTCTTCTTATCAAACACCTCTTTGTTGTAGTTCTGGGTCCTTGCCATAGTCTCTTGCAGAAGCTTATTGTTTGATTTGAAAAAGTTTAGGTTTTCTTAAACAGCTGGTACTGGACACTCTGGAATGTTAGTGGACAAGAACAGAGGATGGAACCCATAATTTGTAAAAAATGGTGTTTGTTTTGTAGCGGAATGAACAGAGTTGTTGTATGCAAATTCGGCAAGGGGATGAAGCGGAGCCCAATCATCCTGGGAGAACGAGGAAAAGCAGCGCAGATACTGCTCCAGCGTCTGATTCGTTCTCTCCGTCTGGCCATTTGTTTGGGGGTGATAGGCAGAAGAGAAGGCAAGATCAATTTTCAGGGATTCACAAAGAGCTCTCCAAAACCTAGAGGTGAATTGTACCCCCCGATCGGAAGTAATATTGGCAGGGATGCCATGAAGCCTCATCACCTCCTTAATAAATGTCCTGGCAGTTTCAGCAGCAGTAGGGGTACCTTTCATTGGTAGGAAATGTGCCATCTTGGATAATCTATCCACTATTACGAAGATCGTAGTGTAGCTTTCAGAAGGTGGCAACTCGACAATAAAATCCATGGAGATCATCCTCCATGGCTTCTCCGGGACAGATAGTGGTTTTAACAGGCCCCAGGCCTTAGACTTGCTACCTTTATTTTGGATACAGGTGACACATGCTTCCACATAGTCCTTGCAGTCCTTTCTTAATGATGGCCACCAAAACGTGCGCTGAAGAAGTTCAGATGTTTTATGTACTCCGAAGTGGCCGGCTAACATATGGTCATGGCAAGAACTAAGAGCTGCCGTTCGCACCTCCTGAGGTACGAAGATCCTATCCTTAAACCACAGAAGATCATCTCTGGCCTGTAGGGTTGTATCAGGTGGAGTGGAAACGTTCCTGGAGGCCTGCTTGATCTGTGACAGCAGATCCCCTTGGAGTAACAGAAAGTTCCCTGCAGACAAGATGGTATCTGGCGGAGAAGGTGCTTCCGAATCGCTGTACATCCGTGACAGAGCGTCAGGCTTGATATTTTTCGACCCGGGACGGTAGGTAATATGGAAAGAAAATCTAGTAAAGAACAGTGCCCATCTGGCCTATCGTGGTTTCAACCTCTTGGCAGTCTTTAAATATTCTAGATTCTTGTGATCTGTATAAACAAGAATCGGGTGGGCTGCTCCCTCTAACAGGTATTGCCATTCCTCCAATGCAGCTTTGATCGCTAACAAAAAAAGCGACTGGGTGCAGAAGAGCCCTAGGCCCCTGTCTTTGGGAGAGTACTGCACCGACCGCTATCTCCGAGGCGTCCACCTCCAGGATGTAGGGTAACGTGGAATCAGGATGTTTTAAAACTGAGGCTGAGACAAACAGATCCTTCAGTGTAGTAAAGGCCATCTGAGCCTCCATAGACCAGTGGAACTTGAGGCCCTGTTGGGTTAATCTTGTAATGGGAGCAATGATGGTGGAGAAACCCTTGATGAATTTTCTATAAAAATTTGCAAATCCCACGAAACGTTGAATCCCTTTTTTGTCAGTAGGAGCGGGCCAGTCCAGAATGGCGGAGACCTTCTGAGGGTCCATTTTGATGCCTTCCACAGAGATAATAAGACCAAGGAACTGAATACTCTCCTGCTCGAAGACACATTTCTCAGGCTTGGCGTAAAGGTCGTGCAGGCGAAGTCGGGTCAAAACGTTTTTGACATGTTCATGGTGTTCAACTAGGGAAGAAGAGAAGATTAGAATGTCATCTAGATAAATAACAACAAACAGGTAAAGGTAGTCTCTGAAAATGTTATTTACAAAATGCTGAAATGTGGCAGGAGCATTACAAAGTCCGAAAGGCATGACTAAATATTCGAAGTGCCCAAACCGGGTACGGAAAGCAGTCTTCCATTCGTCTCCCTTGCGAATGCGGACAAGGTTGTAGGCACCACGAAGATCTAACTTAGAAAACACTACTGCAGACCCCAGCCTCTGAAAAAGTTCCGGCACTAATGGTAAGGAATAACGGTTCTTGATTGTAATCTTATTGAGTGCCCGATAATCCACACAAGGGCGCAAAGAATGGTCTTTCTTTTCCACAAAAAAGATTCCTGCTCCTGCCGGGGACGTGGAGGGTTGGATGAAGCCTTTCTTTAGATTATCGTCAATGTAAGTTTTTAATACTCCTAGTTCTAACTCTGACAAAGGAAATATTCTCCCAAAAGGAATCTCTGCCCCTGGGAAAAGCTCAATCGGACAGTCATATGGCCGGTGGGGAGGAAGGGTCTCAGCCCCTTTTTGACTGAAAATGTCCAGAAAGCTATGGTAGACTTCGGATACAACTTGACGTGTCTCAGCATCAGTTTCCATGCACAACAGGGCAGAGGGAGCTTGAGTAACTTCTGGTAGACAGTGTTGGTGGCAATAAGAGGAAGGGAACTCAATCTTCCCTGAGGCCCAGTCAACTTGTGGGTTATGGGCCTTGAGCCAAGGCATGCCCAATATGATGGGGAATAGAGGAGATTCAATGACGTCCAGACAAAGTAGCTCTTGATGAGTGCCAGCAATGGTGGTGAGCATGGGTACTGTTTCCTGGGTTACTGGTCCTGATCTGAGGGTAGAACCATCGGCCAGATATACTGAAAGTCCTTTTGCCCTGGGCCGGATGGGAATGTGATGTCTGGAAGCGAAGGACAAGTCTATAAAGCCACTGCAGGCCCCGGAATCAATGATAGCGCTGGTTGGTGAATGAATGAATGAATGAAGGATTTGAAGAGTGCTGCAAATGCGAACTAAATCGCCTCAAGGCGCTAGAATGCGTTCTCTGTTGCCAGCTTCTTAGAACAGGAAGGTCTTTATTTTTTTCCTGAAGGCCTGATGGTTTTCTTCCATGCGGATGTGGGTCGGAAGAGCGTTCCATAGTCGAGGTCCTTGGACTGCGAATCTTCGCTCTCCCTTTGCTTTGTAGCGATATTTTGGAATGATGAGGAGGTTTTGGTTAGCTGATCGAAGGCTGCGATTGGGTGTGTAGTGTTTTATTTTCTCCTGCAGATATAGCGGAGCGTTTCCTTGTATGCATTTGTGGGTGAGGCAGAGGGTCTTGAATTTGATCCGATTCTTTACGGTTAGCCAGTGTAGGCACTTTAGGGATGGAGAAATGGATTCCCAGGGTTTTTTTCCTGTTAACAGTCTTGCCGCCGTGTTTTGAATGAGTTGTAAGCGCGCAAGCTGATATTGGGGTAGTCCTACGTAGAGCGAGTTTGCATAGTCGAGTCGGGAGTTGATGATTGTTCCCACAACTGCCGCTTTGTCTTCTTCTGGGATGAAGGGGATGAGTCTGCGTAGGAGGCGGAGGAGATGGTGGGATCCGCTCACCACTGATCCTATTTGAGCATCCATTGTCATTCCTGAGTCAAAGATGACTCCAAGACTCTTGGCTTTGAGGCTTGGAGAGATGGTCTGTCCGAGGATGGTGGGGGGTGTCCACGGGGTCTTTATTTTGGAATCTTTGTTGGCATGTAGGAGAAGAAGTTCTGTTTTTGAACCGTTAAGTTTGAGGGAGCTGATGGTCATCCAATCATCAATTGAACGGAGGCATTCTTCTAATTGTTGATGATGGTTTTTTTGATCGGTGATGCGAAAGTAGAGTTGGGTGTCATCGGCATATGAGTGGAAACAGAGGCCCGTTTTCCTGATGATATTGAGAAGTGGGCGGATGTAGATATTGAATAGTACTGGTGACAGGTGTGAGCCCTGGGGAACTCCGCAGGAGACTGCCCGGGTCTCTGAGGTGAATGTTCCCAGTTTCACTGTTTGAGAGCGATTCTCTAGGAAGGATGCAAGCCATTTTAGCGCCAGACCTGTGGCTCCTGCCACTTCTGAGAGGCGGACAAGTAAGGTATTGTGGTTCACTCCTGGGAGCTCCTGTGGTATATTCCCTCCTGGGAGCTGTAAAAGAAGCGGGACAGCCAGGTGAGACATATTATTCAGTGAAGCTGGGGTAAGAGCAGGAGAGACAGAGAGGCACTTACGAAGCTTGGCCGGGCATGTCCGTACAAAGTGTCCGGGTTCCCCGCAATATAGGCACAGGTTACCAGCCCGACGGCATTGACGCTCTTCAGGAGTGAGGGATGGCCGTAAGAGTCCCAGCTGCATTGGTTCCGGTGTATCTGAGGTCATGGTAGTAGAAGCTGGAGGAGTAGAGTGGGGAGAACTAGGCACCCGGGGCAGCATCCAGACAGGACGAGCAGGGCCAGAAGATCGCTCTGTACGTCGTTCTCTCAGGCGTCTGTCTATTTGGATGGAAAGGTCTATGAGGTCCTCTAAAGTCTCAGGAAGGCCCACTCGGGCTAGTTCATCCTTCAAGGATTCTGAAAGGCCCATACGGAACTGATACCGTAGGGCGGCATTGTTCCAGTTTGTATCGGAACTCCAGCGTCTGAATTCTGATACATAGTCCTCAACAGGTCTGCGGCCTTGCTGTAGGGTGTGCAAGGCTGCCTCTGCCGTGGCGGTCAGCTGTGGGTCTTCATATAGGGATGACATAGCCCGAAAGAAGGTATCCAGGGTATCAAGTGAGGTATCTTTCTTTTCTAACAAGCGATGGGCCCAGGACTGGGGCTCGCCGGTCAGCAGCGAGATCACGAACCCCACCTTGGTGGCTTCCAGGGAGAAAGTCCTTGGTTGAAGGGCAAAAAAGAGCTCACACGAGTTGCGGAAGGACCTGAATTTGCTCCGGTTACCCGAAAATCTTTCAGGCGTGGGGACCCTGGGTTCAGGCGGCAACATGATCACTGATGGTGAAGCAGAAGTCCCGGATACTGGAGGTGTAGAAGCTGCTAGGGCCTGGACTTGGCCTTCCAGCTGGGTGTAGCCTTCTTGTAGGCTCTTTACTGCCTGGGTAAGTCCAGCAAGATGGCGGCAGAGTTCATCCATGGGAGAGGCTCCCTGCGTGGGCTCAGACATGGCTGTCCGGTACTGTCACGTACCTGGTGGTGGAGCCCAGAATGCAAGGAGTAGCCTCTCGTGTGCCTCTGGTTCGAGAGCCCCTGATAGAGAAGACAGGGACTCAAGAGCGCAGGGGGCCACAAGTGCTTGGTAAGTGACAGGTGTAGAGTTGATCCGGACCTCTGGTGCAGCAGCAGGAGGACTGTCAGGAACACTGGATCTACTGGCAGGAACTCAGGAACAACAGGCAACTGGGAGGTGTTCTGTAGTACAACTGAAGCACTGGAACAACTGGCAGATGAACCGGAACTCTTGGTAGGAACACTGGAACTGTTGACTGGATAGGGAAGCACTGTAGCTAGCAGACACCCACGAACCAGCAGGCAGCAGGGAGGTGTTCTGTAGTACCACTGGAAGCACTAGCAAAGTCAGACAGGCTGGGTCAGACACAGGTAAGCAGAGCAGGTACAAAACGGAACCAGGAGTGTAGTCAGGGCACGGACCGGGTCGGCAACAGACAGGCAGGTAATAACTGAGGGATGAGGCAGGAGAATCGTCAGACAAGCCGAGGTCAGGGACTGGCAGCAAACAGGAGAAATCAGGAACAAGCCGGGTAACAGGAATCAGGTAAACAGGTATACTGGAAGCTTAGGGTCACAGGGAACGCTGTAGACCGGACAGCAAGGAAGCATGCTGACAGGCACCCTTAAATAGGCCTAATGGCGCCAAAAGCTGTCACACCGCACGTCTGTGCGCCGTCGCGTGCACACGTGCACACCCGAGTACCGATCGTACGTGCCCGTTCGTCTCATCGTGTACCCGCGTACACCCGCTCGTATTAGCGCGCACCCGCATGCGTCCATTCGCGTCAACGCGTCTCCGAACGCATCCTCTGGCTCTACTGACAATAGTTCTGTTAACCGATCTTCCGCCGACGGCTGAACTAACAGGACGTCTTTCATGACACTTTCACACGGACGGCTATTCTGCCACAGTTAAAAGCATGTTTTTTTTCTGTGAAATTTAAGACTCCAGGCACTGCGATCAGCTGCATTGATACAGTGCGATTAGCTGCGGTTGCATTTAGCTGCGGTTTGACATTTCCATAGCAATCCGACAGGGTACCGACTGTATTGAACGGGGATCCGACTTGGATCCCCGCCTATGCCCGCCACTGTTTGGTATAAATCTTGAGGGGGGAACTCCATGCCAAATTTTAAATAAAAAACCGACATGGGTTCCCCCCCAGGGGCATACCAGGCCCTTCGGTCCGGTATGGATTTTAAGGGGAACCCCCTACGCCGAAAAACGGCGTGGGGTCCCCCCTCAAAATCCATACCAGACCCTTATCCGTGCACGCTGCCCGGCCGGTCAGGAAAGGGGGTGGGGACGAGGGAGCGGCCTCCCCCCTCCTGAACCGTGCCAGACCGCATGCCCTCAACATGGGGATGGGTGCTTTGGGGAAGGGGGTGTTCTGCAGGCCCCCCCACCCCAAAGCACCTTGTCCCCATGTTGATGAGGACAAGGGCCTCTTCCTGACAACCCTGGCCGTTGGTTGTCGGAGTCTGTGGGCGGGGGGCTTATCGGAATCTGGGAGACCCCTTTAATAAGGGGGCCCCCAGATCCCGGCCCCCCACCCTACGTGAATGAGTATGGGGTACATGGTACCCCTACCTATTCACCTAGAGAAAAAGTGTCAATAAAAAAACACACTGCACAGGTTTTTAAAGTAATTTATTAGACAGCTCCGGGGGGGTCTTCTTCCGGCTTTGGGGGGTCTTCTTCCGACTTCAGGGGTCTCTGCGGTTCTTCTCCACTGTCTCCGGCCTTTTCTCCCATTGTTCGACCTGTTCTCCGCGCTCTCCGGGTCTTCTGCCGGGCTCTTCCGCTATATTCTGCTGGCAAAAGAGCAGAAGATATCGGAGGAGCCCGGCAGAAGACCCGGAGAGCGCGGAGAACAGGTCGAACAATGGGAGAAAAGGCCGGAGACAGAGGAGAAGAACCGGAGAGACCCCCGAAGTCGGAAGAAGACCCCGAAGTCGGAAGAAGACCCCCGAAGCCGGAAGATGACCCCCCCGGAGCTGTCTAATAAATTACTTTAAAAACCTGTGCAGTGTTTTTTTTATTGACACTTTTTCCCTAGGTGAATGGGTAGGGGTACCATGTACCCCATACGCATTCACGTAGGGTGGAGGGGCCGGCATCTGGGGGCCCCCTTATTAAAGGGGGCTCCCGGATTCCGATAAGCCCCCTGCCCGCAGACCCCGACAACCAACGGCCAGGGTTGTTGGGAAGAGGCCCTTGTCCTCATCAACATGTTCACAAGGTGCTTTGAGGTGGGGGGCCCGCAGCGCGCCCCCCTTCCCCAAAGCACCCATCCCCCATGTTGAGGGCATGCGGCCTGGCACGGCTCAGGAGGGGGGGCGCTCGCTCGTCCCCACCCCCTTTCTGACCGGCCGGGCTGCGCGCTCAGATAAAGGTCTGGTATGGATTTGGGGGGACCCCCACACTGTTTTTTTCGGCGTAGGGGGTTCCCCTAATATCCATACCAGACCGAAGGGCCTGGCATGCACCCAAAGGGGAACCCATGTCGGTTTCTCTTGCGCTGCTTTAATAGGAAGATGTATTTTTCCTATTGCAGCGAGCACGAGATGTACCTCGCCGAGAACCAGCGCGATCCTATTGCGCTGGAAACATTCTCGAGTGCAGGTACTCCTGTGTGTGCGCTGGTTCACACGCTGGATTAAGGATCTATCCAGCGCACCAATTAAGGTCTGAACCAGCGCAGTGCATTCATCTTAGAAAATGACCCCCAATATCTTTTACTTTTTGCTATAATAAAAATCCCACATTTTATTTAAAAAAAAAAAAAATCGGGACTGTGATATTGCGGCAGACAAATTGGACACTTTTAACACATTTTTGGGACCATTGGCAATTATACAGCGATCAGTGCTATAAAAATGCATTGTTTACTGTATAAATGTCACTGGCAGGGAAGGGGTTAACACTAGGGGCAATCAAGGGGTTAACTGTGTTCCCTAGGTGTGTTCTTACTGTAGGTGGGATGGGACTGTCTAGGAGGAGAGAGAGATCGGTGTTCATACTTTGAATGAACATACAATCTGTCTCTACTCCCCTGAAAAAAACGGAATTTGTGTGTTTACACACACAGATCCCGGTTCTCGCTCTGTCACAAGTGATCGCAGGTGCCCAGCAGGGCCGGATGAACATAGGGGCTGATGTAGCTGCAGCTCCAGGCCCCTGCCTTAAAATCGGCCCTCCCAGCCAGCAGTATAAGCCCGATTTTCTCCTGTCCATAAACTTATATTGGACAGGAGAAGCTGTGTATAAATGGAGGGGTGTCTGGCTGTACCTGTGTTTGCTCACTGTGTTTATTACATTGTCACAGTGCACAGTTCCCCCCTACACAAATGGGAGAGGCTGAGTCGGCTCTGCCTTTCCCCTCCCCTCTCTCACTCTGTGAAGTCTGTGGCTGTGCTGTGAAGGAGCCGTGTGGGTGGTAAATTATGAACAGAACACCAGCAGATAGAAGGTGAATAGGATATCTCTGAGTGATGAGCCTCTAGGGACCATCCAAATGTGAGCTCAGTGACTCTTATTATCTTCCTTCCCCTCGTTTTTAACTTATTTCTCTAGCAGTAGTTCTTATAACTGCAGCCAAAGTGTTTAGAACTGTGTCCTCAGCCTGCGGTAGTGCTCAGGCCCTTGTGCTTTTCCGTGGGTTCGCACTGATTTGCTATGTTTTGGCCCATTGCTGGTGTATCCACAGTTTTCCTGCGTTTTACCCACAGTCCTATTGATTTCTATTAGGTTGTGTGTTTTTTTCTGAAAGCGCACCAAAATTCCTGCATGCTGCATCTTATCTTTGGTGCACTGTCAGAAAATGCAGCAAAAACCTGCAACCTGATATATATCAATAGGACTGCAGCTAAAACTGCAGATACACAAGCAGTGCGGCTGACTGCAGTGCACCAGTGTGAGCCCAAAGGCTTGTACACATAACCCCCCCTGTAGAACTTGGTCTGATCAATACTCCTGGCATATACACACACGGCCATACCATCCCAGCTCAGGAGGGGTGGGGGCTCCAGGGATTTGACTGACTATGCAGGCCCTGTCCCTCTTATCCGTCCGGGCAGAGTCCTGGAGGCAGTGGCAGGCTGCTGGTGGCAAGTGGCACACTCTATCTGGTTGCATGCTGCTGGTGGCAAGTGGCACACTGTGTCTGGTGGCAAGCGGCACACCGTATCTGGTGGCAGGCTGCTGGTGGCAAGTAGCACACTGTATCTGGTGGAAGGCTGGTGGTGGCAAGTAACACACCGTATCTGGTGGCAGGCTGCTGGTGGCAAGTAGCACACCGTATCTGGTGGCAGGCTGCTGGTGGCAAGTGGCACACTGTATCTGGTGGCAAGTGGCACACCGTATCTGGTGGCAGGCTGCTTGTGGCAAGTGGCACACTGTATCTGGTGGCAGGCTGCTGTTGGGAAGTGGCACGCTGTGTCTGGTGGCAGGCTGTGGGTGGCAAGTAGCACACTGTATCTGGTGGCAAGTGGCACACTGTATCTGGTGGCAAGTGGCACACCGTATCTGGTGGCATGCTGCTTGTGGCAAGTGGCACACTGTATCTGGTGGCAAGTGGAACACTGTATCTGGTGGCAAGTGGCACACTGTATCTGGTGGCATGCTGCTTGTGGCAAGTGGCACACTGTATCTGGTGGCAGGCTGCTGACTGTATCTGGTGGCAGGCTGCTGGTGGCAGGTGGCAAACTGTATCTGGTGGCAGGCTTCTGTTGGCAAGTGGCACACCATATCTGTTGGCAGGCTGCTGGTGGCAAGTGGCACACTGTATCTGGTGGCAAGTGGCACACCGTATCTGGTGGCATGCTGCTTGTGGCAAGTGGCACACCATATCTGGTGGCATGCTGCTGGTGGCAAGTGGCACACTGTATCTGGTGGCAGGCTGCTGGTGGCAAGTGGCACACTGTGTCTGGTAGCAGGCTGTGGGTGGCAAGTGGCACACCGTATCTCTTGGCATGCTGCTTGTGGCAAGTGGCACACTGTATCTGGTGGCATGCTGCTTGTGGCAAGTGGCACACTGTATCTGGTCGCAGGCTGCTGTTAGCAAGTGGAACGCCATATCTGGTGGCAGGCTGCTGGTGGCAAGTGGCATAGTGTATCTGGTGACAGACTGTTGGTGGCAAGTGGCACACTGTATCTGGTGGCAGGCTGCTTGTGGCAAGTGGCACACTGTATCTGGTGGCAAGTGGCACACTGTATCTGGTGGCAGGCTGCTGGTGGCAAGTGGCACACTGTATCTGGTGGCAAACCATATCTGGTGGCATGCTGCTTGTGGCAAGTGGCACACTGTATCTGGTGGCAGGCTGCTGGTGGCAAGTGGCACACTATCTGGTGGCAAGTGGCACCCCATATCTGGTGGCATGCTGCTGGTGGCAAGTGGCACACTGTATCTGGTGGCAGGCTGCTTGTGGCAAGTGGCACACTGTATCTGGTGGCAAGTGGCACACTGTATCTGGTGGCAGGCTGCTGGTGGCAAGTGGCACACTGTATCTGGTGGCAAACCGTATCTGGTGGCATGCTGCTTGTGGCAAGTGGCACACTGTATCTGGTGGCAGGCTGCTTTTGGCAAGTGGCACACTGTGTCTGGCAGCAGGCTGTGGGTGGCAAGTAGCACACTGTATCTGGTGGCAGGCTGCTGGTAGGAAGTAGCACACTGTATCTGGTGGCATGCTGCTTGTGGCAAGTGGCACACTGTATCTGGTGGCAGGCTGCTGGTGGCAAGTGGCACACTATCTGGTGGCAAGTGGCACACCATATCTGGTGGCATGCTGCTGGTGGCAAGTGGCACACTGTATCTAGTGGCAGGCTGCTGGTGGCAAGTGGCACGCTGTGTCTGGTAGCAGACTGTGGGTGGCAAGTAGCACACCGTATCTGGTGGCAGGCTGCTTGTGGAAAGTGGCACACTGTATCTGGTGGCATGCTGCTTGTGGCAAGTGGCACACTGTATCTGGTGGCAGGCTGCTGTTGGCAAGTGGCACACCATATCTGGTGGCAGGCTGCTGGTGGCAAGTGGCACAGTGTATCTGGTGGCAAGTGGCACACTGTATCTGGTGGCATGCTGCTGATGGAAAGTGGCACACTGTATCTGGTGGCAGGCTGCTGGTGGATGATTCTGCATCATGGTGAGTTGAACTATTTCACTATATATTACAATGTAGTAATAGAAATAATGGAATTTGATCCTCCTGATGCCATATCAAGCATAGTGTCAGGATGATTTTAAGTGCTAACACCAGCCATTTGCCCGAAAAATCACCCCCGCCACCTATTTCCCCATCAACCCTAAGACTACATCCCCCTTATCTTTTTTTTGGGAAGGGGGGGTGTCCCTGAATGGCAGTTTGGAAATGTGGTCGCCCCATGTTGCTGTTAGTGAGAGACTGCATAGCAGGTGGTATTGGTGGTGTTGCTGCTGCTCAGAGGCTGCACGGCTGATATTACTGGTGAGAGTAGATTTAATTTGTTTTAGCAAAAAATTTTTGCACTTTCATATTGTTTCCATAAAAAGGCCCACCAAAATCCTCAGCACCAGGCCCATGATGCTCTTAATCTGGCCCTGGTGCCCAGCGGTCATTGTGCCCACCGGGCACTCGCATCGGCTCCTAGTGGCCAAAAAGCAAAGCAACGTAAGGTAACGTAGTTTCGCCCAGCCGTGCCATTCTGCCGCAGTAAAACTGCGGCTGTCAGAGAACTCATACTGTAAGCACACGTCCCCATGCAGCAGCTGCCAACCCCTGTTCCTCTAATGCCAATGCGCATGCGCAGAGTCTTAGACAGAGATGAGTGAGATCTGGAGTGGGCATAGGCAATGGTGCATCCATATGAGTGAGTGTGCGTTAGAGTGTGCATGCACGCACACACGCATCCACGAATCCTGGTGCACGGCACCCTATATAAACAGAGAGTCTGTCTAGTGTCAGTGCTGGATTGTCTCCAGCTTGTCCCTGTGTTCCTGATTGCTGTTTCTGCCTGCTGACCTTGTTCCTGAAAACCCGGCTTCCTTTGACCACTCTCTTGGATATTCTGTGCCTGTTCATCTGCCTCTACTTACTATACAGACATTGGCTTGGACTTATGACTACGGCTCTGCCTTCTGATTGTGTACCCCGCTGCCAGCCTGTTGTCAACCTCTGCCTGTCCCTGACTACGTTTCTGCCTTATGATTGTATACCCCGCTGCCAGCCTGTTGCCAACCTCTGCCCGTTCCTGACACTAGAGTTGATCCTGAATCTGTACTTACCTACCTGGCTCCCGCTGAACAAGTCTGGTGATCAGTCTCCTTATCTTCTCCATAGAGGTTCCTGTGTCTCCAAGCTTCAGCCTTCTGCCTAGTTGCCCTAGCAGTCCCTGTCTCCACCACCAGGGGTGCTTGGACCGGAACCATGCAAGAGGCCACCCTCATCATCTCAGGCTCCGCTGTAAGGTACGTGACAGCGGCAGCTGGTCGGCAAGAAGTTAGACATTCTAAAACCTCGCTTTTTATCTGCCTTTCGTTTATTCAAGTCAGATCCTCATACTCCCCCACAACTGTTTGAAGCACATATAGCGGTCATTCCAAAGGAAGGAAAAGATGCCACACGGGTAATGAACTATCGCCCTGTATCTCTCATCAATTTAGACGTAAAAATTTATGCCAAGATCCTCGCTAACCATTTATTGCCACTTCTCCCCTCCTTAATTTCTCTCGACAAGGTTGGTTTTATAGAGAGGGTAGAGATAATACCATCAAGGCCCTAAACATCCACCATTGACCTAATCATAATGGAAAACACGGTTTATTTCTTTCTTTAGATGCGGAAAAGGTGTTTGACAGGGTGGCCTGGGATTATATTGAAGCAGTTCTCACAGCCATCGGTTTACCTAACTGAATGTTGTCATACATAAGAGCTCTTTACACCTCACCCACTGCTAGAGTTCGAGTCAATGGTCACCTGTCAAACGCCTTTCATCTCCACAATGGTACCAGACAGGGATGTCCCCTTTCCCCACTCCTATTCGTCCTTACTCTCGAACCTCTTCTAAACAGAATAAGAATGAACCCAGATATTAAAGGCATCACAATCAAAGAACGGACATATAAGCTTGCAGCATTTGCAGACGAGCTCCTGCTCTTCTTATTAGAACCCCAAATCTCCATACCAAATCTGCTAAAAGATCTAAAACACTTTCAGACTTTCTCCAATTTAAAGATAAATTACTCAAAATCACACGCCATAAACATAACACTATCCCCTGGCACCGTTTCACAATGCCAAAATATTTTCCCTTCACAAGGGCCACAGACTCAATCACATACCTTGGAATCAAAATTCCAAAATTTCTATCTAATCTTTTCCAAGCCAACTTCTCCTCAGCCCTAAAGGAAACAAGAGAGGAATTAAAATGATAGAACATCCTCAATGACTCATGGTTTGGTAGAGCCTCTCTTCTCAAAATGACCATCCTTCCACGTTTTCTCTATCTTCTACAAACCATTCCCATACAAATTCCAACTTCTCTCTTTACCTCCTTCCGACAAGCCTGTTCATCTTTTATTTGGAGAAATAAACCACCAAGAATTAAATTAGATTGACTCACCCTTCCAAAAAACAAAGGTGGAATAGCACTTCACGACCTCCGCCTCTACTTCCGGGCAACTCACCTGACTCGGGTAGTGGACTGGAACATTCACCATGTGATTAAAGATTGGGTCACTTTAGAACACTCGATCACCCACACTGCCTGAGATCCCTACCATGGATACACCCTCGACATGTATCCTCTCAAACCAAACTACAACCCTTAATAGGGCCTACACTAGCAGCCGCTAATACCTCGACCAAAGCAACAAACCCCACCCCCTGGCTGAGCCCGCTCACCCTGTTATGTGCAAATCCAGATTTTACCGACAATTTCCTTGTCCAAATTTGGCCCCACAAAGATGTACTAGCTACCCATCTGTGCAACAGAGGCATTCTCCTTACTTTGGAGGACCTGAATGCCAAACTGTTCCCTAACCGTCTACCTCAGTGGACATACATGCAATTGAGACTTCTTATCAAGGAATGATTCCCTCCAACACTGGACAAAAGATTTGTCCATTTTGGAAGAACTTTTCTCAACCCCCCCCCCCCAATCTTATCTCAGATCTATACTCTTTATTTTTCAATGAGCAATCAGCGTTCTCCAGTAATACATGTTCAGCGTGGGAACAAGATCTAAATAAAAAAATTATGCATTCTGATTGGGAATTAATCCATCCATAAGGGTTCCCTCAATGTAGCCACCCAAGAATGTGGGTTTAGGATCTTTTCGAGATGGTATAGAACCCCAGCTTTGCTCCACAAATTCTCAAACTCAATCCCTAATAGATGTTGGCGATCTGACAATGGTTCAATGTTTCATTTGGGTGGTCATGCCCTGTGATCCAAACATTTTGGCGGACAGTACAGGACACTATCCTCTCTGTTACCTCAGATAATATAGATTTTACTCCTGCCGTATACCTACTTCACCTTACCAATATCCCCAAGAAACGCTATCTTAAATCCGCTAACGATGTTCATGATAAATGCATCAAGACACTGCATCCCATGCCACTGGCGTCCTCCAGATGCCGCGACCAAAGAGGAGTGGTTTTGCAGACGCAACAATTTAGAAAAAAATGAAAAACTCATCAGCATCTCACACGAAATGATACCCAAATTCGCATCATCATAGTACAGATGGCAACACTTTAAAACAACAACGGATGAACTCTCTTCTACATAATTGTTTTACTGAAAATTTACAAACACTTTACCTGTTGATATCTCCTTCGGTCCCTCACGTGATCCTATTGAGAATGAGGGACCACCGTCGCTAATTCTTAAGCTGTCAATTACATGAAACTATTCTTAGGAACCATATAGGTTTGGTCTGGATTGAGAGAGAGGGGGGTCAGGAACTCCCCCCACCCCCTTCCTCAACTCCTTTACCCCCTTACCCCTTGTCTTATTCTTATACTCTCCCATGAGCTACATACTATATCTTTGGCCATAGATTATAACATCCATAAACATCATTATGATAAATAATAATAAAACCTGGTACAGCATGTGTACTTGTAGAGAAACTAATGTACCAAATTCTGTCTGTTTCCCCTGATGATGATCCATCGCGGAAAAGTAATTGTCTTGCTTTCATATACTATTTGTAGTTACAATGACCTACATATCTTGTATTACTGTTAACATATGAAAGATTATATTGTCTTATGTACGTTTCTTTTACACCAATAAAAATGTATGAAAAAAAAAATTATTGCCTTTCACATGATGGTATAGAGCTGGAATATGGAAGTATGGAAGAGCCCTGGGGCCATCATAAAAAGAGTTTCAAAGTCAGAATTCTGAGTTTCAAAGACAGAATTCTGAGTTTCAAAGACAGAATTCTGAGTTTATAAATATAGTAGTCTCTATTAGGAAGATTTTAGGACCAATGAGCAATAATGTAGTAACATCCACAGACCATCATTCTGCAGACATACATGTCTTCTGCTCTGTATATGAATATGTAAATCTATCTTAGTTGCAGCACACAGTATAGGAAAGCAAGCAGTGCTGGATTCTCTGGTTCCTCTGCTGTCTTATCCTTCTCTGTCATCTGCTCCAACATAAAGAGCCATGCTGAAAACATGTGTATTGTGTGTGAGTGGGGGGGACACAGCTTCCATAGATAACAGAACACAATGGCCAGCACAGCACAGCTCTGCACACCAACTTGTAGGAAACATTGCACTATTGCCCCTACATGAGGGAATTGTGAATGGCTAGAAAGCAGCAGGGCAATGTGTGTCTATAGTCATAACGGATTGATCATAGCAATTACTTGTCTGGACTAATAGACGTGTTTCACACACACTTAACCTCATATTAAACATAAAAGCAAATCCAAACTGCTACTAATGCCGCGTACACACGAGCGGACTTTACGGCGGACTTTGCCCGGCGGACTTTTCGACGTACTTTCCGACGGACTTTCTGAATGAACGGACTTGCCTACACACAATCCACCAAAGTCCGTCGAATTCGTACGTGATGACGTACGACCGGACTAAAACAAGGAAGTTCATAGCCAGTAGCCAATAGCTGCCCTAGCGTGGCTTTTTGTCCGTCGAACTAGCATACAGACGGCGGACTTTTCGACCGGACTCGATTTCAACGGATAAATTTTAAACAAGTTTCAAATCTAAGTCCGTCCAACTTTTGAGCAAACAA
This sequence comes from Lithobates septentrionalis, assembly GCA_037952835.1. Lineage (NCBI taxonomy): Eukaryota > Metazoa > Chordata > Amphibia > Anura > Ranidae > Lithobates > Lithobates septentrionalis. The sequence continues at coordinate 468,850 of JBBDGP010002541.1, forward strand.
AGTCCGCTGGAGCCCACACACGATCGAATTGTCCGACGAAATCCAGTCCGCCGGGCAAAGTCCGCCGTAAAGTCCGCTCATGTGTACGCGGCATTAGAGATAGCATAGTGGTTAGAGCAGCAGACTTATATTGGTGAAGTTGTAGGTTCTAATCCAGGTGAGGGAATGTTTTATATATATATATATATATATATATATATATATATATGTATTTTAAAATATGTGATAGTGAGGGCTTAAATTGTATTTTATCAATATATCCAAAATTGATTTCAAGATTACAAAGACACACTGATATATTGAGCACACAAAGTTGTAGTCTATGCTGGCTACTATAAATTAGAGAGTAGAGATTTCAAAGAAAAAACTGTGTATATATTATTAGGGAGATCAGATGGGATCATTGGGGTGTCATCTTCAGTTTCCCCTGGGGGGCAGTTCACAATTTCAGGAGACTGGTTCATAACGAATCGATCATAAATCACTTGTCTGGATTAATACAGTTGTTTCACAGAGAATTGACTTCATAATAAATATAGAAAGCAACCATTAGGAACCCCTAAGTGATAGTATAGTGGTTAGAGTAACAAGCTTATAGTCTTGAAAGTTCTGGTTCTTATCCAGTTCAGAGCACATTTTTAAATTATATATATATTTTCAATATATTGATTTTATATTAAACATATTTTAAACTATGAGATAGTGAGGGCTTAAATTGTATTTTATTGATATATCCAAATTGATTTCAAGGCATATTAACAAAGACACATTGATAAAATTGTTGTATATGCTGACTACTATAAATTAGAGTAGGGATTGTCCCTGGAAGCTGTATGATAACCATCATATCTCACAACTCAACCACTGATGCAGGGTCATTTTTCCATCCAGTGACACCACCGATGCAGGGTCATTTTTCCATCCAGTGACACCACCGATGCAGGGTAATTTTTTCCATTAAGTGACACCACCGATGCAGGGTCATTTTTTTCCATCCAGTGACACCACCGATGCAGGGCCATTTTTTTCCATCCAGTGACACCACCGATGCAGGGTCATTTTTTCCATCCAGTGACACCACCGATGCAGGGTCATTTTTTTTCCATCCAGTGACACCACCGATGCAGGGTCATTTTTTTCCATCTAATGACACCACCGATGCAGAGTCATTTTTCCCGTCCAATGACACCACCGATGCAGGGTCATTTTTCCCATCCAGTGACACCCCCGATGCAGGGTTATTTTTCCCATCCAGTGACACCACCGATGCAGGGTCATTTTTTCCCATCCAGTGACACCACCAATGCAGGGTCATTTTTCCCATCCAATGACACCACCGATGCAGGGTAATTTTTTTCCATCCAGTGACCCCACCGATGTGAGGGCTTAAATTGTATTTTATTGATATATCCAAATTGATTTCAAGGCATATTAACAAAGACACATTGATAAAATTGTTGTATATGCTGACTACTATAAATTAGAGAGTAGGGATTTTTTTACAAATCTGTGTATATATTGGGATGATTTTGGTGACATGGGGCCAGTTCTCAATTTCAGGAGATTGTCCCTGGAAGCTGTATGATAACCATCATATCTCACAACTCAACCACCGATGCAAGGTCATTTTTCCATCCAGTGACACCACCGATGCAGGGTCATTTTTCCATCCAGTGACACCACCGATGCAGGGTCATTTTTCCATCCAGTGACACCACCGATGCAGGGTCATTTTTTTCCATCCAGTGACACCACCGATGCAGGGCCATTTTTTTCCATCTAATGACACCACCGATGCAGGGTCATTTTTCCCATCCAGTGACACCACCGATGCAGGGTCATTTTTCCCATCCAGTGACACCACCGATGCAGGGTCAATTTTCCCATCCAATGACACCACCGATGCAGGGTCATTTTTCCCATCCAATGACACCACCGATGCAGGGTAATTTTTCCCATCCAGTGACACCACCGATGCAGGGTCATTTTTTCCATCCAGTGACACCACCGATGCAGGGTCATTTTTTTACATCCAGTGACACCACCGATGCAGGGTCATTTGTTTCCATCTAATGACACCACCGATGCAGGGTCATTTTTCCCATCCAGTGACACCACCGATGCAGGGTCATTTTTTCCATCCAGTGACACCACCGATGCAGGGTCATTTTTCCCATCCAATGACACCACCGATGCAGGGTCATTTTTCCCATCCAGTGACACCACCGATGCAGGGTCATTTTTCCCATCCAGTGACACCACCGATGCAGGGTCATTTTTTTCCATCCAGTGACACCACCGATGCAGGGTCATTTTTCCCATCCAGTGGCACCATCGATGCAGGGTCATTTTTTCCCATCCAGTGACCCAGTGACACCATCGATGCAGGGTCATTTTTTCCCATCCAGTGACACCACCGATGCAGGGTCATTTTTCCCATCCAATAACACCACCGATACAGGGTCATTTTGTTTCCATCCAGTGACACCACCGATGCAGGGTCATTTTTTTCCATGCAATGACACCACCGATGCAGGGTCATTTTTTTCCATCCAGTGACAATGACAATTCGGCTGCTAGCGGGGCGCTTTTACCCCCCACTAGCGGCCGAGAAAGTGTTAAAACCAACCGCAATGCACCGCAATAGCAGCATTTGGCTGGTGGTATCCCAGCGCTGCCCCATTCAGTTCAGTGATTTGGGGAGCTGGAGGGTTATGAGAGGAGGTGACAGTCAAGGACACATAGGAAGTCCTGTGCTGCACCTGCTTTCATACAATCAATCTCCATAGCGATGCCACTGCTACCCCTGGCCTGGAGGAGGGGGCGGCTCGGGCTGTTGTGGTTGACAGCCGGGAGATGGTGCCGCACTCGCGGGTGTCTGTGACCCCCGCCATCAATTACGGGAGACTTGGGATGTCTGCATTGCCATCATATACTGCTGATTGAACAGAACTGCTATTACACACGGCTCACTGCCCTGACACTGCATTGTGTTTAATCTCTGCCCTGACACTGCCAGTACATACAGCTCATGGTCTGCTCTGCACTGCCATTATATACACTGGTTACTGTGCCTCCTCCCCCCTCTCAGGAGGGGATTCTGGGAAAATAGTGGCATGCAGAGCAAAATACTGTATCTGTATATATATATATATATATATATATATATATATATATATATATATATATATATATATATATATATATATATATTTGTAGTATGTAAGACCACTTTCACACTGAGGGCGTTTTGCAGGCGCTATAATGTTAAAAATAGCGCCTGCAATCTGCCCTCAAACAGCTGCAGCATTGTCTCCAGTGTGAAAGCCCGAGGAAGCGGTGCGCTGGCAGGACGTCAGGAAAAGTCCTGTCAGCAGCTTCTTTGGAGCGGTGTGTTTACCGTTCCTCCACCGCTGCTCCCCATTGAAATCAATGGGGCAGCGCTGGGATACCGCCAGCAAAACGCGGCTATTGCGGTGCATTGCAGGCGATTTTAACCCTTTCTCGGCCGCTAGTGGGGGATAAAAGTGCCCCGCTAGCGGCCGAAATGTCATTGGATGGGAAAAATGACCCTGCATCGGTGATGTAATTGGATGGAAAAAAATGACCCTGCATCGGTGGTGTCACTGGATGGAAAAAATGACCCTGCATCGGTGGTGTCATTGGATGGGAAAAATGACCCTGCATCGGTGGTGTCATTGGATGGGAAAAATGACCCTGCATCAGTGGTGTCATTGGATGGAACAAAATGACCCTGCATCGGTGATGTCATTGGATGGGAAAAATGACCCTGCATCGGTGGTGTCATTGGATGGGAAAAATTACCCTGCATCGGTGGTGTCATTGGATGGAAAAAAATGACCCTGCATCGGTGATGTCATTGGATGGAAAAAAATGACCCTGCATCGGTGGTGTCATTAGATGGAAAAAAATGACCCTGCATTGGTGGTGTCATTAGATGGAAGAAATGACCCTGCATCGGTGGTGTCACTGGATGGAGAAAATGACCCTGCATCAGTGATGTCACTGGATGGAAAATATGACCCTGCCTCAGTGGTGTCATTGGATGGAAAAAAATTCTGTGTCATTGGTGTAGCTAAGAGGAAAATGGCGCTGCATCATTGTCAGTGGGGATAAAGTGCAGCCAATCAGTGAAGGGGAGCTATGGGCATGTACATTGTAGTACACACAGATTATAGTGCAGAGCTCAGGGCTGAGTTGTGAGATATGATGGTTATCATGCAGCTTCCAGGGACAATCTCCTGAAATTGAGAACTGTCCCCATGTCCCCAAAATCATCCCAATATATACACAGATTTGTAAAAAAAATCCCTACTCTCTAATTTATAGTAGTCAGCATATACAACAATTTTATCAATATGTCTTTGTTAATATGCCTTGAAATCAATTTGGATATATAAATAAAATACATATATATAATATATTTTAAAACATGTTTAATATAAAATCAAATTGAAAATATATGACCAAAGATTATGCTTTGAACTAGATTAGAACCCACAACCTTCAACACTATAAGCCTGTTACGCTAACCACCAGGCTATCACTTAAGGACTTCCAACCAAAGCTTTTTATGTTTAATATGAGGTATATTGTGTGTGAAACACCTTATCAACCCATATAATTAATTGCTATGATTAATCTGTTATGAACATTAACACACATTGTCCTGCTGCCTTCTAGGCATTCACAATTCCCTCATGTAGGGGCAATAGTGCAATGTTTCCTACAAGTTGGGGTGCAGAGCTGTGCTGCCCATTGTGTTCTGCTATCTATGGAAGCTGTGCCCCCCCACCCCATCCCCACCCCATCCCCACCCCACCCCACCCCACCCCACCTCACCCCACTCCACTCCACTCACACACAATACACACGTTTTCAGCATGGCTCTTTATGTTGGAGCAGATGACAGAGAAGAAGGATAAAACAGCAAACTGAGGAACTAATTAATAGAGTAGACAGAATCAGTAGAGAATCAGTAGAGGAACCAGAGAATCCAGCACTGTCTGCTTCCCTATATTGTGTGCTGTAACTAAGATAGATTTACATATTCATATACAGAGCAGAAGACATGTATGTCTGCAAAATGATGGTCTGTGGGTGTTACTACATTATTGCTCATTGGTCCTAAAATCTTCCTAATAGAGACTACTATATTTATAAACTCAGAATTCTGACTTTGAAACTCAGAATTCTGACTTTGAAACTCAGAATTCTGACTTTGAAATTCAGAATTCTGACTTTAAATCTCAGAATTCTGACTTTAAATCTCAGAATTCTGACTTTTAATCTCAGAATTCTGACTTTTAATCTCAGAATTCTGACTTTGAATCTCAGAATTCTGACTTTGAAACTCAGAATTCTGACTTTGAAACTCAGAATTCTGACTTTGAAACTCAGAATTCTGACTTTGAAACTCAGAATTCTGACTTTGAATCTCAGAATTCTGACTTTTAATCTCAGAATTCTGTAGATTTTTTTTTATTTTTAAACTCACGATTCTGACTTTGAATCTCAGAATTCTGAGTTTTCAAAGTCAGAATTCTGAGATTTAAAGTCAGAATTCTGAGATTTAAAGTCAGAATTCTGAGATTCAAAGTCAGAATTCTGAGATTAAAAAAAAAAGTGAACAACAAAAAAAGTGCACCTCCAATACAGGAAATGGTGTAACCCAATCAGGGAACCAGCAACCAGTGAACACAAAACAAACAACAGTCTAAATTCAATATGTACAGAGCATGGGATAACCAAATCGTAATCGTGCCAGGGTCAAACACAGGCGATCAAGCAAAGGGGAGCTGAGAACAAGACAGGACAGGTAAAGGGAACCAGGAGATGGACTGAGCGGGTAGGAAGAATTCAGGCTGCAGGATCAGGGTCAGAGTCCAGGAACAGGAGACGGGATGACGGCTTCAGGAACACAGATCAGGGGCACAAAGAGAAAATACCAAGGCAAAGTGTAATAGCATTCACCAGGTTTAAATACACCTCCTGCAATCAGCATCAGGTGATGCCGATTGCAAGGGAGGATGTCAGCTCCTGACTGCCAAGAGACAATGACTAGTGGAAACCGGAACTGCAACATAAAGATCTGGGAGCACAGTGCCTGAAGAAACCTGAAGAAAATTAGTGGTGTTCTTCTGATCCTATTAATACCACAGGCAGGCAGCTACAGTATTCACAGTTAGTGTAGTGCGTCCTCTGCACAGTGTGCACCTAAAGCTACCTGGAGACAATTGCTGTTGTTCTGCTCCTATTAATACCACAGACAGGCAGCTACAGTATTTACAGTTAGTGTACTGCGTCCTCTGCACAGTGTGCACCTAAAGCTACCAGAAGAAAATTGCTGTTGTTCTGCTCCTATTAATACCACAGGCAGGCAGCTACAGTACTTACAGTTAGTGTACTGTGTCCTCTGCACAGTGTGCACCTAAAGCTACCTGAATAAAATTGGTGGTGTTCTTCTGATCCTATTAATACCACAGGCAGGCAGCTACAGTATTTACAGTTAGTGTTCTGCGTCCTCTGCAGAGTGTGCACCTAAAGCTACCTGAAGACAATTGGTGGTGTTCTCATACTAATAATATTACAGGCAGGCAGTTGATTCTGCTAGCTGCAGTATCAGTATATATATATATATATATATATATATATATATACATCCCAGCTTTGTGCATCTACATCTCACTGCAGGCCATTAGTATGTCTGGAAGGCCAACAAGGAGAGGCAGACAGTCACAAGCCAATAAAAGAGGGCAAGCAGGCTCTGTGTCTAGAGGCAACAGTGCTGGTCCTGGACACGGTGCATCCTCATCAGCTCGTGGCCGTGGGACACGCTTGTCCTTTTTTATCGGCAGCTGGCCCTGTTGAGCCGCAACATGCGGAAGATTTGGTATAGTGGATGACCAAGCTGTCCTCATCCTCCTCATCCTCTCTCACCCAGGCTCAGGGTACTTTGTCTGGCAAAGCAGCTGCCAACGCAGCCTCTTCCCTCGGCTCAATGGCCTCAGTCACTCCTTCCCTAGCCCCACCATGTCCTCCTGAGGAGTCCCCCGAACTGTTTGACCACAGTGTTGGGTACATGCTCCAGGAGAATGCCCAGCGTTTTGAAGGCTCGGATGATGGTACCCAGTTAGAGGAAGGCAGTAACGTGAGCCCAGAGAGAGGGGGTGCCCAAGAAGGACAGCAATCTGGCAGTCATGTTCCCCCAGCTGCAGCATACTGCCAGCTTTGCTCCAGTGATGAGGAGGGAGGGGATGATGAGGTTACTGACTCCACGTGGGTGCCTGATAGGAGAGAGGAGGAGGAGGAGGCACATCACCAACGCTGCTGTCTCTGCGCGTTATTCCAAAAGTTCTTTGGTGTGGGCCTTTTTTGAGATGAGTGCATCAGATTCCACCACTGCTATTTGCAACATATGTCTCAAGCGTATCTCTTGTGGCCAAAACATCTCCCGCTTCGGCATCACATGCTTGACCAGATATATGTTGACCTGCCATGCAGTTCGTTGGCAAGCGTACCTAAAAGACCCACGCCAAAGAACAAAGAGGACCTCTCCTTGCTCCTCATCAGCTGGGATCTCTAACCCCACTATACCTTCAGTCCTCTTTGAGACCTGCACTGAGAGGAATGAAGGTGTAGAATTAGGTGTGTCACAGCCAAGTACTATGGGGCAATCTGCTATCGGTACACCGACGTTAGATTGTACCAGGCAAATTTCCCTGCCCCAGCTGCTGCACCGTCGAAAGAAGTTCGCTCCCAGCCATCCACATGCCCAGCAGTTGAATGCTAGTTTGGCTAAATTGCTAGCACATCAACTGCTGCCTTTTCAGTTGGTAGACTCTGCCCCCTTCCGTGAGTTTGTGGAATGTGTGTTCCTCAGTGGCAGGTTCCCAAACGCCACTTTTTCTCACAGAAGGCGATTCTGGCTCTCTACCGGCATGTGGAAGGCAATGTCTTTGCCTCGCTGGACAGGGCGGTCAGCGGTAAGGTGCATATTACCGCTGACTCAGGTCCAGCTGGCATGGACAGGGACGTTACCTATCTTTCACCGTGCACTGGGTGACTCTTCTGGCAGCTGGGAAGGATGCAGGACAAGGTGCAGTAGTGTTGGAGGTTGTTCTGCCACTACGCCTCCAAAATACTACTAGTGGTGATTCTGCCACACCTCACTCCTCCACCCCCTCCTCTTCTTTTTCCTTCATGGCCTCTTCCTGTGCTGATTTGACTTTGGAACCAGCGTTGCTCCATAGGCGTTCAAGGGGCTGCGCAAGCACGCAGGCCAAAAGATGCCATGCGGTGCTTGAGCTGGTGTGCTTGGGGGACAGGAGCCACACTGGGGCAGAGATTCTGTCAGCTCTGCAGGGGTAGGTTCAGAGGTGGTTGACGCCATGCCAGCTTAAGGCAGGTATGGTGGTTTGCGACAATGGCACCAACCTCCTCTCCGCCCTCCGACAGGGATAACTGACCCATGTGCCCTGTTTGGCTCACGTCCTTAATTTGGTGGTGCAGCGGTTTTTGGGCAGGTACCCGGGCTTACAGGATGTCCTGAGGCAGGCCAGGAAAGTCTGTGTGCATTTCCGCAGGTCATATAATGCCAGAGCTCGGCTGGCTGACCTTCAAAAGGAATTTAACCTGCCCAAGAACCGCCTAATCTGTGACATGTCCACCAGGTGGAACTCAATGTTGGCCATGCTGCAGCGGCTGCATATGCAGCAGAGGGCCATCAATGAGTACCTGTGCAACTATGGCACCAGGACAGGGTCAGGGGAGCTTGTTTTTTCCCCACACCAGTGGGCCATTATCAGGGATGCATGCAGTGTCCTGTCACCATTTAAGGAGGCCACAAGGATGGTGAGCAGTGACAGTGCATGCATCAGTGACACTGTCCTCCTTGTCCACCAGTTTGAGCACATGCTGCGTGGAATAATGGACAGAGCACTTGAGGCAGAACAGAGGCAGGAAGAGGAGGACTTCCTTACCTCTCAAGGCCCCCTTTATCCAGACAGTGTTCCTGCGTGCCCGCCGGTCACACAGGAAGAGGACGAGGAGGAGTAGGAGGATTGTGTCAGCATGGAGGTGGAGCCTGGCACTCAGCATCAGCAGCAGTCTTTAAGGGATCATTTACAGTCCCAAGAAACCCATGGGCTTGTACGTGGCTGGGAGGAGGTGGCTGCGGATCATGTCGTCCTTAGTGACCCAGAGGACTCCGGACCGAATGCCTCAGCAAACCTACGCTGCATGGCCTCCCTGATCCTGCAAAGCCTGTGGAAGGATCCTCGTATTCATGGTATCAAGGAGAGGGATCAATACTGGCTAGCAACCCTCCTTGATCCACGTCACAAGGGTAAGGTTGCGGACCTTATCTTGCCATCGCAGAGGGAGCAGAGGATGAAACATCTTCAGGAGGCCTTGCAGAAGGGTCTGTGCAACGCGTTCCCAGAGACTGGGAGGTTACAAACTCCTGTTCCTGGACAACGTGTTGCTGAGGCTTCAGTCAGTCAAAGAAGGAGCGGTGGTGGAGAAGGTGGCCATTTGACCGATGCGTTCAGAGAATTTTTTAGTCCGCAGCCCCAAGGTATGATCGGTTCCAGCAACCATCGCCAGCGTCTGTTTTACATGGTGCAGGAATACCTAGGGGCAAGATCTGACTTGGACACCTTTCCCACCGAAAATCCTCTGGGTTACTGGGTCTTGAGGATGGATCACTGGCCAGAGCTTGCATTGTATGCAATTGAGCTACTGGCCTGTCCTGCATCCAGCATTCTTTCGGATCGCACATTCAGTGCTGCTGGAGGTTTTGTAACCGATCACAGGGTGCGTCTGTCCTCCGACTCGGTCGATCGGCGGACCTTCATAAAAATAAATCAGTCTTGGATCATCACCAGCTACCAAGCACCTGATGCTGATGTAACCGAATAATTTTTTTTGAAATGTCAGATCCCTTCAAGACTGCCTATGCTGAGTGACTATCCTGTTATGCTGAGTGACTATCCTTTTCCTCCTCAATGATCATGCTGATCAAGCTTGTAAGAATATTTTTGGTTCTGGGCGCCGCCACCAGTGGCTAAGGCCCAATTTTTCAGCCCCTGTTTTTGATGCAATATTTTGCAAGGAGGGTTCGTTGCTGCACTCAACTAGAGTATTTGTGAGGGGTTGCAGTGTTGTGGCACCAGCACCAGTGCCTAATGCCGCATACACGCGAGCGGACTTTACGGCAGACTTTGCCCGGCGGACGGGATTTGGTCGGACAATTTGATCGTGTGTGGGCTCCAGCGGACTTTGTTTTCTCAAAAGTTGGACGGACTTATGCCGCGTACACACGAGCGGACATTACGGCGGACTTTGCCCGGCGGACTGGATTTCGTCGGACAATTCGATGTGTGTGGGCTCCAGCGGACTTTGTTTTCTCAAAAGTTGGACGGACTTAGATTTGAAACTTGTTTAAAATTTATCCGTTGAAATCGAGTCCGGTCGAAAAGTCCGCCGTCTGTATGCTAGTTCGACGGACAAAAAGCCACGCTAGGGCAGCTATTGGCTACTGGCTATGAACTTCCTTGTTTTAGTCCGGTCGTACGTCATCACGTACGAATTCGACGGACTTTGGTGGATTGTGTGTAGGCAAGTCCGTTCATTCAGAAAGTCCGTCGGAAAGTTCGTCGAAAAGTCCGCCGGGCAAAGTCCGCCGTAAAGTCCGCTCGTGTGTACGCGGCATTAGATTTGAAACATGTTTTAAATTAATCCGTCAAAATCGAGTCCGGTCGAAAAGTCCACCGTCTGTATGCTAGTTCTACGGACAAAAAGCCATGCTAGGGCAGCTATTGGCTACTGGCTATGAACTTCCTTGTTTTAGTCCGGTCGTACGTCATCACGTACGAATTCGATGGACTTTGGTGGATTGTGTGTAGGCAAGTCCATTCATTCAGAAAGTCCGTCGTAAAGTACGTTGAAAAGTCCGCCGGGCAAAGTCTGCCGTAAAGTCCGCTCGTGTGTACGCGGCATAAGGCCCAATTTTTCAGCCCCTGTTTAACAGGGGCGTGTAATTACAATTTTTGATGCAATCATTTGCAGCAGGGCTTGTTCCTGCGCTCCAACTAGAGTATCTGTGAGGGGTTGCAGTGTTGTGGCACCAGTGCCTAAGGCCCAATTTTTCTGCCCCTGTTCAACAGGTGCATGTAATTACAATTCTTGATCTAATATTTCACAGCAGAGCCGGTTCCTGCGCCCACCAAGAGTAACTGTGAGGGCTTACAGTGTTGTGGCTACACCAACACCTAAGTCCGCAATTTCTGCAGAGTATATAGGGCAGGCCCCTACTTTCAAACATCCAACTTACAAACGACTCCTACTTGCAAACGAAAGGAGACAACAGGAAGTGAGATGAAATCTACCCCTAGGAAGGGAAATTCTCTCCTGTAAGAGTTAATATGGGAAAAACGTGTCACCTCTCCACTGATGCTTTACCACCAATCCTTGTTTCACTAAAGACCCCAAATAGTCAAAAACATTTGTCATTGGGACAGAAAGTGAGGTAAAATCTTCTGAAGAGGTGCACAGACAGCAAAACAAATGTCACAAGGGTGATAACCCTTCCCTATGTTTTCCAAACAGCTTAAAAATAGATTTTTTTGGCTGGAGCTACACTTTAAAAATGTACCAGTTCAAAATTACAAACAGATTCTACTTAACAACAAACCTACAGTCCCTGTCTTGTTTTCACCGCCTGTATACTGCTGTTCAGAGGGCCTGGGGCCCCACGCCTTCCCTTTTTTTAATTTTTGGTGCGGGGTTCCCCTTAATATCCATACAAGACCCAAAGGGCCTGGTAGTAGACTGGGGGGGGTACCCATGCCGTTTGTCTCACTGATTTTCATCCATATTACCGGGACCGGACATTACATTAAAGCCGTAAGCAGTTTTAAATGACTTTTATTACTTTAAAAATGTAATTTTGTGCAGGGACTGTTCTAAGCACGGGAAACATGCGCCACTTTACAGGCATACTATAGACACCCCCCCCCAGGTACAATATTTAAAGGAATATTTCACTTTTTTTCACTTTAAGCATCATTAAAATCACTGCTCCTGAAAAAACGGCCGTTTTTAAAACTTTTTTTTGCATTGATACATGTCCCCTGGGGCAGGACCCGGGTCCCCAAACCCTTTTTAGGACAATACCATGCAAATTAGCCTTTAAAATTAGCACTTATGATTTTGAATGTTCGAGTCCCATAGACTTCAATGGGGTTCTAACATTTGTGCAAATTTTCGGTCCTTTCGCAGGTTCTGGTGCGAACCGAACTGGGGGATGTTCGGCTCATCCCTACTGTTGATTAAACATAAAGACTTATGCCGCGTACACACGAGCAGACTTTACGGCAGACTTTGCCCAGCGGACGGGATTTCGTCGGACAATTCGATCGTGTGTGGGCTCCAGCGGACTTTGTTTTCTCAAAAGTTGGACGGACTTAGATTTGAAACATGTTTTAAATCTATCTGTCGAACTCGAGTCCGGTTGAGAAGTCCGCTCGTCTGTATGCTAGTTTGACGGACAAAAAGCCACGCTAGGGCAGCTATTGGCTACTGGCTATGAACTTCCTTGTTTTAGTCCGGTCGTACGTCATCACGTACGAATTCGACGGACTTTGGTGGATTGTGTGTAGGCAAGTCCGTTCATTCGTAAAAGCCCCTCATAAAGTCCGTCGAAAAGTCCGCCGGGCAAAGTCTGCCGTAAAGTCCGCTCGTGTGTACGCGGCATAACAAACAATCAATAGCACACTGCTGCCCGTAACTTCCGGGATTTGTTACTGTTCGTAAATGTGGGTTGGGGGCGCACTGGACACCTTTGCTGCCATTGTGCTCTTGCTGGGTGTCCAGTGTGCTCCTGTCCCTTTAAGGGGGCTTGGGCCGCCTCCAGGCTCACCTGTCTCACACCTATCCATTCAATGCATGTGCTTCCACTGTGGAGACACTTAAAAATTTAGTAGTGTTAGGACTGCAAGTAATACAGGGTGCCTTGACGAGGCCTTGCAGCTTTCACATGCGTTTGCAAATGTGTGCTAACTAAACCCCTGCTTTTAACAGACGGTTAGACAGGCTAATTTGGTTGGTCAGCAGACTGGTTGGTAAGTTGAGCTATGGAATTGTCTTTGTCTTACATGTATATGCCCTCCATGTGCTCCTTACTATGAAGGCCAGTTATGGGTGTGGGCGGTGGCCAGTGTTTTGTAACTTCCGGGATCAGCGAGGATCGTGGTGACGTCAGCACATCACCACGATTCTCGCTGATCCCGGAAGTTATGGGCAGCAGTGTGCAGCCGGCCGGCAACTGTATATGCGTACATTATTTCTTCAACATTGTGAGTGTGATTCTTTTATCTTTACTTTTAAATAAAGTGTTTAAATTTGTTACGCTATGGGAGCTTTTGTTACTTATATTTACATGGGAAACGAGTGACCATTTGCCATGCAGAGGATTCCTACTACAGAGGTCCATGAGTGTCATTGTTACGGTCCATACCTGAGGCTGGGGTCACACAGCCACATGCCTGCTTGATCTCCCGAAAAGAGATCTAAGGAGTCGGTAAGGGGCCATTTTTCTACATGGGTGGAGGAGCTTTTCTGTCATCACTGAATCCTGGGTGATTTAGCTACATGTCATACACCATTCGGATGCTCACCACTCTCTCCCTGGCATAAATCTTGCACATTTATGAACTGTACACTTCATGTACTCTGCACTTTGGACTTTATGTTGTTCATTGGCATTTTTATTTAGTTTGTTTGAAATCATGTTGTTCATGCTATCACTGTTGTGTATATGAATTTTACGTACAGGAATTTATAATATAGTCTATCCTTCAGGATGTACTCACTATTTCACTGGTTTTATGTCACACATTGCAGCGCAGCCTTTTTTTAATTTTGATCTGTACAACAAGTGGATGTGTCTCACATTTATGGTTGCAGCTTGTTCACATATATTGTTTTTTTTGGGGATAGAGCAGTAATTTTTTTTTCAGCATACTATGGTAGTTGTACATCAACATTTGTGTTAATATTTATAGTGGGATCTTCATTGTATAATGTCCATATATGATAAATGATGTCTGAAATATATACAATTGTTACAAGAGAGGAAAAAAATAATTTATTTCTCTGAGGAGTCTTGCTCAGTATTTATCTTTCTCAAAGCCGAGACAATGGCAGGTTGCTTCTGTAGCACCCTCTACCTTTAGGTAGGTGCTAGAATAAGATTTTCTGGGTTTAAAGCTTGCAGTGTAGGCAAATTTAGCCAGGGCTGTGCTTTAGGCTGGGCCTGGTTGTTTTGATTTGGGACTGGGAGTGTTTAGTGTAGTGGTGGGTGTGACCACCTGTGCTCTGACTCAGAGGTGCCTCCCCTGCTTTCAGGAAGATTGTTCTGGAACAGAGGTTGGATCTGAGGTTTGAGTGGCAGGCAGCTCATGTGAGGAGCTCCGACCAATTACCATTTGGTATTGGCAGGGGGCAGGCCTCCCATATAAACTGAAGTCACATGCTGCCAGGGAGGAGTTCTGAAGGAGCAGGAAAAGGAGAATAAAGTGATAGGTAGCTGCCGCAGAGCACCCCCACGTGGGGGGTGCGCCGAACACGGAGGAGGGATGGAGGAGATTCTAGGATGGATTCCTAGATAAAGATCTTCAACATCGAATTAATGTCAAGCTGCTGTGACCGGGGAACACAGGACTTGCACACAGGAGAAGATCGGTGAAGAAGAAGCAACAGTAGGACTGAGGAGAGTAAAACAAAGTTCTGTGACCAGGGAACACAGAACTTGCACACAGGAGAAGGTCAGTGTGAAAGAAGCAAAAGGAGAATTGTTGAGAGTAGTGCAGAATGCTGTGGCCGGGGAACGCAGCGTTTGCAGTTATGGACTGGCTGGGAACAGTAGTCCGCTTATTATCGTGTGCTAGGCCATCGGGGAGAGGTACCGAGTATATCTGGCCTGGTAAAGCACTCTGGTAATACCTTCCAAGAAACTGTGTAGCTGCCCAATTCACTGAGCCGTCGGGGAGAGGTATTATATGCCTCTGGCGTACCGATTTGCTGAAGCAACACCATTCAAGAATAGCCAGCAAACTGGGGTTATTCAGAGTGATCCCTTTTTGTCTTACTGGAAGTGAAGCAACAGGAATCTAACAGTTTTGCAGTAGAGGATTTGTACAAGAAGAGAGGAGTCTAGAGCAGTGATAATCTGCAGTAGTGAATGCAGAGAAAGAGGAGCAATAGTCTGCAGTGGAGATATGTAGAGGAAATAGAATGTGAATGTTAGAAGTGCATCATTTTCAGGACTAAAGCCACTAATCAATGTTCTACAAATGTGATGACAATTCAAATTGACAAATTTATAAGTGCTATGGGCATCCCATATCTTACTTTACCCCAACCAAGTTGTATCCCACAATAAACACAACAAAACTATGCAAATGACTACTCATTGTCTCAGAGGTGATAGAAGGGGTTCTGGCAGCAGGGTGATTTGGTGGATGCTAGTAACTAGTGGTAACCAACTGCTACACTTAATAACTACGGTAGCATTGCAGACATTTGTAACCATAGGTTTATCTGAATCCACCTGTGGCCTTCACACTACACCTTCGTGTAAACATCAGGCCAGTTTATTTAATACCCCAGGTATGTGAGTAAATCATAAACCATTGTTTCTATCTCCAGTTCTGTAAGCAAGCTTATTTAGAGATCTCCAACAAGGTTATAAAAGATGCAGGATGTTCTATTTGAAACATTCACGTGACTGCCCTGAGCTTCACCTCTGTTCTGAGGCCTATTCAACCTTACATCTCCATCTGAAATATATGAAATATGTCTATTCCTTTATCATAGTTCTGACAGAACGAATCTCCCTTTTATCAGGTTGTATATTTTGCCATGTTTGGTACATCTAGGCCAAGACTGGCTCTTGCAGGGGTCAAAGTATACTAACTACGGACTGTAGTTGGCCATGGCACACCTCTATGACCTAGCTGCTATCCAACATCGCTCAATTCGCCCACCTCCAACACAGTTTACTCATCCGTGACACAGCGATTGTGTGGAGAGATTCCAGAAAACGCATGGGCCTCTCTTTGCATGTCTCCTCCTATCTACCAATACATGTCAATCCCATGTTTCAACAGAGTACCCACTATGAGACCTTTGTCACCAGGAAATCTCAGGGCCTGAAATGTGCTGCCTCTTTCTAATGACGCTAACATCAGTCATCTCAAACTTTTTCAGACTGTTTCCTCAGAATTGATTTATCCAGCCACCACACTTTCTACGTTCTACAATTGTTGAACTTTATCAACATGTATGTCCCAAAAAACATCTCAGATTCCAGGCACAACCCACATTTTGCGAGGTTAAACAACAACTCTGAAGCTAACCTTGAATGAATCCTGGAGGGAAACTCAATTCAAGTTGCTTGGGGGCATACCTGCCTTATGTAACCTCACAGGGCTCCTCAGGTTTGAAATTTCGTCCAGTATGTAAAGAAACATTAACAACACTATTTCACCGCCTGTGGTCCTGTCCTATTATATCTAAATTTCGGGACCAGATCCAAACCTATATGCAAGGAGTCGCTTAAAACAGAATACCTAAGGACCAGCATCTTCTTCTTTTTATCTGTGCCAATGTCATCTCTGGCCCAGATGGCCAAGCATTCTCTCGACCACAGCACCTTCCACAGTGGATTCACATTCGCTTATTAGTGGCTTGGATAATTATTTTTAAGCATTGAATCCCAATGCAAGCTCCAACTATTACGGAAGTGAAAAGAGAACTGAAACTATTGATCAACAGGGAACAACTGGACCGTCAGACCCACAATTCTGGTTCTGAGAAGCAATTTGCTCACTGGTGGCAGGCATTCATAGATGCTACCCTGTTGACTCATGAAAAATCCACCTTACAATCACCCTATGCCGATGAGGAATGGTACTTTACCTCTGTGTCCTCCATTTCGCATATTTCAGTTACTCGTGTTAGCCAGTCTGAGGTAGAAGGCACACGTGTGGATCTCCAGACGGCAGGTATCAGCGCTTTGGCTGTGTCTGGGGTCTGCAAATTCCAGACATGTATTTTCGCCGGGGTGATATACCAGTCAATCAACAGTTTGTAGGTGTTTCTTGTGTTTTGGTGCTGATTGAGCACTTTTGTGCAAGTATGCAAGCCCTTCTCCATTGTTTTTCGGTTATATTTGTCTCTAGTGCTGTGGACCAGTGAGTCCGGAATCTGTCCACTGTTTGTGTATTTGTATTCTGTAACCAGGTGTAGGCCAAGGAGGTGGTTTTAGGGACAGGTTTGCCTTCGGCGTAGGTTTGTTCTAACTCTGTCAGCTGTCTTGTGTAGTTACCCTGTTTCATTGTGCTGCTTAGGTAGCTAAGAAGCTGCAAAAAAAGTCCAAAGCGGGAGGGTGTGGAGTCCACTGTCTTTTTTAAGAGTTCCATAATCTTTGAGTGTCCCAGCATGTAAACACTCACCCGTAAGTAAGGGTTTGTTGGTTTTCGGGTGGTATAGTAGACGGTAACCCCACTGTTGTTGAAACGAAAACAAAAGGGAGATATTTGGTGCTGTCTTCCCCTATCCGCTGCAGGGCGCTGTAATCTAATAAAAATGATATGGCTTCCGCAGATACTGTATATGCTGCACAATTTTAAGATTTGGATAGGTCAAAAGTGGTTTAAGAAAATAGAACTCCTTTGGGAAAAGGGCCAACCTAGGATTAGCTTGCAAATGCTCCAATTACTGATTAAAAATGGTGGTATGGTGATACCTCACCCGAGATTATATTTTTTGTCATCTCAGTTGCAACACCTATGGTCGTTTTCATGATGGGGTGGAGGTGCAATAGTTGTTTGTGTCTGAGGCCCGGGTTCCATGGTTAGATATGTAGTGTGGGGGTGTTCAAATCCCTTTCTAAGGCCACCCAATCTTTGGAATCCTCATGGCAATGCTAGTCCACTATCCTCATTAAATGTGCAGCCTGGTAATATTTTTTGAAGTCAGGGAGACCCATTCCCCCGACTTCTTTTGTCTAGTTAGGAAGGAAATGAAGTAGGATTGATTGTAATTTTTTTGAAAAATTTCCGGGGGATAGATGTCAGTAATGCGCGTAGAAGATATAGCAGCCTGGGGAGGGTGACCATTTTAAGAATGGCCGCCCTCTCAAACCAGGAAAAATAACCGGCATTCCAAAGTTTTAGATCCCTCTCTATTGCCTGGAGAAGATGCAGAAGATTTGCGTTGAAGATTAGTGAGATCTTTGGGGTCAACCAAATACCTAGGTATTTCATTGCTGACTCTTCCCATTTAAAAGGGCAGTTTTCTCGTGTTCTGGACATTTTTCTAGGTCATAGGTTGATATTCATTGTTTCTGATTTGGTTAGATTTATCTTGAGGTTGGAGATAAAGCCATACTGAGCAAAGTCTTTTAAGAGATTGGGTAGGGTTGTGTGCGGTTCCGAGACAAAGAAAAGGAGGTCATCCACATAGGTCGCAGTTTTGTACATTTTGTCAAGGAGGGGGATGCCTTTCACTGAGTTGTTGTCATTAATCATCCTAATAAAGGGTTCTAAGGTCAATATGAAGAGTAGGGGTGATAATGGACACCCTTGTCTTGTGCCGTTTAAAATATCAATTTTGTCTGAGAGAGTACCATTGATCCTGTTTTTGGATGTGGGTTTCTGATAGAGCACCCCAATCCAGGCCATCATGTAGGAATTTAGTCCAATGTGTTTGCAGGTTGCCAACATGAAGTCCCAGGTGACTCTATCGCAGGCCTTCTCTGCGTCTGTGGACTGGAGGCCTTCAATATTTTGAGTCCGGGTGGCATGTGTAAGGAGGAGAGCCTTGATGTTATATTTGGCCTCTCTTCCTGGCATAAAGCCGACTTGCTCAGGACCAATGACACTCTCTAGGTGTGGTCTAAGCCTGTTTGCTAGGATTTTGGCCATCAGTTTCAGGTCTATGGCCATCAGTTTCAGGTCCTTGTTGGGTTTAAGTATGACCGTGATATGTGCAGCAAGAAAATCAGGTGGGATTTGGTGGGGAGTAGCCATTGAATTAAAGGCCTTTCTGAGTGGTTCAGTCAGTGTGTCTAGGAAGGTTTTGTAATAAATTGATGAATAGCTATCTGGGCCTGGGCTTTTTCCTGATTTTAAAGTGTTAACCACCTGTTGTATTTCAACTGTCAATATCTGGTCTTCTACGGTGGTTATGTCCTCCTCCGTTAATTTCGGAAGTTTACTTTTGTCTAGGTACTCTTGTATCGCCTTATTTCTATCGTCTCACATGTCAAGGGGTCGGCATTGCGGAGGCAGGTTATATAGTTTGTAATAGTAATTATGGAAGTGGAAAGCTATTGCCTCCATTTCAATGTCGAATTTCCCATCAGTGCGTTTGATTCCTAAGATGTTCCTAGAGGTGTTGGGTTCACGATGAACTGTAGAGAGCAATCTGCCTGATTTGTCCCCTGCCTCGTAGTAGATCTTTTTTTTAAAGAAGAGGAGGCGTTTCATTTTAGTATCTAGAGTAAGTTGTAGGGCCTTCCTCGCCTCCAGTGCTGTGGCTAATTGTTCAGTCAGGGTTTGTTTGTGTTTCAGTTCTAATTGAGACATCATGGAAATTAGTCGTTTTGTCGTGGCTTCTCGTTGCCTCTTACATTGGGCACCCAGTTTCATCAGCTCCCCCCTCATAGTGCACTTGTGTGCCTTCCACACCATCATGGGGTTTGCTTCTGGCATGTCATTCAAGGTAAAACATTCCCTGAGTAATTGTGTGATTTTTGGTAGGAGGTTACAGTCCATCAAAAGTGACGCATTGAGTTTCCATGTGAGAGTGTTGGAAGTAGGAGCAATTGGGATTATCATTAGGGATATAGGTGCATGATCTGAGAGTATCTGTATGCCTATCTTGGCACTGGTTACCCTGGATAAGTATCTTTGCGTAATGAACAGATAATCTGTACGCAAATAGCGGGTATGGGGAATGGAGTTAAATGTGTAGTCCCTACCCTCTGGTTGTAGGAATCTCCAGGTATCAAACAGTTTTACTGATTGAAGGAGGGTTTTAATATTTTTCAAAATTTTGTATGTGATGCAGGTTTTCCCTGAGGATGTGTCTGCTAGGGGGTTGAGGGGTATGTTAAAGTCTCCTCCCAGGATAAGGCAGCCCTTTGAGAATCCCTGGAGAGCTCTTATAATTTTCTGGCAAAAGGTTGACGTATTGGGGAAGTATGTGTTGGCTAGTGTTATGGATGAACCCCCATAAATACCCCTTACCCCAACGTAGCCCTCTTACATTGTGTGATATAATCGTAGGGGCGCGCCACAATGAGGAGTATGCCATTCTGATCACTTCTGGGTCTGTATCGTCAAACTGAGCCTGTAAGAAAGTAGAGCTGAGAGCCTCGTAGAGGCTTTCTAGTCTGGGAGGAGGGAGGGGTGAGAAGGTGGGGAGGCAGTGAGTAGAGATTGGAAGAAATAGATAGGAGGGTTAGAGGAACACTTTAGTATAGTTCTTTAAACCAAAGTAAACAATTAGTGGGTCTGGGGAGGTGAACCTACTCCAGAGCCACTTTGTGGTAATGTGGCCTGACTGCAGCAGATCTTAGGAGGTTTAGACTCTTGTCTCAAATGAGTTTGGAGTCGTTATGTCCCAATATCTCC
This sequence comes from Lithobates septentrionalis, assembly GCA_037952835.1. Lineage (NCBI taxonomy): Eukaryota > Metazoa > Chordata > Amphibia > Anura > Ranidae > Lithobates > Lithobates septentrionalis. The sequence goes on from JBBDGP010002541.1 coordinate 489,576, forward strand.
TGTGGTCAGGTAAGAGGCAGAAAAAACAAAGCAAGTAATTGTGTTTGTATTAAAAACTGTCTCAAACATTTGGTGGGAGAGGCCCAGCCTGTATGTAGCAAATGTTCCCATTAACATTAAACGTAAGAAAACATTAACTGGGATGCTGAATCATTAACTTTATCTAATCTTAAAGAAAAAAAAGGTATGTTAAACAATGTTATAACATTCTAACAATTGAACCGGAAATAAAAGTCCTGTTTAGACCATAGACCCCCTGAGCCCCCAGGGGTGGGGTGGGTGAACCTATAGGATATTGCGTTGGATGAGAGTTCCTCCTGTAACCTAAAAGGCTAAATATCCACATTTGAGGGTTGGGATCAGACCTCTGGGAGTAAGATTCCTTTATCAGAAGTTGGGAATTTAGCCATGTGTCATGGCAGATGCCTCAGCAGGTTTGGGTAGATCTCTAGTTCTCATAAGGCAAGTTCGATGGGATCCCACTCTGTCATCTTACGTGTTCCTAAATGTTCCACGTACAAGTCTTATGGGTTAGCTGTCAAATATGAGACAACCAAAGTTGTTCCATGTGATGGTTCAGGTATAGAGCTCTCATACTCAAGTGAGGGAACCTGTAAGCTGTGGTTCAAGTCAGATAGTGAGAAGACAGAGTTTATGTCCCAACTATACAGGAAGTGTTATAGCAGACAGAGTATTTTGTCAAGCCGAGTCACTGCAAAGTCTTTCCCTCATTCAAAGTCTTGTGCAGGCTTGTTATGCTGTGGCGGGAAATACAACAGTTATTGCCGTGATAAATGAATGGGTCAAATGGAACATCTATTGCAGGCTTAGCTATGTGGTCTATTTAGTGACTGGAGGCTTTACCTTAGAGTTTTTGTGAGATCTATATCATGAGCATTTCAAAGGAGTAGAAGTATCAGGTGAGGCGTGTAGTTGTGGTGTAACTTTGTCGATGGTGGGTGACGTCCTCTTCAGCTGCAACTGAAGGGTGTATGCCCTCTGTGCTCCAAGGGGTGACATGATCTCAAGTTACCAGTCAGGTGCTCCTGACTCGTCCTCTTCTAAAGCTCTAGAGGAAGCAATTTTTTAATTTGGGGTCCCTCCGTGTGAGCTGGGGCCTCTGCTGTGTTTTGATCTTTTAGAGGCTCGCTTGTCAGGAGAGGAGATCAGGGATCTGTGTGGGCCCCGTTCTGACCAGGGTAGCACAAATTCCTGGTACCAGTCAGGAAGAGCTATAGGTTCCAGGTTCTGGGACTCATAGAAGTCTGGCACATCCATAAGGGTGTGGAGGATGTGTTGTTTCCCTGTGTGTGTGACAACCAGGGCAAAGGGAAATCCCCATGTATATTTTATCTGTTTCTCCCTCAGTTTGTCCAGCAGGAGGCGTAGGGCCCTTTGGTTTTTTAAGGTTATCTGGGAGAGATAAGATAATATACTCTCCCTGTTAAAGATAATGCTGTCATTACTCCTGGCTTTAGACATTGTGGCTTCTTTGAGTTGGAAGCTTTGCAGGCAGCAAATTATGTCTCTGGGGGGGCTGTATCTGGTCCTCTGGCCCTGAGAGATATGTGAGCTCTGACAAACTTAATTCCTGTGTTCTGCCGTCTCTCCAGCAGAGTGTTGAATACTCTCTGTGGGGCTGGCACTATCTGGGCTGAGTCTACAGATTCAGGGATACCTCTCACTCTGATATTATTCCTCCTGCCCCTGTTGTCCAGGTCCTAGAAGGTGCCTATTAACTTCTATCAGGTGTGAGAAGTGGGAGCTTGCTATGCTTTCAAGTCTGAGCAACCTCCTGTCTCTGTCTTTGCCTGTAGTCTCAACTGCTGCCAGTTTCTCTGTGAGAACTAGTAAGTTTGATTTGAGGTCAGTTATTGCAGCTGAGAAGGTAGATTTTATGTCAGCAGCAAAGCCTGACATGTCAGCAGAAGTCAGGGGGAGATTGGTCTGTTTGTAGTTTCTACCTCCTTCCTCTGTTGCTGATTGTGAGTCCTCGCTATAGGCATCCTCCTCTCCCTGAGACCGCGCCATCTTGGATCCCACCATGCTGCCTCGTGCAGTCGCCTGCCTATTGAACATTTCTGGAATGTTCCCGGTCAGATAGTCAGATAGTCTGCAGTGTTGCTCCAGGATCACGTCTGTGGTGTTTGGGCAGCCTGCCTGTCCATTTCCTGGTTGATCTGTGCCGTGTATAGTGCCTCAGGCCGGGTCTCTCCACGGGGCTCCTTTAGTGTGCAGCAATCTCCGCTGCACGCCAAGCCATGCCCCTGGCTTCTTATATATTAGCTCATGGAGTCCTATGTTACTTACTATTTCATTTTAACTTTAAGGCAATCTAAAAAAAAGGAATTCAAATATATTTGTTCACATTATTATTAAACAGTACACAACACTCTCCTTAGTAGTAGTAGTAGTCAGATGCAAGTGTTACTCTATTTTTTACATATTGGTACTTTTCAAAGTCTCACGTTTTTCCCCTTTTGTTTTGAATTTAAACATGGATATGATTTTAAATCAAACATTTCACTTGAACGTTAGAGCAAAAGGAATTTTACTTTCCTTGATGTAAATTCTTGTTATAGCAAGCAGGGAAGTGCCAAAAATCAATCTGAATGTGAGGATATTTTTTATTACAGTGAAAGTAGAAAATACCAAGAGGGAGATGTCTTTGAAATGGCTTTGTCATACTCTATGGAATGTAAGAAATGTTTTGTTAGAAGCAGGTAGTTATTGTTAATGGGAGAAAGAGTCCAGTCTTTGTTATTGTTCATCCAGTCCCAAGCATCATCATGTAAAACTGTTACTCTGAACCTCCGAGAGCCAAAGAAATCATGGAGGAGACCAAGAAAATAAAGCCGATTACAAATGAATCAGAGGTACAGGCACTGTGGATTGGCCTGTGTTCTGCACTGATTGCAGATCACTCTGAGACTAGGTTCTGCTTTAACATTATGTCTTTCTTCAAAAGCTATATGTAGCGGCCTGCTCAGGAACTTTGGAATATGTTTATTGTGGTTAGCCAAGGCAAGAGCAGATAATAGAACTTTAGCTTGATGAAAACAACTTTAGTGAAGATTGTACAAAAAACAAAAATATGCACAGTAACACAAAATTAAGACCCCTTACAGACTTGAGTAACAACTCTCAATGTTGAGGTACTTGGCTCATGTGACCTAGAGGCCTAAAACTTTGAAAAAAGCATTGTCACCAATGATATATAAAGGCTATCGAAGTTGGCTCAAACTTGTCTTGCATACATACGGTCACACAAATCTTGTTGGATATTCTGAACGTCAAGAACACGGTGACGTACAGCAGGTACGACGAGCCGAGAAAAATGAAGTTCAATAGCCAGTGTGGCTTTTCTGCTTGATTTTGAGCATGCGTGGAACTTTGTGTGTCAGAATTGTGCACACACGATCGGAATTTACGACAACGGATTTTGTTGTCGGAAAATTTGAGATTTCGTAGTTTCGTAGTTTCCGACAACAAGCTCCCATCGAACATTTCCCGTCTGAAAATCCGACCGTGTGTACGCGGCATTAGGGTGTACATTTTTGATTTCACTCCTCACTACCTATCACAATTTTGAAGGCCATAAAATGCCAAGATAGAACAACCCCCCCATGACCCCATTTTGGGAAAGTAGACACCCCAAGCTATTTGATGAGAGGCATGTTGAGTCCATGGAATATTTTATATTTTGCCACAAGTTTCGGGAAAAAAGAAAAAAAAAAGTTGTCGCTAAATAATATATTGTTCAAACATGACATGGTTATATGTGGAATTACACCCCAAAATACATTCTGCTGCTTCTCCTGAGTATGGGGGATACCACATGTGTGGGACTTTTTGGCATTCTAACTGAGTACAGGTCCCCGAAAACCAATCACCACCTTTGGAAAGTAAACACCCAAACTATTTGCTGAGAGGCATGTTGAGTATTTTGCAGATGTCGCTTTTTGTCACAAAGTTTTGAAAATTGAAAAAATAAAAAAGTATAGATTTTTCCTTTCTTTCTTCGTTTTCAAAAACAAATGAGATCTGAAAAATACTCACCATTCCTCTTAGCAAATACCTTAGGGTGTCTATTTTCCAAAATGGGGTCATTTGGGGGGGGGGGTTATGCTATCTGTACTTTTCAGGGCCTCCCTAACTGTGATAGGTAGTGAGGAATAAAATCCAAATTTTACGCCTTTAGAAAGCCTGAAGGCGGTGCTTGATTTTTGGGGTCCTGTACGCAGCTAGGCTCCCAAAAAGTCTCACACATATGGTATCTCCCTAAACAGGAGAAGCAGAAGAATGTATTTTGGGGTGTAATTCCACATATAACCACGTCATGTTTAAACAATATATCATTTAGTGACAACTTGGTGTAAAAAAAAAAATAATAATAATAATTTTCCTAAAACTTGTGGCAAAATTTCAAATGTTCCATGGACAACATGCCTATCAGCAAAAAGCTTGAAGTGTCTTCTTTCCAAAATGGGGTCATTTGTGGGGGTTTTGTGCTATCTTGACATTTCAGGGCCTCCAAAACTGTGATAGGTAGTGAGGAAGTGAAATCACCATTTTACGCCCTTAGAAAGCCTGAAGGTGGTGATTTTCGGGGTCCTGTACACGGCTAGGCTCCAAAAAAGTCTCACACATGTGGTATCCCCGTACTCAGGAGAAGCAGCAGAATTTATTTTGGAGTGTAATTTCACATATGCTCATGGAATGTTTGAGCAATAGATCATTTAGTGACAACTTTGTGCAAAAAAAAATGTCATTTTCCCGCAACTTGTGGCAAAATATAAAATATTCCATGGGGGGGGGGGTTTGTGCTATCTTGGCATTTTATGGCCTTGTTTTATGGCCTTCAAAACTCTAATGAGTGAGGAGTGAACTCAAAAATTTACACCCTTAGAAATCCTGAAGGCGATGCTTGGTTTTCGGAGTCCTGTACGCAGCTAGACTCCAAAAAAGTCTCACACATGAGGTATCCTCGTACTCAGGAGAAGCAGCAGAATGTATTTTGGGGTGTAATTCCACATATAACCTTGCCATGTTTGAACAATATATCATTTAGTAATAACTTTGTGCAAAAAAAAAGTGTAATTTTCCCAAAACTTGTGGCAAAATATAAAATATTCCATGGACTCAACATTCCTATCAGCAAATAGCTTTCGGGTGTCTACTTTCCAAAAAGGGGTCATTGGGGGGGAGGGTTGAACTGTCCTGGCATTTTATGCACAACATTTAGAAGCTTATGTCACACACCACCCACTCTTCTAACTACTTGAAGACAAAGCCCTTTCTGACACTTTTTGTTTATGTCACGGAACGTCACACACTCCGCTTGAGTGCTTCCGTCAGTATACCACTTCCTTGTAGTCTGGATACAGATATCAGATATTCCAACCTCTCTGAGCTCAAAACAAGGCGACACTTGCTTGTTGCTAACATGGACTAACTTTTATTTAAGATCTCACACAAATATATACACAGCAGAATGACTAAAACCTAACCTAAATAACATGAGCTAATTAACTAATCCTTTTACCCAGACCAGATGACTCAGAGACATGACCTGTAGGACACAGATTTGTGGGCCCTGAGCTTCACACAGTAACAGAGTTAATTATCATAAGTACAACCACAGGACATTTTCTCACAATAGCAGAAGCTCCAATAGGTGTCGGCCAGTCTCCTACATTGTATAGAGGACAATGTGATCAGCTCATTGACTATTCAACACACATTACCATAAACATCAACACAGGGTTAATTAGAACAAACAACAATGAGTTGAATACCCTTAGAACCTGTGGTAAGCCAGACTAAACTCATTTACATTAAACACATTATAGCTGACATCAGACGGGTGAGTGGAGTTGATGACACCAGCATCTCCTCATAGTATGTGTCCCAGCAGTATGAATCAGTCTTATCAGCAGGGGCTGCTGGAGGAATCCCCCCTCCCTCTTCAGGGACACACATCCCAAATGACCACAGCAAGGAGTCCCCAACAGAATCAAACAACATACAATATATACATATATACACGACTGAGTCCGATTAGTACAGTTCAGACTGGATTTCTAATTCACCTCACAAAGAGTATTGTTCCATTGAAAATCCAGGGCCCATAATCAAAAGGCAAGAGGCTTGCATTCAGTCCTCTCTAACAGCCTCTGTCCCGGCTAGGTCTGTCACAGTTTACCTGAAAAAATATTATTTTTTTGCAAGAAAATTACTTTGAAAGCCCAAACATTATATATTTTTTTAAAGCAAAGGCCCTACAGATTAAAATGGTGGGTGTTGCAATTTTTTTTCACACAGTATTTGTGCAGCGATTTTTCAAACGCATGTTTTTGGGGAAAAAACACACTTTTTTTAAATTTGAATGCACTAAAACACACTATATTGCCAAAATGTATAATGAAATAAAAAAGATGATCTTATGCCGAGTACATGGATACCAAACATGACATGCTTTAAATTTGCGCACAAACGTGCAGCGGTGACAAACTACATACATTTTAAAAGCCTTTAAAAGCTTTTACAGGTTACTACTTTAGATTTACAGAGGAGGTCTACTGCTAAAATTACTGCCCTCGATCTGACCTTCGCCTTGATACCTCACATGCATGGTGCAATTGCTGTTTACATATGACACCAGACTGATGCTTGCATTCGCCTTTGTGCGTGAGCACGGGGGGACAAGGGTGGGTTTTTTTTAACTATTTATTTTGCTTTTTTATTTTATTTTTAAACTGTTCCTTTCATTTTTTTAATCATTTTTATTGTTATCTCAGAGAATGTAAATATCCCCTATGATAGCAATAGGTAGTGACAGGTACTCTTTTTTGAAACAATTGGGGTCTATTAGACCCTAGATCTCTCCTCTGTCCTCTAAGCATCTGACTACACCAAGATAAAATGCTTTACCAATTTCCCAATAGCGCTGAGAGAAAATATTGGGAGTGTGGGCCCCACCCCAGACTCACCAGAGGAAAAGGGCAAGTGGACTATCTCGGTACATATAAAGGAGATATACATAGATACTACAGAACATTTATAAAAATATATAAAATTTATTGATACAAAATAATAAAGACAACAAAATTTTACTAAAGGAAACGCAGATGGCATGATATTTCGGTATTTCAACTAGTTTTGCGGTTTTACCGCTTCATCAGGAAATACATCTGCGAAATGAAAATAAAAATACAATAATAGAGAAATTACATGTTGGGGAATGTGGAAATATTGACAGAATCGGAAAAATGGGGAAAGGATAAGGAAATAATTATATGGAACACCTTACCCATACTTTGGTGGGTGCACAGCGTAAAGCGACCCGGAGAGGTCTCCCGCGGTGATTGGGAAGGAGATATATGCAGTCACCAGCTAGCTAGCGTCTGAGTAAAAACAGTACAAAGGATGGATAATGTCAATGCCCAAAGTCTTGAGAGGGTGCAGGTGTGGGGGTGATAGACACAAGCCACAGTGAAAAGATGATGAATGGTGAACCATTGGAGTGACAGAAGAGAAGACAAGAGAGCAGATAACCAACAAGTGGGTGGAAGAAAAGAAAGAAAGAGGGTGGTGAGGATGGGAGGGGGGGAGAGAGGGAAGCAAGAGGGAAAGGAAGGGGGTAGAAGAGGAATGGACAAGAGGAAAAAATGACAGAAAGAGTATAGGAAGGACAAAAGAGGAATGGGAGGTGTGAGAAGGAAAGGAAGGGGGGGAAAATCAGAAAAAGAGAGAAACAAAGAAAGAAAAGGGCAAAGAAAAAGAAAGGAAAAGAAAAGACAAACAAAAGAAAAAATAGAATAAAAGGGACGTAAGGTAAATGATAGACTCAGCAAAGTAACCAAATGTGAACCAGAGTAAGCATAGTGGAGTCAAAATATGAATAAAGAATAAAAAGTATATCATATATAAGAATGAACTGTGAAAAATTTGAAAAAACCAAGAGCCTGCGGTGCATGTGAAGAGAAGTGTAGCAAACTGTGCCTGAAAGTAGTGACAGAACAATGCAGAAAAATGCAGTAATGACAAGGGTAATCTTTACCAAGATCATGGAAACATTACTATGCGAGACCCGGAGATAAACACCCACTTAGATCAATACAATATATGTATGGATCAAGGAATAGAGTAAGCCAGGAACTGATTCCATAAAACATGCATAACGTAAAATGCTGTTTTAGAAACAAAATCCAGTATCTATAGAAACAATGGTAAGGTACAGCATTGCAGTTAGTATTATAAAAATATCTAATAGACCGCAATCCACATAAGGGAGGTGCGGCCTGATAAATAGACATTGCAAAGTTGATGTCAGATAGACTTACTGAAAATAGTGTTATCCAGGGCTTCTCCGGATCTCATGGTGGCCTGTGTATATAGTGGGACAAGCTCGCTATATATGCCTCCTTCAACCCACGCCACCGTATGGTGCTGAGATCGGCGTCCGACAGCGTCACAGAGTCAAGGGTCCTGCAGTGCACGCACTAAACTCGCAGCCACTGGGCGGAGAGTAACATGCATAAGCGTGTGCATGTATCTCAAGGTCACTGGGCAGAACCCAGGCAGAGTGCGAGAAAAACGCGTGCACCTGAACATAAGTTAAAGGGTCACAATGAAGGACCCTGACTGAAGCTAATGCAAGCAGCCAGATGGACAACCGAAGAAGGCCATCTCACTGCCAGGGAACCTACCAATCGCTGCATGGAGACAGCACGGGGGGCCACCGCTGTTTGCACCCCACCAAAGCAATTGGGAAAAGAAGTCCAACATAGTAAAGCAATTTATATACAATACAAAAACGAAATCAACATAAATGAGACCGTAGAGTGAAGATTACACATTTAAATAAACATTATGTAATAAGGGCAGAGAAACTTCCATAAGCAAAGAGGATTGAAAATCCTCAATATTAATGGCCCAAATAAATATATTGAAAAAAATATATATAAAAAGCAAACAAAGATGGATATACATACATATATATAGAAAAATATACATATAGAAAGCAAACAAAGATGGATATACATACATGGGTGAATGATCACAATAAAACAGTGAGAATTAGCCTCAAATGACAACAGGGGGCATCAGATCAAAGAGGGTCAGTCACCGGACGCTTCAACGAAAGGACTTGAAGCAATTAACTATATGCAAGCCAGGGGGAACAGTGGCATTTAGCCTTTCTATCCAAAGGGCTTCTCTTTGTAATATCGTCTTGTCTCAGTCTCCCCCCTGACGTCAGGGAGTACCACTTCCAATGCAAGGAACCCGACAGCTCAGTACTCAGCACATCATGAACAGTTTAGGAAAATCATTTCGAAGCACTGGCACCTTCTCACTGACCATCGTATTCTCAAACACCATGTACGTGATACACCGGAACTGGTATTTCTCAGGGCCAAATCTCTTAGAGACCGTCTAACTAGTAGCCATTATAAACCCCACACCAGTAACCCCCATAAAATATTTGGCACATTTCCATGTGGTCACTGTTCAATTTGTCCTTGGATACTCTCATGTACTTCCTTCAAACTGCCTAACCAAGAGATTTTTACCCCTCATACGCTGGCTCAGTGCGACACTACAGGCATTATCTACCTCATGCTTTGTTTGTAAAGCATTTTATGTCGGCAAGACAATTAGGGAGTTCAGACAGAGAGTCGGTGACCATATATATTATTGAACTAACGGTAAACTTACCACTGTTGAACGCCGTATTGGTTTGTTTCATAAATATGACCCCAAAGCTGTCGGGTTCTCTGCATTGGAAGTGGTACCCACTGACCTCGGGGGGGGAGACCGAGACAAAACAATATTACAAAGAGAAGCCCTTTGGATAGAAAGGCTAAATGCCACTGTTCCCCCTTGCTTGAACAAAGTTAATTCCTTCAAGTCCTTTCTTTGAAGTATCCGGTGACCGACCCTCTTTGATCTGATGCCCCCTGTTGTCATTTGAGGCTAATTAATCCCTGCCAGGTATTCTCACTGGTTTATTGTGATCATTCACCCATGTATGTATATCCATCTTTGTTTGCTTTCTATAAGTATATTTTTCTATATATATGTATGTATATCCATCTTTGTTTGCTTTTTCTATATATATTTTTCTATATATATATTTATTTGGGCCATTATTATTGAGGATTTTCAATCCTCTTTGCTTATGGAAGTTTCTCTGCCCTTATTACATAATGTTTATTTAAATGTGTAATCATAGGCATGCCCACGGGGTGTTCCGGGTGTGTCCAGGCACACCCTAATCATCCCTGATGAAACATATCGGAGACGGGCCTGTACGGCAACCCAGTGGCGTAGCGTGGGGGGTGCAGGGGGTGCGATATTTAGGGGGGCGCCAGTATGTGTCACTGGCTGCCTCCTCCTAATTTCTAATTTTGTGTCCCCGGGCTCCGGCCGCCATGTTAAGTGTCCGGTGCCCTGTGATTGGGTGTATGGGTGTCATGTGAGGCGTCCCGCCTCCGCACATGACCCCCATACGCCCAATCACAGGGTGCTGGATACTGAGCAAGCAGAGCGCAGTGGAGAGAAGAAAGTGAGCCGCCGCTGTGTTCTCCTCCTCATCCGGATCGATGCAGCCAGGAGAAGAAGGTGAGTGAGAGTCATGTTACTGGGAGGGGGAGGGAGGGGGGCGAGAGAGAGAGACTGTAGGCAGGACAATGTAGTGTAGTATAGTATGGAGGTCAGTGCAGTGGTCACTATGGGGGGCAGTGTAGTGGACAGTATAGTGTAGTATGGTGGTCAGTATAGTGGTTAGTGTAGTATAGTATAGTGGTTAGCATAGTGGTCAGTATAGTGTAGTTTAGTATGGAGGTCAGTGTAGTGGACAGTGTAGTATGGTGGACAGTGTAGTATGGTGGACAGTGTAGTATGGTGGACAGTGTAGTATGGTGGACAGTGTAGTATAGTGGACAGTGTAGTATGGTGGTCAGTGTAGTATGGTGGACAGTGTAGTATAGTGGACAGTGTAGTATGGTGGACAGTGTAGTATGGTGGTCAGTGTAGTATAGTGGACAGTGTAGTATGGTGGACAGTGTAGTATGGTGGACAGTGTAGTATGGTGGACAGTGTAGTATAGTGGTCAGTGTAGTATGGTGGTCAGTGTAGTATAGTGGACAGTGTAGTATAGTGGACAGTGTAGTATGGTGGTCAGTGTAGTATGGTGGACAGTGTAGTATAGTGGACAGTGTAGTATGGTGGACAGTGTAGTATGGTGGACAGTGTAGTATGGTGGTCAGTGTAGTATGGTGGTCAGTGTAGTATAGTGGACAGTGTAGTATGGTGGTCAGTGTAGTATGGTGGTCAGTGTAGTATGGTGGACAGTGTAGTATGGTGGACAGTGTAGTATAGTGGACAGTGTAGTATGGTGGTCAGTGTAGTATAGTGGACAGTGTAGTATGGTGGACAGTGTAGTATAGTGGACAGTGTAGTATAGTGGACAGTGTAGTATGGTGGTCAGTGTAGTATAGTGGACAGTGTAGTATGGTGGTCAGTGTAGTATGGTGGTCAGTGTAGTATGGTGGTCAGTATAGTGTAGTATAGTGGACAGTGTAGTATGGTGGTCAGTATAGTGGACAGTGTAGTGGTTAGTGTAGTGGACAGTGTAGTATGGTGGTCAGTATAGTGTAGTATAGTGGACAGTGTAGTATGGTGGTCAGTATAGTGTAGTATAGTGGACAGTGTAGTGGTTAGTGTAGTATAGTGGTCAGTATAGTGTAGTATAGTGGACAGTGTAGTATGGTGGTCAGTATAGTGTAGTATAGTGGACAGTGTAGTATGGTGGTCGGTATAGTGTAGTATAGTGGACAGTGTAGTATGGTGGTCAGTGTAGTATAGTGGACAGTGTAGTATAGTGGACAGTGTAGTATGGTGGTCAGTATAGTGTAGTATAGTGGACAGTGTAGTATGGTGGTCAGTATAGTGTAGTATAGTGGACAGTGTAGTGGTTAGTATAGTGGACAGTGTAGTATAGTGGACAGTGTAGTATGGTGGTCAGTGTAGTATGGTGGTCAGTGTAGTATGGTGGTCAGTGTAGTATGGTGGTCAGTGTAGTATAGTGGTCAGTGTAGTATAGTGGACAGTGTAGTATGGTGGTCAGTGTAGTATAGTGGACAATATAGTGGTCAGTGTAGTGTAGTGTAGTATAGTGGTCAATGTAGTGGTTAGTGTAGTGATCAGTGTAGTGTAGTATAGTGGTCAATGTAGTGGTTAGTGTAGTGGTCAGTGTAGTATGGTGGTCAGTATAGTGTAGTATAGTGGACAGTGTAGTATGGTGGTCAGTATAGTGGACAGTGTAGTGGTTAGTGTAGTGGACAGTGTAGTATGGTGGTCAGTATAGTGTAGTATAGTGGACAGTGTAGTATGGTGGTCAGTATAGTGTAGTATAGTGGACAGTGTAGTATGGTGATCAGTATAGTGTAGTATAGTGGACAGTGTAGTGGTTAGTGTAGTGGACAGTGTAGTATGGTGGTCAGTGTAGTGTAGTATAGTGGACAGTGTAGTATGGTGGTCAGTGTAGTATGGTGGTCAGTGTAGTATAGTGGACAGTGTAGTATAGTGGTCAGTGTAGTATAGTGGTTAGTGTAGTGGTCAGTGTAGTGGTTAGTGTAGTATGGTGGTCAGTGTAGTATAGTGGGCAGTGTAGTATGGTGGTCAGTGTAGTATGGTGGTCAGTGTAGTATGGTGGTCAGTGTAGTATAGTGGACAGTGTAGTATAGTGGACAGTGTAGTATAGTGTAGTGTAGTATAGTGGTCAGTGTAATGGTTAGTGTAGTGGTCAGTGTAGTATGGTGGTCAGTGTAGTATGGTGGTCAGTGTAGTATTGTGGACAGTGTAGTATGGTGGTCAGTGTAGTATGGTGGTCAGTGTAGTATGGTGGACAGTGTAGTATGGTGGACAGTGTAGTATGGTGGACAGTGTAGTATGGTGGTTAGTGTAGTATAGTGGACAGTGTAGTGGTTAGTGTAGTATGGTGGTCAGTGTAGTATGGTGGTCAGTGTAGTATGGTGGTCAGTGTAGTATAGTGGTCAGTGTAGTATAGTGGTCAGTGTAGTGGTTAGTGTAGTATGGTGGTCAGTGTAGTATGGTGGTCAGTGTAGTATGGTGGTCAGTGTAGTATAGTGGTCAGTGTAGTGGTCAGTGTAGTGATTAGTGTAGTATGGTGGTCAGTGTAGTATAGTGGTCAGTGTAGTATGGTGGTCAGTGTAGTATGGTGGACAGTGTAGTATGGTGGACAGTGTAGTATGGTGGACAGTGTAGTATGGTGGTCAGTGTAGTATGGTGGTCAGTGTAGTATAGTGGTCAGTGTAGTATAGTGGTCAGTGTAGTATAGTGGTCAGTGTAGTATAGTGGTCAGTGTAGTATGGTGGTCAGTGTAGTATAGTGGACAGTGTAGTATAGTGGTCAGTGTAGTGGTCAGTGTAGTGGTTAGTGTAGTATGGTGGTCAGTGTAGTATAGTGGTCAGTGTAGTGGTCAGTGTAGTATGGTGGTCAGTGTAGTATGGTGGTCAGTGTAGTATGGTGGTCAGTGTAGTATGGTGGACAGTGTAGTATGGTGGACAGTGTAGTATGGTGGTCAGTGTAGTATGGTGGTCAGTGTAGTATAGTGGTCAGTGTAGTATAGTGGTCAGTGTAGTATAGTGGACAGTGTAGTGTAGTGGTTAGTGTAGTGGACAGTGTAGTATAGTGGACAGTGTAGTATGGTGGTCAGTGTAGTATGGTGGTCAGTATAGTGTAGTATGGTGGTCAGTATAGTGTAGTATAGTGGTCAGTGTAGTATGGTGGTCAGTGTAGTATGGTGGTCAGTGTAGTATGGTGGTCAGTATAGTGTAGTATGGTGGTCAGTGTAGTATGGTGGTCAGTATAGTGTAGTATAGTGGACAGTGTAGTATGGTGGTCAGTATAGTGTAGTATAGTGGACAGTGTAGTGTGGTGGTCAAGTGTAGTGTAGTATAGTGGACAGTGTAGTGTGGTGGTCAAGTGTAGTGTAGTATAGTGGACAGTGTAGTGTGGTGGTCAAGTGTAGTGTAGTATAGTGGACAGTGTAATGTAGTATAGTGGACAGTGTAGTATAGTGGACAGTGTAGTGGTCAGTATAGTGTAGTATAGTGGTCAGTGTAGTATGGTGGTCAAGTGTAGTGTAGTATAGTGGACAGTGTAGTGTAGTATAGTGGTCAGTATAGTGGACAGTGTAGTATGGTGGTCAGTGTAGTGGTAAGTGTAATATAGTGGACAGTATAGTATAGTGGTCAGTATAGTGGTCAGTATAGTATAGTGGTCAGTATAGTGGACAATGTAGTGTAGTGGACAGTGTAGTTCTCAGTGTAGTGGTCAGTATAGGAATTAGGTAGGTCAGTACTATTGTATTTGAAGGGACTCAGGGATAGCTAAAAGTCCGCAGGTTGGGGGCGCAAATTACTTGCCTTGTCCCGGGTGCTGACAACCCACGCTATGCCACTGCGGCAACCTAGCATCTGTGCATCACGTCTGACGTTCTGGGCTCTGTACTTTGTTTGGCTGAGATTACCTCGTAGCACTGAGGATCCACCGAGGAGAGGGGTGAGAAGCCATTATCAGCATCCCGGGTCCGCCGTGACCATCAGTACACTGCTAATATCTATTGTACGGAATGTCCTGTTCATGCATTTACATATTTGTCTAAATGTGAGTTTTATGAAAGGGGTTTTTGAGTTTATCCAATAAATGGTTTTAAGCTATATTACGCTATTGGAGGCTTTTACTCTTTTACATGATAATATCATTTCACCTGATGAAAAGCCTAGCCCGTTAAGGAGGTCCTTTTGTCTTTGATCCAACGTGCTCCAGCTCGTGTCACCCCTTTGGGGGTCCTACACAAAGCCTGTGTGCCGCGTATGAGAATGCAAGGCATATTTATTTGGTGAGTGCGGCTTCACTAGGGGGAATCACAATCACGACCGGTGTGGTGAAGGCGTACATGCATAGCGGTTGAAGATTCATTGCACATTCACCTCTTCAGTGGCACTGTGGTTTTCTTCATTTATTATTCACAGCCTGGACTTTTATGAGTTTTTGAGTCT
The DNA here is from genome assembly GCA_037952835.1 of Lithobates septentrionalis. Classification (NCBI taxonomy): domain Eukaryota; kingdom Metazoa; phylum Chordata; class Amphibia; order Anura; family Ranidae; genus Lithobates; species Lithobates septentrionalis. The sequence continues at coordinate 504,668 of JBBDGP010002541.1, forward strand.
GAACTTTTTGTATTTGTATTTGTTTCACAGAATTTAATTATTCACCATTTGCTTATGGAAGTTTCTCTACCCTTGTTACATAATGTTTATTTAAATGTGTAATCATAGGCGTGCCCACGGGGTGTGTCGGGTGTGTCCAGGCACACCCTAATCATCCCTGTGCTCTGTCTGTGTTTCACACCTTTTGTTTTGTGCTGACTGCCTGCAACATGTCCCTGTGTAACTCAGTCACCAACACTGTCTGGGGTTGGGTCTGGCCGGTAAATACAGCTATGTGCTGCGAGTGGGAGGATTGAGCGGGGAGGGAACTAGGACCACAGCCGCAGAGTATCCCAGCTGGGAGCCGCATTTGCCGATGTAGCTTCTATAGTTCCGGCTGCAGGTCCAGGAGGCGCCGGTGGAGAGATCCACATCTACACTCCGCCCCCCCTCCAGACTTTCTCTCCCTTAGAAGCAGCGGACTAGCCTGGATAGCGGCAGGTGAGTGGCTTCAGGCAGCCTGCTAGATCAAGGTGAGTGAGTGAGAGAGACAGCACTGAGCAGGGCAGCGGGTGGGCAAATGATGCACCAAAAAAAAAATAGCCAACCAATTGATGAACCTTACCCTGGCTTGTCAATATATATATATATATATATATATATATATATATATATATATATATATATATATATATATATATATATATATATACTACATGTCTTTGGTATAAAAAAATAAATCCCAAGCGTATATTAATCACTTCCCATATGCCCACAGGCTGGGAGATCTATTGTTGCTGGGGGGGGGGGGGTATTTTCTTGTGGGGTGATCTATTGTTGCTGGGGGTGTCTATTATTGCTGGGAGGGATCTATTGTTGCTGGTGAATCTATAGTTGCCGTGAGGGACCTATTGTTGCTGGGGAGATGTCTTGTTCTTGGGGGAACTATTGTTGCTGAGGTAATCTATTGTTGCTGTGGGATCTAACAAATGTATTTAAAGCAGTAAATACAATTCAGGAAATTAAAACATGACACTTATTAAAAAAAATCCTACTTACCGTACATTTTTTAAAATGTACTCCTCCTGGCCGCCCGATCATCAGCGGCATAGATTCGATCACGGCCAGGATTGGGAGGTATGTAGATAATTTTCTACAGCCCCTAGTGTCAGCTACCCCAGCATATTTGAGGGATACCACCCAGGTTATTAACCTCTTGGAAAATCTTGAGTGGAAGGAGAGCTACATCCTGGCTACGGCGGATGTAGCCTCTTTATATACTAACATCTCCCACCAACATGGTTTTGAGGCAGTCTACTATTACCTTGATCAAGAACCCTCTTTACCTCGGTCTCAAAAACAGTTTATTTTGTCACTTCTGAAATTTGCAACAGGCCATAATTATTTTTGGTTTGGGGGTCACTTCTATCTGCAAATTTGTGGCGTAGCCATGGGCGCTAAATTTGCGCCCAGTTTGGCAAACTTATTTATGGCCAGATGGGAGATGGAGGTTATTGACAACAACCCCCCTGTGCAGCTACGTCTTTGGAAAAGGTACATAGACGATGTGCTGCTGGTGTGGGATGGGGATCAAACCTCATTGGAGAACTTTTTTCTGTCACTGAATCAGAATGATAGAAATATATCCCTCCAGTCTGAAATCAGTGACACTGGAATCCACTTCCTTGACCTCAATATCTTGGTAAGGAACGGTCGCCTAGTTACTAATACGTACTTTAAGGCGACCGACAGAAACGCCTATATCCCGCTCTCTAGTTGTCATCACCCAGCCTGGTTGAGGGCCGTCCCTCGGGGACAATTTCAGCGGATTAGACGCAACTGCACTGAGGTTGTGGAGTATTACCAACAAGCCCAGGTACTCAAAAAACGTTTCCTTGAAAAAGGTTACTCTAGGAGTGAGATAGATGCCACCATTTCCCAGGTTGCTGATATGGATAGGGCACTTATGTTACATAGGGAAACTGAACCTGGTTCTACATCTGACAATAGGTTCAGCTGGTCTTTGATCACGGGTTATTCCAACCAACATTTTTCTGTTAAGAAAATTATTCACAAGTATTGGAATATACTCAGGAATGATAAGGTCTTAGGACCTATCGTTCCCGAAAGACCTTTGGTGATATAAAGGGGTGCACCTTCTTTGCGACATCGCGTTGCTGGGAATGTGTTAGATCCCCCCAAAACCATCTCTTTCTTTCATACTATGAAGGGCTTTTACCCTTGTCGAAAATGTAACATCTGCCAAATTAATAACTTTTCTGGGAGGAAATGTGATACTTTTCAGTCCTCGGTCACGAATAAGATATACGACATTCAATCGTTCATCACATGTACTACCAAATATGTCGTCTATCTTATTCAGTGTCCATGTTCAAAACAATACATAGGTCGAACTAAACGAGAACTGCATGTGCGATTATTGGAGCATATAGCCAATATCAAACGGGGTTACCCCAAGCACAATCTTTCTAGGCATTATGCCAAGTACCATGACAAGAAATTGACGGGCACCCTGTTTTTGGCAATTGATAAATTAAGTCCTCATTGGAGAGGGACCAATAAAATTAGATCCATTTCTAGGCTTGAAACTAGGTGGATCTTCCATATGAGATCTTTTGTCCCCTTTGGGCTAAATGTGGACTGGGACATCAATTGTTTTATAAACAACTCTTGAGTACTATTCCTCCTCTCCACCGTTGTTCCCTCCCATTTTCCCTCCCTCTGTCCTCATTTATGCTTCCCGGTATGTTTTTTATATTATTAATACTTTTTAATAATTTTTAATATTTTATAATATCTGTACTAATTTTTATCATGTTGTGTTTAATGTAATAGATGTTTTTATACTGTTTATTGCACTACATATATACTCTTATTTTGCTTCGTCTTCCGTCTGCTGAGCCCCTTCATAGGTTTGTTGCCATTATCCGAGAACCTTTTTCCAGTGCTATGCTTTTTCACCACAAGATGGCGCTCTGCTTTTTCGAGTCTTGATTTGCCTTCGCTCAGCTTCGTTTTGCTGATGGCTGTTAATTAAAACAGCTGGGCAGTTTTCCAATGTTACACACCCTTTGCCATTCGTTAAGATGGCGCCCGTAATGTACTTAATGCCCACACATGGTGACGTTCGAGCTTGGCCAATCCCCAGACGACGTCCTATCGTGACGAAACGCGTAGGGAGGAGCCTGCGACGTCACCACGTCTGTTCTCGTGTTGGGCATACACAAACCTAGGAAGCGGAGGCAGTAGACGGAGACGCTGTTTTGGCTGACATTTCGATCTATGCTGTTGACTCACTGAAGTCTTGTAAGTGCAATTCCTTTTAAATAAATTGATTGTGCAGACTTTATTACGCTATGGCTTGTCCTCTTGTCTTTTACTCCTGAGATACTACCTGCCGCTCATGGGCATCGTATACTGAGGTTGTGGGGAGACCTTTATATTCCCTGTGCCGTTTATGACTGCCGTAATAGCAGTCATTGGGATTCGGTAAGCGCATCTGATATTACACCTTGGGTGTGAAGACTCACTGGAGGATTCCCTATCTGCACCTTTACCTTCACAATTTTTTTTGTTTTTTTGGCACTTTTTCCTTTTCCATCACGGACTTTTTTTTGGTTATATATATATTATAAAATATATATCTTTTTTGGGACTTCTTATTTAATATTTTTGGAATACTTTCACTGAATATGTTACCTCACTCACTTTGGGTAATTTATCACTACTAAATTTTAGATTATCAGTGTATGAATTTGTTTTCACCAATGTGTTTATTCACTCTTTTTTGATTGATTTCTGGATAGCAGTGTTTTCATCTTTGCCTCTATCCTCACGTTTATTCACCATATTATTCATTTACTTAGTGGTTTATTTTACCCTTTTGTATTCAATTATGAATGTTTCTGTTTCATTATTTTAGCGCCGCATCTCTTTTTTATTATTTTTTAAAATTGCTTATTTGATTTAGAGATTTATTTAAAAGCTTTGTTTATGTTAAAAGATTATTTAATTAATAAGTTAAATAAACTATGTTTGTTTACATTGATAAATGTTTTTTGATTAAAAATGTTTTAATACATTTTAAAATGCTTGTTAACATTTATTTCTAAGAGTGTGTGTGTATGTGTGTGTGTATATATATATATATATATATATATATATATATATATATATATATATACACATGGCCCCCACGCTTTTTAGCGATAATGATGAGTACAAGAACATCTTCATGCAAATTTTAAATAAGTGCTCTTTTGATATAATGACCCTCATCATCTCTTTTATACATAAGAAATTGGCCAGTTTTGTGGAGCAGTTAAAACAAAGTGGAGCAAGAATTGAAGTCTTCTGTGACAGCTGAGGAATTTCCCAAATGTAAAGACCTGGTGGAAGAAAATGTGGCCAAACATCGCTCGGAGTTGGAAATAAGAAAAAGGAATAAATTTGATCGTGATATTGAATGTTATGAGCGTAATCAAGTCTACAGATGGCCCCGTATATACGGCCAACTAGGTCGTTTTGACTATGGTAATACCAGACGGGAGACATCGGACAACTCCTCAGTCAACACAGATACAGACTCCTCATCCAATTTTCTACAGCAAAGTCGAAGAGGAGCCGCCCCCCTCGGATGCAAACCAGATCCAGATTGAACAGGGACGAATCGGACGGTCTGGGCAGACAACGCAACACACGTGGCAATCGAGGACAAATAAGGGAGGTTTAAAGGGGTTGTAAAGGTAAATTTTTTTTTTTAAATAACAAACATGTCATACTTACCTTCACTGTGCAGCTCGTTCTGCACAGAGTGGCCCTGAACCTGCTCTTCTGGGGTCCCTCGGCGGCTGTTTCAGCTCCTCCCCGCAAGAACTAACCACCTTAATGCGAGCTTCCTCGCATGGTGGTTAGTTATTGCGGGCGCGCTCCCGTGGTACAGCCGGCGGCTATAGCCGCTCACTGTATCACTCGGCCCTGCCCCCCCGGCGCGCCGCGTCATTGGATGTGATTGACAGCAGCGCGAGCCAATGGCTGTGCTGCTTTCAATCCATCCACTGTAGCCAATCAGCGACCAGGCTGAGCTGCAATAGAGATGATGGGAGCGAGCAGCGGAGATTCGAGGTGTCAGGTAAGTAAAACGGGGGGCCGGGGGCGGCGGTATTGTCAAAAGTTTTTTCACCTTAATGCATTTTTTACCTTTATAACCCCTTTAATCCACAATATCTCCAGATGGGTCCTATCATTGGAGGAGGTAGGAGTGATTAATAGGGGCCACTCTTTTTGCCCCAAAAGTTATCTAGATTCTTTCCAACTTGACCAAAATCTTTACAGACTGTTTCACAATATAAGGTGGAAGGTACACTTTGTTCACAGACCACTTGTATATAGTGAATCAGTGGGTGGTTCATTGGACTGAAAATTATTGGGTCAAAATGCAAGATCAAAATCTGTTCCACCTACTTCTTATGCCCCATTTGAAACCTTTGTAAAAGAAGTCACTCGAGATGTGAAAGATCTAATCTCTCGAGTTGACTATAGAGATCATACACCTAACAATCTATAACAAAAAGAGAGGCAGGCGTTGAAAGATTTGAGTAAACGGGATGATATAGTATTGAAGCCAGCTGACAAAGGGGGTACAGTGGTGATCATGGATGCAGAAATTTATGAAAATTAAATATATAGCCAACTAAATGATCAAACTGTGTATAAGAAAATCACGGCTGATCCCACATGGGGCATAAGAAAACAAATTGAGAACATTTTAAAACCTGCACCATCTCTCGGGATCTGTTTGAATTTCTATTACCATCTCACACTCGAATCCCGGTTCTTTATGTTCTGCCAAAAGTACACAAGGACAGTCAGTCCCCCCGGGATGCCCTATAGTCTCGGGGAGGGACTCTATCTTTGTCCCAATAGCACAATTTCTTGACAAGATTCTGTCCCCCCTTGTTAGAAACACCAAATCGTACATTAGGGATACTAGTGACTTTTTATCTAAAATCAGGAGTGAATCTAGATGTCATGGAGATGAAATCTTAGTTAACGGGGACGTTACAAGTCTATATACATCTATCCCGCATCAGGCGGGTATTGATGCAGCAATTGGACTTATTAAAAGCAGTAACAAATACTCTGATGCTCAGATAATGCTTTTTGACAAAATGTTTCATGTGGTGTTGCATAATAACTATTTCCTTTTCAAGGATGAATTCTATATGCAGCTAAGTGGAGTTGCGATGGGCTCCAATGTTGCCCCGCCATACGCATGTTCATTTATGAATGAATTTGAACACAGGTTCGTTTTCGTTGATGAATTATTTCAGAAGTATTGCGCCACTTGGTGGTGCTATATAGATGATATTTTTGCAGTGTGGCGGGGCAACATTGAATCCTTAATGCTGTTTGATGAGATGTTGAATGGATTCTGTCCCAATATACAATTTAAGATTAATATTGGTGGTAATTCCATTCCCTTTCTTGATACCAGAATATATATAGACTGGGGTCAGACTCCGATCTATATGTAAAACCCACGGACAGGAATCAACTTTTACTTTTTGACAGCTATCATCCCCCTCATGTATTCAAATCCATTATTAAGAGTCAGTTGCTAAGGGTGAAATGTATTGTAAGTTATGGAGTGATAAGAGAAATGAGGTTACAAGAGATGTGTCAAAGGTTTAGGGAACGAGTTTACCCAGAGAGCATGATTGCACAGGAATACACTCAAATACAACAAGAGGATATCACTCGGAACTCACAGAGATTTAGACAGGAGAAACTAAGATTACTGTTTATTTTTCAGTATCACAGCTACAGTGAGAAGATATTTAATATCATTAAAAAACATTGGCCCCTTCTTAAACGGTCTTACCCACAGATAGAAGTTTTACAACAAATTCCGATTAAAGCTTATCGGCGTAATAAGACCTTGAGAGATTCTCTTGTGAGATCAGAATTCAGGGCTAATATAACAAAAAACAAAGTGACATTCCTGGGCAGCAGAAGAAAGGGATGTTTTTCCTGTTTAAATTGCATTCAATGCAATCTGCTGCTCAGGGGTGATCATTTTATTCATCCAAATAATGGAAAAAAAATAGCAATTCATAACTTTTACACATGTCAGTCCTCATATGTGGTGTATGTCCTCACATGCCCATGCAACTTGATATATGTTGGGGAAACTACTAAAAAAAATCAAGGATAGAATAGCCCAGCACCGCAGTACGATCAGATTGAAACAACCCACATTACCGGTTTCTAGACATTTTATGGAGAAGGGACATAAGGATACTGATTTACGTTTTATTGTGTTGGAGGTAGTATCTAAGGATAAAAGAGGGGGTGATTGCATTCTAAAGCTCAAGAAAAGGGAGGTTTGGTGGATTAATAGGTTACAATCCCTTCATCCCCACAGAATCAATAGGGACTATGATTTATATTTGTTCCTGTAAAGATGATTGGGATTGTACTATGTTTATTTTTCTCCCTTAGGTTCTATGGTAAAAATTTATTGGAACAAGGGATTTTTTACCGAAGATGATTATGTGGACATGGAAATGTTTGATGTAATAATATTGAAATGGTTTATATTTAGATACTGATAATTAGAATTTTTTGTGTAAATATATGTATATAGTGAAATTTTGGGTTGTCCAATTAGACATTGAAGTGGATTTAACTGTAGACGTGTAGGATCATGGGGTTAATGTGAAACGAATGCTTGGGGTGATTGGATAAATGGGATATACCTGTGGGACACACCCTTGAATTGGTATATAGACACGATGTTTGTATAGACACTAGGGATGATCTTCGCATTCGAGTCGAACCCATGTTCGACTCGAACATTGGCTGTTCGGTCGTTCGCCGAATTCCAAACGTTATGGGCCGTTCCCGCCAAATTCGTGTGGCGCATCACGGCCCATAATTCACTGCGGCATCGCAGTGCATTGCTGGCTGATGATTGGCCAAGCATGCACTATGACCCGCATGCTTGGCCAATCACAGCGCTGTCGGTAGAGAGAGCTGTAATTGGCCAAAGCCAGGGTGGCTTTGGCCAATTATGGCTCAGGGGGTTTAGAACACGCCCCACACTATATAAGGCCGCCTGCACGGCGGCCCTGTGTAGTGTGTGTTCCGGCGTTGAAAGAGAGATAGATAGACAGAGAGACAGTGTCATTTCATTTGAGTTAGATAGATTAGGCAGGACAATCAGTGAGTTAGCTGCACTTACAGTGTATTGTGTATATATATGCATCCCAGGTGTTGCATATATATATATATATACACTGTATTCAGTTTAGCTAGATCCGTTCCTGTTATCTTCTGACTGACAGGCAGGCTTGTCTTGTTACAGTATTTACAGCTACCTGAAGAAAATTGCTGGTGTTCTTTTGATCCTATTAGTACCACAGTCAGGCAGCTAGACTATTTACAGTTAGTGCAGTGCGTCCTGCTCACAGTGTTCAGCTAAAACTACAAGTTAGTGTGGTGCGTCCTGCTCACAGTGTTCAGCTAAACCTACAAGTTATTTTTTTGCGAGCTCTGCACAGTGTTCATCTAAAGCTACAAGTTAGTGCAGTGCGTCCTGCTCACAGTGTTCAACTAAAACTACAAGTTAGTGTAGTGAGACCTCTGCACAGTGTTCATCTAAAGCTACAAGTTAGTGCAGTGCATCCTGCTCACAGTGTTCAGCTAAAACTACAAGTTAGTGTAGTGAGACCTCTGCACAGTGTTCATCTAAAGCTACAAGTTAGTGCAGTGCGTCCTGCTCACAGTGTTCAGCTAAAACTACAAGTTGGTGTGGTGCGTCCTCCTCACAGTGTTCAGCTAAACCTACAAGTTATTTTTTGTGAGCTCTGCACAGTGTTCATCTAAAGCTACAAGTTAGTGCAGTGCGTCCTGCTCACAGTGTTCAGCTAAAACTACAAGTTAGTGTGGTGCGTCCTCCTCACAGTGTTCAGCTAAAACTACAAGTTAGTGTAGTGCGTCCTGCTCACAGTGTTCAGCTAAAGCTACAAGTTAATGTAGTGAGACCTCTGCACAGTGTTCAGCTAAAACTACAAGTTAGGGTAGTGCGTCCTCCTCACAGTGTTCAGCTAAAACTACAAGTTAGTGTAGTGAGACCTCTGCACAGTGTTCAGCTAAAACTACAAGTTAGTGTAGTGAGTCCTGCTCACAGTGTTCAGCTAAAACTACAAGTTAGTGTAGTGAGACCTCTGCACAGTGTTCAGCTAAAACTACAAGTTAGTGTAGTGCGTCCTGCTCACAGTGTTCAGCTAAACCTACAAGTTATTTTTTTGAGAGCTCTGCACAGTGTTCAGCTAAAGCTACCTGTAGAAGGTTGGTGGTGTTTTCCTGATCCTATCACTACCGCAGGCAGCTAAAAAAGCTACAAGTTAGTTTTTTGCGAGCTCTGCACAGTGTTCAGCTAAAGCTAACTGTAGAAGGTTGGTGGTGTTCTCATACTACAGGCAGGCAGTTGATTTTGCTAGCTGCAGTATCAGTATATATATATATATATATATATATATATATATATATATATATATATATATATATATATATATATATATATATATATATATATATATATATATATATTCACTTGTGGAGGAGAACCGCACTCTGCTTACGATTTAGTGCCAGCAATCAGGTCTTCCCACCGACCTTGTATATAGAAAAAGAGTCCAAGAGGTTGCTGCACTTAAAAATTTCTTTGCTTTATTTCTCAAATTGTTCAGTAGGGATTTACAAAGCAAGTATAATCCAAAAACACAGGCACGAAATGCCTACACAGTTTCAGACACAGGTAGATTCAGATATGGATGGATGGATGGATTACGTCTCGGGCTAGTCAGCTTACGCCCTTCCTAAGATCCATTGAAGCACATCTGAGGGTTTCAATCCAATCATTCATTTAAATACAGGTTAAGTGAAGTACTTCACATATGGAATCAATATGGCTAATTAGTTCAAATCGCATACCATTTAACATCTATATATGCATATATTTATCTATAACATGCCATTAAAACAAGGATAAGCAACAGGTGTCGAATCTCTCATTCTCTTCATTCTCATTATAGAATATTTGAAATACCTATAAAAACGCAGGGAAATGTTGCATTCATGAGTAAATACAAAAACAAAAAGAAAAAACAAAAAAGATATCCCCATCATGAAGTTATTTTATCTGGCTACATTCATATACTTATTCCAACAGTTAAACAAATAAATAAAGATCCAAATCAACATTTAAGCCATATGGAGCAATTGTATTCAAAAAATGTATCCAGTATACTTCTCTTTTTCTTAGAATCAATTCACGGTTGCCCCCTCTCCTATTTTTCTCAATACCTTCTAGGACCATATACTTTAGTTGTGATACATTGTGGCCAAATTCCAAAAAGTGTCTCGCCAGCGGTAATTGGCTTAATTTATCTCGTATTGAGTATTTGTGTCTCGCTATCCTATCTTTGATTTTTTGTGTAGTCTCCCCTACATAGACTAAACCGCATGGGCACTTTATGGCGTAAATTACATATGAAGATTGGCATGTGTAGTAACCCCGTATGGGGATGTTGAAACCCCTATGTGGATGTGTAAAGTATTTACCTTTAATCATAGAGTTACATTGTATGCATGACAAGCAGGGATACGATCCCAGATTTTTAGGTCCCAGGAAGGTTAGTTTGGCTGCTGCAGCCACAGGTTGATCAGATTTAATCAATCGATCTCGTATCGTTCTACCTTTTCTATAGGAGGACATGGGTGGATTCCAGAATTCCTGTACCATGGGGTAACTGGATCTTAAAAGATTCCAATGTCTTTTGATAATTTGATTAATTTTGTTGGAGAAGGGATGGTACTGCATAATAAAGGGGATTCTCTTCTTTTCTTTTCGGGGTGATCGATTACTATCCGTATTAGGATGATCGATCTTAACTAAAGCTTGCGGATATCTTCTACTAATAAGTTTGTTTTTTATTTCATCAAGTCTCTGATCACGGCACAGCGGGTCACTCACGATCCCCTGCACCCTCATCATCTGACTTTTTGGGATGGATGAAAAAACGTTTGGGGGGTGAAAGCTATTAAAATGTAGCAATTGATTGCGATCTGTGGGTTTCACATATAAGTCAGTAGTGATCTGCCCATTGTTCAATTTAAGAAGAGTATCAAGAAAGGAGATCTCATTTTTACCAATTTCAATGTTGAACTTTAATCCAGGTACTAAATAGTTAATGTATTTATCAAATAAGTATAGGCTTTCCATGTTGCCATCCCATATAGCGAAAATATCGTCCACAAATCTGTACCAACATTGGCAATGTTTTAAAAATAAATCATTGACATAAATAAAGGACGTCTCTATCATATTCATAAATGCGTTCGCATATGGGGGTGCAACATTTGAACCCATCGCTGCTCCATTCAGTTGCAAGAAATGAGTATCCCTGAAAAGAAAATAGTTCTCTTCAAGAGTAATTTTCAAAAGGTCAAGCAGAAATGAAATCTGTTCGGTTTTATAGATGCCTGATTGAATTAACAATCGCTGACATGCCTCTATTCCTAAATCATGTGGAATGATAGTAAATAAGCTAGAGACGTCCCATGATATCAGGATGGAATCTGATGACAAGTTTATATCTTGAATTTTTGACAAAAAGTCAGTAGTATCTCTTATAAATGATTTAGTGTTTAATAGCAATGGTGTCAAACACTTATCCAGGTATTGTGCTAGATGTGTTGTCACAGATTCCATCCCTGATACAATGGGACGTCCGGGGGGATTTTTAGGGTCTTTATGAATTTTTGGTAACATATACAGTACCGGTGTAACTGGATATTCACATATCAAAAACTCCATAGTTTCATCATCAATGATTTTTTGTTTAACTGCCTTAGTTAGAGTTGTTTTTATCCTTTTTTGCACTTTAAAAACAGGACAGCAATCAAGTCTTTTATAAGTAAGGGTATCACTCAGATGTTTCATTATTTCATTTTCATACATGGATGTATCCATGACCACAATAGCTCCCCCCTTGTCAGCCGGCTTGATAGTGATATCATGCCGGGCTGACAAGGAGTTTAACGCTGCAATCTCATCTCTATTTAGATTGTGGGGTATATGGTCTCTCTTATCTCTGTCACACAAAAAACGTTTTATATCATTTTCCACTTTGTCTATATATACCTCTACAGCAGCACATGAAGTGGGTGGTACTTTAGTGCTTTTTGGTTTTAAACCCATATTTTTGATCGATAATATTGATAATTCTTTAGTTGTGGCAGTGGGTACACCAGAATAGTATGCTTTAAATCTTAATTGTCTAAAAAATCTATATAAATCCTGTTTAAGTACAAAATCATTCATTTTCTCTTTAGGGCAAAAGCCCAAACCCTTATTCAAAACACTTAGTTCAGTTTTAGACAAAACAATAGAAGAAATGTTATGTACCAGGTTTTCATCTAATGTCTCTGGCGGTTCTGGCGTCTGGTGGTTACACCCCCTGCTGTGTCTTTTCTTTGTTCGCCGGCCGCCCCTCCTGGTCCGGATTCGGTCAGGTTCCCTGGTAAAAAAGGAGTAGTTGATACACTGGTGGATGATCCAGTAGATGTCATAGAGGAGTTTGAGCTAGCCAGATTTTTTCGTTGTATTTTTCTGTAGCCCTTTGAATATGTAGGATCAGTCCAATTGTAGACACGATCGTTTTTATAATCTTCCCGATCTCGTTCAAGTTTTGTACGTTTACGGAATTGAATATTGGTGCGAAATCTTTCTAATTTATCATTATTCATTTTCTTGAATTGCTGTAGTTCCTCTTGATTAGAACATTGTTGTAGCTGTCTTTCAAGTTCAGCAATCTCCTGCTGTATGAGAGTCCTCTCTTGTTGCAAGAATTGCACAGTTAATGTCATGATATCAAAGGAACATTTATTGAGAATCTGGGCAAATTTGGTTTTAAAGTCCTTGTTCTGTGAAAAGAGGGTTGGAGTCAGGCGAACCCTCAGCCCTCTAGGTATCATTTGTAACTTATAGTATTTGGCTAATGTTACCTCATGAAGTTCCATAGTGGTGGCTCTTTGCATTAGTTTCTCCATTTTTCTGGTAAGTTGTATAGAGGAGGACTGGATCAGAAAATCTCTGGATCCCATGGTGTCAGTGAAAATCCTTGAAGCCTCTGTTTCAGAGAATGAGTATGAGCCACCTGTTGCCATCCTTGCAATGATTCCTTGATAGTAGCTGGTGCTTGTTCCCAGGGGAAAATATATTCACTTGTGGAGGAGAACCGCACTCTGCTTACGATTTAGTGCCAGAAATCAGGTCTTCCCACCGACCTTGTATATAGAAAAAGAGTCCAAGAGGTTGCTGCACTTAAAAATTTCTTTGCTTTATTTCTCAAATTGTTCAGTAGGGATTTACAAAGCAAGTATAATCCAAAAACACAGGCACGAAATGCCTACACAGTTTCAGACACAGGTAGATTCAGATATGGATGGATGGATGGATGGATTACGTCTCTGGCTAGTCAGCTTACGCCCTTCCTAAGATCCATTGAAGCACATCTGAGGGTTTCAATCCAATCATTCATTTAAATACAGGTTAAGTGAAGTACTTCACATATGGAATCAATATGGCTAATTAGTTCAAATCGCATACCATTTAACATCTATATATGCATATATTTATCTATAACATGCCATTAAAACAAGGATAAGCAACAGGTGTCGAATCTCTCATTCTCTTCATTCTCATTATAGAATATTTGAAATACCTATAAAAACGCAGGGAAATGTTGCATTCATGAGTAAATACAAAAACAAAAAGAAAAAACAAAAAAGATATCCCCATCATGAAGTTATTTTATCTGGCTACTTTCATATACTTATTCCAACAGTTAAACAAATAAATAAAGATCCAAATCAACATTTAAGCCATATGGAGCAATTGTATTCAAAAAATGTATCCAGTATACTTCTGATTTTTTGTGTAGTATCCGCAAGCTTTAGTTAATATCGATCATCCTAATACGGATAGTAATCGATCACCCCGAAAAGAAAAGAAAAGAAGAGAATCCCCTTTATTATGCAGTACCATCCCTTCTCCAACAAAATTAATCAAATTATCAAAAGACATTGGAATCTTTTAAGATCCAGTTACCCCATGGTACAGGAATTCTGGAATCCACCCATGCCCTCCTATAGAAAAGGTAGAACGATACGAGATCGATTGATTAAATCTGATCAACCTGTGGCTGCAGCAGCCAAACTAACCTTCCTGGGACCTAAAAATCTGGGATCGTATCCCTGCTTGTCATGCATACAATGTAACTCTATGATTAAAGGTAAATACTTTACACATCCACATAGGGGTTTCAACATCCCCATACGGGGTTACTACACATGCCAATCTTCATATGTAATTTACGCCATAAAGTGCCCATGCGGTTTAGTCTATGTAGGGGAGACTACACAAAAAATCAAAGATAGGATAGCGAGACACAAATACTCAATACGAGATAAATTAACCCAATTACCGCTGGCGAGACACTTTTTGGAATTTGGCCACAATGTATCACAACTAAAGTATATGGTCCTAGAAGGTATTGAGAAAAATAGGAGAGGGGGCAACCGTGAATTGATTCTAAGAAAAAGAGAAGTATACTGGATACATTTTTTGAATACAATTGCTCCATATGGCTTAAATGTTGATTTGGATCTTTATTTATTTGTTTAACTGTTGGAATAAGTATATGAAAGTAGCCAGATAAAATAACTTCATGATGGGGATATCTTTTTTGTTTTTTCTTTTTGTTTTTGTATTTACTCATGAATGCAACATTTCCCTGCGTTTTTATAGGTATTTCAAATATTCTATAATGAGAATGAAGAGAATGAGAGATTCGACACCTGTTGCTTATCCTTGTTTTAATGGCATGTTATAGATAAATATATGCATATATAGATGTTAAATGGTATGCGATTTGAACTAATTAGCCATATTGATTCCATATGTGAAGTACTTCACTTAACCTGTATTTAAATGAATGATTGGATTGAAACCCTCAGATGTGCTTCAATGGATCTTAGGAAGGGCGTAAGCTGACTAGCCCGAGACGTAATCCATCCATCCATCCATATCTGAATCTACCTGTGTCTGAAACTGTGTAGGCATTTCGTGCCTGTGTTTTTGGATTATACTTGCTTTGTAAATCCCTACTGAACAATTTGAGAAATAAAGCAAAGAAATTTTTAAGTGCAGCAACCTCTTGGACTCTTTTTCTATATATATATATATATATATATATATATATATATATATATATATATATATATCCCAGCTTAGTGCAGCTACAGGCCATTAGTATGTCTGGAAGGCCAAGAAGGAGAGGCAAACAGTCACAAGCCAATAAGAGAGGGCAAGCAGGCTCTGTGTCTAGTGCTGGTCGTGGAGACGGTGCATCCTCATCAGCACGTGGCCGTGGGACATGCTTGGCCTTTTTTCGGCAGCTGGTGTGACTTGGTCGAGTGCATGACCAATCCATCCTCATCCTCCTCATCCTCTCTCACCCATGCTCAGGGTACTTTGTCTGGCAAAGCAGCGGCCTCTTCCCTCGGCTCAATGTCATCAGTGACTCCTTCCCTAGCCCCACCATGTCCTCCTGAAGAGTCCCTCGAACTGTTTGACCACAGTGTTGGGTACATGCTCCAGGAGCATGCCCAGTGTTTGGAAGGCTCTGATGATGAAGACACAGAAGGAAGGCTCTGATGATGATACTGAGCTCGATGAAGGCAGTAACATGAGCGCGGACAGAGGGGGTGCCCAAGAAGGACAGCAATCTGGCAGTCATGCTCCCCCTGCTGCAGCATACTGCCAGGTTTGCTCCAGTAATGAGGAGGGAGGGGATGATGAGGTCACTGACTCAAGGTGGGTTCCTGATAGGAGAGAGGAGGAGGAGGCGGCACATCACCAACAAGGCAGGATGCCCTCCAGGGGCCAGCCTAAGGGCAGCACATTGACTGCATCACACCCCAAATCTCCACATGTGCAGGGCGCTGCAGTCTCTGCGCGTTATTCAAAATGTTCTTTGATGTGGGCCTTTTTTGAGACGAGTGCATCAGATCGCACTGCTGCAATTTGCAACATATGTCTCAAGCATATCTCGCGTGGCCAAAACATCTCCCGCTTGGGTACCACATGCTTGACCAGACATATGTTGACCTGCCATGCAGTTCGTTGGCAAGCGTACCTAAAAGACCCACACCAAAGAACAAAGAGGACCTCTCCTTGCTCCTCATCAGCTGAGATCTCCAACCCCACTATACCTTCAGTCCTCTCTGAGACCTGCACTGAGAGGAATGAAGGTGTAGAATTAGGTGTGTCACAGCCAAGTACTTGTGGGCAATCTGCTTTTGGTACACAGACGTCAGATTGTACCAGGCAAATTTCCCTGCCCCAGCTGCTGCACCACCAAAAGAAGTTTGCTCCCAGCCATCAACATGCCCAGCGGTTGAATGCTAGCTTGGCAAAATTGCTAGCACTTCAACTCCTGCCTTTTCAGTTGGTAGACTCTGCCCCCTTCCGTGAGTTTGTGGAATGTGCGGTTCCTCAGTGGCAGGTACCCAAACGCCACTTTTCTCACGGAAGGCGATTCCTGCTCTCTACCGGCATGTGGAAGGCAATGTCCATGCCTCGCTGGACAGGGCGGTCAGCGGTAAGGTGCATATTACCGCTGACTCATGGTCCAGCAGGCATGGACAGGGACGTTACCCAAGTTTCACGGCGCATTGGGTGACTCTGCTGGCAGCTGGGAAGGATGCAGGACAAGGTGCAGTAGTGTTGGAGGTTGTTCCGCCACCACGCCTCCAAAATGCCACTACTAATGATTGTGACACACCTCTCTCCTCCACCCCCTCCTCTTCTTCTTCCTCCATGGCCTCTTCCTGTGCTTTGTCCTCGGAACCAGCGGTGCTCCGTAGCCGTTCAAGGGGCTACGCAAGTACGCAGGCCAAAAGATGCCATGCGGTGCTTGAGCTGGTGTGCTTGGGGGACAGGAGCCACACTGGGGCAGAGGTTCTGTCAGCTCAGCAGGGGCAGGTTCAGAGGTGGTTGACGTCACGCCAACTTAAGGCAGGAATGGTGGTTTGCGACAATGGCACCAACCTCCTCTCTGCCCTCTGACAGGGACACATGACCCATGCGCCCTGTTTGGCTCACGTCCTTAACTTGGCTTACAGGATGTCCTGAGGCAGGCCAGGAAAGTCTGTGTGCATTTCCGCCGGTCATATAATGCCAGTGCTCGGCTGGCGGACCTCCAAAAGGAGTTTAACCTGCCCAAGAACCGCCTAATCTGTGACATGCCCACCAGGTGGAACTCAACGTTGGCCATGCTGCAGCGGCTGCACACGCAGCAGAGGGCCATCAATGAGTACCTGTGCGACTATGGCACCAGGACAGGGTCAGGAAAGCTTGTTTTTTTTTCCCCACGCCAGTGGGCCATGATCACGGATGCATGCACTGTCCTGTCACCATTTGAGGAAGCCACGAGGATGGTGAGCAGTGACAGTGCATGCATCAGTGACACTGCCCCCCTTGTCCACCTGTTAGAGCACATGCTGTGTGGAATAATGGACAGGGTACTTGAGGCAGAACAGAGGCAGGAAGAGGAGGACTTCCTTACCTTTCAAGGCCCCCTTTATCCAGACAGTGTTCCTGCGTGCCCACCGATCACACAGGAAGAGGACGAGGAGGAGGAGGAGGAGGAAGATTGTGTCAGTATGGAGGTGGAGCCGGGCACTCAGCATCAGCAGCAGTCTTTAAGGGATCAGTCCCAAGAAACACATGGACTTGTACGTGGCTGGGAGGAGGTGGCTGCGGACCGTGTCGTCCTTAGTGACCCAGAGGACTCCGGACCGAATGCCTCAGCAAACCTACACTGCATGTACCAATCTATTTAAAAAAAATATATATATTATAGGGATACAACGGCGCTACCTCAAAAACCTGTATGTCTGAGCATGTACAGGAAACGTTTAGTGGGAAACGTTTTTTGTGAGCATGTGTGTGACCACGTTTATCTATATGTAGGGGAATTGTGATATAGTCACGGATTAGTGGAGAAAGACTACACACATAGATATGAGTTAGCATGGGCTTGCATATAGCCTCCTATGAGATATATATAACCTATCACCAAGCGCCTAACTGACAGCACAGATATTCATGATAGGTCAGTATATAATCTCTAGATCAGAAATTCCAGACAACATATTGTATGCATAAACAACCATATGTCAACACACATATATTAAGTCCTGTAAGGAAACCACAAATATTTTCCCCTACACCAATACATATATATCTCTGTGTTTCAATGCAAGGATCGTATACTATGGAGATCAAAACATATTTTGTGACAGTCCCATGTAGTTCATGCCGCAATCAGGTTGTTCACCAGGTGACTTTCGTGCATACAGCATAAGGTGGTGACTTCTGTGGCCCCCCTCAAAGTGCTCACTCACCAAATGTAGGAACCCCTGCAGGGGTATCAGGCCTGTAGTCCTAAACAAGGGCTTTCCTGTTCACTGCTGTCACATCTCCAGTTGTGTCCCGGTGGGTCTTAATCCTCATATATCAAAGAAAAGGAGACTTCCATAGTGTAATAAAGTCTCAAAGGTGTCTTTATTTTAAAAAATAGTATATGTAATACTCCGAAATATTTCCAAGGTAGGTAAAAAATAGTTTGAAAATAGAAAATAAAAAATAAAATCAAATCCAAGCACAGTACTCCGCTATTCCTCCCTTGACCACTGGGGGGAGGGTGATGCTCAGATACTGTCTTGTATGTTATCCACAGTCACTGTAAGCACAACAAATACCAGTGGGGGAAGTGGCGATCAGCTGGACAAATGTCTAGTTCCCCCACATGTTTGTCAGGAAGTGATGTGGAAAGCGTAGGTCCGTCGTGCGCGCTTCATCCTCTGACGTCCTCAGCGACGGTGCTACGCTGCTATAGAAGGTAAACTTTTATCCTGTGGAGAGCGATGAATGCGTACCGCCCATCTCTCAGCTAGCAGCCAATCACCGCTATTCACTGCAAGGGGGGGCGGAGAAGGGAGGGGCCGGATCGGCATCTTTAATAGGCATCGTACGATCACAGTGTCTATGTAGAAGTGACGTTGGACTGCCTGGATAGGGGTTTAGGAAAGACTACAAGCTCCCTGTTCCACCTATTTCAAAGGGGGAGGCTTCATATTAGTCTATTTATCCCAAAGGAAGCATATAGGTTCGTGATGAGAATCACTGGATGCCCCTAGTGGTCAAGGAAGGTATACTCTCCAGCAGAATAATACATAAACAATCCCTGTCTATACATTCCTGAAAAAATCCTATTTAAAGTAATCCTTTCAAAAGGCCCCTCCAGGAACCATGTACATAGGTAAGCCTAAGGGGACTAATAGACTAAGAGAACATAAACTCAGACTACATAGAAAATGGCTACATATACACAGGTGGCATCCTTATACATGATGAAAGATAGTGCAACCACATAGACGAATATATCCCCATATATCTAAAAAATTGTAGCTGGTGGGCATAGCATGTTT
The DNA here is from genome assembly GCA_037952835.1 of Lithobates septentrionalis. Lineage (NCBI taxonomy): Eukaryota > Metazoa > Chordata > Amphibia > Anura > Ranidae > Lithobates > Lithobates septentrionalis. The sequence goes on from JBBDGP010002541.1 coordinate 524,294, forward strand.
TGACTTATCTATGGGGGTCATCTATGAATGATTAGTATGTGTAATCGTCTCGCCATTAGGTGATTACATATAAAGAGGGAATGTGTGTATATGCACACTAAGGTCGATCCTTATGTGAAAAGGTATGTAGTCCTATTGTAGGACCATATCTAATAGAAGGAGTGTATACACTCTAAAAAGGGGGTAGTGTCCAATGGTGCTAGTGCATATGTGTAGGAGAGTTAATCATATGTGTATCAGGTGAAAAAAGAGAAATATATCTTTTATGTGTATCCATGCCTAGTATAGGCTACAAAATTTCATGATCTCGGAACTTGGAAAAATTAAACCAGAATCTCATCTGTATCCTGTTGTGACTTGTCCCTAAGTGCTATTCATAAGTGTAAGTAAGTGAGAGCCCTGTTGGTACCATACATATGTCTAACCCCATATTGATATATATATATAGGTGACAACATTAGCCTCAAGCTGTGGCTTATATATATGGTAATGCACGGTGCTCCTAATAAAATATTTATGACAACTCTGTGTTATACCATGACCACCCATGTTACCAGTGGGTATATGTATCGACCATTGTATACCGGAGTGTGTAATACCTGGATGAATGGTGAGAAGATGAGTTGACCTTGATATAGTCAATGTAAAAATAAAATAAAAATGTAAAAAATGAAGATATACCTCCATATGGAGGGAGGAAATTATATATATATATGAAAATAAAGATAAAAAATAGAAATAGAAGTAAAGAAGTAGGGTCTCCCCAAATTATCCCAAAGTTGAATGATGTGTGAAAAAATATGTTAAAAGAGATATAAGATGTAAATATCCCAAGTTTATAGTGGGAACCCATCAGTAAGTTTATGGATTGGCAATAAAACAATTGAGGTCTATATCTAGGTTGAGGCCCCTAGGGGCCAGGGACCCCAACCTATATATCCAGGCTGTTTCATTTTGCGAGGTAAGGGTGGTTTTGTTGCCCCCCCTCCAGTGTGGTTTGATAGAATCAATGCCATAAAAAATTAGCCCCGATGGGTCCCTATTGTGCGCCTGATCAAAATGGCGCGATAAGTTATGCTTAGGGAAGCCCTTCTAATGCCGCGTACACACGGTCGTACTTTTCGTCTACAAAAGTCCAACGGACGCTGACGGACTAAAGCTGGCTGGTAATCCGATCGTGTGTGGGCTTCTCCGGACTTTCAACGTACTTTTTTAGCCTCAAATCCGACGTACTTTAGATTTGAAACATGCTTCAAATCTTTACTTCGTAACTACGACGGACCCCGAAATCCGCTCGTCTGTGTGCTAGTCCGACGGACAAAAAGCCACGCTAGGGCACCTATTGGCTACTGGCTATGAACTTCCTTATTTTAGTCCGGTGTACGTCATCACGTACGAATCCGTCGGACTTTTGTGTGGTCGTGTGTAGGCAAGTCCGTTCGTTAGAAAGTATGCCGCAAGTCCGCCGAAAGTCTGCCGGAAGTCTGTCGGACAGGCTGTCTGACTTTTGTAGACGAAAAGTCCGACCGTGTGTACGCGGCATTAATGTTTTTGATATGCTCCCTTATTCGAACGTATAGGGGCCGTGTGGTCCTACCCACATACTGGAGGTGGCAAGGACATTCTATGACGTATGTCACATGAGTACTTTGACAGGTGATCAGATTTTTTATTTTATATTCCCTCTGGTCCACCCTCGATCTAAACATATCTTTCTTTCTGGGCTGTGGTTTGCTGGCCCTGCAGGGTAGGCATTTTTGACATCTGTAAAACCCTGTAAGATTAGGGAAAATCTGTATTTGTTTTGGTGGATTGATGACATTGTGGACCAAGTGATCACGAAGATTGGGAGCCTTCCTGTAAATGAAATTTGGTTTTTTGGGGAGTATGGTAGATAACACTCTATCTTCCCTGAGAATAGGCCAATATTTTCTGAAAATGTACTCAAGATTTTTATATTGACTGTTGTATCCAGTAATAAATGCTGTGTCCATAGGTTTGCCCTTATTCAGATTTTTTCTGAACAAATTATTCCTATCCATATCCGCTATTTTCATTTTGGTCTGTATCAACCTCTCTTTGTTATAGCCTTTTTCTTGAAATTGTTCAATCAGCCTGTCGGCTTGTGTAAGGTAGTCCTCCAGGGTGTCGCAGTTTCTACGTATTCTAAGCATTTGTCCTTTCGGGATGTTTTCCTTCCATTGTGGATGGTGGCAGCTAGTAGTGGGAATGTAGCCATTTTTGTCTGTAGCTTTGAAGTAGGTTTTAGTATATAGTCTATCTTCGTGTTTGAAAATTTCTAAATCAAGATATTCGATTTTTTGATGGCTCCATTTTCCTGTAAAGGTAAGACCATACTTATTGGTATTCAAATTTGCAAAAAACTCTTCCAGCTCTTCAGGTGTACCTTCCCAGATAATAATAAGGTCGTCGATATATCTCCGGTAGAATCTGAGTTGGGGGATATGTCTTCCGTACAGGTACTCCTCTTCCCACAGATTCATGAGTAAATTTGCTACGCTGGGTGCATAGCGTGCCCCCATTGCGACACCTTTTTCTTGGACATAATAGCTGTGGTTGTGCCAAAAATAGTTACAACTCATGGCCATCTGTAAGCCCTCCAATATGTAATTAATTTGGGCTTGTCTCATCCTGGTATGTTCATGTAGGGCTTTCTCTACCCCTGTTAATCCGTCCTTCTGTACGATACTAGTGTAGAGCGAATTAACATCAATAGTGGCTAATATGCAGTTGTGCACCCCATTTACTTCCCGTAGATCTTGTAAAAGTTGTGAGCTGTCACGTAAATAAGATTTCCCTTTGCATACCAATGGTTTCAAAAATTTGTCGAGGTATTCCCCCAATCTTGAAAATATGGAATTTATCCCACTAACAATAGGTCTGCCAGGGGGCTTTTCCAGCCTTTTGTGGATTTTCGGGGTGTAGTATATTATCGGGGTTTTGGTAGAGTTGGACACTAGGTATTCCGCCTCCTGGGTGTTTAATATTCCCCTATCTTTGCCTTTTTTCACGTAGGCCTTCAATTTTTTTAGGTACGTGTTCTTGGGGTTCCCTTTTAGTTTTTTGTATGTATTTTCTACTTTTAACAGGTTTTCCATTTCTTCCTCATAATCGTCTTTGTTGAGGATTACCAATCCTCCCCCCTTATCTGCTGGCCTAATGACCACTTGCTTGTTCTTACTTAATTTATTGATAGTTTTCCAAATCCTTTTAGCCTTATGGTCACTTCTTTTATCTAACTTCCTCAGCTCTTCTTCCACCATTTTTTTAAATGCTGTCATACACTGGTTGCCCGGAGTGTTGGGGTTAAAGACAGATTTGTTTTTAAGTTGAGTATGCACATAGACGGAGTCTTCCTTTCATCGCATGGCCTCCCTGATCCTGCAAAGCCTACGTAAGGATCCTCGTATTTGTGGTATCAAGGAGAAGGACCAATACTGGCTGGCAACCCTCCTTGATCCACGTTACAAGGGTAAGGTTGCGGACCTTATCTTGCCATCGCAGAGGGAGCAGAGGATGAAACATCTTCGGGAGGCCTTGCAGAAAGGTCTGTGCAATGCGTTCCCAGAGACTGGGAGGTTACAAACTCCTGTTTCTGGACAACGTGTTGCTGAGGCTTCGGTCAGTCAAAGAAGGAGTGGTGGAGAAGGTGGCCGTCTGACCGATGCGTTAAGACAATTTTTTGGTCCGCAGCCCCAAGGTATGATCGGTTCCAGCAACCATCGCCAGAGTCTGTTTTACATGGTGCAGGAATACTTAGGGGCAAGATCTGACTTGGACACCTTTCCCACCGAAAATCCTCTGGGTTACTGGGTCTTGAGGATGGATCACTGGCCAGAGCTTGCACAGTATGCAATTGAGCTACTGGCCTGTCCTGCATCCAGCGTTCTTTCGGAACGCACATTCAGCGCTGCTGGAGGCTTTGTAACTGATCACAGGGTGCGTCTGTCCACCGACTCGGTCGATCGACTGACCTTCATAAAAATGAATCAGTCTTGGATCACCACCAGCTACCAAGCACCTGATGCTGATGTAACCGAATAATTTTTTTTGAAATCTCAGATCCCTTCAAAGACTTCCTATGCTGATGCTGAGTGACTATCCCTGAGTAATCATCCTCTTCCTCCTCAATGATCATGCTGATAGCTTGTAAGAACATTTTTGGTTCTGGGCGCCACCACCAGTGCCTAAGGCCCAATTTTTCAGCCCCTGTTTAACAGGAGCGTGTAATTACAATTTTTGATGCAATACTTTGCAGCAGGGCTCGTTTCTGCGTTCCAACTAGAGTATCTGTGAGGGGTTGCAGTGTTGTGGCACCAGCACCAGTGCCTAAGGCCCAATTTTTCAGCCCCTGTTTAACAGGAGCGTGTAATTACAATTTTTGATGCAATAATTTGCAGCAGGACTCGTTCCTGAGTTCCAACTAGAGTGTCTGTGAGGACTTACAGTATTGTGGCACCAGCACCACCACCACCACCAAAGGCCCAATTTTTCTGCCCTTGTTCAACAGGGGCATGTAATTACAATTCTTGATCTAATATTTCACAGCAGGGCCCATTTCTGCACCCACCAAGAGCGAGTGAGGACTTACAGTGTTGTGGCACCAGCACCACCACCACCACCAAAGGCCCAATTTTTCTGCCCTTGTTCAACAGGGGCATGTAATTACAATTCTTGATCTAATGTTTCACAGCAGGGCCCATTTCTGCACCCACCAAAAGCGAGTGAGGACTTACAGTGTTGTGGCACCAGCACCACCACCAGCACCAAAGGCCCAATTTTTCTGCCCCTGGTCAACAGGGGCAGAAAGATTTTTTGGCTGGAGCTAAACACGTTAAAAATGTACCCGTTCAAAATTACAAACAGATTCTACTTAACAACAAACCTACAGTCCCTGTCTTGTTTGCACCACCTGTATACTGCTGTTCAGAGTGTATAGGGCCTGGTGGCCCCACACCTTTCCTTATTTTAATTTGGGTGCGGGGTTCCCCTTAATATCCATACAAGACCCAAAGGGCCTGGTAATGGACTGGGGGGTACCCATTCCGTTTGTCTCACTGATTTTCATCCATATTGCCAGGACCCAACATTACATTAAACCCGCAAGCAGTTTTAAATGAGATTTTTTCCTTTAAAAATGACATTTTGTGCAGGGACTGTTCTAAACACGGGAAACACGCGCCACTTTACAGGCATACTATAGACACCCCCCAGGTATAATATTTAAAGGAATATTTCACTTTTTTTTTTACTTTAAGCATCATTAAAATCACTGCTCCCGAAAAAACGTCCGTTTTTAAAAGTTTTTTTTGCATTGATACATGTCCCCTGGGGCAGGACCCGGGTCCCCAAACCCTTTTTAGGACAATACCATGCAAATTAGCCTTTAAAATGAGCACTTTTGATTTTGAACGTTCGAGTCCCATAGACGTCAATGGGGTTCTAATGTTCGTGCAAATTTTTGGTCCGTTCTCAGGTTCTGGTGCGAACCGAACCGGGGGGTGTTCGGCTCATCCCTAATAGACACACTACACACAGCCAGATAAGCCTGATGAAGAGCAGTATCGCTCGCAACTGTACAGTGGCATGCATGTTTTGTACATATTTCTGAAAATCAAGATAAAGAATTGCATTGGAGTTTGTGTCCTGACCTTTTTCTTATTTAATTGGTGGAAGATTGGGAGTCCACCTTGACAGTACTTCGATATTCAAAGAGAAAGAAAAGGAAGTAGCCCACCCATTGAAATTATATATATATATATATATATATATATATATATATATATATATATATATATACCCACACACAGACGCACGTGTGTTTTAGCTTTGGTTTGAGGTGCACACCCTAATGCAATAGGCTGCGCTCACCTATGTGTGTAATCTTCACCCTACAGTCTCATTTATGTTGATTTAGTTTTTGTATTGTATATAAATTGCTTTAATATGTTGGACTTCTTTTCCCAATTGCTTTGGTGGGGTGCAAACAGCGGTGGCCCCCCTGGGCTGTTTCCAGGCGGTGTTTGGTAGGTTCCCTGGCAGTGAGATGGCCTTCTTCGGTTGTCCATCTGGCTGCTTGCATTAGCCTCAGTCAGGATCCTTCATTGTGACCCTTTAACTTATGTGCAGGTGCGCGCGCGATTTCCTCCCACTCTGCCTGGGTTCTGCCCAGTGGTCTTGAGATACATGCACAGGCTTATGCATGTTACTCTCCGCCCAGTGGCTGCGAGGTTAGTGTGCGCACGCGCACTGCGGGACCCGTGACCCTGTGACGCTGTCGGACGCCGATCTCGGCGCCGTACGGCGGCGTGGGTTGAAGGAGGCATATATAGCTGGCTTGTCCCACTATATACACAGGCCGGCATGAGATCCGGAGAAGCCCTGGATAACACTATTTTCAGTAGGTCTATCTGACATCATCTTTGCAATGTCTATTTATCAGGCCGCACCTCCCTTATGTGGATGGCGGTCTATTAGATATTTTGTTCATACTAACTGCAATGCTGTACCTTACCATTGTTTCTATAGATACTGGATTTTGTTTCTAAAACAGCATTTTACGTTATGCATGTTTTATGGAATCAGTTCCTGGCTTACTCTATCCCCTGATCCATACATATATTGTATTTATCTAAGTGGGTATTTATGTCTCGCATAGTAATGTTTCCATGATCTAGGTAAATGTTACCCTTGTCATTACTGCATTTTTCTGTCACTACTTTCAGGCACAGTTTGCTACACTTCTCTTCACATGCATCGCAGGCTCTTGTTTTTTTTCACATTTTTCATGGTTCATTCTTATATATTGTATACTTTTTATTCATTATTCATATTTTGACTCCACTATGCTTACTCTGGTTCACATTTGCTTACTTTGCTGAGACTTTACCTTACGTCCATTTTATTCTATTTTTACTTTTGTTTGTCTTTTCTTTTCCTTTTCCCCTTTCTTTCTTTGTTTTTCTCTTTTTCTGATTTTTTCCCCCTTCCTTTCCTTCTCACACCTCCCATCCCTCTTTTGTCCTTCCTATACTCTTTCCGTTTTTTCCTCTTGTCCATTCCTCTTCTCTCCCCTTCTTTTCCCTCTTTCCTCCCTCTTCCTGCCCCCTCCCCCTCCTCCCATCCTCACCACCCTCTTTCTTTCTTTTCTTCCACCCACTTGCTGGTTATCTGCTCTCTTGTCTTCTCTTCTGTCACTCTAATGCCCTGTACACATCAGGCATTAATCGGACATTCCGACAACAAAATCAATGGATTTTTTCAGACGGATGTTGGCTCAAACTTGTCTTGTATACACACGGCCGCACAAAGTTGTCAGAAAATCCGATCGTTCTGAATTCAGTGACGTAAAACACATACATTGGGACTATAAACGGGGCTTAATTTATTTTGAGCATGCGTGGCACGATCCGATTTTGTTGTCGGAAAATTTTATAGCCTGCTCTCAAACTTTGTGTGTCAGAAATTCCAATGGAAAAAGTCCGATGGAGCCCACACACAATCAGAATTTCCGACAACAAGCTCCGATCGCACATTTTCCATCAGAAAATCAGACCGTGTGTACAGGGCATAATGGTTCACCATTCATCATCTTTTCACTGTGGCTTGTGTCCATCACCCCCACACCTGCACCCTCTCATGACTTTGGGCATTTGCCTGACATTATCCATCCTTCATACTGTTTTTACTCAGACGCTAGCTAGCTGGTGACTGCATATACAGTGGGGACGGAAAGTAGTCAGACCCCCTTACATTTTCACTCTTTGTTATATTGCAGCCATTTGCTAAAATCATTAAAGTTCATTTTATTCCTCATTAATGTACACACAGCACCCCATATTGACAGAAAAACACAGAATTGTTGACATTTTTGCAGATTTATTAAAAAAAGAAAAACTGAAATATCACATGGTCCTAAGTATTTAGACCCTTTGCTCGACATTTAGTAGAAGCACCCTTTTGATCTTATACAGCCATGAGTCTTTTTGGGAAAGATGCAAGAAGTTTTTCACACCTGGATTTGGTGATCCTCTGCCATTCCCCCTTGCAGATCCTCTCCAGTTCTGTCAGGTTGGATGGTAAACGTTGGTGGACAGCCATTTTTAGGCCTCGCCAGAGATGCTCAATTGGTTTTAAGTCAGGGATCTGGCTGGGCCATTCAAGAACAGTCATGAAGTTGTTGTGAAGCCACTCCTTCATTATTTTAGCTGTGTGCTTAGGGTCATTGTCTTGTTGGAATGTAAACCTTCCAACAAGAAGCCCAGTCTGAGGTCCTGAGCACTCTGGAGAAGGTTTTCGTCCGGGATATCCCTATACTTGGCCGCATTCATCTTTCCCTCGATTACAACCAGTCGTCCTGTCCCTGCAGCTGAAAAACACCCCCACAGCATGATGCTGCCACCACCATGCTTCACTGTTGGGACTGTATTGGACAGGTGATGAGCAGTGCCTGGTTTTCCCCACACTTAGAATTAAGGCCAAAAAGTTCTATCTTGGTCTCATCGGACCAGAGAATCTTATTTCTCACCATCTTGGAGTCCTTCAGGTGTTTTTTAGCAAACTCCATGTGGGCTTTCATGTGTCTTGCACTGAGCAGAGGCTTCCGTCGGGCCACTCTGCCATAAAGCCCTGACTGGTGGAGGGCTGCAGTGATGGTTGATTTTCTACAACTTTCTCCTATCTCCCGACTGCATCTCTGGAGCTCAGCCACAGTGATCTTTGGGTTGTTCTTTACCTCTCTCACCAAGGCTCCTCTCCCCTGATAGCTCAGTTTGGCCGGACGGCCAGCTCTAGGAACGGTATTGGTCGTCCCAAACGTCTTCCATTTAAGGATTATGGAGGCCACTGTGCTCTTAGGAACCTTAAGTGCATCAAACATTTTTTTGTAACCTTGGCCAGATCTGCGCCACAATTCTGTCTCTGAGCTCTTCAGGCAGTTCCTTTGACCTCATGATTCTCATTTGCTCTGACATGCACGGTGAGCTGTAAGGTCTTATATAGACAGGTGTGTGGCTTTCCTAATCAAGTCCAATCAGACACAGCTGGACTCAAATGATGGTGTAGATCAGAAGAAACGGACAGCACCTGAGTTAAATATATGAGTGTCAAAGCAAAGGGTCTGAATACTTAGGACCATGTGATATTTCAGTTTTTCTTTTTTAGTAAATCTGTGTACATCAATGAGGAAAAAAAAATAACTTAAATGATTTTAGCAAATGGCTGTAATATAACAAAGAGTAAAAAATTTAAGGGGGTCTGAATACTTTCTGTCCCCACTGTTTCTCCTTCCCAATCGCCACGGGAGACCTCTCTGGGTCGCTTTACGCTGTGCACCCACCAATGTATGGGTAAGCTGTTCCATATAATTATTATTTTCTTATGCTTTAGTAAAATTTTGTTGTCTTTATTATTTTGTATCAATAAATTTTGTATATTTTTATAAATGTTCTGTAGTATCTTTGTAAATCTCCTTTACATGTACCGAGATACTCCACTTGCCCTTTTCCTCTGGTGAGTCTGGGATGGAGGCCCACACTCCCAATATTTTCTCTCAATTAAGGCCCCTTTCACACTTATACGACTTCAAAGTTGCGCGATCTTACCGCGATTTCGCCACGATTTTGCCGCGATTTTACTGCGATTTGGGAGCAGTACTACTTTGTACGACTTTGCCACATTTTTGGAATTAACAAATGAAAACATACAGTAGTTGGCATGAATCATAAGGGGGAACTCCACGCCAAGTTTTAAATAAAAAAACTGGCGTGGGTTCCCCCCCAGGGGCATACCAGGCCCTTAGGTCTGGTATGGATTGTAAGGGGAACCCCCTACGCCGAAAAATTGGCTTGGAGGGCCCCCCAAAATCCATAACAGACCCTTATCCGAGCACGCAGCCCGGCTGGTCAGGAATGGGGGTGGGGACAAGCTAGCGGCCCCCCTCCTAGACCGCACCAGGCCGCATGCCCTCAACATGGTGGGTGGGTGCTTTGGGGCGGGGGGGCGCCCTGCAGCCCCCCCACCCCAAAGCACCTTGTCCCCATGTTGATGAGGACAAGGGCCTCTTCCCGACAACCCTGGCCGTAGTGGTTGTCAGGGTCTGCGGGCAGGGGGCTTATCGGAATCTGGGAGCCCCTTTAATAAGGGGGCCCCCAGATCCCGGCCCCCCACCCTATGTGAATGCGTATGGGGTACATGGTACCCCTACCCATTTACCTAGGGAAAAAAGCGTCAATAAAAAAAACAGTACACAGGTTTTAAAGTAATTTATTAGGCAGCTCCGGGGTCTTCTTCCGACTTCGGGGGTCCTCTTCTGACTTCGGGGGTCTCTCCGGCGTCTTCTCCCGGTGTCTGCATCTTCTGCCGGCTCCACCGCTATCTTCTGCCGCTCTTTTGCCAGCGGTGGTCTGGACTTTTGGATCGTCTTCTTCCCTCTTCTCTTCCAGAGATGTTGACATGACGCTCTCTCCAGCTGCAATGGTCTCTGAACGCTCCGCAACGGACTTATATAGGCGGTGACCCTGCCCCCTTATGCCGTCACAGTCCCTGGGCATGCTGGGACTGTGACGTTTTAGGAGGCGTGGTCACCGGGTGATGACCACGCCCCCTTATGATGGCACAGTCCCAGCATGCCCCGGGACAGTGACCTCATAAGGGGGCGGGGTATCCGCCTATATAAGTCCATTGCGGAGCGTTCAGAGACCATTCCAGCTGAAGAGAGCGTTGTGTCAACATCTCTGTAAGAAAAGAAGAAGGCAGAAGTCCGGACCACCGCTAGCAATTGAGCTGCAGAAGATAGTGGAGGAGCCGGCAGAAGATCAGGACACCGGGAGGAGACGCCGGAGAGACCCCCGAAGTCGGAAGAGGACCCCCGAAGTCGGAAGAGGACCCCGGAGCTGCCTAATAAATTATTTTAAAAACCTGTGTACTGTGTTTTTTATTGACGCTTTTTTACCTAGGTGAATGGGTAGGGGTACCATGTACCCCATACTCATTCACATAGGGTGGGGGGCTGGGATCTGGGGGCTCCCTTATTAAAGGGGGCTCCCGGATTCCGATAAGCTCCCCGCCCGCAAACCCCAACAACCAACGGCCAGGGTTGTCGGGAAGAGGCCCTTGTCCTCATCAATATGGGGACAAGGTGCTTTGGGGTGGGGGGGCCAGGCAGGGTGCCCCCTATGCCCTAAAGCACCCACCCCCCATGTTGAGGGCATGCAGCCTGGTACGGTCCAGGAGGGGGGGGGGCACTCGCTTGTCCCCACCCCATTCCTGACCGGCCGGGCTGCGTGCTCGGATAAGGGTCTGGTATTGATTTTGGGGGGGACCCCACGCCGATTTTTCGGCGTAGGGGGTTACCCTTAGATCCATACCAGACCTAAGGGCCTGGTATGCCCCTGGGGGGAACCCACGCCGTTTTTTTCATTTAAAACTTGGCGCGGCGTTCCCCCTCTGGATTCATACCAGACAGCTGTCAGCACTGCCTGTCGCTCATCGCGAAAGGAAAAAAAAAGTTTTCCTTTCCCGATCAGCGAGCCAGGCTTGTGCTTACAAAGTCGTACTGAAGTCGTGTCTATATTATTCAGGCACGATTTGCATGCTACTTCATGGTTTAACATTGAGGTCTATGGAGTACAACTCGCATAGAAGTTGGACCAAAGTAGTGCAGGGACTACTTTCAAGTCGGCACGACTTAAAGTCGTGCCAATATGAATGGTAGTCATTGCAAATCATGGAGAATGACTTGTCATACGATTTTGCAGTACAAAATCGTGGGACAAGTCGTATAAGTGTGAAAGGGGCCTTACCTGGATGATGGTACATTTTGTAGACTTCTACATATCTTACATTTTTTGTGAGGCCATTCATTCTCTATTTTTCCCAATGGCTCTGTTTATATCCGCCGAAAGTCATGAAATGCTTGTAGCTTCCAGTTTCTTAGGCCATAGAGATGATTAGAGTTCTGTTCTGGTCTCTGATCAGATCTATGGTCAGCTGGCAGAACCACCGGCTGCATTCTCGGCTTCCCTGTTGGGACAGGAGAGCCCAAGAAAACCATGGAAGATGGTGGGAGGGGGGGAACATTCCCTCCCACTGCTTGTAAAAACAGTCTAGAGGCTAATTAGCCACTAGGATTGCTTTTACATGAAAGCCGACTGCTGGCTTAAAAGATTGATACCAAGATGATACCTATACCTGCAGACATCATTCTGGTATAACCACTGAATGTCCAACAACATACCAGTACGTTGCTGGTCCTTGTTGGGCACACATTGTAATGTTCTTTTTTTCATGCAGCCTGTGGGTTGAACAAAAGAAAGAGATTGATCAGTGGGTATGTCCACCATTAGAATACTGCCCTTCATCCACCCACTTCTAATGATGGGCATACATGAACCATTTTGTTTTTAACCACTTGCCGACCCCCGCACACCGATGTACGTCCCTACTTTAGGGACGGATATCGTTGTTATGGCAGCAGCTAGCTGCCATAACCCTGGTATTTCTGTGTTCGGCCGGCAGTCAGCTACAAGATAAAAGTGGTCTCTGTGGCTGATTCACTGAAAGATCACTTTTGTCAGTGGCGGGAGAAGGCCCCCGCCACGATCCGGTGCCCTCCCTTACCAGAGCCGTCGGCAGCCGCGGAGGCGATCGTGTCCTTCTCAGGGCTGTGCATGGAGATGAGTGGGGGGAAGATGGCCCCCACCCATCTCCATGATGCTGCAGGGCGGAAGCGGTGTCAAAAAATAAAATAAACTTGTGCCCATAGCTCTTAAAAGGGCCAATTTATTTATTTTATTTTTTTAAATGACAACATTTTTTTTTTTTAGCATTTTAGTGTAAATATGAGATCTAAGGTCTTTTTGACCCCAGATCTCATATTTAAGAGGTCCTGTCATGCTTCTTTTCTATTACAAGGGATGTTTACATTCCGTACTAGTAATAATAATAATATTATATATAATAATATTCCTACTAGGAATAAAAGTGACACAATACATTTTTAAAACATCCTATCTCGACAAGCTTGCGCGCAGAAGTGAACGCATACGTAAGTAGCACCTGCATATGAAAACGGTGGTCAAACCACACATGTGAGGTATTGCCACAATTGGTAGAGCGAGAGCAATAATTCTAGCCCTAGACCTCCTCTGTAACTCAAAACATGCAACCTGTAGAATTTTTTAAACGTCGCCTATGGAGATTTTTGAGGGTAAAAGTTTGATGCCATTCCACGAGCGGGCGCAATTTTTAAAGCATGACATGTTGGGTATCAATTTACTCGGCGTAACATTATCTTTCACAATATAAAAAAATTGGGCTAACTTTACTGTTGTTTTTTTTTATTATTTAAAAAAGTGAATTTTTTCTAGGGTGTTAGAAAAAAACAATATATAATGTTTGGGGGGTCTAAGTAATTTTCTAGCAAAAGAACAGTTTTAAACTTGTAAACACCCAAATCTCAAAACGAGGCTGGTCCTTAAGTGGTTAACTGTGGTGGTGAAATCACCTCCTACAGCGCTGGAGTCACTGATTTACGTATCGTGGGAGCAAACGCTGTTGCTGTCCAGATATGTAGGACAGTGTTGCAGCTGAATGGTGGACTTGCTAAGCAAATGATGATTAACAATAAAACAAAGTAACATAAGAGGCGCATGCGCGGCAGCTTCCAAGATGGCCGCTAGCCACTGAAGCTCCGCTCCACCACTACCCCGCTCGTTCCCACAGCGCCGACAGAGCACTCACCGCAGCCCCTAAAGAGCACCATCGGACTCCGGACACCCCCGGGAACAGATTAATGCTGGGGGCGCCGGCCAGGAGAAGCCTGACAAGCCAAATGACGGCCGCACCCGGACCGCTCAGCTATGCCAAAATGGCCGCCGCTCCTCCGAGACTCGGCGTGGCGGCAGCTGAGGAAGACTCTATCGCAGACCAAGACTGTATCCTGCCTCAGTCTCCAGGTACCCTGTGCTCCCCCTCACCCCAGGCCCATTCCCCAGCGTCCACAGAATCTCTCCTGCGCAGCCTACAGACAGGACTCCCATCCACCCCCATGATGGATCCGCACACAGGCCTCCTGCTATCAGTCAGTACAGCACAAGAAGCCGCCCCCACACCCACAGACTTCCCCTCCATGATGGAGGCCTTTGCACAGTTATTATCCAAAAGCCTAGCCCAAAACGCAGCCCAAATAACAGCATCCATACACGCTGACATGCAGCAATTTGGCTTTAGGCTTGACAATATGGAGAAGAAAGCGGATCAAGCAGGGGCTAGGATTAACCAGAACACAGCGAGATTGCAAGATATGCAGGACCAACTCGAATTAGCCTTTAACAAAATCGATGATTTGGAGAACAGATCGAGACGATATAATTTTAGGGTACGGGGGGTTCCAGAAACGGAAAAGGAGGTCCACTCGGTCATTAAAACCCTCATCAAGGATCTTATTCCGGGGATACCAGAGCACCGCCTTGAGCTCGACAGGGCCCATAGAGCCCTACAACCCCCCCGCACTGATGGACTCCCGCGGGACATCATTGTAAAACCCCATCATTATGCGGTCAAGGAGGAAGTTATGAGAACAGCCAGAAATTTAAAGGACATTTCCGTTCTCGGTCACAAAATTCAGATCTTCGCGGACCTGTCCCCCTACACAGTGCAGAAGAGAAGGGCCTTGAAACCTTTACTTCTACTCCTGCAGGAGAAGGAGATCCCGTATAGGTGGTCTTTCCCGCTGAGACTGAACTTTTCACACAAGAGTAGAAACTACAGCTTCTCCACCTTCGCGGAGGGTGAACGGATTCTTCTCCATTTGGGCCTCATCCCTCAAGAGCCTGCATCGTCACAATCCAGCAGGGGTACCCCTTCTTCAATCAAAAGACCCCCCCCCAGCAAGCCCGCTACAGCCATCCTGGCTAAAACAAGGCTACAAGAGATCGAAGGAAAATCTCCCCACCTGAACTGCCACTTCGCTCACAAGTACTCTGTTTTTCCTCATGTTCCCTCTTTTTGAAGGGTGCAGCACATTTGCTAAAGGACTGGTTGGGGCTAGCCCCCTTTTTCCCCCCGAGCCCATGGGCTCCGATCCTAAGCTTAGTGGGTCTAGGCCCCCCTATCCCTTTTTACTTTTTATTATTTTTTTATTATTTAGAAGTGTATCCTCATACTTTAAACTTGGAGTAGGGAGGGGTTACGAGGGCCCCCCCTGTTGAGCCATGGTGGTGAGGGGCAACACAGGTACTATTCCCACATGATAGTAGTGTTCCCTAGTTTTTCAAAGTAGGATGTTAATCGACCCTGGGATCCCCACCTCCTTCTGGGCACTGATGGGCCAGATCTAGCGATCCATCCTGTAAGGGATTCATGATCTCCCCCGTTGATCAGGAGGCTCATACATAGTCACACCCTCACTGCATAGGTGGCAACAGGGGTCAACGTGGAAAAATTTTTTTTTTTTTTTTTTTTTTTTCTATATATTGATTTCCTTTTCCATGTTCACCCCATACCTTTATCTTTACATTTTTTTTTTTTTTTTTGATATGCTCTGTCTAAATTTCTACATAAAAGACCGGTACACGGTCTCAGGTATAATCGTTTGGAGGAACTGGGGCTGTGGTGGACCCAGTGCGCCTCCACTTACCCTCAGGTACGCCTTAAGCCCCCCTGAGGTGTTTTCTTTGGTTGGTCTCCCTGTTTTCAGGAGGCCCTGGCCCGAGTGGCCTTTAGGGTAGGTTAGACATTTATTCCTACCCTTTTGACTGTGCGAGGTGTTTTTTCATTTTACCTCCTCAGTACACGTATTAGCCATGTCTGAAGTTTTTTCGAAGCTTAATGTTTATTACATGAAATTGATCGTTCTTCTTTTGTTTCTCTCTTCTACTCTTTCCCCATCCGCTCTCTATTCCCCCCTGTACTCCTCTGTAGGTTCGACCAGTATCGGGGGTGGTCCTGCTATCCTCCTGCCGGGCCCGAGCAGTCATCTTGCCTCACCAACGGATCACAGTCAGCTTTCACGTTCCACGGGTAACGGTAAGCCGCAATACGATTTGACAGTTCTCTCCCCTCTGGACCATGGTTAGCCTAAAGGATCGGAATACCCCCCTTAGGATCATCTCACACAACACCCAAGGCCTGAACTCCCCAATTAAACGCAGAAAGATCTTCCAGTCATACCAATCTATGCACATTGACGTCCTCCTTCTACAGGAAACTCACTTTCCAGCACACTACAAACCCGCATTTCTCCACCAACACTACCCACAATTCTTCTTGTCCTCTGCCGAAAACAAAACAAAAGGGGTTGCCATCTGCTTTGCCAAGCATTTAAATGTCTCGCAACCGGAGACGATAGTCGATCCCAAGGGGCGTTTCCTACTAGTATCCGGCTACATTGAGGGAGCACTTTATACATTTGTTTCATATTATGCGCCTAACAGAGGCCAAAAATCGTTTTTTGATCTGTTACTCAAAAAACTAAAACCCCATCTTAAAGGTACAATATTTTTGGGAGGAGACTCGAACGTCGCTTTCGACTCCGCACTTGACAGGCTAGCCAATGGTACGTCTAAATCAAAACGCCCTTCAAAACAGAGCACCAAAATAGCAGCGCTATTATTTGAGGAGGGTTTGGTGGATATTTGGAGGGAAGCAAACCCGCACAAAAAAGACTACACCCACTTCTCGGCTCCGCATAACTCCCTGGCCAGGATAGACCACATCTTCACACGATCGAGCACAATTCCGCTTATCCTCAACTCTAGGATCATAGACTCTCCGCTGTCAGATCACGCAATGGTCTTGGTAGTAGTCCAGAAGGGGGGTTCCTCCAAGGGTCCGCCACGTTGGAGATTACAAGAATCGCTCCTCAATGATCCCATAAACTGTCAGGGCATAGTGGAAAACATCAAAGATTACTTTAGAATTAACCAAACGGGGGAGGTCTCGCCTTCCACCGTTTGGGCAGCCCATAAGCCGGTGATAAGGGGCCACATAATCAGCTTATCCTCACATCTTAAAGCAGTCCATAAAGCCGACATCCTAAAACTCACAGCGGACTACAGGGCAGCGGCTAAAGCACATAAGAGACTTCCCACACCAGACTCCTTAGAGACCCTTGACCGCGCTAGGACGGTACTTAATCTGGCCCTTACTTCCGCAGCAGAGAAACACTTGAGATGGACTGGAGCCAAGTTTTACTACCAAACAGACCGCTTGGGCTCCAAACTAGCAGCCAAACTCACCCCAAAACACCGAACACTAGCATTCCCTAAAATCAAAACGGCATCAGGAGACCTGACGCAGAACCCTTCTAAAATTATGGAAGCCTTCTCCACATTTTACTCTGATCTTTATAAATCCTCTGAGCCTCCATCACTACAACAAAGGGACCGCTTCCTCAGAGACTTACCCCTACCAGCCTTAACCAAAGACCATAGGGAGTTGCTTGAGGACAAGATCACAGAGAAGGAAATATTGGATACGATTGCCTCGCTTAAAACGGGTTCTGCCCCAGGTCCAGATGGCCTGTCCACGGGGTATTACAAAAAATTTGCCACTACCCTTGCCCCCCACCTAGCTAAATTCTTCAACTCTCTCAGGGATGGAGCCCCCCTGGGACCTGACCTTAACTCGGCATATATCTCGGTGATACCGAAGCCTGGGAAGGACCCAAGTGAATTAGGGAACTATAGGCCCATTTCGCTAATTAACAACGATATCAAACTCCTGACAAAAATTTTAGCGAATAGAATGGCGAGCTTCATTGCCAATTATATTCACAATGATCAGGTGGGCTTCATCCCTGGTAGACAGGGACCGGACCAAATACGTAGGACGATAGACATTATATCCCTTCTAAAGTCGGGCTGGGATGGAAGCTCTCCGCAGCGGGGCTTCCTCCTCTCCATCGATCTACACAAGGCATTTGACTCCGTTAACTGGGATTATTTATCGGACATCTTACAGCGCTGGGGATTTGGTCCCCTCTTTCTGAACTACATTAGATCCCTATACTCAACCCCGTCTGCTCAGGTTCGTCTCCTAGGAAGGTATTCGGACACTTTCTCTATTCACAGAGGAACCAGGCAGGGATGCCCACTCTCCCCTCTCCTCTTTGCGATTGCAATTGAATCATTAGCTATAGCACTTAGAACCAACCCTGATGTCAAAGGGGTTCAGTGTGGAGACCAGGAGCACAAATGTGCCCTATATGCGGATGACCTGCTTCTCTACATCACCTCCCCTCTCATTTCCACTCCGATGATTTATAAGATCCTCCAAGAATTCAGTAATATTTCGGGCCTAAAGGTTAACATGTCCAAGTCTATCGCGCTGAACATTACAGTCCCTCAGGATACACTTAATCAGCTTTCTTCTAACTTTAACTTCTCCTGGGCACCCACAGATATCCCATATTTAGGTATCCACTTAACTTCAGACATTCAAAAATTGTTTAATGCTAATTTCCCCCCCATGATCCGTAAATGTAAAGAAGACCTCGACAGGTGGGCTGGATGTGGGTTGTCCTGGCTGGGGAGAATACACGCCGTCAAGATGACGTTGCTTCCCCGTCTCTTATACCTTTTTCGCTCCCTTCCTATTCCTATTAAGAAATCAACCCTCCTCAAATTCCAATCCGAAATCGTTCGCTTTATTTGGGGACGTAAAGGGTATAGATGCCCCTCCAGTACGTTGACCCGTCCTAAAAATCAGGGAGGTCTTGGTCTCCCTGACCTATGGGGCTACTATCAAGCAGCTCAGCTCTCCCAAATTTCGCTGGCGTTTACTCGGGGCCCGAAACCAAGTTGGCTGGCCATGGAAAGACAAGCAACCCCTAGGAACACGATCGACTATCTTCTCTGGTGCTCCCCTGTTGATAGACCTGCCATACTATCTCCTACCCTATCCCACTCGTTGGCCTTGTGCACAAAACTCTTTTTAAATACTAATCTGGTTTCACCCCTCAAACCTTTAGCACACTTATTCCATAACCCAGCTTTTCCACCAGGGATGGTAATAAGGGCCTACAAGTGGTGGACGGACAAGGGCCTCTATAGGATTGGCCATTTCCTCTCCCCTAGGGGACCAATCACACTGAACCACTGTCGAAACGAACTAGACATGCCCCTATCAGAGTTTTTCAGATTCTCACAGATACACCACTACATCCATTCCATTTGGAAGCAAAATCGAGGTAGGTCTTCCCTGACTCCATTTGAACAATGGTGCTCCACTTCAGAAGTCCAGAGGGGAGGAATCTCCATAATCTATTCCGCCTTAAAATCTTCAACGGAGAAACCGAGATATGCGCGGGCCTGGGAGGAGGATCTGGACATCTCCTGGACGTTCGAGGATTGGTACTCCAGGTTTGAACGTTCATTCAAAGGTATCCTCAACATATCATTGATAGAAGCCAGTATTAAAGTCTTAACAAGATGGTACTACGTACCGGCTCGTTTAGCTAACATCTTCCCAGGATCCTCCCCCCTGTGTTTCAGGGGCTGTGAGATGGAGGGAACAATGATTCACATATGGTGGACATGCCCGAGAATCAGATCGTTTTGGGGTAAGGTCTTCCGCACGATCAGCTCTGTGTTACAGCAAAGAGTCTCCCCTGATCCTTACATTGCTTTGCTTAATGGGAAGATCAGGACTTTTTCCAAATTTTCACAGAAGCTAACTTTCTTTATACTCTTAGGAGCTAAAGCTTCTCTAGCAAAGTTCTGGAAGAAACCCAGAGTTTCAATAAAAGCTTTTAAAAGGAAGGTGTCATGGATAATGGCACAAGAACAAATCGTTGCAAACATTAATGACAAAAACGAAACATTTTTTGCTATCTGGGAACCATGGGCCAAATACTGTAGGGTACCCTTATTTCCGGGCATCCCACAAGATACAGAGTAGGATAGAACCGTTTACAGAGTTCCCCCCCTTTTTGTCTTTCTACCCTTCCTCCCCCCTTCTTTCTCCTCCCTCTTCTCTGAAGACTCTCTTGTCTCTTTTCTTGTTTATCAAAGACTAAGCTCTCTTAGGTGTAGCCCGAGAACGGGCGGTTGTGTTACTCTATTTATTTTTCTTTATCGCTTGTTTTATCTGTTATCCAAGTTGCCTCTCTCGAAATCATCAGGCGGCATGGCAGGTTTTCATTCTCAACGTCTAGAGCAGAGAACGGAGATAATCCTCAAACTGTTTACAAAACACGTTTGACTTAGCTTGGTACAATGTTTGTTTTTGGGTTAAGTCGAAGGTACCTGGAACTTGGACCCCCCGGACAGGCCACAGCGAGCTCCCATAGGGGTGGTCTGCCCGTCGGGCGGAAGTCTGAGTTAGAACCCTTCGTTCCTGAGTTAGTACCACAGGTCCATCTCCGTTTAATACTTTTTATAGCCTAGTCTACTCTTTCCTGTCTGGTAACCTACTCATCTAGCCCTTTGCTCTCACGTAGTATGTAGGTCTCGCAACCTTAAATATGGGCTATAAAGATTTCGAGAGGGGAAAACGGATGTATGCCACTTCGTTAATTTTTAACCTTTGAAACTGTATGAGATCTATGCATGGAACTTAATGCTAAGATATCTTTGTATGTATCTTCCATTTTTCAAAATAAAAATTATTTGAACTTAAAAAAACAAAGTAACATTACTGTATAACAGTAAGACATACCATAGCTTTAAAGCAAATACAATAAAACATAGTAAAAATAAAACATTTTAACACAATCTGTGCCTAAAAAATATATGCCAACGCATGGGGGCAATCTGCCCCTAATGTTAGGGGCAAATCGACCTACACCCCTGCCCCCATGCTTCGGCATATATGCTCTTTTTTTTAACTGTGATGGTGAAATCACCTTCTGTGCTGGAGTGGCTGAGTTACGTATCGTGGGAGCAAACGCTGTTGCTATCAAAATAAATAAATCAGTGCTGCAGCTGAATGGCGTACCTGAAAACAAAAAAATGGTTAACAATAAAACACAGTAAACAGTAAAGTATACAATAATTACATACCTGAAAAGCAATCATGATAAAACATAGTAACAATGAGGGATGAGCCGAACACCCCCCGGTTCGGTTCGTACCCAGAACATGCGAACGAACAGAAAGTTCACAAGAACATTTGATCACCATTAAAGTCTATGAGACTCGAACGTGAGAAATCAAAAGTGTGAATTTTAAAGGCTAATATACAAGTTATTGTCCTAAAAAGGGTTTGGGGACCCGGGTCCTGCCCCAGGGGACATGTATCAATGTAAAAGCAAGTTTTAAAAACGTCCGTTCTTTCGGGAGCAGTGATTTTAATGATGCTTAAAGTGAAAAAATAAAAGTGAAATATTCCTTTAAATATCGTACCTGGGGGATGTCTGTAGTATGCCTGTAAAGTGGCACATTTTTCCAGTGTTTAGAACAGTCCCTGCACAAAAATGACATTTCTAAAGGAATAAAAGTCATTTAAAACTGCTTGCGGCTGTGATGTAATGTCGGGTCCCGGCAATATGGATGAAAATTATTGAGAAAAATGGCATGGGTATCCTCCCCCAGCCCATTACCAGGCCCTTTGGGTCTTGTATGGATATTAACCACTTCAATACAGGGCACTTATACACCTTCCTGCTCAGACCAATTTTCAGCTTTCAGGGTTGTCGCAGTTGATTGACAATTGCGCGGCCATCCATCACTGTACCCAAACTACATTTTTATCATTTTGTTCCCACAAATAGAGCTTTCTTTTGGTGGTATTTGATCACCTCGGCGGTTTTTATTTTTTGCTAAACAAATAAAAAAAGACCAAAAATGTTGAAACTGCTGGGCACTGATGGGCACTGATACATGGCACTGATGGGCACTGATACACGGAATTGATACACAGCACTGATAGGCATCCCTGGTGGCACTGGCAGTGGTAGGCATTGTGAGTGGGCACTGATTGGCAGCTGCCTGGGCATTGATTGGCAGCTGCCTGGGCACAGATTGGTATTTCCCTGGGGGTCTAGGGGGCATACCTGGTGGTCCAGTGTGGATGTCTTCCCTGGTGGTCCTGGGCGGCTTCCCTGGTGGGGAAGACTCGTGTCTGTCAGATGCAAGTGAGGAAAAGCCGATCACTAGCTCTTCCTATTTACATCGTGATCAGCCGTGATTGGACACGGCTGATCACGTGGTAAAGAGTCTCCATCAGAGACTCTTTACCTAGATCGGTGTTGCGGGGTGTCAGACTGACACCCCGCAACGATCGCTGCGATGTGCGCCCTGGGGCGCGCAGCGGCTCAATATCCTACGGACGTCATATGATGCCCAGTCAGGTTATTGAAACCACTTTGCCACCGTCATTCTGCTATATGGCGGGCGGCAAGTGGTTAAGGGGAACCCCGAACCCAAATTAAAAAAAGAAAAGGTGTGGGGCCCCCAGGCCCTATATACTCTGAACAGCAGTATACATGCGGTCCAAACAAGACAGGGACTGTAGGTTTGATCTTAAGTTGAATCTGTTTGTAATTTGGAACAGGTACATTTTTTAAGTGTAGCTCCAGCCAAAAAATCTATTTTTAAGCTTTTTGGATAACATAGGGAAGGGTTATCATCATCCCTGTAACATTTGTTTTGCTGTCTGTGCCCCTGTTCAGAAGATTTCACCTCACTTTCTGTCCAAATGACTATTGGATTTTGAAAATGTGGGGTTTTTAGGGAAACAAGGATTGATGATAATAAAGCATCAGTGGAGACACCCTTTTCCCATATTAACTCTTACAGGAGAGAATTTCCCTTCCTAGGGGTAGATTTCCTCTCACTTCCTGTTGTCTCCCTCCGTTTGTAGGTAGGAGTCATTTGTAAATCGGATGTTTGAAAGTAGGGGAACGCCTGTATATACTATACGGCATGCACAATATACTCTGCAGAAATTTGGGCCTTAGGTGTTGGTGGTACCAGAACACTGTAAGCCCTCACAGTTACTCTTGGTGGGCGCTGGAATGGGCCCTGCTGTGAAATATTATATCAAGAATTGTTATTACATGCTCCTGTTGAACAGGGGCAGAAAAATTGGGCCTTTGGTGGTGGTGGTGGTGCCACAACACTGTAAGCCCTCACAGTTACTCTTGGTGGGCGCTGGAACGGGTCCTGCTGTGAAATATTATATCAAGAATTGTAATTACATGCCCCTGTTAAACAGGGGCAGAAAAATTGGGTCTTAGGCAGTGGTGGTGGTGGTGCCACAACACTGTAACCCCTCACAGATTCTGTTGTTGAGCGCAGGAACGAGCCCTGCTGTGAAATATTGGATCAAAAATTATAATTACGTGCCCCTGTTAAACAGGGGCAGAAAAATTGGGCTTTAGGCACTGCTGCTGGTGCCACAACACTGCAACCCCTTACAGGGCTTTAGGCACTGGTGGTCGTGCCCAGAACAAAAAATGTTCTTAGATGCTATCAACAGGAACATGAGGAGGAATAGGATAGTCACTTAGCATAACCGGATAGTCACTCAGCATCAGCATAGGCAGTCTTCAAGGGATCTCACATTCATAAAAAAATAATCGGTTACATTAGCATCAGGTGCTTGGTAGCTGGTGATCCAAGACTGATTCATTTTTATGAAGGTGAGCCGATCAACCGAGTCTGTGGACAGGCGCACTCTGTGATCGGTTACAAAGCCTCCAGCAGCACTGCATGTGCGTTCAGATAGAACGTGGCCTCCTCAAATGGTGACAGGACAGTGCATGCATCCTTAATCATTAGCCACTAGCGTGGCAAAAAAAAAAACAAGCTTATCCTGTCCTGGTGCCATACTTGCACAGCTACTCATTGATAGCCCTCTGCTGCATGTGCAGCTGCTGCAGCATTGCCAACATTGAGTTCCACCTGCTGGGCATGTCACAGATGAAGCTGTTCTTGGGCAGGTTGCATTCCTTTTGAAAGTCAGCCAGCCGAGCACTGGCATTATATGACCAGTGGAAATGCCCACAGACTTTCCTGGCCTGCCTCAGGAGATCCTGTAAGCCCGGGTAACTGCACAAGAACTGCTGCACCACCAAACTAAGGATGTGAGCCAAACAGGGAACATGGGTCAAGTATCCCTGTTGGAGGGCGGAGAGGAGGTTGGTGTCATTGTCGCAAACCACCATTCCTGCCTGAAGCTGGCTTGGCATCAACCACCTCTGAACCTGCCCCTGCAGAGCTGCCGGCATCTCTGCCCCAGTGTGGCTGCTGTCCCCTAAGCAGACCAACTCAAGCACCGCATGGCATCTTTTTGCCTGAGTGCTTGCATAGCCCCTAGAATGCCTATGAAGCACCGCTGGTTCCGAGGTCAAATCTGCACAGGAAGAGGTCATAGAGGAAGAAGAGGAGGAGGGCGGTGGAGGAGAGAGGTGTGGCAGAATCACCACTACCAGCATTTGGAGGCGTGGTGGCGGAACAAGCTCCAACATTACTGCACCCTGTCCTTCATCCTTCCCAGCTGCCAGCAGGGTTATCCAGTGCACCGTGAAAGAAAGATAACGTCCCTGTCCATGCCTGCTGGACCATGAGTCAGCGGTAATATGCACCTTAACGTCCAACGAGGCCAAGACTTTGCCTTCGGAAGAGCCGGAATGGCCTTCCGAGAAAAAAATGGCGTTTGGGAACCTGCCACTGAGGTACCGCACATTCCACAAATTCTCAAAAGGGGGCAGAGTCCACCAGCTGAAAAGACAGCAGTTGGAGTGCTAGCAATTTAGCCAAACTAGCATTCAGCTGTTGAGCATGTGGATGGCTGGGACCGAATTTCTTTCAATGGTTTAGCAACTGGGGTAGGGAAATTTGCCTGCTACAATCGGATTTAGGTGTACCGCTAGCAGATTGCCTGCAAGTGCTTGGGACACCTAATTCTACAGCTTTATTCCTCTCAGTGCAGGTCTCTGAGAGGACTGAAGGTGTAGTGGGGTTGGAGACCCCAGCTGATGAGGAGCAAGGAGAGGTCTGCCTTGTTCTTTGGTGTGGTTCTTTTAACTACTGTTGCCAAAGAACTGCATGGGAGCTCGACATATGTCTGGTCAAGCATGTGGTGCCCAAGCGTCTGCTGTTTTGGACACGCTTGATATGCTTTAGGCATATGTTGCAAACGGCAACGGTGCGATCTGCTGCACATGTCTCAAAAAAGGCCCACACCAAAGAACTCTTGAAAAAATGGGCAGAGTCAGCAGCGCCCTGCACATGCGGAGCTCTGCGGTGTGATGCAGTCGGTTGGCTGTCCTTAAGCTGGCCCATGGAGGGCATCCTGCCTCATTGGAGATGTGCCTCCTCCTCCTCTCTTCTATCAGGCACCCTTATAGAGTCAGTGACCTCATCATCCCCTCCCTCCTCGCCACTGGAGCAAACCTGGCAGTATGCTGCAGCAGGGGGAACATGACTACCAGTTTCTTGTCCTTCTTGGGCACCCCCTCTTGCCATATCTGGCACGCTTGCTGGCAAGATACTGTTTGAAAGACAAAGGGCCAGAAAACTTAATTAGGGACTCATCAATGCAGACAACTTGATCGGGAGTAAACAAGGCTACAAACTGTTGGTTGAAGTGGTTTACGAGGGGACAAATTTTGTAGAGCTGATCGTATCCGGCATACAAATTGCTTTGGTCCATAATAGATCTATAGAGATCTTCCGTGAAAAACAGCAAATAAAACTCAAGTGACATAAAATCAACTGTTTCCACCTGAATTCCGGGTTGGTCAGTGAATGGGGGAAGTACGGGTGCTGCAGAAGTGGTGGGCTTCTGTGACAGACCTAGCCGGGAGAGAGACTTTTGGAGGGGACTGAATGCTAGCCTCTTGCCGATCGATCGTGGGCCCTGGCATTTGGGGAAATGGTGCTCTTTGTGAGCTGCATGCCTGAGGACCCTTGAGGTGGTGTTACTTTGGATTCAGGTCCATATCCCCCAAGAGACACAGACTCTGGGGACCCTGGATTTGCTATATTAGAAATAGTGGCTGATTCATAATGCTGGGACAAATACTGTTAAGAGATGCTGATGTCAATTCCAGCAACCTGTCTGTCTGTTGCCTGCTAGAACGTGTTTATTGTAAATAAGTCTAGTATGGGATCTAAGAGTCATTAGATCCCCATTGTTGTTTGTGTTAATTAACTCTGCTATTGTGTGAAGAAGAGTTCTGTGTTGATTTGTGATACTGTTGATTGTGTTTTCTAAACTACAAGATGGCCAGTCTGGCCTAAAGGTCATGACTGAATCATCTAGGCTGTCTAAAGGGATTAGTTAATTAGCCCATGTTAATTATGTTTCTGGTCACAGGTGTATGTTCAGAGTAATATGAGCAGGAGGTATGCACCTCCTCTTTTACTGTATAAAAGAGCCTGTATTCCTTTTAATAAAAGAGATTCATGTTTGAACTTACATACAGCCTGCCTGGTGTTTGTTTTGAGCTATCACAACTGGATTAGAACGGCACATAGCTCTAGTTCGAATCCCGGAGCATCGGATGACCGAACCATCAGACGTTGCGATCTGCAATCTGATTCTATAGCCACAGAGGAGTGTCGGGAGAGTGGAACCGAGCGAGCAGGGGCTCATTACAGCTCCCAATTAGGATTGGCAAACACAGCAGGAAGGGCACTATGGGCTTGACGGGCCTGTCTTTGTCTTCTTGGTGGCTGCGGGACACTAGTTGTGCTAGCCACCTCACCAGCTTGACCTGGACTTATGGGACTCCCCACATCACCATGTAATACTGCAGTGCCGGTTTGACTAT
Organism: Lithobates septentrionalis; assembly: GCA_037952835.1. Lineage (NCBI taxonomy): Eukaryota > Metazoa > Chordata > Amphibia > Anura > Ranidae > Lithobates > Lithobates septentrionalis. The sequence goes on from JBBDGP010002541.1 coordinate 551,037, forward strand.
GACCAGGGTGTACTAGACCGCTGGTACTTGCCAGTTCACCAGAAAGATGAGCAGCACTAGTACTGGCTCTCTGCTCCACACTAGAGCCCTGCGGTTCTTGCACCTCAACAACAGCAGAAGAACGGGTCGGGTACACCTGACCTTAGCAGGGACCACAACTCCGTCCTCAGAGCTATATGTCATGGTGCCACTGCTGTCTACAGCATTGTATTCTGAGCCAGAATCTGACAGATGGGTGACTTCCTCTTCACTATCTGTCATGCTCTTCACTAATGTACCTTAAATTTGACATTTTGGTCACTAAATTTACTGGTACACTAGTGAGACTCACTGGAAAAAGAGCTTCTGACTGTCAGCGACTGATTAAAAAAAAACTACCAAAAAAAACTGTTAGCATTCACAGGGATCAGGCATGACTCTGTGAATGCTGCAGTTATGTGTGTTGTATTTTTGTGATAGTGATCGATTGATACTGCACATGGGTGGGCTGGGCTGGGCTGGGCGGAGGGGCTAAACGCAGGTGCTAGCAGGTATCTGGGCTGATTCTGATAACGCTGCATTTTTGGAAACCTTAAACTATTGGGGATGCTAATATAGTTCTGATCAGATCAATGATATCAATCAGACACTATACTTCTAAGGGAGGTGTATGGTGCGTGCGTGAGTGTTAGCACTACCGGAACTAATCTGATGCTGCCTGGGGCGACGCAGACCATGACTGATGCTAAATCCTAACTGATATCACCTGCCAGGTGATCGGGGGATTAAACCTTTATTAGATAATATACGGCGGGTTCCCTGACGCTATAAAAAACAAACAGACTTACCAGTATCACCCATAACACTAATACGGTGATCACTGGTGACAGGGGGTGAAAGGGTTAACTAGGGGGCAATCAGGGGGTTAAAACCTATATTAGGTAATATATGGGGGTACCTGTCGCTATAAAAACCTGACGGTGAAATTAATCAACTAACTGGCTAACTAGCTCCACCCGTGACTCAAATACGGCGATCAGAAAAAAGATCTATTAGTGACACTGGCGACAGGGGGTGAAAGGGTTAACTGGTGGGCGATCAAGGGGTTAAACCTTTATTAGGGGGGTTTAGGGGGTCCACTACTAACTGCCCTAACACTTATTACAGTCAAAAATGACACCAATGCAGTGATCAGTGAAAAATCTGAAAACCGTGATTGGTGACACAGTGACAGGGAGTGAAGAGGTTAACTGGGGGCGAAAGGGGTGATCGGGGGGTGACAAGTGTTCCTATGTGTACTGGTGTTAATGTAGTGTTGTGCGACTCACAGTAAGACGTCTTCTCTCCTCTCACTGGAATCGAAAATCTGACCGCCGTAGGCATGGGGGCGGGGACGTACAGGTACGGCCATTTGCCTACCCGTGTCATTCTGCTGACGTACAGTAAACATGTGTGCGGCAGTCGGCAACTGGTTAATAGTTGCAAAGAGATTCTGAGATTTGCAGGGATGGGTTGTATAGAGCATGAGGTAATACAGAGAGAGGATGTTTTGTTGTGACAGGAATCTTTTTCCATAATTTAATAAATAGATCTTTCAAATAACCCAAGAGCTCATTTTAATCTTTATACAGGAGGAAAAGAGTAATCAAATTCCCCCAGAGTGTACTTATTAGAAAAAAAAGCACAGTCAATCACTATTTCCCTCAAAATTGGTAAAGAAACCAAGTCTGGTGTCAATTTCTGGTGACCATAAACATATCTGTCTGATCCGGTTGGATAGTTAATGGATGATTTATTCAGCAGGGTTAAGTGTTTTTTCCTGATATTTGTCTTAGCAGAATTTTTTTTTCCTACACTGTTTACACCCTTGTCACTCATTCATTTTTCACTTTCTGCCTTGTCTCTAAACATTTGACATACAGTATAACATTCACTTCAGTCACCTTCAGTGATATTGACATACACTTGCACTTTTTGTTCAGCATTAGTTACACTATAGTTACACACTGTGGTAGCAAGGTTTATTTTCTGATATGTCTTTCACACGTTCGGCTTACCAAGCCTTTTTGGATTTTACAGCCACAGCTCCCAGGACAGACCTTTTCAGTGGTAGCCCAGTGAATATGAGCATGTATTTTCCCTCTAACAATTTTGTAAGTATGGGCACAATATGGCAGTTCTTTAACATTTTGTTAAAGGACTGCCAAAGTGCAAAATGTTTCAACAGGAAACAAGGGGTAATTTCCAGCTTCAACAACTAAGCTACTCTCTTTGAAGACCCTACAAATAATAACACCTCTATGCTTTAACCTTAAAATAGGATTAAAACATTTCCTCTGGTTGCCTAATTGGTAACATCCAATGATCACTCTCCCTCACTACATAATATTAAAACTCATTGGGACAACGTTAAGCTGAGATAGGGAGAGAAAGGGCCCTCACCACAGGCTGGCTCATCTTTAACGGGGACCCTAGACATAATGGACCCTCTTATCAATTACATATATGCTTGTCATTTTACCTCAAAAACACACTGAGGCCAGTCCCTGACCTAGCCCTGATATATCTCAAGCACACAGGAGTTGTTTATAGTGTTATATCTGAACACAAGTTATACACTGAGGGTTTGACCCTAATCACTCTTTAATTGCTACAAAAAATGGGTCCACTACCCTCACCTATGACTGGACATAACAGTAAGCAGCATTGGAGGGCAAATAGATATAAACAAGGCCAAGGACAAATCCAAGCAAAAATTCCAAGCTTACTTACCAACCAGCCCGTGGATAACTCAACCTGTTAACAGTATGCATTAAAAACAGGGGTTTAGTCTGCACACATTTGCAAATACATGCGTAAGCTACAAGCCACGTCAAGGCACCCTGGTATCTGTAGTTCCTATCACTGACTGATGAGTGACTCCACAATGGAAGCACATGCATTCCTGTGTAGCAATTCTTTAAATGCTACACAGTGCTTTTCTCTGCTCCAAGTATAGCTTAAAATGAGCTGGACCCTACATGCAAATTTATAACACATCAAGGTCGTAGTCTCCTCAAAGTGATATTCAAACATACCGACCAGCTGAAAAGAGCAGAGAAATCATTATGACTGCTTATCCTTATCACCCTTCTATCCCCTGATAACATTTCTACAGGTTTTCTGACCTTCAATACAAGGCTGACTAACTGAATTTGCATCTTGGTATGTCCATTCATACACTTAAAACAAAAAAAGGGTGTAAAGCACTTGTTTATTCTCTGTTTCCTTTGATTGTGCTTGTACAGCTTAAAATATGCCCTATATGTTCACTGAGTAACACTCATATCTTTCATGCCCTAACAAGGCATATCATTAATGCCCTAACAAGGCATACCCCTAAGTAATATTGGCTATGGGGTCACCTCACCTATTTACACTCCAAGTGATGGAGTAACCAGTTAACACACAGTGAACATCCTACAGTAAAATATGTTCAGTAAAGCCCACCACCTCTTACAAGAGATATCTTTCTGCCCATTTTGGGAAAAAGGGAAAATGTTATTATTACTGTTAATGAATTTCTCAAATTTCCCAACATAAGGTAAAGTTTGGTAGCAGGTTATCATTAGGAAGTGAGCCCAACTCTGGCTTATGACTATTCTTAAGGACACTTTATTCCGCACATCATCATAAAAATGCCAACCATGAACTCAGAACAATAATTCTAACACATAAACCAATCTCTTCCCTCAATGGCTAGTAGAGTGAAGACTTATTCCTCCCCTACTAAGCTCTCAATGCGGCTGAGCATTGCCAATCTCACCTTGGACTCATGTTATTTTAATGTACCACGCGCAAACCGACTTTTACCTTTTTAACCTCAACTTCTCCCTCAATCATACTCATGATTACTTTTCCGCTCACCACGCATATTTTATCTCCTTCAAACGATATTAATCCGACCTCTAAACACTTTCATACAATCTTTCAAAAAAGCATGTAGAACCTTTCTCTGGAACCAAAGCCACCCTAGAATTACATACACCCAATTAATAAAACCCAAAGCCAAAGGGGGAATAGGCCTACATGACATTCAATACTACTACTGGTCCTGTCACTTTCAGCGCATCATATACTGGCATATTCACCACCAGATAAAAGATTGGGTAGTCCTGAAAAAAACCTCTTTTTCTATTCACCCCATAAGTTGCACTCCATGGATCCTTTGCAATCTTATACCAAAAGACCTAAGAGACCACCCGATCATAGGACCTTCGCTTTAATGCTTTACCGAAACTCAAATTCTCCAAGACTCCGGGCCCTCTAACACCAATACTAAGGAACACAGAATTCCCTCCAGGGATGGCTTCCCACCCATTCACAGGCAAACAACCAGATACTGGTCTACGCATTCACCATCTTCTCCAAGATGGCAAATTACACACTATACACACAATATCTAAATAAACATTACATAAAATCCATCCAACGAACAACTGATTTATCCAAATCCCTAACCCCCTTTGAAAAACTATGTCTAAGTCACAGGCCTCAATGCCATGTCATCTCAACGATACACAACATGCTATGGGAAAACACTCAGGCTGATGACGGGAAAGCCTGCAAGGCCTGGGCTCAAGATCTCCAGATCTACACATAAATCTAACAAACACCATCTGGAAAAAACATATGTCCACAAGGGCTCCATTAATGTCTTCATCCAGGAGAACAACTATAAAATGATGTCCCGTTGGTACCGTACCCCCTCTATTCTGCACAGATTTGACGCCACCAGCTCAGACCAATGCTGGATTTGTCAACAAGCCACTGGTGATCTCTTAGACATCTGGCGGGACAAACCAAAAATCTAACTTCATACTTTTTACAGTTCACACCTGCGCAGTTCCTATTTCACCACAATCTCTCAAAAGACATACATACCATAAATCCCTAGCCATGATGTTAGTCAATGCAGCTAAAATGTGCATGCCTAAACTGTGGGGTACACCCAAAATCCCCTCTATGTCAGATTGGCACAAACACATAGATAAAAGAGATGAAATTGAAGAACTAATTTCAATATCACAAAACTCCCCCCACAAATTCTCATCTTCATGGGCATGCTGGACCCACTTCCAGTCCTCCAATTAATACTTACAGACACTGGGCCTTCCCCCTTAAACCTGACCTAAACACCTAGTACACCATTTTTCTTGTAGCCCCTAAAACCATCCTTTACACGCCCCCTCATAAACCTTAAATACAAGACCAGATCTTAATGAAATGCTTGTGCTGGACACACACATTCACGACCTACTACCTACTACCTACCTATGTTCAAGACCTACTCTCTAAAGCAGTGGTCATCAACCCTGTCCTCAGGGCCCACAAACAGGCCAGGTTTGCAAGATAACTGAAATACATCACAGGTGATATCATTTGCTGCTCAGTGATTGCAGTATTCTAGTCTGCATCTCCCCAAGGTAAAACATAAAACCTGGCCTGTTAGTGGGCCCTGAGGACAGGATTGATGTCCACTGCTCTAAAGTGCTCCTAAAACACTGGAATACCTATCTGGCTTAAGCTATAATAGATAATGGACCGTAGACCAAACATAATCATTCAAGATATCCCGCTCATTACCAATGATAGATGTTCTATGTTCCTCATTAAGTTGTTCTTATTTATATTATCATCATTGTAAAACTCAACGGTTTTTGATGTAATTCACCAGTGTTTATTACCTGCTTCGTATTACATGTAACAATCTGACATTGCTCTTGTTAATGCAATATACCCATATAATGTCCTTGTACTTCTTTTCAATAAAAATAGTTTGGAGCAAAAAAAAAAAAAAATGAGACTGACTCTGGGAGAACCAGTGCTTGTTACTTGAAAAAAACCTACATTTCCTTTGTCTACAGCTTTGTCATATTTCAAGGGTTAGGAATGGCTAAGAAGTTCTTAGGCTGGACTCAATGTCCAGACAGAGGTGTCTTATACTTTAAGATAAACCAGCCATATTTTATAAGGAGCAGATATTACCAAAATATATTTTTTTCTTTAAAATTTTGGATTGCTCTATTAAATTGACACAATAGCTGCTTTTCATTCTCTGTGTCATAAAAAACCTGCTGAAATCTAATTATTTGTAATAGACATCATAATCCTTTCATTTACCGGTGTCATGAATAGCTCTGCACTGTCTGTACAATATCAGATGCTCCTTTAACTGTGCTCCCTATCTTTACTGCAAAGTCCTTTAATGTGTGCTTTAAGTATTATCATTCTAGCTACTCATGTAAAAACTATACAGAGGAGGCATTCCGGCTCCTAGGAAACACATATTTATACATGATATAAATTTAAATGGCTCTAGTGGTTACAGAATGTCTACAGCACATTTCTTCTATTGAGAACAAAAGGTCTGTGCTGCACGTTACACTGAGTCCCTTGGTGCTTTTTGCAATGTTCTAAAATGCTAATAATTACCTTGTTATGATTCATTTTTATTGTTGGCTTTCTTTGTTTTCTTTTGAAATGAGTGAGCACCAGAACTTTCCTCCTTTTGGACTGTCAGGCATCATTTGCCGAGCCGGTGAATTGCCATACAAACCTACTGGGAATATAACATGCTGTTTTTGTGTTACCTCATTTCCGAAGAGCAGCAGTGGGAAGCTGACATGTCAAATATCTGTTTGCTACAGCTGAGCTTAGCAAAAAAATTGATTTCTGAAAGTGGCTTGATTATTTCCTTTCCATAGAGTTTATGTAAAAATTGTGAAACAAGTTACATAAGACATAGTACAATGCACTTGAGTTGTAAAAAATGTCTCTCTTATGCACCACATGCAAAAGAAGCTATTATTTGATTGCATAAAATTATGACTGTTCATTTTTTTTGTATGGCACACAGCCAATGACTTTGGGAAGAGATTACAATGGTGTGATTAGGAACAGATAGAAAAACCCAGAAAATCCCTGCATTCAGTTAATGTCACACCTATTCTGCTACATGGAAAATTTAATAAAAATTTAAAAATGAAGCGCCACACCACTGCTAAGATGTCCAGATACAACTTTATTTCAGTAAACATCAGGGGAAGAATCCAAAAACATTCCCTTTCATAAAAAGGAAAATAAATCTAAGAACATTTGACAATAGGTGTTAAAATTCACCAGTAGAGAAAACAACTTAAAGCGGTCCCAAAAATAAAAAGACAGTAGCTACACATACTGTGGCTGCTGACTTTTAATATTAGGACACTTACCTGTCCTGGAATCCAGTGCTGTCGGCACTCCAGCTGATGATTCCATCAGTTGTCAGGTGCTGCCACTGCCTTTGCTGATAAGGAACCCGGCAGTGAAGCCTTTGGCCAGCATAAAGAAAATGTAAGAAACTAGTTCTCTGGTGTAGAGAGATCACAATGACCAAATAAGGAAGCGAGGAGAAAATCTTGGGTAACCAATAATCTGATAAATCTTCAACTGAATCTGATAAGATGTAGATTCAGTTGAATATATGACGTATTTGATGAAAACCAGCAAGCATACTGCAGTTAATGAACATAATGTGGAATGCAACTTTAGACTGGGAGGATGGTGTGTTGGATGCACCAAAGTAGCCTTTTAAAAGGGAAGTAAAGAAAGTTTGTTCCATAGTAATCCATTATTTAGTGTTAATGTGTCTACACCAATCATGTGGCCTTGTCAGAGGACAAGCATAATAATATCTATTTATATATGGAAATGCTACGGTTTTGGGTAGCATCAAAAAGTACATTTAAGTCAGGGGACATGGCGACTGAGCTCCAAGATGGATGCCTGAACTAGGAGCTCCGCTTGGCCGCCAGAGAGAATCCACGATCATCCGAGCCCACCGGCTCCATACATTCCCACCACCTCCACCACAGACCCAAGGAATGCCCCAGGCAATGCGAGGTGCAGAAAGAACCCGCTGAAGCCTCAGAAGCCTTCTTCTCTGCTGCCGCACGTGGGCTACAACAAAATGACAGCGCTGCCTGAGCACAGCAGCCAGTACACAAGGCCACAGCGTCTCTCAGCAGCCATGAGGGGCACCAAACACCTCAAAACACGGCTGCCATGACCTAAATAGAAAACCATGGGTACAGGCAGAAATGGCGATGGCAGGGAGAAACCTGGCAGGAGCACCATGGATCCAAAGGTCATTGAGAGGGCTGTCACAATGGACATCACCAATGACCCTGAATACATTAGAAGTCCGGGATAGAATGAATAAAGAATAAAGAGACCTCCCCTCTGGTTCCTCTGGAGGGATTTCCGTGGTTCCCCCCGGGGGAGAAGACGGGAAGTCTGGGGGCGTTTGGACAAGACGGGAATATTAGATGCGGTAAGTTTGCCCCAAGTGGAGTCTTACTATCACTGACGGAGATAATATTGAAATTAGGGGAGACAAGAATGGCGTAATGGAAACACCGTCAAATGACAAGTTTCCTTAAGAAAATAGAACCATTAAGACCCATAAATACACTTACCGCATTTGAGAGGCAGTGTGCACAGACATCAGAAACTGGGGATACATTATCTCGGATTTACAGAATGATCCAAGGAGAGCAAGAAAAGAAAACTCCATACTTTATAAAAGAATGGGAGAGGGAGCTAGGCCAAGTGTGGACAGATAAACAAATAAATAAAATGATATTGTTAACATTTACTACCTCCATAAGTACAAAGGTGCAAGAAATGGCATATAAATTCCTAGCGAGATGGTATAAGACACCAGTTAAGATAGCACAAATCTCTTCAGAAGCTAATGACAAATGCTGGAGGGGCTGTGGACAGAGGGGAACTTTTCTTCATCTATGGTGGTCATGCCCGATAATTAAGCGATTCTGGGAATTAGTGGCCCAGTGGATTAAGAAAATGACGACGGACCACATGGAGTTTGGGCCAATACAATATTTATTTCATGGAACGTCCGGTTCTGTCAAAAAGTATAGAGAAAGTGTAATCTCACACTTATTAACCACTTGCCGACCGCCTCACGCCTATATACGTGAGCAGAGCGGCACGGGCAGGCAAAAATCACGTACCTGAAACGTGATTGCCTTCCCGCGGGTGGGGGGTCCGATCGGACCCCCCCCCGGTGCCAGCTGCGGTCGGCATTTGGTTGGAAGCGATGGGAGACGAGGGGGAGGCCATCCGATCGTGGCCCCCCCTCGCGATCGCTCCCAGCCAATGACAAACATCCCCTGCCTCTGTATAGTACACAGAGGCAGAGGATGTGATGTCATCTCTCCTCGGCTCGGGAGTTTCCGTTCCAGCGCCGAGGGGAGATGACATGTAAGTGCACCAACACTCACACACACACAGTAGAACATGCCAGGCATACCTTACACCCCCGATCGCCCCCCGATCCCCCCCCAATCACCCCCCCCTGTCACAAACTGACACCAAGCAGGTTTTTTTTTTTTTTTTGTTTTTTTTTTCCTGATTACTGCATAGTGTCAGTTTGTGACAGTTAGCAGTGTTAGGGTAGTGACTGTTACCCCCCTGTAGGTCTAGGGTACCCCCCTTACCCCCCCTAATAAAGTTTTAACCCCTTGATCACCCCCCGTCACCAGTGTCGCTAAGCGATCATTTTTCTGATCGCTGTATTAGTGTCGCTGGTGACGCTAGTTAGGGACGTAAATATTTAGGTTCGCCGTCAGCGTTTTATAGCGACAGGGACCCCCATATACTACCGAATAAATGTTTTAACCCCTTGATTGCCCCCTAGTTAACCCTTTCACCACTGATCACCGTATAACCGTTACGGGTGACGCTGGTTAGTTTGTTTATTTTTTATAGTGTCAGGGCACCCGCCGTTTATTACCAAATAAAAGTTTAGCCCCCTGTAGGTCTAGGGTACCCCCCTTACCCCCCCCTAATAAAGTTTTAACCCCTTGATTACCCCCTGTCACCAGTGTCGCTAAGCGATCATTTTTCTGATCGCTGTATTAGTGTCGCTGGTGACGCTAGTTAGGGACGTAAATATTTAGGTTCGCCGTCAGTGTTTTATAGCGACAGGGACCCCCCATATACTATCTAATAAATGTTTTAACCCCTTGATGGCCCCCTAGTTAACCCTTTTACCACTGATCACCGTATAACCGTTACGGGTGACGCTGGTTAGTTTGTTTATTTTTTATAGTGTCAGGGCACCCGCCGTTTATTACCGAAAAAAGGTTTAGCCCCCTGATCGCCCGGCGGTGATATGCGTCGCCCTAGGCAGCGTCAGATTAGCACCAGTACCGCAAACACCCATGCACGCACCGTACACGCACCGTACACCTCCCTTAGTGGTATAGTATCTGAACGCATCAATATCTGATCCGATCAGATCTATACTAGCGTCCCCAGCAGTTTAGGGTTCCCAAAAACGCAGTGTTAGCGGGATCAGCCCAGATACCTGCTAGCACCTGCGTTTTGCCCCTCCGCCCGGCCCAGCCCAGTCCAGCCCACCCAAGTGCAGTATCGATCGATCACTGTCACTTTTTTTTGTAGCGTTTTGGTGAACTGGCAAGCACCAGCGGCCTAGTACACCCCGGTCGTAGTCAAACCAGCACTGCAGTAACACTTGGTGACGTGGCGAGTCCCATAAGTGCAGTTCAAGCTGGTGAGGTGGCAAGCACAAGTAGTGTCCCGCTGCCACCAAAAAGACAAACACAGGCCCGTCGTGCCCATAGTGCCCTTCCTGCTGCATTCGCCAATCCTAATTGGGAACCCACCGCTTCTGCAGCGCCCGTACTTCCCCCATTCACATCCCCAACCAAATGCAGTCGGCTGCATGAGAGGCATTTATATATCCTCCCAAGTACCCCTACCCAACGAACCCCCCCAAAAAAGATGTTGTGTCTGCAGCAAGCGCGGATATAGGCGTGACACTCACTATTATTGTCCCTCCTGTCCTGACAATCCTGGTCTTTGCATTGGTGAATGTTTTGAACGCTACCATTCACTAGTTGAGTATTAGCGTAGGGTACAGCATTGCACAGACTAGGCACACTTTCACAGGGTCTCCCAAGATGCCATCGCATTTTGAGAGACCCGAACCTGGAAGCGGTTACAGTTATAAAAGTTACAGTTACAAAAAAAAAGTGTAAAAAAAAAAAAAAACACAAACAAAAATAAAAAAAAATAGTTGTCGTTTTATTGTTCTCTCTCTCTATTCTCTCTCTCTATTGTTCTGCTCTTTTTTACTGTATTCTATTCTGCAATGTTTTATTGTTATTATGTTTTATCATGTTTGCTTTTCAGGTATGCAATTTTTTATACTTTACCGTTTACTGTGCTTTATTGTTAACCATTTTTTTGTCTTCAGGTACGCCATTCACGACTTTGAGTGGTTATACCAGAATGATGCCTGCAGGTTTAGGTATCATCTTGGTATCATTCTTTTTAGCCAGCGGTCGGCTTTCATGTAAAAGCAATCCTAGTGGCTAATTAGCCTCTAGACTGCTTTTACAAGCAGTGGGAGGGAATTCCCCCCCCCCCACCGTCTTCCGTGTTTTTCTCTGGCTCTCCTGTCTCAACAGGGAACCTGAGAATGCAGCCGGTGATTCAGCCAGCTGACCATAGAGCTGATCAGAGACCAGAGTGGCTCCAAACATCTCTATGGCCTAAGAAACCGGAAGCTACGAGCATTTTATGACTTAGATTTCGCCGGATGTAAATAGCGCCATTGGGAAATTGGGGGAGCATTTTATCACACCGATCTTGGTGTGGTCAGATGCTTTGAGGGCAGAGGAGAGATCTAGGGTCTAATAGACCCCAATTTTTTCAAAAAAGAGTACCTGTCACTACCTATTGCTATCATAGGGGATATTTACATTCCCTGAGATAACAATAAAAATGATTTAAAAAAAAAAATGAAAGGAACAGTTTAAAAATAAGATAAAAAAGCAAAAAAATAATAAAGAAAAAAAAAAAATAAATAAAAAGCACCCCTGTCCCCCCTGCTCTCGCGCTAAGGCGAACGCAAGTGGCGGTCTGGCGTCAAATGTAAACAGCAATTGCACCATGCATGTGAGGTATCACCGTGAAGGTCAGATCGAGGGCAGTAATTTTAGCAGTAGACCTCCTCTGTAAATCTAAAGTGGTAACCTGTAAAGGCTTTTAAAGGCTTTTAAAAATGTATTAATTTTGTTGCCACTGCACGTTTGTGCGCAATTTTAAAGCATGTCATGTTTGGTATCCATGTACTCGGCCTAAGATCATCTTTTTTATTTCATCAAACATTTGGGCAATATAGTGTGTTTTAGTGCATTAAAATTTAAAAAAGTGTGTTTTTTCCCCAAAAAATGCGTTTGAAAATCGCTGCGCAAATACTGTGTGAAAAAAAAAAATGAAACACCCACCATTTTAATCTGTAGGGCATTTGCTTTAAAATAATATATAATGTTTGGGGGTTCAAAGTAATTTTCTTGCAAAAAAAAATAATTTTTTCATGTAATCAAAAAGTGTCAGAAAGGGCTTTGTCTTCAAGTGGTTAGAAGAGTGGGTGATGTGTGACATAAGCTTCTAAATGTTGTGCATAAAATGCCAGGACAGTTCAAACCCCCCCCCAAATGACCCCATTTTGGAAAGTAGACACCCCAAGCTATTTGCTGAGAGGCATGTCGAGTCCATGGAATATTTTATATTGTGACACAAGTAGCGGGAAAGAGACAAATTTTTTTTTTTTTTTTTGCACAAAGTTGTCACTAAATGTTATATTGCTCAAACGTGCCATGGGAATATGTGAAATTACACCCCAAAATAAATTCTGTTGCTTCTCCTGAGTACGGGGATACCACATGTGTGGGACTTTTTGGGAGCCTAGCCGCGCACGGGACCCCGAAAACCAAGCACCGCCTTCAGGCTTTCTAAGGCCGTAAATTTTTGATTTCACTCTTCACTGCCTATCACAGTTTCGGAGGCCATGGAATGCCCAGGTGGCACAAACCCCCCCCAAATTACCCCATTTTGGAAAGTAGACACCCCAAGCTATTTGCTGAGAGGTATAGTGAGTATTTTGCAGACCTCACTTTTTGTCACAAAGTTTTGAAAATTGAAAAAAGAAAAAAAAAATTTTTTTTTTCTGGTCTTTCTTCATTTTCAAAAACAAATGAGAGCTGCAAAATACTCACCATGCCTCTCAGCAAATAGCTTGGGGTGTCTACTTTCCAAAATGGGGTCATTTGGGGGGGGCTTGTGCCATCTTGGCATTTTATGGCCTTCAAAACTGTGATAGGTAGTGAGGAGTAAAATCAAAAATGTATGCCCTTAGAAATCCTGAAGGTGGTGCTGGGTTTTCGGGGCCCCGTACGCGGCTAGGCTCCCAAAAAGTGCCACACATGTGGTATCCCCGTACTCAGGAGAAGCAGCTGAATGTATTTTGGGGTGCAATTCCACATATGCCCATGGCCTGTGTGAGCAATATATCATTTAGTGACAACTTTTTGTAAATTTTTTTTTTTTTTTTTTTGTCATTATTCAATCACTTGGGACAAAAAAAAAATATTCAATGGGTTCAACATGCCTCTCAGCAATTTCCTTGGGGTGTCTACTTTCCAAAATGGGGTCATTTGGGGGGGTTTTGTACTGCCCTGCCATTTTAGCACCTCAAGAAATGACATAGGCAGTCATAAACTAAAAGCTGTGTAAATTCCAGAAAATGTACCCTAGTTTGTAGACGCTATAACTTTTGCGCAAACCAATAAATATACGCTTATTGACATTTTTTTTACCAAAGACATGTGGCCGAATACATTTTGGCCTAAATGTATGACTAAAATTTAGTTTATTGGATTTTTTTATAACAAAAAGTAGAAAATATCATTTTTTTTCAAAATTTTCAGTCTTTTTCCGTTTATAGCGCAAAAAATAAAAACGGCAGAGGTGATCAAATACCATCAAAAGAAAGCTCTATTTGTGGGAAGAAAAGGACGCAAATTTCGTTTGGGTAGAGCATTGCATGACCGCGCAATTAGCAGTTAAAGCGACGCAGTGCCGAATTGTAAAAAGTGCTCTGGTCAGGAAGGGGGTAAATCCTTCCGGGGCTGAAGTGGTTAAATGCAGCGAAAAAATTAATCCCGAAGTACTGGAGACAGGACCGGATTCCGTCAGTCATTGAGTGGAGAAATGAGGTTAATATAATAAAGGAAGCAGAGAGATGGGTTCATGTGGTTAAAAACCAAAGAAAGAGATTTGAAACGACATGGGCAAACTGGGAACAATGCGCCAAGGAGATATTAGAAAAGGGAAATATAGATGGGTAAGGGAGGAAGAAATGGTATAGTCATTTAGAATGGAGATATAAGAAGAGTGGCCCTGAAGGGTAGAAGTAAATAGTGAAATAACTTCTCTAATGCTAATCAAAGAGGGAAGGGGGTAAGATAATGTATGGTTATATGTATATGTGGTTTTTGGATTTTGGATTTTTTACTACTTCCCCCCTGCCCCAGTCTTGACAGATTTTTTTTTTTTTGCGAGGGGAGAGAGGGGGGAGGAAAGGGAAGGAAAAGGGAATTACACATATAAATAAATAAATTTATAGACACTAGAAGATTAGATGGGAGGGGGATTCCCCCCTCACTCATTATTTTATAAAGGGGGAAGGGAGGAGAGGGGGGAAAGGAAACACAGATACACGATTTATAATAATTATGAACTATAGGGATATTATTCCCTTCCTTAAGCACAAATGTATTTTGAGGGGGGGGGGGGTTCTTACAAATCACATTATTATGAATTGAATGAATAGTCATTATTATGACTATTGACACGAATTAGAATAAAGGGGGATTTATCTCATAATGAATTGAAGTGATTAATGACACAAATTAGAATAAGGGGGGAATTTATTTATGATTTTACATTTTAAACACTTTATAATTATAAGCACGATTGTACACGGAGGGGGATGGGTAAGGGTTTTTTGTTTTTTTTTCTCAAATACATAATAATGAATGGAAGGGATAATGACACGAATCAAACAAGGGGGAATTTATTTATAACTTCATCTTTAAACACTTTATAATTCTAAGCACAATTGTACACAAAGGGGGGTGTTGGGGGAGGGAATTTTTTTTTTTTCATCATATATGTAATGTCGACTGCTGGGACAGGGGGGAAACTGCGGTAGGAGAGGAAGGATGTAATGTGTAGTATGTTTTCTTTCTGTGGATTGAATATAGGGGTATAGAGTGTTGTATAAATGATGTATATATAAATGAAATAATAAAAATTTTGATTATTAAAAAAAAAAAACACGGCTGCTACACAAAGTGGATCATCACCTGGGACTTGTAGTCCCTCTAGCAGAAGCCCAGCCAAGCAAAGGCAGCATATCAGATCCCCAGCCAGGCCACAGGCAGACCCAGACAGGGAGGTAAGCGAGCCTAACAATACAAATAATGCTGCACAGTCACAAGTGAATGACCCCATTGCTGCATTCCCCACCTCAGATAGACCAATCTCAGACATGGTGCTAAAGGAGATGCTACTATAACTAAGAGCTTCCCTGCAATCTGATATGACAGCAGGAATCAATAATTACCAAAGCAAAGTTAAAGCCATAGGGAATAGGGTGGATCAGATTGAGCAAATGATGTAAGAATGCACCTCTTCCTTTAACACATTAGTCGACGCTCATACTGCTCAAGGTGAGGAGTTGGCCTGGCTGAAAGGTAAAGTGGCAGACCTGGAAGACAGGTCTAAAAGGAACAACATCAAGATAAGAGGTGTTCTGGAAACCATACCAGCTACACAGCTACTACAGTACTCAGAGTCTCTATTCTCCACACTGGTACCAACCTTGTCAGCACAAGATATCATAGTGGACAGAATCCACAGGATCCCAAAACCATCCTTCCTACCCATCCTCAATATGCAACCTTACAACTACTTCCAGACCTATCCAGACACACCCTAAAGTGGCGCAGAAATTTGGCGACAGTCACCAAAGCTTTACGGAACCACAAGATATCCCATAGATGGAAATACCCAGCAAAGTTTTCTATCATCCATAATGGGACCACAGCCTTAATTTCAACATCAGAAGAAGGTGTCAGATACGGGTACTCACAGAGGCCGAGATGCAGAGAGCGGTAACCTCTTGCGACTAAGCGCACTCCACTCCTGGAGATGGTACAGGGGCTGAAGAGCACAAAGAGGCATGAGTCCCCAGCAGGCAGGGCAGGTCTTGCATGATGGTCACCAGCAGGGAGACAGCTGTGCAGGACTGAAAGCTGCTGAAGCTCAAGAAGGAAAATGAACAGCTAATCCAACAACAGGCCGGGGGCCAAACACAGATGACTGGTAAGAGTCTCTTAGATAGGCAAAACAGTCTAGTGCAAAGGACTGTTAGCAGGTCTGTCAGCAGGCTGAAGACTTAGTACTGAAGATTGATAGCAAAGTCCGTAAACAGGCCAAGGGTTAAACACAGGTAACTGGAGGCAAAGTCCGTGAGCAAGCCAGGGGTCGAGCACTGAAGACAATAGCAAAGTCCAGGAGCAGGCTGAGGGTCAATCACTGGAGACAGGAAGCAATATTCGCAGACAGGCCGAGGGTCAAACACATGAAGCAAGTGGAGAAGTCCGAGAGGCAAGCCGAGGGTCAGATTCAGGAAGAGATCAGAGCAGGTCAAGGTCAATCTGGGTCACAACAGGTAATCAAGAATCAGGATACAAACAGGAAACACCACGGGGAGCTGAAAGACAAACCAGCAATCTGGTCATGGCACAGAGTGGCTTTATAGGCCAGTGGGAGGCTCATTTTGTGCGCGGGCTATTGCATACGCGCGATCGCCGTTCCGCTGTATCGCGCACGCGCATTAGCCGTTTCGCCAAATTGCACACACACATTAGCCATTTAGCTGAATTGCGCACACGCATTAGCCATTTCGCTGTATAGTGCCCAGGGATGCGCCGGAGTGCCGCTCTAACGCGCATGTGCGAAGGAAGGCAGCGATATTGGCGAGACTGGTACTTGCTCCTTTCCTGACAGAACGTATGGGTATGGATGCCTTACATCAATGGGGTATCATCCCAGACCAGGATTCACACTATTCATCTATCTTGCAGCCACAGCTGCTTCAAAATGAATGGCAGGTGGTATTGCGCAAACGCTCAACCAAAAAACACACCGGTGAAAATGAGTAAACAAGAAGCATATAATCCTCCATAATTCTCTCTGGACTTGGGAGTAGGGATGGGCTTTATGTTCGGGTCGAGCATGAGTTCGGCTTAAACATTGGCTGTTCACCCGTTTGCCGAATAGCAAACAATGTGGGGTGTTCCCAGCAAATTTGAAAGCTGCGGAACACCCTTTAAAAGTCTATGGGAGAAATAAAAAGTGCTCTTTTTGAAGGCTTATATGCAAGTTATTGTCATAAAAAGTGTTTGGGGACCTGGGTCCTGCCCCAGGAGACATGTATCAATGCAAAAAAAAGTTTTAAAAACTGAAGTTTTTTCAGGAGCAGTGATTTTAATAATGCTTAAAGTGAAACAATAAAAGGGTAATATTCCTTTGAATTTCATACGTGGGGGGTGTCTATAGTATGCCTGTAAAGTGGCACATGTTTCCCGTGTTTAGAATAGTCCAAGTGCAAAATGACATTTCTAAAGGAAAAAAAGTCATTTAAAAGTACTGTTGCCAGCGCCGGATATAATGAATTGTCGGTCCGGCAATACACATAAAAGTTCATTGATTAAAACAGCATGGAATTTCCCCACAGGGGAACCCCGAACCAATATTTTTAAGAAAATGCATGGGGGTCCCCCTTAAAATCCATACCAGACCCTTGAGGTCTGGTATGGGTTTTAAGGGGAACCCCGAGCCCAAAAAAAATGGCGTGGGGTCCCCCCAAAAATCCATACCAGAACCTTATCCAAGCACTCAACCTGGCAGGCCGCAGGAAAAGAGGGGGGACGAGAGAGCCCCCCTCCTAAACCGTACCAGGCCACATGCCCTCAACATTGGGAGGGTGCTTTGGATAGCAACCCCCCCAAAGCACCTTGTCCCCATGTTGATGGGGGAAAGGGCCTCATCCCCACAACCCTTGCCCGGTGGTTGTGGGGGTCTGCGTGCGGGGGGCTTATCTGAATCTGGAAGCCCCCTTTAACAAGGGGACCCACAGATCCCGGCCCCCCCGTGTGAATTGGTAATGGGGTACAATGGTACCCCTACCATTTCACAAAAAAAGTGTCAAAAATTTTAAAAAAGACAAGAGATGGTTTTTGACAGTTCCTTTATTAATTTCTTCTTCTTTCCCTGCTTCTTTTTCAATCTCCTTTCTTCTGGTCTTCCTTCAGTGTTCTTCTTCTTCTTCTTCCTCCATCTTCTTCTTCCCCTGCTTCTTCCTCCGGTCTTCTCGTCCGGCATCTTCCTCCGGCTTCTTCGTAGGGAAGTCCCTGTGTGTCAGAGGGGGGAGGGGTCACTGGGTGGCCCCGACCTCCATTATATAAGAACTGTCACCTCAACAGAAGCGTCACACAGTGGAAGACTCCCACTGAGGCGGATCGTGCAAAGGACAAAGTGGAGAAGAAGCCGGAGGAAGATGCCATCCGAGAAGACCGGAGGAAGAAGAGGAGGAAGAAGCAGGGGAAGAAGAAGATGGAGGAAGAAGAAGACCACCGAAGGAAGAC
This sequence comes from Lithobates septentrionalis, assembly GCA_037952835.1. Classification (NCBI taxonomy): domain Eukaryota; kingdom Metazoa; phylum Chordata; class Amphibia; order Anura; family Ranidae; genus Lithobates; species Lithobates septentrionalis. The sequence continues at coordinate 569,648 of JBBDGP010002541.1, forward strand.
TAGAAGAAAGAAGATGGATGAAGAAGCGGGGAAAGAAGAAGAAATTAATAAAGGAATTGTCAAAAACTGTCTCTTGTCTTTTTTAACACTTTTTTGTGAAATGGTAGAGATATGTACCCCATTACCAATTCACACGGGGGGCCAGGATCTGGGGGTCCCCTTGTTAAAGGGGGCTTCCAGATTCCGATAAGCCCTCCGCCCGCAGACCCCCACAACCACCAGGCAAGGAGTTGTGGAGATGAGGCCCTTCTCCCCATCAACATGGGGAGAAGGTGCTTTGGGGCGGCCGATACCCCAAAGCACCCTCCCAATGTTGAGGGCATGTGGCCTGGTATGGTTCAGGGGGAGTGCTCTCTCATCCCCCCCTTTTCCTGCAGCCTGCCAGGTTGCGTGCTTGGATAAGGGTTTGGTATGGATTTTTGGGGGGACCCCACGCCATTTTTTAAAAAAAAATTGGCGCGGGGTTCCCCTTAAAATCCATACCAGACCCTCAGGTCTGGTATGAATTTTGAGGGGGACCCCCACTCCATTTTTTTTTGGTGCAGGGTTCCCCTTAATATCCATACTAGACCTGAAGGGCCTGGTATGGAATTTAGGGGGACCCCCACGCATTTTTAAAAAAAAATTTGGTTCGGGGTTCCCCTGTGGGGTAATCCCATGCCGTTTTTATCAATGAACTTTTATGTGTATTGTTGGACCGACAATTCATTATAGCTGCAAGTAGTTTTAAATGACTTTTTTTCCTTTAGAAATGTCATTTTGCTGTCAGACTGTTTTAAACACGGTAAACCTGCGCCACTTTAGAGGCATACTATAGACACCCCCCAGGTATGAAATTTAAAGGAATATTACACTTTTGTTGTTTCTCTTTAAGCGTTATTAAAATCACTGCTCCCGAAAAAAACTGACATTTTTAAAACTTTTTTTTGTATTGATACATGTCCCCTGGGGCAGGACCCAGGTCCCCAAACACTTTTTATGACAATACCATGCATATAAGCCTTTAAAATGAGCACTTTTTTCATGTTCCTGTCCCATAGACTTTAACGGTGTTCGCGTGTTCGAACAAAGTTTTTGCCTGTTCACATGTTCTGGATGCGAACCGAATGGGGGGGGGGGGGGGGGGGTGTTCGGCTTATCCCTACTCAGGAGTTTACAGAATAACTCCTTGTTCTTTTCCCCTCAGAATATATAAGCAGTTACATCTGCACATGGATCAGTTGTAAGATCCTTTTCTTATGGTTCTACTTATGCTCTTTACACTAACTGTTTTTTCCTTTTTACTGTTCTTTGAGCACCATAATTGAAACACATGGAAATGTTCTATAAACAGTACACATCTCTACAATGGATACAATACTTCCTCTGTCATCATCTGTAAATGGCAATCCAACCAAGAAGAGAATCTTTGAACACAGTAAGTACTTACACAACACCAGCGCACACCAATTCTAAATCCACTACAAATGACTATTATGTGCTTATTTATTAAGTCTAGGGATCTAAACCACCCACCACCCCCCATGTATTTTTGACATGTACGCCAGGACACAAAAAGGGAGATGTACCACTAGCACTCAAAAACCCACTGTCCTTCCAACTTATGAAAACCATTCTAGATGATGGAGGCAGGTATATAATCGTAACATGTGACATCAATTTGAAGCCTGGTCAAATTGGTCTGATCACGCTGTGATTACACTGTCTATTGTTGAACAGGGTGCCTCCTCTTCCTCGCCCATCTGGCACTGTAACGTTCGGCTATTGCAAGAACCCCTAATTTCACTCATAATCTCTCAGCGACTCCGAAACTTCTTTCAGAACAATGATACTTCTGTAGAAAATCTGTACACTCTATGGAACACTCATAAGGCATACATGAGAGGTACATTTATTCAAATAGGAGCAAGAGAAAAAAAAGACACACTTCCAAACTTAACTTTACACAGAAAACCGACTATTAGAAACCCAAAACAAAACATCCCCCAACCTGACCCGAGCCAAAAAACTCTCACAGCTTAGAGAGAATCTAATGCCGCGTACACACGGTCGGACTTTCCGGCATACTTGGTCCGGCGGACCAGAGTGTGCCGGACAATCCGCTAGTGTGTGGGCGCCGGCGGACTTTTCCGGCGGACTTCTTCCCAAAAGCCCGCCGGACCTAGATTTGAACCAAGTTTCAAATCTTTCCGCCGGACTCAGTTTCGGGCGGAAAGTCCGCTCGTGTGTGTGCTGGTCCGACGGAAAGGCCGCTCGTGTGTAGGCTGGTCCAACGGACCAGATACGACGCGAGGGCAGGGTATTGCATCTCGTGCTCGCTGCAATAGGAAAAACAAATTTTCCTATTGCGGCGAGCGCGGGGCATACCAGGCCCTTAGGTCTGGTATGGATTATAAAGGGAAGCCCCTACGCCGAAAAAACGGCGTGGGGTCCCCCCTAAAATCCATACCAGACCCCGATCCGAGCACGCAGCCTGGCCGGTCAGGAAAGGGGGTGGGGACGAGCGAGCGCCCCCCCCCCCTGAACCGTACCAGGCCGCATGCCCTCAACATGGGGGGGTGGGTGCTTTGGGGGAGGGGGGCGCCCTGCGGGGCCCCCCCACCTCAAAGCACCTTGTCCCCATGTTGATGAGGACAAGGGCCTCTTCCCGACAACCCTGGCCGTTGGTTGTCGGGGTCTGCGGGCGGGGGGCTTATCGGAATCTGGGAGCCCCCTTTAATAAGGGGGCCCCCAGATCCCGGCACCCCACCCTATGTGAATGAGTATGGGGTACATGGTCCCCCTACCCCTTCACCTAGGGAAAAAGTGTAAGTAATAAAACACACTATACAGGTTTTTAAAATATTTTATTAAACAGCTCCGGGGGTGGGGATCTTCCTCCGGCTTCGGGGGTCTTCTTCCGGCTTCGGGGGTCCCTCCGCTTCATCTTCTCCCGGCGTCCGGTTGGTTCTTCTCCGCTCTCCGGCCTCTTCTCCCGGTGTCCCAGGTCTTCGGCCGGCTCCTCTGCTGTGTTCAGGTAGCTCTCTTGCCAGCAGAGGTCCGGACTTCTGAGCTGCTGGGCTTCTTCTCTTCTCTTCTCTTCTCTTCTCTTCTCCAGATGTTGACACAACGCTCTCTCCTGCTGGACTGGTCTCCGAGGGCTGCGTTGTAACTTATATAGGCGGAGACCCCGCCCCCTTTTGATGTCACAGTCCCTGGGCATGCTGGGACTGTGACGTTTTAGGGGGCGTGGTCACTGGGTGATGTTGACCACGCCCCTAAAACGTCACAGTCCCAGCATGCCCAGGGACTGTGACATCATATGGGGGCGGGGTCTCCGCCTATATAAGTCACAACGCAGCCCTCGAAGAGAAGAGAAGAAGCCCAGCAGCTCAGAAGTCCGGACCTGGCGGACAAAGTCCGTCGGAAAGTGTGCCGGACCAAGTATGCCGGAAAGTCCGACCGTGTGTACGCGGCATAAGAGAGCTTTTATTACAATAATATGACAAACACCTCGGGCGACTACAACTAAACACCTATACAAATGCTAACAGAGCAGGCAAGTACCTCCCTAATAGAATCAAAGCTGCTCGCACCAAAACAAGAATTGCACACTTGTTACATCCTGCCATAAAGCATAAAATCATCAACCCACAAGATATTGCTAACCAGTTTGCCAATTACTATAGTGAACTATACAATCTAGATAGCGATTCTTCAACTCCTCAACCAACCACAGCAGGTATACAGCAGTTCCTAAAGGAACTGAACCTCCCATCCCCTTCAGACACTCAAATACATACACTAAACTCTCCTTTCACAGCATCTGAAATAAAATTAGTCATAAACACTCTGCCAAATGGCAAATTGCCTGGACTGGATGGCTTCTCCAACGAATATTTTAAAGCATTCAGTAGCACACTAGCACCATACATGCAAGCAGTTTTCACAAAGGCCTCCAAAAAAGCAACATTTCCCTCGGAGATGCTGAAAGCATACATAGTCATGCTACCCACACCTGGAAAGGACCCTACAACACTATCACATGTTATATCCTATATCTCTATATCTCTTTTAAATTCTCTATATTCCTGCCCTTCAACACAGGTATATACATCCAGCATGCTGTCTAATACCTTTTGCATAACCAATGGAACTCAGCAGGAATGTCCCCTTTCCCCAACAATCTTCAACCTAATAATAGAACCCCTAGCGGAAGCAATTAGAGCAAACCCTTCAATCACAGGCTTCCAGTTGAGGGGACAGTAAATTTACACTGTTATTCAAGCTGTACACTCACTACTTTACATTGTAGCAAAGTGTCATTTCTTCAGTGTTGTCACGTGAAAAGATACAATAAAATATTTACAACAATGTGAGGGGTGTACTCACTTTTGTGAGATACTGTATATATATATATATAGATATACAGTGCCTTGCGAAAGTATTTGGCCCCCTTGAACTTTTCAACCTTTTGCCACATTTCAGGCTTCAAACATAAAGATATAAAATTTTTATTTTTTTGTGAAGAATCACCAACAAGTGGGACACAATTGTGAAGTGGAATGAAATCTATTGGATTGTTGAAACTTTTTTAACTAATAAAAAAATGAAAAGTGGGGCATGCAAAATTATTCGGCCCCCTTGCGTTAATACTTTGTAGAGCTACCTTTTGCTGCGATTACAGCTGCAAGTCGCTTGGGGTATGTCTCTATCAGTTTTGCACATCGAGAGACTGAAATTCTTGCCCATTCTTCCTTGCAAAACAGCTCGAGCTCAGTAAGGTTGGATGGAGAGCGTTTGTGAACAGCAGTTTTCAGCTCTTTCCACAGATTCTAGATTGGATTCAGGTCTGGACTTTGACTTGGCCATTCTAACACCTGGATACGTTTATTTGTGAACCATTCCTTTGTAGATTTTGCTGTATGTTTGGGATCATTGTCTTGTTGGAAGATAAATCTCCGTCCCAGTTTCAGGTCTTTTGCAGACTCCAACAGGTTTTCATCCAGAATGGTCCTGTATTTGGCTGCATCCATCTTCCCCTCAATTTTAACCATCTTCCCTGTCCCTGCTGAAGAAAAGCAGGCCCAAACCATGATGCTGCCACCACCATGTTTGACAGTGGGGATGGTGTGTTGAGTGTGATGAGCTGTGTTGCTTTTACGCCAAACATATCGTTTTGCATTGTGGCCAAAAAGTTCGATTTTGGTTTCATCGGACCAGAGCACCTTCTTCCACATGTTTGGTGTGTCTCCCAGGTGGCTTGTGGCAAACTTTAGACGAGACTTTTTATGGATATCTTTGAGAAATGGCTTTCTTCTTGCCACTCTTCCATAAAGGCCAGATTTGTGCAGTGTACGACTGATTGTTGTTCTATGGACAGACTCTCCCACCTCAGCTGTAGTTCTCTGCAGTTCATCCAGAGTGATCATGGGCCTCTTGGCTGCATCTCTGATCAGTCTTCTCCTTGTCTGAGCTGAAAGTTTAGAGGGACAGCCAGGTATTGGTAGATTTGCAGTGTTCTGATACTCCTTCCATTTCAAAATGATCGCTTGCACAGTGCTCCTTGGGATGTTTAAAGCTCGGGAAATCTTTTTGTATCCAAATCCGGCTTTAAACTTCTCCACAACAGTATTACGGACCTGCCTGGTGTGTTCCTTGGTCTTCATGATGCTCTCTGCGCTTTCAACAGAACCCTGAGACTATCACAGAGCAGGTGCATTTATACAGAGACTTGATTACACACAGGTGGATTCTATTTATCACCATCAGTCATTTAGGACAACATTGGATCATTCAGAGATCCTCGCTGAACTTCTGGAGTGAGTTTGCTGCACTGAAAGTAAAGGGGCCGAATAATTTTGCATGCACCACTTTTCAGTTTTTTAATTGCTAAAAAAGTTTAAAATATCCAATAGATTTCGTTCCACTTCACAATTGTGTCCCACTTGTTGGTGATTCTTCACAAAAAATTAAAATTTTATATCTTTATGTTTGAAGCCTGAAATGTGGCAAAAGGTTGAAAAGTTCAAGGGGGCCGAATACTTTTGCAAGGCACTGTATATATATATATCTATATCTATCTATCTATCTATCTATCTATCTATCTATCTATCTATCTATCTATCTATCTATCTATCTATCTATCTATCTATCTATCTATCTATCTATCTATCGATAGATAGATAGATATATATAGATCTATATATATAGATCTATATATATATATATATATCTATATATATATATATATAGATATAGATATATATATATATATATTGCATTTATACATGTCCCCTGGGGCAAGAACCGGGTCCCCAAATACTTTTTATGGCAATAACTTGCATATAAGCCTTTAAATGAACATTTTTTGACTTTTTGATTTTTCAAGTTCTCGTCCCATAGACTTTAATGGTGTCCGCGTGTTTGCACAAATTTTTTCCCTGTTCGCATGTTCTGCTGTGGAGGGGGGGGGGGGGTGTTCAGCTCATCCCTACTGACAATGCTGAAATGTGTTTTTTTCTGTGTGCAGACCAATGTACACTAATGTTTTTGCAAATCTCACACCAATTGAGGCTCATACAGCAGGAAAGAAGTTCGACTAACATTTCTTTAACCACTTGACGACCGCCTCACGCCGATGTACGTCGGCAAGGTGGCACGGACAGGCAAAATCACGTACATGTACGTGATTTGCCTTCCGCGGGTGGGGGGTCTGATCGGACCCCCACCGGTGCCCGAGGCGGTCGTCTTTTGTTCCTCAGCCATCCGTTCGTGCCCCCCCCTCGCGATCGCCGCCAGCCAATGGGAACATTCCTTTGCTGCTGTATGCTAAACAGCAGCAAAGGAAATGATGTCATCTCTCCTCGGCTCGGTAGTTTCCGTTCCAGCGCCGAGGAGAGAAGACATCACTGTGAGTGAAAACACACTGCACAATACAGTAGAACATGCCAGGCACACAAAACACCCCGATCCCCCCCCCGATCGCCCCCCCGATCACCCCCCAATAACCCCCCCCTGTCACAAACTGACACCAAGCAGGTTTTTTTTTTTTTCTAATTACTGTATTGGTGTCAGTTTGTGACAGTTACAGTGTTAGGTCAGTTACTGTTAGCCCCCTTTAGGTCTAGGGTACCCCCCTAACACCCCCTAATAAAGTTTTAACCCCTTGATCACCCCCCGTCACCAGTGTCGCTAAGCGATCATTTTTCTGATCGCTGTATTAGTGTCGCTGGTGACGCTAGTTAGGGACGTAAATATTTAGGTTCGCCGTCAGCGTTTTATAGTGACAGGGACCCCCATATACTACCGAATAAATGTTTTAACCCCTTGATTGCCCCTTATTAACCCTTTCACCACTGATCACCGCATAAGTGTTACGGTTGACGCTGGTTAGTTCGCTTATTTTTTATAGTGTCAGGGCACCCGCTGTTTATTACCGAATAAAGGTTTAGCCCCCTGATCGCCCTTCGGTGATATGCGTCGCCCCAGGCAGCATCAGATTAGCGCCAGTACCGCTAACACCCACGCACGCAGCATACGCCTCCCTTAGTGGTATAGTATCTGATCGGATCAATATCTGATCCGATCAGATCTATACTAGCGTCCCCAGCAGTTTAGGGTTCCCAAAAACGCAGTGTTAGCGGGATCAGCCCAGATACCTGCTAGCACCTGCGTTTTGCCCCTCCGCCCAGCCCACCCAAGTGCAGTATCGATCGATCACTGTCACTTACAAAACACTAAACGCATAACTGCAGCGTTCGCAGAGTCAGGCCTGATCCCTGCGATCGCTAACAGTTTTTTTGGTAGCATTTTGGTGAACTGGCAAGCAAGCACCAGCCCCAGGCAGCGTCAGGTTAGCACCAGTAGCGCTAACACCCACGCACGCACCGTACACCTCCCTTAGTGGTATAGTATCTGATCGGATCAATATCTGATCCGATCAGATCTATACTAGCGTCCCCAGCAGTTTAGGGTTTCCAAAAACGCAGTGTTAGCGGGATCAGCCCAGATACCTGCTTGCACCTGCGTTTTGCCCCTCCGCCCGGCCCAGCCCAGCCCACCCAAGTGCAGTATCGATCGATCACTGACACTTACAAAACACTAAATGCATAACTGCAGCGTTCGCAGAGTCAGGCCTGATCCCTGCGATCGCTAACAGTTTTTTTGGTAGTATTTTGGTGAACTGGCAAGCACCAGCCCCAAGCAGCGTCAGGTTAGCGCCAGTACCACTAACACCCACGCACGCAGCATACGCCTCCCTTAGTGGTATAGTATCTGAACGGATCAATATCTGATCCGATCAGATCTATACTGGCGTCCCCAGCAGTTTAGGGTTCCCAAAAACGCAGTGTTAGCGGGATCAGCCCAGATACCTGCTAGCACCTGCATTTTGCCCCTCCGCCCGGCCCAGCTCAGCCCACCCAAGTGCAGTATCGATCGATCACTGTCACTTACAAAACACTTAACGCATAACTGCAGCATTCGCAGAGTCAGGCCTGATCCCTGCGATCGCTAACAGTTTTTTTGGTAGCTTTTTATTGAACTGGCAAGCGCCAGCGGCCTAGTACACCCCGGTCGTAGTCAAACCAGCACTGCAGTAACACTTGGTGACGTGGCGAGTCCCATAAGTGCAGTTCAAGCTGGCGAGGTGGCAAGCACAAGTAGTGTCGCGCTGCCACCAAGAAGACAAACACAGGCCTGTCGTGCCCATAGTGCCCTTCCTGCTGCATTCGCCAATTCTAATTGGGAACCCACCGCTTCTGCAGCGCCCGTACTTCCCCCATTCACATCCCCAACCAAATGCAGTCGGCTGCATTAGAGGCATTTTCTTTATGTCCTCCCGAGTACCCCTACCCAACGCACCCCCCCAAAAAAGATGTTGTGTCTGCAGCAAGCGCGGATATAGGCGTGACACCCGCTATTATTGTCCCTCCTGTCCTGACAATCCTGGTCTTTGCATTGGTGAATGTTTTGAACGCTACCATTCACTAGTTGAGTATTAGCGTAGGGTACAGCATTGCACAGACTAGGCACACTTTCACAGGGTCTCCCAAGATGCCATCGCATTTTGAGAGACCCGAACCTGGAACCGGTTACCGTTATAAAAGTTAGTTACAAAAAAAGTGTAAAAAAAAAAATATATATATAAAATAAAAAAAATAGTTGTCGTTTCATTGTTCTCTCTCTCTCTATTCTCTCTATTGTTCTGCTCTTTTTTACTGTATTCTATTCTGCAATGTTTTATTGTTATTATGTTTTATCATGTTTGCTTTTCAGGTATGCAATTTTTTATACTTTACCGTTTACTGTGTTTTATTGTTAACCATTTTTTTGTCTTCAGGTACGCCATTCACGACTTTGAGTGGTTATACCAGAATGATGCCTATAGGTTTAGGTATCATCTTGGTATCATTCTTTTCAGCCAGCGGTCGGCTTTCATGTAAAAGCAATCCTAGTGGCTAATTAGCCTCTAGACTGCTTTTACAAGCCGTGGGAGGGAATGCCCCCCCACCGTCTTCCGAGTTTTTCTCTCGCTCTCCTGTCTCAACAGGGAACCTGAGAATGCAGCCGGTGATTCAGCCAGCTGACCATAGAGCTGATCAGAGACCAGAGTGGCTCCAAACATCTCTATGGCCTAAGAAACCGGAAGCTACGAGCATTTTATGACTTAGATTTTGCCGGATGTAAATAGCGCCATTGGGAAATTGGGGAAGCATTTTATCACACCGATCTTGGTGTCGTCAGATGCTTTGAGGGCAGAGGAGAGATCTAGGGTCTAATAGACCCCAATTTTTTCAAAAAAGAGTACCTGTCACTACCTATTGCTATCATAAGGGATATTTACATTCCCCGAGATAACAATAAAAATGATTAAAAAAAAAAAATGAAAGGAACAGTTTAAAAATAAGATAAAAAAGCAAAAAAAAATAAAGGAAAAAAAAAAAAAGCACCCCTGTCGCCCCCTGCTCTCGCGCTAAGGTGAACGCAAGCGGTGGTCTGTCGTCAAACGTAAACAGCAATTGCACCATGCATGTGAGGTATCACCATGAAGGTCAGATCGAGGGCAGTAATTTTTGCAGTAGACCTCCTCTGTAAATCTAAAGTGGTAACCTGTAAAGGCTTTTAAAGGCTTTTAAAAATGTATTTATTTTGTTGCCACTGCACGTTTGTGCGCAATTTTAAAGCATGTCATGTTTGGTATCCATGTACTCGGCCTAAGATCATCTTTGTTATTTCATCAAACATTTGGGCAATATAGTGTGTTTTAGTGCATTAAAAATTAAAAAAGTGTGTTTTTTTATCCAAAAAATGCGTTTGAAAAATCGCTGCGCAAATACTGTGTGAAAAAAAAATGAAACACCCACCATTTTAATCTGTAGGGCATTTGCTTTAAAAAAATATATAATGTTTGGGGGTTCAAAGTAATTTTTTTTGCAAAAAAAAAAAACTTTTTCATGTAAACAATAAGTGTCAGAAAGGGCTTTGTCTTCAAGTGGTTAGAAGAGTGAGTGATGTGTGACATAAGCTTCTAAATGTTGTGCATAAAATGCCAGGACAGTTCAAAACCCCCCCCCAAATGACCCCATTTTGGAAAGTAGACACCCCAAGCTATTTGCTGAGAGGCATGTCGAGTCCATGGAATATTTTATATTGCGACACAAGTTGCGGGAAAGAGACACATTTTTTTTTCTTTTTTTTGCACAAAGTTGTCACTAAATGATATATTGCTCAAACATGCCATGGGAATATGTGAAATTACACCCCAAAATACATTCTGTTGCTTCTCCTGAGTACGGGGATACCACATGTGTGAGACTTTTTGGGAGCCTAGCCGCATACGGGACCCCGAAAACCAAGCACCGCCTTCAGGCTTTCTAAGGGCGTGAATTTTTTATTTCACTCTTCACTGCCTATCACAGTTTCGGAGGCCATGGAAAGCCCAGGTGGCACAAAACCCCCCCCAAATGACCCCATTTTGGAATGTAGACTCCCAAAGCTATTTGCTGAGAGGTATAGTCAGTATTTTGCAGACCTCACTTTTTGTCACAAAGTTTTGAAAATTGAAAAAAGAAAAAAAAATGTTTTTTCTTGTCTTTCTTCATTTTCAAAAACAAATGAGAGCTGCAAAATACTCACCATGCCTCTCAGCAAATAGCTTGGGGTGTCTACTTTCCAAAATGGGGTCATTTGGGGGGGTTTTGTGCCACCTGGGCATTCCATGGCCTCCGAAACTGTGATAGGCAGTGAAGAGTGAAATCAAAAATTTTCACCCTTAGAAATCCTGAAGGCGGTGATTGGATTTCGGGGCCCCGTATGCGGCTAGGCTCCCAAAAAGTCCCACACATGTGGTATCCCCATACTCGGGAGAAGCAGCTAAATGTATTTTGGGGTGAAATTCCACATATGCCCATGGCCTGTGTGAGCAATATATCATTTAGTGACAACTTTGTGCAAAAAAAAAAAGTGTCACATTCCCGCAACTTGTGTCAAAATATAAAATATTCCATGGACTCAATATGCCTCTCAGCAAATAGCTTGGGGTGTCTACGTTCCAAAATGGGGTCATTTGGGGGGTTTTGTGCCACCTGGGCATTCCATGGCCTCCGAAACTGTGATAGGCAGTGAAGAGTGAAATCAAAAATTTACACCCTTAGAAATCCTGAAGGCGGTGCTTGGTTTTCGGGGCCCCGTACGCGGCTAGGCTCCCAAAAAGTCCCACACATGTGGTATCCCCATACTTAGGAGAAGCAGCTGAATGTATTTTGGGGTGCAATTCCACATAGGCCCATGGCCTGTGTGAGCAATATTTCATTTAGTGACAACTTTTTGTAAATATTTTTTTTTTTTGTCATTATTCAATCACTTGGGACAAAAAAAAAAAAATATTCAATGGGTTCAACATGCCTCTCAGCAATTTCCTTGGGGTGTCTACTTTCCAAAATGGGGTCATTTGGGGGGTTTTGTACTGCCCTGCCATTTTAGCACCTCAAGAAATGACATAGGCAGTCATAAACTAAAAGCTGTGTAAATTACAGAAAATGAACCCTAGTTTGTAGACGCCATAACTTTTGCGCAAACCAATAAATATACGCTTATTGACATTTTTTTTACCAAAGACATGTGGCCGAATACATTTTGGCCTAAATGTATGACTAAAATTTAGTTTATTGGATTTTTTTTATAACAAAAACTAGAAAATATCATTTTTTTTCAAAATTTTCGGTCTTTTTCCGTTTATAGCGCAAAAAATAAAAACTGCAGAGGTGATCAAATACCATCAAAAGAAAGCTCTATTTGTGGGAAGAAAAGGACGCAAATTTCGTTTGGGTACAGCATTGCATGACCGCGCAATTAGCAGTTAAAGCGACGCAGTGCCAAATTGGAAAAAGACCTCTGGTCCTTAGGCAGCATAATGGTCCGGGGCTCAAGTGGTTAAAAATGTTTTTTTTTTTTCGGGGCTCTGATGTTTTTGTGTATAAACAGATATTTAAAAAAAATGTCTACATATAGAGCAAAGTATGCACTTTTAGAGTACAATGCCACTGTTGGAGTCATTGAAATGACCCTAATGATTCTTTTAAAGCATGTACAGTATTAAAGGATCCCAGTAATCTATAACTGGAAGGATTTACATCATTCTATGTTGCCCTTAAAGTTGCATAAAATGGCCCCTCCTCGCTGCTCTACTAATTTTTTCCCTTTTTTTAATACCTGCATGTTTTTTAGACATGTGATGAGCTACACCATACTCCTACCATTAAATGACACCTAGATTAAATATCTTCAGAATACCAAAAAAGCTTACCTTGCATGACCTAAGTGCCACAAATCGCACAGGGAAATATTCATCCAACACTAATAAAGATCAAACTATTTGATTTCTAATATATATGATAAGCCAAAAGCCCAGCTCCAGCCTTTGGGAACAATACTCCCAACCCCAAATCGATACCCCTCCCCACTTGTGGTCACTGTCATAAGTACTGTTTTAATATTTACCTTTACAAAGTCGTCAGGCTGGCCACATACAATTTCTGGGTCCTCTTTGTCTTCTCTCTGGGCTTGGCAGGCTTACTGATGCATAGAGCAAACAATGGTATGATGATGTTAGCATGCCTCTCTTCAGTGTGAATGAAGGGCACTGTGGAGGGCATTCACAGTATTTGCTCAATATTCAGAAATTAGTGTGACTGGACATTATTCAACACAAGACGGAAGACATCTTGATTTGGCCCAGAGTTTGCCCATTCAGGGGTTTCCTTTCACTGCCAACAGCTGAGTTGGTGCTACATAGAAGCTAGTGAGAAATAAACATAGCATTATTAGGGATGTTTGTATTATAGTACACCTATTACTTTGCCCTATGTGGGCAAAAAAAAAAACTGTTTTATTTTACATGTTAAAGCAGCCACGGTATTAGTAACAAATCACCCCAATTATGTTTTTGCTAATGGGTTTCACTAATACCCTACCCCCCCCCCCCCCAATTATATTTACCTACTTGATTCCAATGTTTCCCTATGTTCTGACAACTTTTTAGAGGAGATGCTTATTCTGTGCCCATTTGATTACCATCATGCTTGCCAAGGGCAGAAGAAGCCATGGCACTACTGGGTAAGTATGCTAAGGGACAGGACAGGGTGTAGAGGTTACGATGAAAAACAGAAATGTATGCTATGGAAGAAGGAAAAAAAAAGAAGTACTGCAGGGTACACAATTTCATTAAAAAAAAACAAAAAACGAGCCTTTGCCTCCCAATAACATAACTTAAAAAGATCCTTCTTGAGAAAAAATCTAACATTGCTGATTTTTCATTATAAATATGCTAGTTGTTTGGCTAGCATGCAGATCCAGTGCCTTTAATGTTTTTTGAGACTATGTATGTAGAGAAATTGGTCCTGACATCACTACCTGAAGCTAAAGTCAGCCAGGAAAGTAGCATGTTTAAAAAGAAGTCATCATCAACTATGTAACTATCAGGTGAGGCCTACATATTTCTAAGTACTGGTTTCCTTGAATTTTTCTAATGTCAATTTGTCCCCACATGAACTACCTCTGTTTTGGAAATCACTTACGATTTTCTGATTCAGGATTATGGTTTGTTTACAGTTTACTGAATGTTAATCATTTTTCAAGGACTCTCACTTTAAGGAAACATAAAAATATAAAAAAAAAGCTAATTATACTGTTTTAATCATTGGATTGAGGGTCACATTGTGTTAATGAGGAGCAACAGTGCCCTTTTGTTGATTTGTCATGTGCTTCAGCTGAAGAGAGTCTAATACATTTTTCTTGTATTGATAGAGGTATTTCTGGTTTGGTAGAAAAGCATTAGGTTTTCTATAAATAAATAGAAATATCCAATTAAACTGCACTAGCTACTGTAGTTATTGCCACTAGGCTAATTTTTAGATTGGTAATTCCTAGTTCATCATTATTACCACTCAGGGCTAGATCTGTTTTCCTTTTGTTATATATATTTTTCCATGCAGAAGTTAAACAGGAACTAAAGTTTAAAAAAAAAAAAAACATTGAAAAATAGTGTATGCTTTGCCAGCTGTTTTTTTATGTTTAGATCTCATTATACCCCCAAGTGCTTATATGATATAAGTAGAGCTTAAAGTGATTATAAGGGTTCATTTTTTTTTTTAATACCAAACATTTCATACTGACCTCCACTGTGCAGCTCGTTTTACACAGAGTGACCCTGAACATCCTTTTCTGGGGTCCCCCGGCGGCTCTCGCGGCTCCTCCCCACATCAGAAAACCCCCTAGGAGAAGCGCTCTCCCAAGGGGGTTACCTGGCAGGCGCACTCCCGAGTCCAGCATTCGGTGTCCATAGCCACCGAATGTATGACTCAGCCCCGCCCCACTGGCGCCCGCGTCATAGGATTTGATCGACAGCAGCTGGGGCCAATAGCTGCGCTGCTATCAATCTATCCAATCAAGAGCCGAGAACCCCAGGCAGAGAGACAGCATGTCCCCACCGGGTCAAGTTCCAGGGCTCAGGTAAATAAATGGGGGTGGTAGGGGCTGGTCACTGCCAGGTGTTTTTTTACCTTAATGCATAGGATGGATTAAGGTGAAAAAAAACCGCAAGGGTTTACAACCCCTTTAAGATTATTTAGGGATCTGATTTATTTGCTGCCTCAAATTAATTAAATATTGGAAAATTGTTCTACCCAGCTATTTTCTGTGTAACCATTCTATCTGAATCTAAGATTTGTATTTTGGGCCATACATCCTAGATTGTATTGGCTTTACCCTATTCTCTCTCAGAATAAAACAGTGTTCTGGGAATGTAAACTACTTATTTACTGGAAAAAAAATTACTTCTCCATCCTTAACAGAATGAATTTGATGCAGGAACACCAGTGTAAACTGGAGAAAATTATATTTACTCACCATGGAACCCAAGAAAACAAATCTAAAGAATCAAGGGTCCCTGTACAGAGACAACAGGCATATTCTTCTTTATGTAGACACTTACCTTTGTTGTCAGTGCTCTAACTTGGGTACACTCCTTGTTATAATCCTTACCCCACATGACCCTTATACATTCACCAAAGTACATCACATTTAAAGTGTTAGTAAAGTCCCCTTTATGATTTTTACCATCAGGTAAGCCAATAATAAGGCTTACCTGTAGGTAAAATTTAAATCTCCTAAACTGGCACTGTTTAACTTCAGAGCACCATGGCAGAACCGAGGGCTCTCGTGACGTCATTGTGGCTCTAGACACTGACACAGCCGGAGTCCGCGAACCCATAATCACACACATAGGTTGGACTTGATGGACTTGTGTCTTTTTTTTTTTTTTAATTTAAGATTTTTATTGTTTTTTTATAAAGAGAAAAAGAATACAGAAACATCGCCATTTGGGCATACCCTGGCGTCTTAATGTATATATGAACGGCAGTGAGAGAAGAGCTTATTTAAGTGTAACCTTGATCGGTCTAAATCAAAAACAATCGATGAATAATAAGTAAACGATCATACTACAAATAACTATGGTAGCATTAAGTAATCCTGTACCAATAGGCTAAGCACTGAATGGGGTGAACACTTGTGTGTAACCTAAATCATGGTGTAACATTGTGACCTGTATTACGTGTTTTAGCAAAATGTCCGTGAGACCGTAGTAAGAAAAGGGGGCTGGTGTAGAATCCAGCCAAGCTAGGGACAGGACTGTTACGACAGTGGTGTACTTCTAGAGTCCAAAATCCAAGGGTGCCAGTTTCTATTAAAGCGCTTAATGGACATGTTGGCTTTGGCAAAAGAAAATTCCATCTGAAAGTGCTGGTTAAGTAGGTGGATGGCATCTCTTAGTACAGGTGGGTCAGTTGATTTCCACTTCTTTGCGATTGTCAGTCTTGTGGCAATAAGAATGTGTGTGACCAGTGTTTGCAGATGGGTGGGCATTGTTGGAATCGAGAGACCTAGGAGTAGGTCAAGCGGGGACAGAGATTGGGATATACCACACAAAGATTCAATTAGGTTATGCACCTGTCTCCAAAAATTTTTAACAAGGTGGCACTCCCACCATATGTGTGAAAGAGATCCAATATCAGCACATCCCCTCCAACAATTCGGGGAGGTGTTCGGGTAGATTTTCACCAGCCTTTCTGGGGTGAAATACCATTTGTGAAAAAGCTTTTGTGTTGCTTCCCAGTTTTTAATGCAATGCGACAGGCGTAAGGGCAATGTGAGGGCCTTCGGCCATTGTATTTCTGAAGGCGGTTGGTCTAACAGTGAGGACCAGTACTGTGAGGAAGAAGCCAGATGGTTAGTAGTTGGTTTAGTGAGCAGTTTGTACATAAAAGAGATTCCTTTGGTCTTGGGTATAGCTATATTATAGAACTTGAGTATAGGGAGTGAAACATCGTCTGAGGTTGACCAGGACATTTTTGACAGGCTAGATCTAATCCTCCGGTAAAGAAAAAATGTGTGTTTGATTAGTCCATATTTTTGCATTAATTGCTCAAATGAAAATAGACTTGATGATGAGAAGAGCATACCTAAATAGCGGATGCCGGCTTTTGTCCATTCTGAGAGAGGTAAGTCCGGGGAGATAAGGTGTAGCGTCTCAGTGGGTATTGCTGTCAGAGTGTCCTTTGATATCCCTCCCTTGAGTTGCAGTACTGAGGTCCAAATTCTTGTGGAGGATGTAATAGTATCAAGAGGGTACCTTTTGGGGTGGGGGTTGAGCCACAGTGCGGCTAGAAAGTTTTTAGGATCCGTGGGTAGTAGGTTGGCTTCAATTTGTTTCTAGGTTGTGTGGTGTTTGTCTGACCACCATGTTTTCAGCTGGTCCAGAATAGTTGCTCGGTGGTAAGCTTGAATATCCGGGGCACCCAGGCCTCCATGTTGAACTGGGGTTGTGAGTATGACTTTTTTTATTCTAGGTCTCTTTTGTTGCCAAATAAAGCCGTTGATGATCCCTTGGATTTTTTTTATCTGATTTTGCGCTAGAGGAAGAGGTAATGTACGGAAAAAATATAGGACATGGGGAAGTAAATACATTTTTGTCTGAGCTATCCTACCAGCCCAGGAGGCTGGAACCCTACCTAGATCTTTTGCTAGTTGTGTAAGCTTGCCCACGAGGTCTTCAAAATTAATTCTCAGTAGCATCCGACTTGGGAAAGTTAATTGGATACCCAAGTATGGGAGAAAGGAGTTGGGGGGCCCAAGCAAAGGGGGAGCTAGCGGTAATGGTATTTAAAGTTTGAGGGTCAAGGCCAAGGTTAAGCATTAGGGATTTACTGTGATTTAGTTTATACATTAAATGACTCCCGCTGACAGCAGATGAGTCAAAGTTGATCACCTTAGTACCAGACGTTTTTACCCCCTTCCTGCCCAGGCTAATTTTCAGCTTCCAACGCTGTCAGACTTGACTTTGAATGACAATTACTCTGTCATGCAAAACTGTACCTAAATTATATTTTTATTGTTTTTTGAGACAGATAGAGCTTTTTTTGTTGGTTATTAGGGATGGGTCGAACACTCTCCTATTCAGTTCGCAGCAGAACTCCCCAACTGGGGAAATGTTCTAATCCGAACAGTGAACCCCATTGAAGTCTATGGGAGCTAAACAGGAAAAATCAAAAGTGCCCATTTTGAAGGCTTATATGCAAGTAATTGGCCATAAAAGGGGTATGGGGGTCTGGGTACCGCCCTCGGGGACATGTATCAATCAACTTTTTTTTCTAATTTTATTTTAATTATGCTTAAAGAGCTACAACAAAGATGAAAAATTCATTTAAATATAGTGCCTGGGGGTCCCTTTAATGTACCTGTAAAGTGGCGCATCTGTAACATGCATAAAACATGCTACAGCAAAAATGATAATTCTAAAGAAAACAAAAAGAGTCAAATGTGATTTAAAATGAATCGCAGCTATTGAAAAAATAAAAAAACGGCATGAGGTACCCCCCGAAAATCCACACCAGACCCTTAACTGAGCATTTAGCGTGGCAGGTCAGGAAAGAGGGGGGAGCAAGCGCCCCCCCTCCTGAACCATACCAGGCCACATGCCCTCAAAATGGGGGTGTGGGTGCTTTGGGGCCATTTATCGTGTACAACTGTCATGTGATCTGTTGTGGTGGTCATCGACCCGATACACTGATTTGTCATCCCCTATATGTGGTGGACACAGTGGGTTACAGATCATGTAACAGCATGGCCTGATCCTGGGTGGACGTCATGTGACTTCCACCCAGCATGGCAGTGCTCCCGCTTAGCAGTCATTATACTTTTGGCTGGATGGGAAATGGTTAAGGATGCTGGTGGCTGCTGGATCTTAACAACCAGCTATTTCCTGGTTGTTAAGGATGCTGGTGGGTGCCAGCTCCTTGACAACCAGCAGAAATAGAATACATTCTTCAACTATTTCATTCCTGGACCACTTCCTATTTAATGCATGCATTTATTTATTTATTTTTCCTTTGGTGAATTTACTTTAACACTGTTTTATGCAGTATTTACCAGGCATTTTTGCTTTTTGAGGTAAATACCACATAAAGGGATAGTGAATTGACATTTTCAGTGTCCCATGTGATATTTGGGAAAAATGTGTCACGTGACCCAAATACCGCATGTGATATGCTTTAGTGAATACAGCCCTAAATCCCTCTGCCCATTGTGCAACCTCATCTGTCCCTCCTTTTTGTCTAATGTGCATATCTCTATACTAGGGATGGGCTTTATGTTCGGGTTGAACGCCGAATAGCGAACAATTTGGGGTGTTCACGGCAAATTTGAACACCCTTTAAAAGTCTACGGGAGAAATCAAAAGTGTTAATTTTAAAGGTTAATATGCAAGTTATTGTCATAAAAAGTGTTTGGGGACCTGGGTCTTGCCCCAGGGGACAAGTATCAATGCAAGAAAAGTTTTAAAAATGGGCTTTTTTTCGTGAGCAGTGATTTTAATAATGCTTAAAGTGAAACAATAAAAGTATAATATTTTTTAAATTTTGTACCTGGGGGGTGTCTATAGTATGCCTGTAAAGTGGCGCATGTTTGCCGTGTTTAAAATAGTCTGACAGCAAAATGACATTTCTAAAGGAAAAAAAGTCATTTAAAACTACTCGCGGCTATAATGAATTGTCGGTCCAGCAATACACATAGGAGTTCATTGATAAAAACGGCATGGGATTCCCCCACTGGGGAACCCCGAACCAAAATTTAAAAAAAAATGGCGTGGGGTCCCAGTATGGATTTTAAGGGGTACCCGCGTCAAAATTAAAAAAAAAATGGCATGGGGTACCATCAAAAATCCATACCAGACCCTTATCTGAGCATGCAACCTGGCAGGATGCAGGAAAAGAGGGGGGACGAGAGAGCACCCCCCTCCTGAACTGTACCATGCCACATGCCCTCAACATTAGAAGGGTGCTTTGGGGTAGCCCCCCAAAGCACCTTGTCCCCATGTTGATGGGGAGAAGGGCCTCATCCCCACAACCCTTGCCCGGTGGTTGTGGGGGGTCTGGGGGGTTCATTTTTATCAATGAACTTTTATGTGTATTGCCGGACCGACAATTCATTAGTGAGTAGTTTTAAATGACTTTTTTTCCTTTAGAAATGTCATTTTGCAGTCAGTCTGTTCTAAACACGGGAAACATGCGCCACTTTTCAGGCATACTATAGACACCCCCCAGTTTGAAATTTAAAGGAATATTACACTTTTATTGTTTCACTTTAAGCGTTATTAAAATCACTGCTCCCGAAAAAAACTGACATTTTTAAAACTTTTTTTTGCATTGATACATGTCCCCTGGGGCAGGACCCAGGTCCCCAAACACTTTTTAAGACAATACCATGCATATAAGCCTTTAAAATTAGCACTTTTGATTTTTCATGTTCGTGTCCCATAGACTTTAACGGTGTTCGCGTGTTCGAACAAATTTTTTGCCTGTTCGCATGTTCTGGTGCGAACCGAACGGGGGGGTGTTTGGCCCATCCCTACTCTATACAAAATGTGCTATTTTACTGCCAAAAGTGTTATGTTACACTAAACTTTTTATCAAACCTCTGTATCACTTCATTTGGTAATTTTAAAAGCCAATACAAAGGCTAAATAGAGGTCAAAAGAGGATTTGTAATAATTTTCTGCATATTGGAATTTTTTGATCTGTGTGAATGGTGTCATGGCAGACATGGCATGGCATGGCATGGCATGTCTTTGGCCTACATACTGTGTGCTAAAAAGTGTCCCTCTTTATCATTTCATGTTGGGAGGAATGCAGTGCTGCCTGCCATGTAGGAGTTTGCAAAGATCTGATATGAAGCCAAATTCAAGTACTTGAAGTAGTTGGATTAAAAAAACAAATGTATTTATTAATGAATAAAGGGGTACATTAATGTGTATCCAGGCATCCCAACCTGCAAAAACTCATTTCAGGGAGGTGGCAAACTCATTTCAGGGAGGTGGGCGTGGCTTAAACCATGCTACATATTGGTTGTGGCTTAAATGGGGTGTGACTTAATAGAGTCTGATGTGACTTACAGCAGAGGGTGTGGAGGATGGTGTCAGTAGGGCAGTGAACGGTGTCAGTAGTTCTTTATTGTTATTATTTTCTTACAATTGTATTTTTTAAATGATTTTACAATTTAATTTTTATTTTTTGTTTTTCACAATGATTTGGGGTGGGGTAGTGGACAGTGTCAGTAGAGCAGTGTGTCAGTAGTTTTTTTGTTTTTATTGTTTTCTCTATTTTTTACAATTTTGTTGTTTATTATTTTCTTTAACCACTTCAATACCAGGCACTTAGACACCTTCCCGCCCAGGCCAATTTTCAGCTTTCAGCGCTGTCGCAATTTTAATGACAATTGCGCGGTCATGCTACACTGTACCCAGTTCCCACAAATAGAGCTTTCTTTTGGTGGTATTTGATCACCTCTGCGGTTTTTATTTTTTGCGCAACAAATAAAAAAAGACCGAAAATTAAAAAAAAAAAAAAAAATTTTCTTTGTTTCTGTTAAAACTTTTTGTAAATAAGTAAGTTTTCTTCTTCAATGACGGGCACTGATACGGTGGCACTGATGGGCACCGATGAGGTGGCACCAATGAGGTGGCACTGATGAGGTGGCACTGACGGGCACTGATGATGGGCACTGATAGGCAGCACTGATGGGCACTGATAGGTGGCACTGGTATGCGGCACTGATGGGCACTCATAGGTGGCACCGATGGGCACTCATAGGCGGCACTGATGGGCACTCATAGGTGGCATTGATGGGCACTCGTAGGTGGCATTGATGGTTAATTATGGGTGGCACTGATAGTTGGCACAGATGGGCATGGATGGGCACTGATAGGTGGGCACTGATGGGCACTGACAGGTGGCACCGATGGACACTGATGGGTGGCACTGACACTGGTTGTTTGCAGTGATGCCCCTAAGGGTGGCATTGCTGGGCATCACTGCAACATAATGGTGCCAATCAGTGCGAATTTGTGGGCACTGATTGGCACAGATTGGGCACACTGGGCACATGTGGATGGCCATGGGGTACATACCTGGCCATCCACATGTCGCCCCTTCCCTGGTGGTCCTAGTCGCGATCCCTGGTGGTCCAGTGTGGTGATCTGTGGGGGGGCTGCGCTGATAAACAATCAGCGCAGCCCCCCCTGCCAGGAGAGCCGCCGATCGGCTCTCCTCTACTCGCGTCTGTCAGACGCAAGTGAGGAAGAGCCGATCAACGGCTCTTCCTATTGACAGCGTGATCAGCCGTGATTGGACACGGCTGATCACGTGTCGCGCGGCATGTTATCCTGCTGGACATCATATGACGCCCAGTCAGGATAACTGAACCACTTCCCGGACGTCAATCCGCTATAGGGCGGGCGGGAAGTGGTTAAATAATTTTTTTAAATATTTTTTTTCACAGTGCTTCTGGGGAAGGGGGTGGGGAGTATGTGGCGGTGATGTTGTCAGTAGGGCAGTGGACAATGTTAGTAGGGCTGGAGCAGTGGACAGTGTTGGTAGGGCAGGGGGTGGAGCCAGTAGTTTTTTATTTTATATATTTTTTATAATTTAATTTGTTTATAATTTTTGTTTACAATTTTATTTATTTTAAAATATTTTTTGCATTTTTTTTTAATCAACTCTGTTGGGGGGGCTTTGGTGAGATATTGGGGTTTAAACAGACCCCTGACATCTCCTCTTTGAGACATGGAAAGGGACTGAGGACATTGATTCCCCAGTCCCTTTCTCAGCATTGAAGATGAATGGACAGAAGACAATGGCTCCTGTCAATTCATAAACTGAGCAGAGTAAAACACAGGTTACTCTGCTCAGTTTTCATAGGACACAGGAGCGATCTCGCTCACTATGTCCAATTCAGAAAAGGCAGGGGCCGGTAAATGACCGGTCTCTTCCTCCACTCGCCATCCTGACAGATCCCCACAGCTGGCGGGAGAGGAGGGAAGCCGGCTGCGGAGGATGGGGGCAGAGGAGGACAGAGAGCCGGGTGAAGGACACAGAGGGGGCTGGAGGAGGAGGACAGAGACCCGAGTGAAGGACACGGAGGGGGGCTGGAGGGGGAGGACAGAGAGAGGGGTGAAGGACATGGAGGGGGCTGGAGAAGGAGGACAGAGATCCAGGTGAAGGACAGGAGGGGAGCCGTAGAAGACACGGAGGGGGGACTGGAGGAGGAGGATACAGGGAACAGTCGGGGATGATCGGTGCAGCAGGAAGGACAGCTGTGATCACCGATCTCCCTGTATAGCTTATCAGCCAACAGCCACGGGAGGGAGAGAAGGAAAGGAGAGGCGGCTGTCAGCTATACAGGGAGATCAGTGTTCACAGCTGTCTTTCCTGCTGCACCGATCATCCCCGACTGAGAACCAGGGGACAATACAGGATTAGCCCTGCAGCCGGGATATCGGGCAACACTTGCGGGTGTCCAAGAGGCTCCCCCAAATGCAGGAGGCTCCCGCACCTTGCAGGAGACTTTAGATGTCTGTGCATTTTTTATATCTACCCAGCATTTTGCTGTAATAATAATTACAACAACAGCAAAAATCAACAACTATTATTAATATTATCATTTAATAAAAATGTGTTTAAAGCAGAGTTCCACCCACTTTTGAAAGGTGGTCTCAAACTAAAGACCATCACTTCACCCCTCATTTTTGGATATTGTAAATTTTATTTTCTTCTTTCATACCTTTTTTGAAGTGCTAAGTGTACTTCCGTCCTAGGTTGGCCGCGGCCCAGGACATCATGTCCTCTTCTGTGACAAGCCCTCCTCCTTCTCCCCTGCTATCTTCTGAGACCTGTGTGTGTCCCAGAAGACAAACTGGCCATTCACAAACCACCGAGTGACTCGCGCATGCACAGTAGGAAACTATAGGAAGCTGTGTTTGTAGCTGCTGACTTAAAAAAAAAAATTGTGACTGGAACTCCGCTTTAACTTCCAGCATTTCACATATGGCTTAGATGTATATTTTTGATATGTTGAATGGAAGACTGCTCCTTTTACAGATATGATCACTAGGACTACTTAAAGAACACCATCTTCTTTAAGTCACCGCTGCAATGTAGAAATAAAAATAATGAACAATAAACAATAAATCTGTCAGTCAAATAAAATTTTTACAGTACTGAAGGTTTTCGATGCAAGTAGAAAAAGTAATTCAAATATTGTTAGTATGAGCCTCATCTACCTCTGTTGCTGATAGCTCCGTCCTACCCCTCCCCTAGGGAACAACACACCACACGCCATACAAACGCTTGCTTTATACAAACACTCTCTGGAAAGATTGGTGCACTCACGCACCTACATATTGTGAGTACCCTTCTGGAGGGAAGTTTTAATATATTTTAAATAAATCCCTACTGTATCACACTATGGAGCTTTTTCTTTCTTGTATGTGAGACTATCTGATGACATCTGAGTGTGGTGGAGTTTATACCAGCATACCCTGTATGAGCCCAAGGGGTGGCTCCAATGCGTGTTTAGACACCGTTTAATTACCGTGTCACACGCTCAGAGGTGAGCGCAAGCACAAGTGGGGGGTCACAGGAGAGCACTGAAGCATGCTGGATTGTGAACACCATTAAGGAGGAGCATGAGGAACACTGTTTTTTGTGGACACTACTTACTTGCACTTTATGTGTTGATATCAATGAATTTAACTTTTTAAATGTGGACACTTGATTTTGCACTTTGATCTTATATTTATAACCACATATATATATTGTTTTCTTGCATGTTGCACTTTATGGGATACTTTTATATAAGGATTGTATTCATTCTATAATTTATATATTACTAGCATTTTTTTTTTTTTAATTGAAATTTTGTAGTATAGTTTTACACTATGTATGCACCTCCCAACTATTGGGATATATATGTTTTTTCAGCGCAGGCACGTTTATTTATATTTTTTGGTTTGTGCACGCAATGAAACGTGGTTAGTGTTTGCAGCTTATCTATATTTGTTTCACCTCACAGAGGCATCAGTCCATCTTTGGCTCACAAGACCCCCACATAATTAGGCTCAACTAGCTCAGATCTCAACAGTTTATTCCCGCTGGGAATTACCTGATTGGATACACATTGAATGCCAGGCGGTTCCACATCACACCCTAGACTATCTATTGTGGTGCCATAAAAAATTGAGACCAGCTATATTGTCCCCAACACTTTCCCACTCTTTTGCCCTCTGGAATGAGCTTAAAGACAATGCGCAGCTGACATCACCCATTGCCCCACTAAAACACCTATTCCAAAACCCAGCATTTCCACCAGGTCTAAATGTAAAAGCTTTCAGATGGTGGATCGATAAGGGAATGTATAGAATAGAACACTTCCTCAGACCCATGGGCCCTCACCCTAAAGCATATTATATAAATGAACGGAACATGCCTCAGTCGGAACTCTTTCGCTATACACAGATCTCAAACTTCCTACACAAACAATGCAAGGCACACATGTGTAGTTCCCGGATTACATCATACGAACAATGGTGCGGCCAGGCTGATGAGCAGAGGGGAGGAATCACAGTAACATACAGGGCACTTTCATCCGCTCACTCCAAGACTTCCTTCATGTTGGCTTGGGAGGAGGATCTCTCCCAACAATGGAAACTGGAAACTTGGAATAGAAACTTTTTCCAATCCTACAAAGGCATTCTTAACTCCAACCTTGTGGAAGCCAGCATAAAGGTCTTATCTAGGTGGTAACTTGTTCCCACAAGATTAGCCAAAATGTATCCGGCGACTTCCCCCCTGTGCTTTCGGGGGTGCGACCTCCGCGGAGATATGTTACATGTGTGGTGGGGTTGCCCCAGAATAAGGAGTTTCTGGAACAAAGTTTTCTCCTGGTTACGTAAGATTACCAAAGCCCCCAACCCAACTTCTCCCCTAATTGCTCTCCTAAACTTTCCAGCCAGTCAGTGTCCAGAAGTACGCAACGCTTGATATTCTTCATCCTCTTAGGTGCTAAACTGACTCTGGCTAAAACCTGGAAAAAACCAACTGTATGTGCACTTTTGGCAAAGAGAAAAATTTCCTGGATCATGACACAAGAGAAAGTAGCGGGCATACTTCTGGACTGCACAGAGAAATTTGAACAGGTTTGGGATCCATGGGCCGCCTTCATTAAGGTTAAGTTACATTCTGACGGGAGCGTGGCCGAGCGATGGCAGAGTGAGGACGCACACCTCGGAGCTCTGTGTGGGGAAGCCCTGAGAACGGACAGTAAACCTTGTCAGTGAGAGCCGGAATTCATGCCAGGGGACCGCAAACACCTGCTGGACTTGGGGGCACAGAAGGGTTCGGAAATCACCCATTATTTCCTCAGCCAACACTCTGCCTCTTCCCCCGCCGCCTCGGCCAAGATGGCGCCGCCTCGAGTGCCTCCGACGAGCCCCGCCGTCTCATCTAAGAAAAGCACTCAGCTGGGACCTAATGCAGGAGGAGACCGAGCAGCTCCAGATGACAGGTCAGCCTCTCCTATATTATCCCCTGTGATCCCAATCACTGACACCCAACCTAGCTGCGGCCATACATGGAAGACAGGCAGTAAAATGGAGGGATCTCTCAGAGACATTGTGTCCGGTCTGCCCACAAGACAGGATCTGCAGGAAATTGCGGCATCCATAGTTAATGCACTCTCCAGGGAATTACACGACTTGCGCCAGCAGGTAGATACAGTAGATGAGAGGGTCACTGTGCTGGAGTCCTCTATATCCACCTCTGATGCCCGTATTGCCGCCATGGAACAGGAGCAGCGTGGCTTTCGCCGCCATCTTGTGGATATACAATTAAAGCTAGATGACGGCGAGAACAGGAGCAGACGCAATAATTTGCGCCTCCGCGGCATCCCTGAAGCCACCATGGGTTCAGACCTCCGCGCAATGGTGGTGGCTATCCTGAACCAGGTTCTCGGAAAACCGCCGGCTGCGGAGCTGGAGCTGGACAGGGTCCACTGTATCCCAGGACCCAGGGCACCCCCCGCAGCATCCCAGGATCCTGATGCCATAGACCTCCCATGAGATGTCCTGTGTAGGGTACATTTTTTCACTATAAAAGAGGAAATCATGCGCCTGGCCTGGGAACGCGGCCCAATAGACTTTGACGGTGCACTGATCCGGATTTACCCGGACATCTCCAGGCAAACAAGAGCAATGCGGGGCCTTTTGAGACCACTGTTAGAGGTAATTCGTGCGGCGGAGGCAACGTATCGCTGGGGTCACCCCTTCCATCTAATTGTGCGGAGGCAAGGAGCAGAATTCTACTTACGCTCACCAGACCAACTTCCAGACCTATTCAGCTTCTTAGCCAAACCTCCTGTGAGTGTCCCCAACTTGTTTGACTACCTGTTGTCCCTGGAGGCCCTGGGCCCACCTCTGCCCAGGCCGCAACATGTCCGTAGACCGCGCTCACGAGCCACTAGTCGAGAGACTGTTAGACCTCACCCGAGGTCCTCCGAAGCGTAACTTCTCATCTTCTCCCAAGGCCTGGTAAGACATGATGAACGCTTACATTGCATTACCTCACTGGGTATTCCAAGAACATTAGATCTTCCTTTACAAGAGGTTTGTGAAACTGTGTTGTTGGGCGACTTCCTGGGACCGATTTGACTACCCTACATAGTGCAATCTAAGGATTTCTGACCCCTGGATGTACTTATAAACTCCACTTGGGAACTACGGGATGTCAACTATCATTTGCTAGCTTGTTCAGTGAGGGGCTGGGTTGTTCCAGATTCGTAATAGCCTTGTCTTGCACGCCGCTTCTACCATACGGATTCACTATTGGTGGCTGATGGGGGAGGCGGATGCAGTAGGGAAATAAGTGACTTGGCCCTAAGCCCCGACACCTCAAGATGCTTATGCAGAACTTCATCATCTGCTGGAAATGCTGGCTCTCCAATCCCGGATAAGAGTCTTGGGGGCCCGGTCTGTTTATCTGTTCCCCCTCTTTTTTCTTTTTTGTTTTGTCCTCCCTATTTACTGGGTACTTTACTAGCCACTAGGGGCACCTCCAAGACCCTCCACTCCCTTTAGCTTTTTTCTGATGGATGTGCAAGTTGCTACGCATTAGGAAGGGGAGGGAGGCGTAGTGCCATAGCGGGTAACAATCCCAGGGACGTGGCAATCGTTGGTGACATGCTATATATGTAATGTTTTGTTGTGCTATTTAATGCCGTTTTACTACATTATTTTATTATTTTACTGTTTTACATTTGCACTGTTAATATTGATCTCGCCCTTCATGACTCGCCCTGGTACTCCCTAGTGAGAAGGTTAAAGACTCTTGGTGCTGGTGTTGTGGGCCTTGCCGTGAGGCATCAGTATGGATCCTGCCGGTAATATCTATTGATTGCATTGGTAATGGGGTTCGTTCTGACGTCCATGAGCCTCCTGGGGACACCTTTATCAAATGGTCACGGCAGAGGGTGTTTGGCAGCTATGCTGCAGGTACTAATCACCAAAGGTTATTTTCAGCTGTTTTGGTTCTCATATTAGAAACTCCATGATTCTCAGAGGCGTTACTCCCCCACATCTCCACATATATTGTTTACTCAAATTACTGCCTAAACTCTACTTATTTTAGAGTAGATTTCAACGCACTTTCCACCCCCACATTAGGGCGGACTCCTGTGTGGACACTTTAAGTGTGCATCAGGGGCCCATAGTTAGTCTACGACAGAAACCGTTCACTCCCCTTACCCCATCCTCCCTCCCCTCCTCTCTTTCCACCTCACTATCTTTTCCCCCCTGGTCTATTTTTTCCATATCCTTGACCTCTGCCTGTAGGAGGTTTTGCTTTTGCGATTCTCCCACACGCATATTGACATCCATTTCCCGGCCAGAAGGTACAATGGGTCATGTTAAGATCATCTCTCTAAACGTGCGTGGCCTTAATGTACTGGAGAAGCGCTCGCAGCTTTTGGCTGACCTGCGCAGGGGTAAAACACATGTCGCTTTTCTGCAGGAGACGCACTTCCGTGCAGACTCTGTACCTAGGCTGACTAACGGCCTGTGGCATACCATAGTGTCTCTCCGATCTCCAAATCGAAGGGGGTCAGCATTATTTTGGCCAGGTCGGTTCCATGGGTGTTTGAGGCACAGCGGGCAGACGAGCAGGGTCGCTTCCTTCTCATAAAGGGAAGGGTGTCCGATGTGCGGGTCACCTTCGCAAATGTTTACTTCCCCAATGTGAACCACCCTCAGTTTTTGTGCAAGCTTCTCGCTGAGCTCCTGGAGTTCTCAGAGGGGATGCTTATTTTTGGCGGAGACCTTAACTTTGCCATGGATCCGACCTTGGACGTCTCACGGGGAGCCTCACACCTCTCCTACTCTCGCCTGAGGCGTCTCAAGGCGGACCTCCATACCCTACACCTAGTTGACCCTTGGCAGTTGCTTCACAACCAAGACAGAGATTATACATTTTACTCTCAGGTTCACCACACCTACTTGCGGCTAGACTATCTACTGTTGTCACATAAAGATCTTGGCAAGGTAGTCTCTACGTCCATTGATGTCATATCTTTCTCCGATCATGCACCAGTCCACCTGACCCTCAAGTTGGGGCCAATGACTCGGTCTCCTCCATCTTGGTGACTGAATGAAGCATTGCTTCAATCGGAGGAAACCCGTGCAGAGCTACTGAACGCACTGCGGGAGTACTTTTCCGTCAACGAGGGGTCAGTTCCCAACCCCCTTGTGGTTTGGGAAGCCCACAAGACGGTTGTGAGAGGTGTATTGATCAAAATAGGGGCCCGTCTCAAACGGGACAGACTGAAACGCACGGAGGAACTCCTTGCATTGATCCGTAAGCTAGAGAGTATACATAAGGCTAGTCTTGCCCGTGCAACCTTCCAGGATCTACAGAAGGCCCGTGAGGAACTTTGTACACTTCTATTTCATAAGACCAAACAGAAACTAGCATGGGCACGTCGTACTATGTTTGAGTTCTCAAACAAACCCGGATCACTTCTGGCCAGAGCCCTGCAGGCCCCTCGCACGAAAACATATATCCCACACATACAGTCATCTAAGGGACAGAAGCTAAATACCTCCTCGGATATGGCAGAGGAGTTCCGCTCCTTCTATACAGGCCTCTATAATTTAGACAGACCGCAATCTACGGGCTCCCCTTTGGAGGGCAGGCATACCCCCCAATCTTACGTAGCTGCCTCAGGCATGCCATCACTACCTGATGATGTAAGGGAGGAATTGGACGAACCCTTGACTGTTGAAGAACTGGGAGTGGCTCTGGCCTCTTCAAAACCAAAAAAGGCCCCTGGCCCTGACGGTCTAACCCCAGTGTACTACAAAACCTTTTTTGACATACTGGCGAAGCCTTTGGTTTCTGCTCTCAACACCCTTACGGAGGGGAACTTATTCCCCATAGACACCCTTAGGGCCTATATCTCCCTCATCCCGAAAGAGGGTAAAGACCCACTACTTTGTGGGAGCTATCGCCCAATTGCACTTCTGAATTCGGACCTCAAGCTTTTTGCCAAGATCTTAGCCAATAGACTGCTCCCTCATGTACCGAGTCTGATTCACAGAGACCAGGCTGGCTTTGTGCCGCTACGAGAACCAAGGGACAACACCATCCGAGTTATTAATCTGATACATGCGGCAAAGACCACCAAACGGGCTCTTCTCCTGCTGTGAACCGACGCGGAGAAGGCCTTTGATCGCGTCGACTGGCCCTTTATCCGGGCAACTCTAGAGCACATAGGCCTTCGTTCCTCCATATTACAGTGGATACTTTCCTTGTATACTCACCCCACCGCATCGGTTAAGGTAAACGAGACGAGATCGGACTTTTTTGACATCCGAAATGGCACACGTCAGGGATGCCCCCTTTCTCCCCTTATCTTTATCTTGTCCCTAGAACCCCTTTTGTGCACGATAAGGGCGAACTCAGACATTGTAGGATACCCGAAACCCTCGGCATCCCATAAGGTGGCCGCTTTTGCGGACGACCTTATCTTCTTTCTAACAGAACCACTTACCTCTCTCCCCAACCTGCTATGATCCCTTCAAGAATATAGCAATCTCTCCTCGTTTCAGATCAATCTAACCAAATCCTCCATTCTTAACATAACGGTAGGAAAGGGAATTATCCAACGTTTACGCTCGTCCTTTCCATTGAGATGGGCAACCAAGCATATACGATATCTAGGAGTCGACATCACCTCAGATCCTGCTGAATTGTACTCGGCTAATTTTGCCTCACTACTCTTACGTCTTAAAACTGACCTCTTACACTGGCACTCCCTGACGCTGACGTGGTTCGGCATATGTAGTGCCCTCAAGATGATTCTACTACCAAGGGTGTTATACCTGCTACAGGCGCTTCCTATCCGATTACCTCCAGCGTTCTTCAAACGAATTGACTCCATGTTCCGGGCTTTTGTCTGGTCCCACCGCAAACCACGAGTTAGACTCCAACTCCTTTACCTGGCGAAGAGTAGGGGTGGGGTTGGCCTGCCGGACATTAAGGCCTATTACAGAGCAGTCCACCTAACTAGGTTGGTGGACTGGCACTGTCACGCAGAGGCGAAGCACTGGGTCGCTATGGAGGAAGAGTATTCCGGGGGTTCGGCCAAGAGTTGGCCTTGGATTACTACACCACTGCCTAAGGACCTTGCAGAGCATCCTACCCTGGGCAACACCCTAACAGTGGTCAGAGATGCTTTTCGGCGCTCATCAGTGTCCCCGCAGCCATCCCCCATGGTTCCGATTTTAGGTAATCCGGAATTCCCACCTGGAGTTCAGAGCCCACAATTCAAGCGACTGGCAATGGGCACCAAACTTCGCTTATACGATTTTATGGGGCCCAATGGTCAACTTTCCTTAGAAGCTGGAACATTGGTGATGGACCCTCCCCTAGATTTTTGGAGTGGCTTGCAGCTGTGGAATTTCTTGCGCAGCTGTCTGAGGAAATCAGGCATTACCCGCAATCTTATTGAACTGGAGCTCATTTGCCATCGTGGGGAACCGATTTGACATTGTCTCTCACTGATGTATTCATCCTTAACCCAACCAGAGGAAGGGTACGTTCCCCTGTTTCTCACTAAATGGGAGGCGGAACTTGGAGTCCAATTGACCGAGGTGCAGAGACAAAAAATTCTCTACTTTGCTTAGAAATCCTCAATTGCCACCAGGATTCAGGAAACCTGTTACAAAATTATGACACGTTGGTACAGGGTCCCTGCCATTCTACATTGTTTCTTTCCTCAGGTGCCCAGCCTCTGTTGGCGCTGTGGCTCTGAGGAGGGGACGATGTTACACATCTTCTGGTCATGTTCCAAGCTTGCCCCATTTTGGCTCGGGGTTGCCCGCACAGTCAGACATCTTACCGGTGTTTCCCTGGAGGGGAATCCTGCAGCCTGTCTGCTCCATCTATCAGAACGACCCATTAAGAAATATAAGACCTCTCTCACCATCCAACTTCTGAATGCCGCAAAGGCTTGTATTCCTCTTTGCTGGAGATCAGAGAGACCACCGGCGAAGTCCCTGTGGTTTGCTAAAGTAAACGAATTAAGGGATATGGAGGATCTCACTGCTACCCTAAACAATAGAGAGGAGACCTTTCAAGAGACCTGGAGACCCTGGCAGCATTTTATATACACGGAAGCCTATCTTCAAGAAATGGCACAATCTAGCTAACTTAACGGGCTAGCACCATACCTCAGGCAGAGGACAACACACTTTACCATATCATATTGCATTATTGCATACTATCTTTATCCTTCCTCTATATTACCTCACCCCTTCAGCTTCTGCTTCTCCTTCTGTCCCCTCCCCTTTCTTTGCCCTACCTCCCCCTTTTTATCCCGCTCATATTCCTCTCCTACCCTTGGGGACACTAGTCTTTGTATTACGCATCCTCATTCATGGGTTTCTTTTTGTCCAGATATAAAGAAAATCTTATAATCCACTACCTTTTTCATTGGTCCCATGTATGGGTTTCAAAGCTTTTTAGATCCCCACTTTTACCAATCACATGGAAAATATTTTATATCACTGAGTGACGTAATCTAATATACAAGGAAGTTTTTTTGTTTAATAAATTTTTATTAAAGAAAATAATTACAAAAATAAACAGTTATGTCACAAACTGGGTACAAATATTATGAGAAGCAAGGTCAATTTCAATGCTCGGATATATACAGTGAGTGTCAAGAAGCCTGAGATACATTAAACAGTTCTGTATATTCAGAAAGGAGGATGAGAATCAATGTAGTAATTGAGTAGAAAAAAAAAAAAAAAAAGACTTCTTTCAGTGTAAACATAGACATCAAAATGTAAGAACAAGATGAAAAACCTTGCATCAGTTAGATAAGAGAGGTATAATGAAGCGAACAGAAAGCATGAGATGCAGAGAACTTGATAAAAGGAAAGAAAATGAAAAGAGAAAAAAAAAAGGGGATAGTAAATAGGATAGAGGGTAAGATGGGAAGGGATAGGGTAAGGTGGAGTGCTGGCATACATGTGCGAAATGTTGAGTGATCGAAATTTTTGTGACGATATATAAGTAATAAATTTATGAGATCTGTACTATAATATCCTTATATGAGGGGGTGGACTGAAAATCTACCCAAGGAGCCCAAGTGGCTGAGTGTTTTTCTGAAGTCCCTTTGATATTATGGGTAATACTCTCCATGAGTTGAACTTCATCAACCTTCTGCAACCAGGTCCTAATAGGCGGAATTGCTGCTTGGCCCCAGAAGGTGGGTATTAGAGCTTTGGCTGTGTTCAAAAGGTGAGGAATGAGTGAACGTTTATATGAGCCTATGGAGGTTGTAGAGGCATGAAAAAGGACAGTCCATGGGTCCATGGGTAGATTGACCTCTGAAATCTGTGAAATCAGGTTGCAGATGGCCATCCAGTAGGGGCGAATGAGTGGGCAAAACCACCAGATATGTGCATGAGTGGCTTCGTTCCCACAGTTCCTCCAGCACAATGGGGAACTGGCGGGGAACATTTGGTGAAGTCTAACGGGGGTGTAATGCCACCTAGTGAGTAGTTTATAATTGACCTCTGCCATCTTAGAGGCAAGGGAGGAAGTGTGGGCCAATTGTAAGACCCTATCCTTTAGATTGTCTGAGATGAGGGAACCCAGGTCAGTTTCCCATTTTACCAAAAAGGGTGGAAACCCAGGATTTTGAAGGGCAATAATAGCTCTATAAAATAGAGAAATACTATGTAAGGGAGGGTCTTTTGGGTAGAATATTTCTTCTATTCGATTTAGATCTTGCAAACCTCTGAGCGGATGAGGGAGAGAGCTTAAGAAACATTGTAATTGATGGTATCTCCATTTGTCGAGAAACGAGGCAGGTTTGGGATCAATGATCAAATGTAATGGTTTAAGTGTATTGCCACGGAGGGCGTGATGTAGTAAGAGAGGTTCTCTTGGTCTCCAAGATTGGAAACCGGGATCTAATAAACCTGGTAGAAAATATTTGTGATTAAGGAGAGGTGTTAAAGGGGAGTTATACCCCCATGAGAATTTTTTATGTAGGGAGTCCCATATAGCTAATAAGGATATAGTGAGTGCTGAGGTGGATCGGTCAAGATTCCTGCAGGAGCGGGGTATCCAAGGAACTACCGAGAGATCAGCGCCGCTCAAAAGGTATTCAAGTTGAACCCACAATTTTGAATCAAGAGCATACTTCCAGTCGGCTATCCTAGAAAGTACAGCCGCCTGATAATACGCCTTAAAATTAGGTAGTGCCAGTCCCCCAGACATCTTGGAGCGAAATAGTATCTCTCTAGATATCCTGGGGTGACTGTTCCTCCAGATAAAACGGGAGATCATGGTTTGCAAAATAGTGAAGAACCCCACTGGAACCCCTAGTGGGAGCATTTGAAAAAGAAAGAGTATGCGGGGCAATATATTCATTTTAATAATATTTACTTTACCTAGCCAGGTGTGAGATAAACTGGACCATTTTCGTAGATCTTCCCTAATCCTGTTAAGCAATGGAATGTAGTTATGTCGGAAAAGGGAGTGAAGGTTGGGAGTGAGATAAATACCTAGATATTTCATATGTTTTGGTTCCCATTTAAAGGGAAAGAGAGGTTTCAGGGAAGACACCTCGGATTGGGAGAAGTTAATGTTTAAAATTTCTGATTTGGATAGATTTATTTTGAAATTAGAGATTGACTGAAAGATGGAAAATGCTGACATTAGATTAGGTATGGAGATGCGGGGTTGTTGAATAAAAAATAATATGTCGTCAGCATATGCTGCGTATTTATGGGAACTTTTACCAACTCGAATGCCTTGAATATTATCATTGTTCCTAATTGTCGCTAGAAAAGGTTCCAAGGTAATGGCAAAAAGGAGGGGGGACAGGGGGCATCCCTGCCTTGTACCATTATGTAAAGCAAAAGAGTCACTCAGCGTCCCGTTGATTCTGATTTGTGCTGTGGGGTTAGAGTATAGGGATAAAATACGGTAGAACATCTTAGGACCCAGTCCAAAATGTCTCAATGTCATTCTAAGATAGTACCAGTCCACCCTATCAAACGCTTTTTCAGCATCAGTGGATAGGAGTAGGGTGGGCTGGGCGCTTCTCCGAACATACTGAATTAGGGAAATCGCTCTGAGGGAATTGTCTTTTGCTTCTCTATTAGGAATGAAACCTGATTGGTCTTTGGAGATCCAGTTAGGTAGTAGGGGGAGTAGGCGATTTGCCATTACCTTGGCAAATAATTTGATATCAGTATTTATTAATGAAATTGGCCTATAACTATTACAGAGGGCAGGGTCTTTATCAGGTTTAGGAATGACAGTAATGTGAGTGGAGAGGGATTCTGGGCGTAAACCTAAGGATTGAGAAACTGAGTTTGCATAAGCTGTAAGACGGGGAAGCAGAATGTCACTAAATGTCTTGTAGTATAGGATAGTGAACCCGTCCGGGCCGGGTGCTTTTCCAGAGGGAGTGGACTTCAAAGCAGCTTGAAATTCCTCTACCGAGAAGTCTGCCTCTAATTCTTTAAAAATAGATCGAACAACACAGGGCACTCACATGAGTGTAGACGGGTAGGCCGCACACCCCATACAGTGCATGAAAAAGACAAGAGAGAACCCCCTATCGGGGCTTTTAAGCAGCCAATGAAGTGCAATGGATGGTTGAAAAAATTGGATTTTATTAGTACAACAAATATATAAATAACGTTAAAAGAGAAAATTCATAGAAATAAATACTGACTGTTAGAGTCAGGACACGAACTGAGTATGGCGTACATATGCAACAGACAGCAGCTTACAGTGAAAACCAATGCAAGACACAATGTATACGGGGGCAGCCTAAATTTCCCCAATTGTAAGCGTTTTGGATAACAATAAATGCCTCTAAATGAAGACAATAGGCCATACAGTATATGTGGGACAACAATAATTGTATATAATAATTCTGACGCGTTTCGACCCTTCCCGGGTCTTCTTCAGAGGATGGCTGTCCACACTAAAAGAAAGGGGGTAACATATATCAAACATAGCATCAAATTTCCACGGTGCCAGAAACCATGCAGGCATACCCTGTAATGTAACTGCATAAGTTGTATAGTTACCTATCACAGGAATTGTGACACTACAATGTCATTCTTGACATTGCGAAATGTTAGAGATGATACACTTATTCCTTCGCTCCCCTGTCTCCCCCGTGTCGGACCAACTCCCCCAGGGATGGGTGATGGACCAAATGAGTCTTACGAGAGATCACGCTTGCCAGCCCCCCATGCGGGAGAGGGAGGGAAAGGAGGGGGCGAGACGGGCAATCCAGAACCGCACCCAGATAGGATTCACGTTAGTGCTACAAATCAAAAATAGAAAATAATGAAGGGTCAGTTGGTTCATACCATATAGTTGGGAAGTTTACCAACCATGGAGTTCAATGTGCTTACTAAATTATGAGTCCATGGATCTGCAGGAGGGCATTGCTAGAGAGTGAAAAAGGGGAAGGGAAAAAAAGGGGGGAGGAAGGGGGGGGGGAGAGGGAAAAGGACGGAAGAAAGGGAAAGGAAGGGCATGTGAGGAAAGAGTGAGAAGAAAGGAGGGGGAAAAGGGTGAATAAAGAAAGAGTAAGTGAAATACAATTGAACTGGAAAATAGCCAATGCCCTGCTGACAATTATTCACCATGCGACTTCAAAAATGTATAAGGAGATTGATAGGATAAAAGCACCAACAGACCATAAGGAATTGGACAAGTGAACAAGGGGAGGAGAAAAAGGAAGATGCAGGCCAACAGTGTTGGGTGGGGCGAAAGGGAGAATATGAACAACAAGCAAACAAAGGGAAAAGGGGAAGGGGAAAAAGACAGGGGGGGGGAGAAGGGGGAGGGGGGGAAGAGGGTGGATGGGAAAAGGGGGGGGGAGGGGAGGGGAGAAGAAGGGAGGGAGGGAAAGGGGAGGGGGGGGAAGAGGAAGGGGAGGGGGGGGGGGAAGGGAGGAAAAAGGGGAGTGCAATCAGGGTAATGGTAGGTGAATGGAAGAGAGTGGAAGGTGATGGAATGGGAAGTGGGGGTGTGAGGAAGGGAAAAAGGGGGAGTGAGACAAGATGTGGAAATGTGAATACTCAATGAGAATTGTGGAGGAAGAAAGGAAGAAGTGCGACAGTGAATAAAAAGGAAATACATCTAATTGCAATACACACAAGTGAACGTGACAAAAACACCAAAAAACAACAACACAGTGACAAGTGCAGGGGTGGTGGTGGGACTAATTACCCAGTCAAGCTGAACTGAATAACAGAGTGGGTACATTCGTTATTCTGAAAGAATTGGATTGAGGATAAAAAGTCGTGACAAAGTCAAGAATCGTTTCAAAAAAGAAACAAATTGCTAAGCAGCTTGTATAAACATATTACCATCATTACGGGTACACTTACCACTTTGATGGATAGGTCAGCACCTTGCCTGGCGTCTCTGCGTCAAAGAGAATCCAATAAAGTGCCTCTAAGGTTTCCTCTATTAATAAGGAGTGTCAATTGACTAACTCCCATCAGGTGCAAGTATGTGGCCGCCCCCCCCCCAGCCCACCCCCCGCCTCTCACCGCAATGGGGCGGAAACGAGCAACACAGCTGTGTGCTCAACGTGACCCCCCCGGCGTTCCGGAGAGGATGACTCCTCCGGGCATCCCCGTCTGCCTCCGTCGCAACTGCGCAGACGCCGGTACGTCACGCGCACGCGCATGAGCATGGCGTCCGGAAGGGATCCGGGACGCCGCTGGCAGGGCAAGAGGTGCCCACTGACGGTGCTGCCACCCAGTGGGCACATTTAGGAGACGCGGGCCCAAGCATCTCCCCTCTTACCCTGCCAGGAAGACACATAGGTGCACCCCCGCCCCCAGAGGAGGAGGATAGGCACTGAAGGAGAGGTGGAAGCGAACATCAAGCCATACAGTCATACATCCGATACTGTGCAAAGGTCTCTGATGTAGAAACAGTGTTAACAATCCTCATCACTTGTTCACAAGTGATGAGGATTGTTAACACTGTTTCTACATCAGAGACCTTTGCACAGTATCGGATGTATGACTGTATGGCTTGATGTTCGCTTCCACCTCTCCTTCAGTGCCTATCCTCCTCCTCTGGGGGCGGGGGTGCACCTATGTGTCTTCCTGGCAGGGTAAGAGGGGAGATGCTTGGGCCCGCGTCTCCTAAATGTGCCCACTGGGTGGCAGCACCGTCAGTGGGCACCTCTTGCCCTGCCAGCGGCGTCCCGGATCCCTTCAGGACGCCGTGCTCACGCGCGTGCGCGTGACGTAGCGGCGCCTGCGCAGTTGCGACGGAGGCAGACGGGGATGCCCGGAGGAGTCATCCTCTCCGGAACGCCGGGGGGGTCACGTTGAGCACACAGCTGTGTTGCTCGTTTCCGCCCCATTGCGGTGAGAGGCGGGGGGTGGGCTGGGGGGGGGGGGGGGGGGCTTCCACATACTTGCACCTGATGGGAGTTAGTCAATTGACACTCCTTATTAATAGAGGAAACCTTAGAGGCACTTTATTGGATTCTCTTTGATGCAGAGACGCCAGGCAAGGTGCTGACCTATCCATCAAAGTGGTAAGTGTACCCGTAATGATGGTAATATGTTTATACAAGCTGCTTAGCAATTTGTTTCTTTTTTGAAATGATTCTTGACTTTGTCACGACTTTTTATCCTCAATCCAATTCTTTCAGAATAACGAATGTACCCACTCTGTTATTCAGTTCAGCTTGACTGGGTAATTAGTCCCACCACCACCCCTGCACTTGTCACTGTGTTGTTGTTTTTTGGTGTTTTTGTCACGTTCACTTGTGTGTATTGCAATTAGATGTATTTCCTTTTTATTCACTGTCACACTTCTTCCTTTCTCCCTCCACAATTCTCATCGAGTATTCACATTTCCACATCTTGTCTCACTCCCCCTTTTTCCCTTCCTCACACCCCCACTTCCCATTCCATCACCTTCCACTCTCTTCCATTCACCTACCATTACCCTGATTGCACTCCCCTTTTTCCTCCCTTCCCCCCCTCCCCTTCCTCTTCCCCCCCCCTCCCCTTTCCCTCCCTCCCTTCTTCTCCCCTCCCCTCCCCCCCCTTTTCCCATCCACCCTCTTCCCCCCCTCCCCCTTCTTCCCCCCCTGTCTTTTTCCCCTTCCCCTTTTCCCTTTGTTTGCTTGTTGTTCATATTCTCCCTTTCGCCCCACCCAACACTGTTGGCCTGCATCTTCCTTTTTCTCCTCCCCTTGTTCACTTGTCCAATTCCTTATGGTCTGTTGGTGCTTTTATCCTATCAATCTCCTTATACATTTTTGAAGTCGCATGGTGAATAATTGTCAGCAGGGCATTGGCTATTTTCCAGTTCAATTGTATTTCACTCACTCTTTCTTTATTCACCCTTTTCTCCCTCCTTTCTTCTCACTCTTTCCTCACATGCCCTTCCTTTCCCTTTCTTCCGTCCTTTTCCTCCCCCCCTCCCCTTTCCCCTCCCCCCCTTCCCTTTCCCCCCCTTCCTCCCCCCTTTTTTTCCCTTCCCCTTTTTCACTCTCTAGCAATGCCCTCCTGCAGATCCATGGACTCATAATTTAGTAAGCACATTGAACTCCATGGTTGGTAAA